>JAFBJZ010000821.1:1200000-1800000 GCA_016785225.1 Psettodes erumei | reverse complement strand
ATACAAGCACACAATCAGTGCATCACATACTGTGTTTCCGGCCTGTGCTGCTACTTAATGTCACCAATTAACGTTGGAGCAGCGTGTTGTTTTAAAACTAAAATTTCATCGCTTCTCCATACTGCTTTCCACCATTGTTACTGTTGCTGGGATTTTCACTTGACAAAAACACACAAGACAGACACTGTCCATGATGACAGTAGATTTTTTTTTTAGAAAAAAAATCTTGTTTTATAACCGGCCACCTTCATCTTGCACTGTTCTCTGATTAAACCTTTACATTAAGAAGAGAATTTGATCAGATCATTTAACATTTAGTCTATTCACTTATATAATTAGAAGCTGGCACAAAACTGTCGTGTAGATTGGTAAGCAACAACAACGCATGTGGAGGCATTAAACACACGATGGATCTTAACAAACATCGGTCTCATCATTGACGCTGAGTCAGGGTGCTCACCTGTAAGTCTGTTTTCAATCAGGTCCTGCTTTGTCTCCGTGACGATCTGAGGCAGCCGTGACAGAGGGACACACACATCTGTGGCGTAGGCCTACACACACACACACACACACACAGATTGAAGAGAAGGTCGCCGAACTGGAGCAGCATCAACGGTTGTCTTTTACAATCACCAGGATTTAAAGAGTTAATAAAGTGAGACATAAAAGTGCCCCAGGATGGTTATGGTGTTAGTAAAACACAGAGCCTTTCAACCAGAGGGGTAATTAACTGCCCTGTTGTTGACTGGACCCCCAGAAGCACCATACCTTCAGCTCTAGTGACAGGAGTCTCGGGGCAGAGTAATATTGTGGTAAGTGATAAAAAATAAGACACAGTTGTCTTTAACTTCTTTACCTTGCAGCCAGGTCTGAGAGCCAGAGCAGCGTACCAGGCGTCGTGGCGAGCTTTCCATAGCCGGTTCCTGGTTTCGGCGTCTCGAGCCCACTGGAAATCTGAACCTCTGTTGCTCTGAGTGATTCCCTCTGTGGAGACACGAGCGGAGAAATAACAGGTACCAATAAGTATCTCTCATGTCTACATTTCCTCTGGTGCTAATGTTTACAGACCGGCTGATGGTCTATTACTGTCTATTACCTTGTACTGAATCTGTTTTAATAGGTTAAAAGTACTTCTTTGTGAGCCAGGGAGATAATGAAGTGGAGGAAGTTTGCAGTGATTTGAATTTTTTGTTGTTAGGAGTGAGTGGATTTATGATTATATGCTCAGGGAGTGTTGTGAAAATAGTGCGGAGACATGCCAGCAGCCTTGTGAGGCTGTTATGGTCATTACACACCACGTTATCACCTTAGCATGCTCACCGTGGACTTATTAAAGCGAACCAAATGCCACATTCAAATATGATGCCCTGTTAATTCCTATGAAAGTTCTTGTTGATGGATACACTGAAAAATGTCTATTTTATATATATATATATATTAGGACGAATCCACATGTGGTACACTAAGTTCACTGGATATTCTGTAGTTAACAAAGAAACACATCTGTGTATACACAACTCCTAAAATTCACACTGTCACAAAAAACAAAAAAAAAAAACAAGCCATGAAATTCAAGGAACTCTCTGTAGACCTCTGCAATAAAACCGTGGTGAGTCACAGACCAGTGCGAGAGGTAATAAAACCATTTCTAAACCTTTGAGTGTTCCCAGGGGGACGGCGGCCTCAATAAATGTGAAATGGGAGAAGATTGGAAATCACCACCAGCTCTCTTCGTAGAGCCTGACGTCAGGCCAGACTGAGGAACCTCCCCGACCGAGTCCAGCTTACATCACAACATGGACCCTAAGCATACGGCCGAGCCAGCGCTGGAGCGGCTTCAGGACGACTTCAAGTTTCTGACTGTCCTTCAGTGTTCTCCATAAAGCATCTGTGGAAAAACCTCAAGATCGCTGTTCATTCCAATCTGACTGACTTTGAGAAGATCAGCCAGGAAGAATGGGATAAACTGATCCAGGTATAAAAAAACCTTTTGGAGACTGACCCAAGAAGCTGTAGCTGCTGTCAAAGAGACAGCAATACTGTGTAGTACTGAAATGAAGATCTGAATACTTTTGTAAAAAAGAAATTTTAATGTAAAAAAGCATAAATTTCGAAAGCATGTTTCACTTTATCAATATATGATGTTATTGAGTGTGTGTTAAAAAATCTAAACTGTATCCATTTTAAATAAAATCTCCAACGCAATAAAATGTGCAGAAAGTGAAGGGGTCTGAATACTTTCTGTAAACTAGGTTATTAGTTTGGTTTGTACTTTGTACATTCACGCACCGGTCATGTTGACTTGTTCCTCGAGGCTTTGCTCCGTGCCGTGGAACTCCAGGAACAGCGTCGGGGTCACGGGGTAGGACAGGCAGCTGAACCTGTTGCATGCGTCCATCATTACGTCATCCAGAAACTCTGGATGTCTCACACACACACACACACACACACACACACAGTCAGAGCGCAAAGACAGAGCGAAGAAGAATGTCAGCGTGATGCATCTAAAGAGGCCATTCTACTGACTTTGGTCAGCTTTTGCTTAATGTTGGTAAACATTTTCCAAGTGCCGATAAGACACATTGATCAGTTTTCACTGTTAATTTTACCATCTATTTCTCCCAGCTGGATTCTAATATCCTCCTACTGCAGGAAACTATTTTCTGTGACAGATCAATGAAGATTCATCTCGTCCTTGTTTCGAACCAATTGCCCAAGACCCTGCTCGTCTATTATCTCTCTCCGTGGCCGTTTTTACTTTCATTCGGGCGACGCCGTCAGCTTCTTGTTGGAGTTCTTGCATCAAAGTGGCTAACACTTCACACACACTTAGTGTTGTGCCTTACACGTGGGCCGGGTAAAGCGGACATACCCCTGAAGTTCTTTTGTATTTAACAGCATCTTGAGTTTTGAGGACATACTGTGAGGAAAGAGGCAGATTATCAAAGGCAGATCTGAAGAGATTCCTTCCTTTCTGAGCATGTACAACATTAAACACCTTTCAAGAAATTTCATTGATTTCCTTGTTAAAATTCTCTTTGTACATCTCAGAAACAAAAAACTTTGTCCAGATTAACTGCGCGAGTTCTTCTGTCAATGTCTTCGTGGCAACCAGCTCTGTCTTTTGCCGAGATAAAAATGTGGATCGATCAAATCCAATTAGCCAAATGAGAATTTTTAATACGTTGCGTTATCTCTTAATTTGATGGATATGTTGGGAGTTTTATTTTGAAATCCTGACTCACACCAGCTAAGAACAATCACAGGCGGTGGAGGCAGATGTACATTAGAGAATGTAAACAACTTGTCCCGTCTGAAAGTGCTCGCTCCCTACACTGAACGTGCCAGACCTGCAGATGATTGTGTAATGAGCGCACACCAACGCCCTCTAACCGTAATTCGCGGCATCCGGATTAAAAAAAAAAGGAAAACCTTGCAACCTTATCGTCTGTGACAACGTGCATCCTCGGAAAAAAAAAAGAAAATATAGTTATCACCAAAACACAACGCAACAAAAAGGTTAACACGTTAGCGTATCTGCCCCTTGGTTTCGCGATTAAATTTAAACAAAAACAACACACAATTTAACACAATCTAACACTTTGACACAATCTTGTGACACGTGCCCATATTAAATATGCACTGGAGGAAGCTGTCAATACAGATCTCACGGCCGACTCACTACTTATTTACAGTCTGCGATCAAAAAAAAAATTCCTCCGAGTTTAAACACTCTTCTGACACAAGATGCCAGTCAGAGGAAATTAACTGCAGCAGACATCTTGTGACTTGTTTAGAGTGGAGCCAGATGGGGCCAATTAACAGGCAAGCAGTTCGGGGGGGCTGTAATAATTGATTACTTCAGCGCCATTTCCATTCGAACAGTGTGGCGCACTTAGTCTGATCCGTGTCACTGTGTGGAAAACGGAGCTAGTGCATCAAAATCCGAGAAAGCTCCAAGGCGGGCTGTTTTTTTTAAAAAACAACTTAAACTCCTTCGCTATCTCGGCACGGTCACATTAAACCCTGTAAACGAACTCTGATGCGTTTGGGCATCAGGCCTCCGTCAGGGAGTCCAACAGATGTCACGGATCAAAAAGGCTCTTTTACGCCGACAGGAGCCCTCCTCTTGGACGTGGTGCTGTGGCCTCCAGAGGATGCGGACGTATAAAAACTCCAGCAGATGGTGTCATTTTGGCCGTAATGCTCATCAAGGCTGCATTAATGAGGACTGTAGCGGAATACAAACAATTGCAATGGTAACAAACCACAAATAGATGCGGTTACATAAAAGCAGTAATCTCGTGGCCTGGGTGTTTTTGTGCCCTGTGATTTGTCAAAACAAAAGCCATCCTTTGTCTGTCACCTAGCATCTGCATTACTTCTCCATGCCCCTGAATGTGCATTTTTACACTTCTTATTGTAACTGGTATACTGTGCTGCTGATGCCACCCATTTGATCTTGTGGCAGAATTTAAAATACAAACAACAAAGTATCAGGTCTTCACTGAGTTATGTGTTTTCACAGCGGCCTCATTAATGAAAAGGGATCCAATGTGCAATCTGGTCCCATCTCCTTTGTTGTCATTTAACACAGACAAACGAGGTGCCGTGTCATTTGTCACCAAGATTAGCAACCGACAGTTCACCGCTTGATCAAAAAAATCTACTGTGATATATGGACTGTCATGTGGAAACAGTTTAATTGTCTGTAGCATAGGCATTCGGTGTTATCTCCTCACCGATGCGAGCGATGGGGACTCCGGACTGGAGGATCTGCACTGTGCTGTCCACGGCGTCCTGGACAGAGGGAAAGGAGCAGACGGCCGACACCGTGGCCTCCGGGATGCCGTACAGGCGCAGCGTTGTCTTAGTGATGATCCCCAGGGTGCCCTCTGAACCCACAAACAGGTTTGTCAGATTGTAGCCTGCTGCGGTCTTCCTAAAGATAAAGGTAAAGTTAAGATGCTGAAAGCCGCATTAGTCTGTGGCGAACATTCGTCGCTCTGAAGTGGAAATGCATACTTGCGTTTGCACACCAGATTTCCTGGAACGCGATTTATCAGTAAACAGCGGAGGTTGGTGGGGTTACCTGGGTCGTCGGCCTTTCCCGGCCGTGTGTAGGATTCTCCCATCCGCGAGCACCACCTCCAGGTTGAGCACGTTTTCCCTCATAGTTCCGTAACGCACCGCATTCGTACCAGACGCGCTGGTGGCAGCCATACCACACAGAGACGCATCGGCTCCCGGATCTGAAACGGCGGACGTGCATCACTGACACGGGTGCTGTCTTTTCTAAACATCGCTGGCTGAGCTGATAAAGATAAATAATTCAGCCTATTTCTTGGTTTCTCATACTTTAATCCTTTTTATTTCACAGTTGAAAATCAATTCTTTCTTACCACTGGGTCAATTTTATGGATTTAATATATATATATAATACATTTAACTAACATTTCATTTTAACTTGTATTTAAATGTCTAAATATTTTGGCGTGTGATTACTGGGGCTCTCACAGCTAATCAACTGAGTGTTAATGAACATTTGTACGTCCCTGTGTTGATAGGTAGAGAAACGGGACACCGTTTCAGAACCACGGACAGCGCACGTGTCGCGTGGAGGTGCGGCGCTGTCCATAGTATTGAAACGGAGCCAGGGGGACAAACGGAGACATGTCAATTAAGTTTGGCGTCTTCTTGCTTTTCGTGGTTGTAAATGGAACTGTTGGACCCCGATTCAAATTTAGACCAATTTTAGCAACAATGCACACACGTAACGGAAGCAACATGGATGTGAAGGAGGAGAGAGAGAGAGAGAGAGAGAGGACTGCAAGCCACAAACAGCAGTTTTCACACGCCTACCCCTGCTGATAGTGAGTAATTGCTGTGAAAGCGCTGATTATTAAAAGTAAATAAACAATGCTGTGTTTGCGATGACAGCTGTCCAATGCCCTGTGGATTTTCTGATGCTTTCTGTGACTTTTTCCTCTCTCCTGACCCCCAACCCCCAACCTGTGTTCCCAGACCTCCTGATTTGAAAAAAAATGCCACTTTCAAGGCTTTTTGACCCTTTCCTGTAAGAATGTAGTAGCAGTAGTAAATATAACAGTCCCTTCCTGTGAGCAAAGATGTTTCTGTAGATGACATGGCTGTAAAGCAGGACAGAAAGATGAAGTTGGACTGGTATTCCACTGCTGCATATACTGAACTGAAAAGATGCAGGAGGACAAGTAGGAGGACTTGTAGTAGCAAGGTGACTATATAGAGTTTGTTTTGTAAATAGTACCTCAGCCTTTGTGTAGAACCATTTGCTTGTGGTGATTCAGGTTGACTTATTTTGTAAAATGAAAACAAATACTCCCTTTACCCACCGATCGACTGAAAAACACAGTGAAAGCTGGGAAACGGTGTCACTGACCGACAGGAAACCACAGGCCCGTGTCTCGCAGGTAGGCGTTGAGGGCCTTCCGAGTCACACCGGGCTCCACTGTCACGTCAAAGTCCTCCTGGTGGAGATCCAGAACCTGGTCCATGTTCCTCAGACTGAAGCACACACCACCCTGAGGGCAGGAGGAAGAGCGGGTTCAGTCTAAGTGTTGCTCACTGTTTGCTTCCTCAGTACATGATATGCCTCGGGCCTCTGACTGATCTTAGATCATTTCATCCCTGAGCCATGAACACAAATACACACATATAGTCAGGGATATACACACAGACACACACATCGCTTACCTTCACCGCGCCGACCCCTCCCTCAAGGCCAGTCCCGGTGCCAAAAGGGATGATGGGAAGGCGGTGGGAGTGGCAGACCTTGGCCAGGGCGCTGACCTCCTCCACGCAACGAGGAAACACCACCACATCTGGGGGACAACACCTGGACAGCAGCAGCACGCAATCTCACTCACCATTAGCCATGCTTGGCATTAACCCTTACCCCCAATTTAGCGGGAAACATCTTATTTACAGTCGTGTGAATTTACAAAGAAATCATTCATCTCCAGAGAACCAACAGGACTCATGCTGTCATGAAGGTCCCTGTGTCTTTTTGCAAATGAAATGCGCAGATGAACCTTTAAATTCTGCTGAACTCACCAAGCTGATCCTTAAAAGCAGCACCAAACAAACAATGACTAAAACGACAATGTGTGAAGGAGGTCACTTGCAGACACAGACCCGGAGAGAATGATCTTCCTGCTTGGCGGTCTCACTTAGCACCTCGGAGTTTTCTATTAGCCTCATTTAATTCCTTGTTTGGATTTTCTGACCCGCAACTTTCCAGTTGCAGCGCACAGCTTTTATTTAATCAACAAAAAAGCTTGGATAAACTCTGCGTACATTTCAAACAGCGGACGGTGAGATAGCAGCTGGTGAACCGAGGAGCATTAATGGGCCTCCCCCCTCGGTCCTCTGAGTGTCTTTAACAGTTGTTTGGATTGTTATCATCAGGAGTTAATCACATGTGCAGCAGATATTTTAATCAAACATGGCCCTGGAAGATCAGGCATAGTTGTGATTGATAGCCTCACACTTACTGATCGTGGCCTCTGCAGAGTAGCAGTTATCTTCAGTCTAATGCATTAAAAATGCATGCATGTGTGTGTGTGTGTGTGTGTGTGTGTGTGTTTAACACGTTTTTTCTCCGATCGTGCACATTTGGGATTTTCCAGCTGTTTTGCAAAACATCAGTGTCACACAATTCATCTCATTCTGTGATGACTTGCCGTTTTTTTTTTTTCCCCCAATGGTGAACACCATCCGTTGCAGCATTGTGCGTACCTGTGTACAGACTCATCTTTGCCATGTTGCTCTCTGACAGCTTCACCCAGCGAGATGCCGTCCTCACCACATATGGACCTGAAAGAAGAGAGCGCGCTGTCCAGAGCAGCACTCTGCGAGACAAACAGACAAACACACACACACACACACACACACACACACACACACGGCAAAGAACAGTGAGTCATCGCGAGAGAGTGGGAGGTAACGATAAAATACTAAATTGTGCACTTGACTTAAAAACAGGCCTTGAAATGTTTTGTTTTCTTCTGTGGCGAGAACAAGACAAGTCATCTCCACTGCAATTTGACATGAGGCCAGTGCGATTGACATTAGTGGGATGAGAGAAATAAAAGGAAATCTGCTACTGTAATGAATATCGCTCTCCTGTGACTCATACGACATGTTATATAAATATCACCCATGAAGTTAAAACGCACGAGCCCGCAGTGACACTTAAGCAACAGTACTGGAGTTTCATTTACAAAACAGTGCACAGGCTGCACACAGGTGAAATGATATACACCAAAAAAAAAAAAAAAAAAAAAAATCAGATTCCCTTTGTAAATCATAGTCCGCCTGGAGATGTGCATATGTGGATCAGCCTCATGCCCTGCCCTCTACACACCCACCTATAACCATAAGTGGTCAACGCATAAGCGCGTCATGAATGGCGAAGCACGGAAATGCTGCTGGCTGTTTATGCTGAATCATGGCAACAGGTGAGAGGAAGACCAAGACATGATTTTATTTCTGACAGAGAAATGAAGGTTTCTCAGTTTCTCAGCTGTCACTGGCTTTATTTCCAGCACAGTCATTATGTGCAGGCGGTGCAGATGTGCTGGGTGAGGTGGAGAAGACAGTGTGTGCATGTTTGTGTCCATGAAAACTAAAATCGTACTCGGTGATATATTCACAATATTAGGAAATACTATTAAAAACACTTTGTTCTGTATGTCTTTAATGTTATTTGATGTTATCCTGGATTTCTTCACCCGACTGTGATCTGATCCAGTCACTCCGGCTCAAAAATTCACTATATCAGCTGCCATATTGCTCAGAATTTTCCCCTTCAACCAGGCATAACAACTGCAGGTGTAGTACATTTTGCAGTGGGAACACAAAACTTACTGCAGTAGTTCAGATAAAACGTTGTAACACTTCCAGGTACTTAACTTCTTCATGCTGTTTCCAACAGGAAATAAAGACGCCATGCCTTTTCGTTTTCTTACCCTCATGTCAGAATGTGACGTGTTTTGTTTTATTTTATTTGTAAATGATAGTTTAGGACTGTAACAGACCTCTGATTAGTTTCAATTCAATCCTCAGCTGAAACCTCCAAATTAAAGAACGCCCTGTGGAGTCTTGTTTACAGACAAGTCGTGTTTCCATTCACTGTTACTCACCAAAACACACAAACACTGCAACAAACAGGTAGAAAGAGCTTCCTTCCTCATCAATGGAACTGAATGTATGTGATAATATGAATATGAATATTAAATGTGATCACTGTGTTGCCCAGCACTAACGACCTCTGCCATAAGAAGTTTGCTAGCTGCTACAACTACCAACAACGTTACATTATTATTATTATTATTATTGCTGCGATTACTATTACTAATCTGCTCGTAAAGGGTTAATGCAGCACAACAACTTGTTTCGCGTGCAGCATGTGCCAACAAGCCGTTTAATTAGTGTCTTACTGGATGTTACTGGATGTTAACGTGTTTGACACTAAGACAGTCTCTGCGCCCAACCTTCGACCCGGCGCTGCAGCGTTTGGATTCTACGTTCCCTCAAAAATGTGATCTCTCAATAGCCGACGCCGGAAAATGCAACTAGCTGTTAAAACACAGAACTTACTCTGGTCGGGTTTTCTGATTTACTGAAGCAACGCTGCAGGAAGTCGAGCCGACGAGATAGCAGCCGCTGCCTCAGTATCAAGCCTGACATCATCGTTAAAATTGTATAAACCACAGACGCCGAAACTAGCCAAATTTCCTGGCATGACAAATACATAACTTCCGGTACATTCTTTTCAGAGTAAAATAAAAACGCATAAAAACAAAGCACAACCACAGTTACTTAAAATGCTTTCATGTAACCTTTATTGTTTTTTAATTATTATTTTTAAATGATTATCTCTCGTTATATGTACCTTGTTAAAATTTTTTTGGGTAAGAGCATAAAGAATCTGAGGACTGCGATCTGTCAGAGGTTTGCAGTGTGCTCTAAGTTTAAGATGTACAACATCAGGACTTTTTTTGCAAGCCAAACTAAAAAGGGTTCAGGGTTGCTTTATCGGTTTCCTGACTTCTTGAGTCTAATAGTTATAGTAGCTTTATACATCTTAAGACGTATGGATGAGGTCTCTAAGAGTGTGTAAGGGAAATAACAAAAACTTTATTATGAAGCAAAACTAGCATCGGTACCAAATCAGAACTAAAGCCCCTTAGGGTTATGGTTAATAATAAGTAAGACATTAATTTTATCATACACGTGGAGCAATGCTGTCCAGGCTGGAGTTACCTCTGTAATCAGTGCTGCTGCCGTATGGCATGTTCATGCAACTGTCCCTGCTGTTTTCCCGAAACAGTCTGAATGTGAAACCAAAGTAGGTTTAGATGTCTGTACGTTCATGTTTGCGATTACAAAATGTATGCTTTAATCTTAAAGCCCACCTCACATTTCCCCGGTATTATCCGCGCTACCACTGGCACCTTGACGGAGATTCAAGAAGGACAAAGTGACGCGGTGCCTCTTTCCGATCGGAGGGTGGTGCTGCAGGTCAAAGAAAGCAATCGAGTCAAGGTGGGCTGAAAGTGAATTTAGAGAGGTGGAGCCGGCAGCGTCTGTTGTCAACATGTGAGACCCTGCTGTTCCGTAACTTCTAACGTCGTAAAGTAAGTTGATTCGCTGTGTTACAGTACGAATGCGGACTCGTTGTTCCGGGCCTCACGTGCTGCTGTTAGCATAGCAATGTTACCAGTTCAACGTGCGCTGCAGCTGTGCGGCTGATCTCACGTCAGTTACACTGTGTCCGAGCAGACTCACTGTAATGCCGATGTGGTCGTGAACCCGAAGATGGGTGTCAGAACTTGCCACTCACAGCATTTTCAAAAGTAACTTTTTAAATTCATGTCTAGCTTGATAATATACTCAAGTACTTTTCGATTATCTTTCAATTGAAACCAGCGACTCCCGACCATGTAACCTACTGACACACAACGTGAATGGTCTCAGTGGACTGTGACTTGGACGTTAATGTTTACCTCACTGACCTCATATCATTTGCTAGCTGTAACCCGCCTCACGTGCCTTAATTACGCGAACGCACCTGACGAATTTACCATAAGGAAGTAATAGCTAACCTCAGCGCAGAAAATATTTGCGAGTTGCTATTCTGCGTTTGCACAAGCAACTTTAAACTTTAAAACTGGCAGATTTTCAACGCAGTCTGGTGGAAGGAGGTATTCTGTGTTTGACAAAACCTGTCAGGCTGTCAGTCGCCCCAGGCGGATGCGAACATATTTGTTCTTTGTTGCTGTTTTAAACCGTAGTAAATGTGGAACTACTCCTTCAACAGCTGTGTTCCCCATAAGAGGCCATGTACCCCGTAGATTTTCCAGATGTGGATTACACTGACCTGACATCAGCATCTGAGCGGTACCTCTCTTCTTTGGGGTCAGAACCGAGTGATAATGAGTGGTTTGAGTCATCACAGACAACAAAGGTACCATAGATTAAACTTTTTTAAACACTTGGATGCATGACCTACCAATACCTACACTCTTCCGTGAGTGGGGTCAAACATGACCCCAATTAGAATCAACACATTTTTGCAATAAACGTAAGAAATTTCTTTAATCTTGGTTAAAGATGATGATTTTTTTTTTATTATATTTTGATCAACAAAAGAGTGATTTCATTTTTGACATGTTCATTTATCACTTTTTATTCACATTTTATCACAAAACAATCAATCGGGTATCAAAAAAATACAACGGCCTCATGTCACAAACATGTTTTATGAGGAATACCTGGAATATGAAAATATAAATACTTTTAATTTCAAAGATTTTGAAGAATAACAACCCTTGGGGTCATTTTTGACCCCACTTATGCATCTAAGGGTTAAATACCTCAACTCCTGCATAATACTGGTGTTTTTATATATTATGTATACAGAAATATCCACAGAATCCACCTTGCGATGAAATATAAGCAAAAATATATGCAAAATATAAGCATTTTGCTTGTGGAGTGTGTCTCTTAGGGTCAGATGAGTGCGGATGAACTGCGTGACATTGTCTTCTTGTCTGCTCAGGTGAGGATAACGGCAGACAACGTGAGGTGGCTGCAGCTGTTCGAAGACAACCAGCCCGAATGCGCGGTGCTGGCACTCCACCCTCCTGATGATCCAGCGCAAGGTTTAGGACTCCATACTCGCATACGCAAACACACCCAGACATGGCCTCACAAGCGCTTTATTAAAAAACACATGCACGTAATTGTAAGTTTTATCGTGCAATTATCCCGTCAGCCAGTCATGTGGCAGCTTCATCTTATGTCCACAAATGCGATCAGTCATGGTTGTTGGTGCCAGACGGGGCTGGCTTGAATATTTCTGTTGCTCCTCCAGGGATTTTCACACGCAACAGTCTCCAGAGCTTTTCACACAGAATAGAGACAAAAGCAGAAACGATCCAGTTGAGGAGAGGTCAGACCCAGATGCGCTCCAACAGCAGAAAACCACAGCAGGTTCGCCTCCTGTCAGCCAAGAACAGAAATGTGAGGCTGCAGTGGACACACGCTGGTTCCAAAACCTTGTAGATTCAATGACACGAAGAACTGAGGCTGTTTTAGGGCAAAGGGAGGAACTGCTCGGTATTAGTGTGGTGGTCCTAATAAAGTGCTTGGTGATGGAATGCACAGAGGCTCATGCTCTCTGCTCTACCTTCCAGTGGTGGCTTTGTACCTGCACGAGAAGTGGTGGAGCCCGGATGACCTTTTGCGAACGTCCAGCAAATCCAGAAGTGGCTTGGTGTTGGTAACCGCGGTTTCTACTTCTTATTGTACATCAGCATCATCAGATCAGGCTTGCTACACTGTGGAATGAAATAAAATTACCTATGTATGTCATGAACGCATTACCTGGGCATTCAAGAGGTTGGTAACAACCCACTTTTCCCTCAGTCTCACCTGTTGCCTTCCACAAAACTCAGTGACTCTGAGAAGAAGCTCTCTCTCATGCCCCCTGCATTTAATCCACACTCACGTTGCCTCACGTTGCATGCCCAGTTACAGAACATGTGTGCTTGTCACCACGTCGAAGCATTTCCAGGCGGGGCAATCAAATCAATCTACGCTATTTAAAAGTTGCACACTTTTCAAATTGCAAGTTACACATAAAGACTCATAAATATTGTTACCGCAGCCATGGCTGCTCTCATCTGCCGCTCTTTCAGAGGCTTCCTGTTAAAGTTCAGGCTAGTACGTGAATGAATCCTAGTTTACCAGCTGACAAAGGCATGGTTCTCAATACTAATCTGACTCAGAAATCACGTCGCTAAGGTTTCGGGAAATATCCTGTCGTCCCCAGGTGCGGTCGACGTTGGAGAGGGTGCTGGTGTTCCTGCTGAGTCAGGTGGTGGAGAGGTCCTCACAGGAGGAGGTGCTGTTCGCCCTGCATCCCCGCACAGAGAGCTGCAAGCTGCTGTGGAGAGACAGCCGGGCGGTCGGCTTCTACACCGTCAAACACAGAGGTATGATGGAGGACTCCATCATCCAAGGGGACACGACAGGAAGAGGGAGGGGTGTGGACGTCCCTATCTGCTGTTTCTCCGTGGATTTGAACACATGGACCATGTTTTCTCACGCACAAAAAGGTCACAACTGTGTGCTAAAAGTGTCCAGGTTATTTTCATCTGCATGAGGAAGTGGGAGCGTTTACTGATTTACAAGATGCTGCGAGAGGAGAGCATTGTACAGCCCACAATTAAAACCAGAGGACCATTGTGATGACAAGGAAAAATCTTTGGCCCGCTCACTGCGGTCAGGATGAGATTCTTCATTCCCTATGAATCAGTGACAATGCAAAAGCCAAAAAAACTTCAACTCCAGTTCATCTGAGATGTAGGCAGTAAAACTGAGCTGTAAACTGCATGTGTCGGCACACCAGGGCTTTATAGTGGTTTACACTGTATAAACTTATAATGTCACTAATTCATATTTTATGTTTACAGTTAAATTAAGTAACTGTGCATTAAGGACACAGCGTCTACTTCAGCTCATTGTTCTTTCACAGCCCTTTTTTGTTCTTTTTTTTTTTTAGTGCTTGGTTCACAGCTTTCGTCAACATCGTTTCCAGCAGCAAGGCAGGCAGGCTACAAAAACAGCTCTTGCTCTCTCTCTCTCTCTCTCTCTCTCTCTAATGCGATACAGTTCAACAGCAGCACAAACAGCTTCCTCCAAAACCAGCAACCAACAGTTTCAGCACAAACTGAACATTTAGAGCCTGCATGTACCTGGTACACTGCCCAGCTGCGACAGGTTACATGTTTGACACGTTGCGCTGCTTGTGTGTCAGGCAGCTTGTGTGATGGCTGGAGCGGTCGCTGCTACCTGCTGCCCGTCCTGGACACGGTGCTGGTGAGGAGGAGCTGCAGGAGGAGAGGCTTCGGCCTGCAGATGCTGGAGGATTTCTGCTCCTCGTTCTCCACAGAGGAGTCTCTGGGAGTCAGCGCTCCGTTATCACCCAGCATGGTGGCAGGTCCGCGAAACTTTATCCTCCTTTGTCTCCTCATAAAGTCCCTTTGTCTTGCTTCTCTACAGGAGAATTTATTTGGAAGAATGATCTCAGGTGCTACTGACCATCTGAAAGCTGCGGCAAACAGTGTCGGGTTTTTGTTTTTTTTTAGGAAGGAAGGAAACGTGTGATGTGAATGCAAGAGCCTCTTTGTTAGAATGAGCTGGCTGTGCAGCAGCACGTTGACGGGCCGTGTGTTTGTGTCTCCCGTGCGTTCAGTGTGCAGGAGCTTCCTGCAGCAGCACGAGGAGCATCGGGAGCGTCTGTGCGAGGCGGAGGCTCCGGGGGGCTGGGCACAACGACGAAACATCTGGCTCAGCATCCAGCTGGGCCGCTACTCCCTCGGTACAGATCTTTTGTCTTTTATGTGTAAAGAATTCCTTATCACAGCGGAACACTAAAATATTTTGTGATGTTTCCAAAAAACTGGAATGATCAGATTCAGCTTTTTGGAGCTTATCGACATTTAATGCTACACTGTGTAACTTTTTAGATAGTTTTTATTTGAAATATGCTTCAAAACATACAGTATATTTATGTGGAGCTGGGATAGGAGGAACCAAGCTTCATGCAAGCGCTTGATTAGTAGAACTTGCAAGTAAAAGAGAAGGGTAATTGACTCATGTCTTTCTTAGGAGAAACAGCGAGGAATGAAGCAAACACCTCATCCCCCAAGGTGAGAATCTCACTATTTCTCAGCTCATTTTGAACAACTCCCTCTTAAATTCTTTATCTGATGAACTGTGAATACAGTCCCTGGTGATGCACTTTGCACACTCCTGGACCTATTTTTGTCATGTATTAATTCCCTATGAAACAAAAAGCCAAGGTCCTTTTCCAGTTCCTAACAGTTTTTTTGCAACAATGCTGTGGCAACGTACCAGAAGACATCCATCATGAAAGAGGCAGAGATGTACATTTCCGAGAGTCACTGTGCACAAGATATGTAAACCACACATAATGTCTGTCTGAGGATGACTTTGGTGATACCAAGTTCTTCACATTTTCCTTGGAGAGAGAATTCACAGGAAATCTGAATTACATACTGACCACTGAAGTAACAAATCTTTTTTTCACATGAGGTTTTAGGTGCAATTTGGTATCTGTATGATCTGGGGGATGTGAGTTGCAACGTTGATAATGAATATTAATAAATTATGACTATTTATTGTAGACATTGTAGACATAAAAGGAAAGAATCTTGGATTTCTTTATGTCTCCAACCAATCATTAGAAGTGTCCCAGAGTCTCTTCTGGGTTTTTTTTTTAAGATGCAGACTGGACCTAACTTCGCTGAGCATGAGTAATGTGAACCCTCCACTGATAACGGGCTCTTCTGAACAACAAATTAATCCTTGTGATCTGAGCAAAGGAGGAAGTTCCCAAAGCAACAAGACCTCTGGGCCAGGATGCAGCCAAACAGCTCATGCCACTGAGCGCCTCCGGGACTCCAACCAGTCCCTAAACACAAAACAAGCTCAGAGATCCAAGCCCTCTCTATCTGCACTGCCTCGCAAAAAGAAGCCAGATGCTGGACCAAGTGCCAAAAGCTATGCTACACCTACATGTGGGTGATTTTTAGTATTTATGGAATAGAGTTTACAGCTGTTCAGACTAAAGTACCAAATATTACTGTATTCCCCTTGTCAGAAGCTACTGTTAACCAAACTAGTAGAAGACATTGGGCCAGACTGTACAGACTATGATTCATTGAGATCTCCATCACTGACAGGAGCTTAGAATAAACAGGAACTCACCTGGGGGTGCAGGGGAAAATGGCTAGCAAGGCTCTCTCCCAAATTAACAAAATGCTCCTTCCAGCACCTCACTTTTCCCAGCCAAGAAATAGTCATATATCATAAACCCTCTGTACAAACATGCTTGTTTTGGGCATTTTGTTTTGTGTACAGATTAAATAACCAAGATATTATTTTTTGTCATTTTTTGTCGTAGCTGTTCATTTATGAGGTTTAGCGGTGCTGGTGCCTGAAATGGTCTTTCACCTTTATTTATTATTTATTTAATTTTCACTGCGTACATATGCTTACTACTTCTACTACTACTACTATTATTATTATTATTATTATTATTATTATGTCCGCATCTCGCGCACAGCTGTCTCACGTCGGTGCACGCTGTTTCAAAACCAAGCGCACCTCTCTGGCGCGGCTGCATGTCCAGGAAGTACGGAAACGGGACAAATCGAGGAGGGGAAGAGTTATAGTTACAGTCTTTGGTGAAAAATGAGCCGAATATATCACAACGCGTCTTTACAGAACAAACCGGTCCACAATGAGAAATTTGACCGCGTCTGGTCTGCCTCCGCATATGAAAGGTAGGCGCCGAATACTTTGATTTGTAGACTTGGCCAATGGAAGTCCGACCTGTTTCCTCTGAGATATAATTGTTTATTTTCCCGTAGCGCCCCCCTCGGTGGTAAGGTAGAGATAAGGCAGGGTCCCGGTTAAGGACTTTGACACATCACCAGTATCCACAGGAGCTCCAGTCACAGGAGCTCACTGTGACGTAGTCTTTGTCGTGCGTCCGCACCAAACTCTACGGGAAAAAAATCGGACAGTTCACTTTTCCTGAGATTTAAAGCAGAAAGCTTTAATTTCCATAACTTCAGACGTTGTTTTGAAAGAGGTTAACAGCTGCTTTTGCATTCGGCATTTAAATAAATCAACCGATCAGCGCTTAATCTCATTAAAACTGCACCTAGCGTATTGGTGAGTTGAGTTCCTTCGAGTTTACGCCCTCTGTTGTGTGCTTCATCCACCTACAAGTTTATTCACGTGTTCAGGATGGGTATCCTCTGTGGAGATAAAGGACTGATTTTCCGGTAGTAGGGCCATATGATGTTTCTTTCTTTCACACAGCGGCCAGGGGGTTCTGGTGGAAGGGAAGCTGCTGGATGTCTCCAGACACGCGATCACTGATGTCAGAAATCAAAAGGTACAGTCAGGAAAAAGCAGCCCGTCGCCGGAGATAATTCATCCGAACTGCAGGCCAGCAGCACTGCGTTTCCCTTCAGTCAACAAAAAGGGATGTGTGGTCTTTCAGTTCACCGTGCTGTGCGTGTGCGTGTGCGTGTGTGTTGGTTTCCTTTGGGTTTGAGGATAAGAGGTGGAACATTTTTTAGAACCACTGTAAAAAAAGGGGAAGCATCTTTCATTTGTTTTGACAGGTTGACGCATCATTATCAAAGGAAATACAATGTAATAATTAATTTAACCAAGGTGTTTTTCAAACTAAAGATCACCCCAAACCTGGCTTCTCCTTGTCTTCATCTCTTACTGACCTGTATTCACATGTCTATCAACATCTGCAGTTGTCCAGCTCTTTTTCTGTTGCCAGAGTCCGTATCAGCGTTGGCCCTCTGGACACAGCGAAGGACAGGACAGAAAAACACCACTTTCTGTGTGGTCGTGACGCTTCTCCTCTGTCGCCGGCAGGCCCGCTTCTACGTGCTGTACGTTGAGCCCAGCCGCATGCACCGCAGGAAGTTCGACGCCACGGGGAAGGAAATTGAGCCAAACTTCGGGAACACCAAAAAGGTTAACACCGGCTTCCTCCTGTCCTCCTACAGTGAGTAGATAACCATAGACATTTCTATGTTTGCATGTTCCCTTTCCTCCCCATGTCGTGTCCTCCGCGTAGTTTAATACAAAACTGGTAGATTTGATTTAAAAGACAAAACAAAAACAGTTCTTGAACCTTGAAGTCATTGTGGGCAAAGAATTTGTGTTGAAGCGTTGAGGTATTATACACCGTGTGTGTATCCAGCAGGGCACACAGTACAGATATCTCTTGTTGTTATGTAACAGTGTTAAAACCTGTCCCTGCTTTGGGCTCGAGTCAAACCCAGGTCCCCTGCATGTGGCCCAAGACACATCTGGTATTATGGCGTCCGTCCAACCTTTCAAATCGTGGATTTGTTCCTTCCTGGATTGTTGTTAATGTCTCACTGGTACTGAAAGCAACACCGCCCCCTCCACAGGCCGGAAACCATCAATTTAGCATTAACCAAACCGCTCTGACCGGCCCTGAAAAAGAACTTGATTCAGATGTAGGTGTCATGCGCGCTGTCAGCGGCGATGATGATGGCTTAACGCTCCATCTGCTGATGAAGCAACACGCCTGTGTATCCGTAGCAACGGTATTATTGTCCACAGCTGAGGAGACCCCATACCTGGAGAGGTTCCGTTGTTGTGCCGTGGGGTATGAAAAATTGTCTTGCACAGTGGCCAGAAGTCAAATCCAGGCCTCCCACATGGCAGGCAAGAATTCAAATGTGGATTGATGAGCTCGGGGGACGAGGACCCACCTGGTGATTTGGCCACTTTCCAGTCTTTAAATCCAAACGGCCATGAAAATATATTTTGTCAGTCAGCCTTGGAGCTTTTGCTCTCCATGCTGTTTGAACCAGTCCACCTCTGTCTTCAGATCAGTACGTTTGGTTTGTCGTTAAGTTCGGACAAAGTACTTGTTTTCTCTTACACCAGTCAGTTTAACATAATTTCATCTCACTTCCCTTGCGGCAGGTGAGAATTCTGCCACTGAACCACCAATACTATATACTAATGCTAATAGGCTGCTGATAGAAATGGTTACTGTGCAGGGAAGTAGTCTTAGTTTTTTTTTTTCTCAGTGTGTGTGTCTGTGTGTGTGTGTGTGTGTGTGTGTGTGTGAGGCTGAGGAACTCCTATGGTAAATGAGCATCTTCTGTCCATACAGAGGTGGAAGCTAAAGGGGAGTCGGACCGGCTGACTCAGGAGCAGCTGTCGGAGATGGTGAACAAAGCCGAGCTGGTGAAAATAAGTGACAAGCACCGGCCCGACGGCACCTGGGCCTTCTGGTACCCAGAGTCAGAGATGGACAAAACGGAGCTGGAAACCGGACAGGACGTACGGCTGAAGACCAGAGGAAACAGCCCTTTCATATGTGAGTCGGAGCATTACCACGCTGGTTTTACTGCCGAACTGATTCCACAACACACGTCCTTACGTCACATCCAGCCGAAAAAAGGGAAGAATCCTCTACTGCCTGAACCCTGCTCAAGTTGAATTTCCTGTCCACCTGAGATGGGCTTATTTCTTTTGGTATTCACATTGATTAATCCCATCCCAGCTCTGACTTCAAGGGGAGCGGGGGAGTGAATGAAATTAGACTTGAATTTTCTTTTTCTGGTCTCTTTTATGCGTTCCACAAGCAACCTCAGGGGGAATGAACGGAGTTTGACCTCTCTCGTGCGCAGAGGAGTCGTCCTGCCCTTTGATATTCTGTGGTGGAGAGGAGCGCTTTGGTCTTTTCACAGCCTCTACTTTTACACATTAGGCATTCATTATGACGTTTATGACCTCGAGGAGAGCGAGACGAAGCACTTAAGACATGTTCAGATCAATCAGAGAAATCTATCCAATCATCTGCCACCCACTTCATCTCATACCTATTTAACTAATTGTTTTACATAGAAATAGGGCAAATACATTCAAAACAACAGAGTAATCAAATACACTATTTTGGGATACGTTTGTGTTTTTGTTCTCTGCTATGGCAAACAGACAGCAGTAAGTAGTCAAACAGCATCCTCATCCAAACCCACCAGAATATGGAGGATGAAAAGAAATACATTAGTAAATGTTATTAATCAATAAATAATATATAAGTGTTTATGAAGTAATAAATTAAATGTTTAATTGCAAAATTAAATGAATAAGTCAGTGTCTGGAGTTCATGTTGGAAACAAATATGTACATACACATTTATTTTGACGTTTCTACAAATCTACATGCATCTGTGTCTGTTATTTAGCCTACTCTCATTGATTTGAGTGGGTGGACAAAATAATAGAAACACCTGTCAACATAACGTGGCGCAGTTCACCAGCCCCACATACTACAGTCCCTGCAATGATCATACAGTTGAATCAACACCTTGTTAAAGCTTTCCGTCCTGGCTGGTTGTCTTGCGGTGTGTCCCAAGGTCTCCTCATGATCAAATGAACACGTTTAAATACATCGCCAGATTGTCCCATTGAACGTACAGTAACTGCCTAAAGTCTATAAAAATCGAGGGTAGATCATTTCCAGTAACTTAACATTGCTTATTCAGTTATGAAAATTTAATGGCGAATAAAACAAAACAGGATTTCAAATCAAGTTTTCAGGGGCTGGAAGATTTATAGGCACAAAAACAGCCTAAGGCCGATCCGATTTAATTTGTTTTACTTTTCATTCTCATGCCTCTTTTCTCGGCTGTTGCTTTTTTTTCTGCAGCACTTTGAGCTGGCTGCGTCTGAAAGCTCCTGTGGAAAACGTATCCTCTTGCTTTTATGCTTCCAGTCTCCTTAGCCAAAGTGGATGGTGGCACGGTAACCAAGTGTAACTTCGCTGGAGATGAAAATGCCGGAGCGTCGTGGACAGACAAGATCATGGCCAACAAAGCAGACATGGGCAGCGCTCACAAGCCTGGAGGAGAAGGAGAGGGGGCGGAGGAGGATGAATGGGTGAGAACACCAGGGCCAACTGAACCTGGTATCTGTGTGTATATAAACCCACCAAGCTCTTTATTAGGAACCACATACTAGTTGTAGGTAGTTCCTCCCATTGATTTTCAGATCTTCTTGTCATTGATTCCACAAGATGTTGGAAATGTTGAGCCTCTGCTCCAGTGTGGACATGATGACATCAGATCCTTTCTGCAGATTTGCCAGCTGCACATTCACGCTGCCAATCTCCTGTTCCACCACATCTCCAAGGTGTTCCACTGGATTCACATCTGGTGACTGGGGGGGCCACTGGAGTTCACTGAACTCACTGTCGTGTTCTGAGTAAAAACTCTCGAGAATGTTGTGTGTGGAAAAACCCCAGGAGACCGGAAGTTTCAGAAACCAGCCCCTCTGGTCGAAGTCGCTGAGATTTTTTTTTTTTATATCCACGATGAGATGAAAACATTAGCCAGCGTCCTCCGTGGCTGCCTCTGCTCTTCATAACATATGCTGTATGCAGGTGATATCGCAGATAAACAGAAACCAGAGAAGATTCACTTCTCCCACTTTGTTTCTCTCTCAGGATGAATGAGGAAACCATCTCCCATCAGCCTGAACTCAGGGCCCCGCTCCAACCCCTGGATTGAATCGCTTCAACCTGGCTCCAGTCCCTTTTCTCTCCGTCTCTGGATCGGACTCCCACATATCAGTGGGGTATTGAACTTCTAACATATGTAGCCCTGGGGCTTGAAACCTTGCATCACTTCCACGGTATGGGATAAAACTCCTCCAGGTCCACGGGGCGCATCTGGCTGTTCGCTGTGATGCAGACTGTGTCCTTGAACCCTTTTTGCTTTTGATTATATCCCCACAATTATATGACTGGAGCTATTCTTGCCCGTTTGCATCCAGGTGGACCGTACCACAATAAAAACATGTATTGTTTTTCAGTGTACTCACAGTATTTTGTGAAGTTTTGTCTGGGGAGACACACTATATTTTAGGTGTGTGTTTTTTCCACTCAGACAGCTGTATTTCCTGTTACAAAACAGTATCAGCTCAGTGCTCAGTTTCAGTTCTGGTAAGCAACAATTTAAGAAAAGGTTTAAGGAGGGCAGACTACTTTTACTGTAACTGATTTTATATGTGGTGGGAGATGCATATTAAACCCTATCACCTCATAGAAGAAGCTGTTTCTGTTCATTTAAAATTATTATGAAATTGCAAATGAGAACATTTTAGAAGACAGGTAGTGGCAAGCCACAATATTCATGTCTTCAATAAAAATAAAAAAGTGAAAAAAAAACAAAGACATCTTGCAATTTTGCAAAAGATAAAATAGCAAGTGGAATTCTGACCTCACGCACTGAGATATATATTTCATCAAACATTTCATCACCCCTGCATTTCCCTGGAATATCAAGTAAGTCTGAATCAGTGATTCAGTTTTACAGTGTGTCCTCAAGTGTGTCCTGTGCAGACTATAACTGAGAAAGAAAGGGGAAAAAAGCTTGTTATGTTCTCTTTATTGATAAACTCCCTGATTTCTTACATTAGCAGCAATTAAATTCTGTTTTAGTTAATACAGCCCACAGTCACACATTTGCTTCAGAGCAGCATCAAGGCGTTTATCTTAAAATGAAAGTGCAGGCATTTTCAGAAACTATCAGGGAGATGGATCCACAAAGCTGACTCTCAGACAAAGGCAGAGCTCGAGGTTTGAATCAGGTTTGGCCGATACACGGGTCACAGGCCAGTCACTTGGGCAAAGGTGTCCAATCCAGCAGGTGAAACTGGTCTAACAAAAGCTGCAACTCTCACACAATAATAAAGAAAATCTGGCAATGAGGGGACCGGGGCATAAATACTCTCAGGCAGGGGGAGGCAATGACACACAGGTGACACATCACGGCGGCAGCAGCTAATCACACAGGAGGGAAACGTGACAGGAGGTGGGATCCAAAATCAGATGAGACAGTGGTTAACAGAGTAAAACAGAAAACCTGAATTGAGGTAGCTTGACGGGTCAGGACAGAAACTGGTGAACACAAAGACAGTGTTCCATTTCCTTATGTCTGTAATGCAGTGATAGAAAAAAGATAAAAATGGCAATGCTAAGTGCTGCTTAAAGCACCTGAAAGCCCGGCTTTAAAATCTTTAGTATTTCACAAGAACATCATGACTCAGTAAAATGTAATCAAAGTTTTTAGATAAAAAGCGTCTTTAGGGCATTATTTTTAGTAAACACTGTAAAACTGAGGACCATGTGGTTATGGTAATATGGTCTGTAATTAGATGGGAGTTTTAAACGTGTATTGCCGTCAGCCTGCTCGCCTGTCACCCTGAGCCTTTGACTGTATGTAACTTGAATCCAAATGAGCGTATGGTTTGGTTGGAGAGTCTTTCACTTCTCTGTGATTGCCTCACCCATATTGTTACCTGCAGTAGACGTCCACTCCGCAACAGATGGAAACTGCATTGTAATTTGCCGCAGCTTGTTATTTTCAGCCATTACATTAAAAAGCTTTCTGCTTGAAAATGTGACATACCGCCAGTCAAAATGTTAGTGACACAACTTGAACTTCATCTCGTCTGTCAAGGGACATTGTCATTTGTGCACAATAACACAGCGATCCAGTGGACCGGTACGTTTAAGCAGAAGAAGCAGGACATTCACCTCGTCAATAAATCACTTTTCCACAGGTAAATGGATTACAGGACTCATGTTTAGCACAATGGTCACATTTTATTATTAAAAATAAGTATTTCAGCATCATACCAGAATAATTTGGTCCATTGAGTACAACATCTATAATAATAATACACATTTATAATAAGGCACTTTTACTATAACAAAACAGATGTGGCTCTGACTGGTCTGGAAATTAGCAGCATCATATTTAAGCTGCCACATCCAACTTGCTAAATTCACTGTGCAATTAATTTAACAAAGAGGAAGTTTCCGTCCACTTTCCACTGTGATAAAAGGTTAAAGCTTTTATTATTAAATAGTTTTGATAATTGGCAACAGCAACAAGAAGTGATATGTTATACTTTTTTGGACTGATAAATAATATGTGTATGTGCTGTACTGTACTGCTCTGTTCTTACTTTGGTCCGAAGTGCCACATTTTTTCAAACGTATCTGTTTAATGTGCTGGGAACTAAATCACTTGTCTCATGATTATTTTTCCGGCTCATTGTTGTGGCAAAGGTACAGAAGGATAAAAAAAAACATCGGTTCATGTCTCTTCTTCTCGACGAGGAGGAGCATCAGCTGTGGAGCTGAGAGGCTCTCAAACAATAAAAAGTGATGGGGTTTTTCACTCTATGAAGCTGTTTCTCTTTCAAACCACTCAAGTATGGCGTCCTTGTTCTCCATGACCCACTGGCTGTTGACTTGGGTTTGCTCTATGGCCTGCTGCACCACAAAACCCAGACCATGGTCAGCCCCAAACCGCTCCAGCTAGTCGAACACACAAACAGATGATATACAAAAGTGATGTTAGGGCACCGACAAACACGCACAGTGCGTTCACAAGTGAAACAAGAAAAGAAGCCTGGTTTTGTAATAATGAGACAGATTTCTCATAATTAAGTGAGTTGCCAATGGCTGATTTTTCTGATTACTCCTCATTACTCTCTGTCACTGAAATCAGTTGTTGTCCAAAAACTAATGAAATCCCATCACTGAGCCACCACCTCGCTCTGGGACACGATCCCACGAACACACCCGCTGTAGTTTATGTTGACACTATTCACTATTCACCTTCCTGTTGCTTCCTGAGTATTGCCAGTACAAGAGTGTGACACACTAATGAGTAGTTGAATATCTTCTGGGCAACAATGAAGCTCCATGCTGCACACGAATAAGAAACATCAGGCTTCGAATTAGGCAAATATTTAAAAAGTAGAATATAGATTATAACCAGTCTTGTCCTTAGCAGGAGTATTTCAATACAGTGGGTCAACTTTAGTAGAGCTCATAAGGACAGAAAGGCTTCTGATAAGATATCAGGGCATATCGCTTTCCTGGTTCGGTATAATTACTTATTGGCTGCGTAACTGGAAAGACAACGTTGATCATAATTCATCTGACGTCAGTGAATGCTGGTATTATGATCATTAAATCAAAAAAAGCCAGTTATTACCTCCTTTGCTTCAAATTGTGTGGAAAACCTGCTGCTCACTTCCTGAATCAGCATGGATGGACTCCTGGCAACAGAGGGAGAGAGAGAGACAGAGCAAGAGGGCAAAATATGAGAAACATCTTAAAGTACGACACCACTATCACCGCTAAACTGATTAGAGTTAAATTAACACCTCTCTGACACAATTCCAACAAAAATCAAACATTATAAAAGTAGGTTGTACTTGTGTTGTATTTGATGGCACTATGTTGAGTTAGAGGGACATTTCATCTACAAATAAGTATGAACTGAAATGACACATTCTGAAAGAAATCTGAGGAAAAGTGTTCTACTGAACAGTCCTTAATACATGTCAATAAGTCTAGTGATTAAAGGATCATCTCTAAATCCCTGCTGATGACCTGATCTGGCTCAATCTCAGGTGCTGCTGTTGGCTCATGAAATGAAACTCTGTCTCTTATGCATATTTAAACTTTGATACCCATCAATACAGCTTCCTGGTAACATCACACACCACTGGGACTTTATGGGCTACTGATAAGCACTGATTAAGTAAGAACACCTTTGCACTTGATGGAAAATACATTTACTGTTGTCTTTTTTGCTTTTACCACCCTGCTTGTTTATTTAAGTGGCTTGAGCATTGGAGACTTTGTGCCAAGAAGCCTCAAGCACAAACATTTCCTCCAAACCAAAAGAGTATATGGATAAATTTGTGGTCCAGATGGTTGGGAAACTAACCATTGACCTGCTGGTCCAAAGCTTAGGCCCATGTGGTATGTGCACTAACCATTCAGCTATCAGGTCACCACACTTATTTCAAAAATGAGATATGACTCAATCTATCCCGCACTGGCGAAGAATCCTTCAAAACTTTCTTGGATCTGGATACTGATCTGGATCACTCCCAAGTGAGACAAAGGGCCACCTATGGTAATAATCCCGCTAACAAACAGACTGAAACAAAAACATTAACTCCTTGTAGGAGCTAAAAACAACATGAGGCAGCAGACACAGTCCAAACAGCAACTTACGAGTGACTGACATATTCCCAGTGTTGTCTGATAAAGTTCCAGGCCAGTGCATGCCCCACCACATTATTGGCTACGTAGGATATAGTGGAAGAAACATCCATCAGACGTATCTTCTCAGGGTTCAAAGTGTACTCCAGGTATCTGCAAGATAAAGAAGACACTGATAGGTGTTTCCATTTTTGACACACCAGGACTTGATGTCTAATCTCAAGTATGTCCCTGATGTATTTTTTTTTTCTTTCTTGTGGCTTCACCTGTGGAGCAGCCAGATCTTCTTGGTGCAGGACAGAGCTTTGCGGAGCTGGTCCTTCTCTGAGGTGAGACTGGAATTCTGAAACTTTTTCCAGGCAAACTCCCACTCTGCCTTCCCACCAATGGCGACAGCTTGGCAGTAGATGTCAGACCGCAGGTTTTGGTGGATGCTGAATCACGCACACACACAAACACACACACTGTCGGTGGCTGGGGACTTTATGTTTTCCTGAACATGTCCTCCATCTACTCAATTTAAAAGGAGTCACGCTTGTGGTCACATATTTTCTCCATTTCTCCATTAAAAGGTTTTGATTTTAACGCAGCTTTGACTCAAGGGCTTTAAAATGCACAGCAGAACCCCCCCCCCCCATCTCTATACACCCTCAACTCAAAAAAGGACTCCTCAATTTGGATACATTATACTGTAAATACAGTATGACCCCCTTATACTTTACATATTCACACAACATATACACATCCACATACAAGTGCAAATGCATTAACACATCCTCATATGTACATGCGTGTGTATTAAAGTAATGAGCAGTGCAATGTACACATGTAATGAAAGGTCTCTTTCTCATTTAAAGTTGCACGTGGAAACTTTGTACATCACCAACTCCAAAATTACAGATTTTGGATTATTCTCCGTTAGTAGGAACATGATCATGTCCTCCACTGGCTCCCCGCTTTGTGATTTAAAATTGTAGAGCATGGGAGCATTTACACATTTTGCCAAGTGCAGCTTTAATGATGCCAATGAGCGGTAACGACAGCCACCAACACATCATGCAAAGAGATTGATTAAACGACACCTACCTTTACCAAATCATCACTGGAAAGTAAAGCTACAGAATATAATGAAAACTAGTATTTAGTAGTAAATAATAGTAATTAAATTGTTAGTAATTAGAACAGCATTTAGAAACCAGTAACTAACCAACAACAGAATCATGTAGGTTAAGGATAATTTAAAGAAGGTGTGGAGTAGAAAGGCAAAGTAACATTCAAAATCAGAATTATATATACTTATCCAGTAATGTTTATACTTGTTGGTATTGTTGTACATCCATTGGGCAAACATCTTTCTTGCCATCTCCAGGCATTCTGGGAGTCCGTTGGAACATGCCAACCTGATGGCGATGATCTGGTTGTGCCTTAGGATGAAAAAAAGATTTAAATTTAATGTAATCATGTACAGATATTAAATAACAGTGACTGTAAAGTAATTTGGATTGATAAAGACTGTTTTTTGCCACATGGGGCCAGCTGAACCCAGAACTGATAATGCGTGAACAACCAGCTGTTTATTTACACACATGAACCATCATAAGCATTCGTTGTGGAGCCAACCAAATCAATGATTTAAAAGAGGCTAAAAAAGCTCAGCAGAGGGGAACTGTGATATATTCAGTCAGTAAAAGCAGCAGCTTTCCTTTTATACCTTGCTATTTCATTTAGTGTTATAACATTTTGATGATTATATTGATGATAAATGTAATTTATCTGATTTGTTTTAATTAAAGGGCATTTGGGAAGTAGATGAGTGAATTAGTCTGTAAAAAGAGCTTTTTGTTCTGTAATACATTCACAATGACGACTTGGTAAAGTGCCATTCATATGGAGATATTCTGATAGCAAAGAATCATTCGACTGAGTTTACAGCCACTCTGTTTTTCCACCCTGAACCGCCTCTGACTTCTTAGAATAAACTACTGGCAGTGCAAGTCCACACACAACTGTCACTAATGTGTAAGTCTGCACATCTGCTCTGCATTGGTACTCCTGGTCTGGACTGAATTTGTAAAACCCCCAACTGCACACAGTGTAAATCAGTGGATAATTTAATTAATTTAGTAAAAATTCTGTCTAAATGATATAATGATATTACCCCTCAGTAAAATTAATCTTTTCCTTACTGTAAGAAGTCTTCCTTTGGAACTGTTGAGCTGTCTGTGTAGTTCCTGAAGAAGTTGTACAGATCCCTAACCTGTTCCCGAAGGTATGCCTGCAGTCAGAGACAGCATTTCAGGAAAGTTTCATGCAGCAAAATTCCTGCAGGCAAAAACATTCATTCTGCTACATTCACCTTTTCCAACAGGTTACCTAAGTAATGTAATATAGCAAAAGGTATTTTTCATTTTGAATATTGTAAGATTTTGATCACACGTGCCTGCATGGGCCCGTACACCTCAGAACGGTCAAACATGAGGACAAAGTACTCGAGGTTCCGAACAGCTGCCATCCAGGGGATGTACTCTCTCTCCTTGCGAAGGAAGCGGGTTGTATTCAGAGCCAACGTCACATCCACAAGTTTGGCCCTGAGGAAAGCCAACATTAGATAAGATCAGATAACAAGTGAACCGCCAGCATGACCTTAGTTCAATCATGTTTTTCAAATTCAAGTAAAGGTACACCAGAGCTGTAAATCCACGCAAGCGCAGCCACAGGGCCTCTGCACATGTACACAGTACAGCTGGCGTGGGGATGATTGGCACCCACTTTGCAGCAATAGGGCCCATAATAAAAAAAACTTCTGGCACTGAGGTCACTTTCATCATTAGCTGATGCTGCGGTGTGACATATAACACACTTGCTGTACAGAAAATGGAATCATTGAGGCCAGAATAAACAGGATTCAAGTTGTCCGTGTCAGTACCTTGCCAAGTTGAATGCATCATCAACAAGCTGCCCTCTGTTCATGAGTGGGATCCGCTGGAGGGGAAAAAAGACGAGGGAAAGGGAACAACTTCAGGCTTTGAACCAAAGAATGATGAATTTAATATTACAATAAATGTATGACTTTTTACAAAGTCAGAAAACCCAAAAGCTAGAATACAGTTTACACTTTGTCTCTGTATTAGGAATCCAGTGGTGAGTCGGTCCACTTTGATCCACAGGGACAAACCCCAACAACAACAACTTGATAGATTATCATTAAATTTTGTACAGACATACATGCTCCCCAGAGGAGGATTCATACTTACTTTATTGATGCACATTCTTAGTCCCAAGACAATGAAGCCTAATGACTTGTTCTGACTGAAATTACAAACTACTCAAGGAATTTCTGGGAAATTTGGTGACGACATGGGTGTTCCCTACAGGATGATTTGTAATAACTCAGATAAATGATACTATAAAATGTCCCTAGTGGCCTAACATCATGACCTTTGATCCGTTTGTTGCATTATGAGGAAAAGTCAGGGATCAGCAAATTTGGGACTTCTTGGGACTACGATTCATGAACCACGAATGTCTGTACAAAATGTCACTGCAATCCATCCAACAGTTGTTAAGACACTTCAGTGTGGACCAAACTAGCCATTGTAGACATATTGTACAATAGTTTTAGCCATGTTATCAATGTTAATGTTGATGACAGATAATTCAAGCACACGGACCATGGCAGGTTTGTTGGGATCATTTCATTGTTTGTTCATTTTGTTCTTAGTAAACCACATTTTGTGAATGGGACAAAGCCTCTAAGGTGCTGTTGGCCCTGTTGATGATTTTGGTTCTTTTTTTTCCAACATTTTTTTTCCAAAATGTGCATTATTGACAGTACATAGAAGTTCATGATATTCAAGACTTACATTTTGGATTTATTAAAAATCCTCTTGTGTACGAGCAGGACACGAAATGTATTTTTTTCTTCACAACATTTAGTTATTATTATTCCTTGGCTCAAGTTCAGTTCTGAGTAGTCTGATCTCCCTCAGCCACATCATCCAGATACCATTTTGAGTTTTTTTCTTCTTTGTATGCATATGACCTTCTCTTTACAATAATGCAAAACTGCTGTTTTACTGTCCAAACTGTGAGAACAGACCTACCTTGCCAAAAGCATTACAAAACAAATGTTTATCCACAATAGTTGTTAAAAGTAACATAAGACTAAATGAAAAAACAGGTAGCACAAGGTTTTTTATTTAATTTTCCAGATTTGGATGGAAGAGCAAATGGTTCATTCAACCCTCCATTCTCTAGGAACGTCTGGGCAAAGTCCATGTCTTTCTTTACTCAGTAAAATGAACAGTATCTCAACGGAGATTGGTTTCTTCCCAGTTCTTGGATTTTCTAACTCATTATTTGGCTCAATACTCACATGTGGGTTCGTTTCCAGCTGAGTCAGGAGGCGTTCCCAGTTCTCTGGGTTGTAATTGACTCTGTAGTATCCAGTACAGTTTACATTTGCCAGGATCCAGGAGCCTTTCTTAGCAATTAAATCTTCTGTCATTACTGTTCAAAAGAGAAATCTTTGTTGAGGTAAGTAATTCACTTCAAATCACACATCAGTAACAGAGTATAAAAAGTGCAAAATCCAAACAAAAACCATCATATGACTGCATTTCCATGCAAGTCCAAAAATCAACATTTTTAATTATTTTCAGTCATTTTTTAAAATTGAAAACATTGTTACAAATTGAGTTTTCGGAGAAATAAGGGACCTCATGTACTAAGAAAGCGACAAAACTGTGTTAACTAAGCCTGTATCTCAATCATAATGCATTAGGAGGCAATAAACATGTGTGGCATACCTGTTTTGTCGGGCTCCAACGTGATCTCAAAAAGCGAGGATGTATTTGACATGGTTTTTAGCGTGACGTACCACTGGTTACTAAAAAACAGAACAAAACAGGTGGAGAACGGGTTATAACAAGTACATGTTATTATAGGCTCAGGATACTAATGATTCAGGAAATGACTATTAAGATCATATACAGTGAGCAGTGAAGAATCAACATAATCATGTTTCGTAAAAGGTGATAAAGGTCACAGTGATCTATGAATGCAGCATGAAACTCGTCTCCTTCACAATAAGTTCAATTATTATGCAACTCGCCATGTCAATGTCACAGAGCCCATAATTACAAAGCATATTTTCAGAGAGAGTGAGAAATTGTAGTCAGATAATGCCGCTGGAGGGCAGATGAATCATTCAATTCTGCCCACTGGAGAGAATTAAGATGTAAAATGCCACTTTTTCACTTGAATTTCAGGGTTTGTATTTGTCGTCAAACAATTACATGCACGCCAGTCCAAACTGTCCACAAACAAAAAGAGAACAAAATACAAAAGCTGAAAGTGATGTCCATTTTGCAGAAAGACGGCGGGATTGCTTATCTCACAGTACAGTTTCTGTTAAGCCTTTAGCACTGACCTGGATTCAGAAGAGTCATTGTACAGGAAGTGCTTCTGCTTAACTTCTCCATTGGTGGTGTTAATGGTGACGACAGGATAGCCAGGCTGACTGGTCCATCTGTTCATCCTCTCGGCAACTGACAGCTTAGTGTTAACATATATGGACTGCAAAGATGTAACAAATCAATTATTATGTTACCACATAAATACTGCAATCTAATCAATGACCATTCAGACAGTGACAGTGCTAGAATAACTATCATTACAAACAAGCCATGCTGAAAATGACCAAAGAAAACTTGATTGATTAACTAAAGCGAAGACTTAACTGCTTGTATGCACTCCCAGAGGTTTTTCTGGTCAGTGTTGCTATATTGAGCGCTCCGGAGGTATTCCTAAGAGACAAAACAAGAAAGAACATAGGCAACACAGTTTCATCCTACATTCAAATGATTTTTTTTTATTTTTGAAAGGAAATTTGGTCTCCAGAATTGATGTTTTATAACTAAATGAAGATATCCAAACACAGTGTCCAGCAGCAGAGTGCAACAGAGTGTAATGCCAAAATGATGGGGTGCAGGGGTGGAGGAGTGTTTCACATCCATTGCAGATCACTCTTACTGTCTACCCCACACCCCAGGGAACATACAAATCCTTTATTGATTTCGCACGAGGCAGCAGGAACTACAAGTGGACAAAAACATGGCAGATTGTGAACTTGAGTCTTTGTCCTCCCCCATTGCAACAAATTTAAACCAGATGTTGGAATGTTTGACTCTGGTAATACAGTGGTCTTGTCAACACACCAGATTTGGATATAATATGATGGAAATTTTGTTTATTGATGTTCAAATAAACTTATGTAACTGGCTGGATGGCCATCCCAAACTGTGAGAGGGAGCTTTTGTCGGATTAGCGGTGGATTCAGTCCAGTCCAGTGGGCGAATCTGCGTCAACGCCAGAAGGGCTTCCGTTTGAACACTAAAGGTCTGGACGCTACACACGGTTAGGTCGCGCTCGCGGCTCAACGATGTAGGGACTACTCACGGGGCCAGTTGGTAAAATATCTGGCAAGCTTACGACAAACAGAAACATGCCGGTGCCGCTTGTTTACAACAGCTTTCTCAGAACCGATCAGTGCGCTTTCTTCAGCTTACCACAGTCCTCCAACACCACATGTTCTGAAGAAGACGTGGCAGCATAAGACTGTGAGTACCAATATATGGCGACACTGATGGCCAAGCAAATCAGCTCCTGTTCTGTGCCGACGCCGAAGAGGGCCTGACAGTCTCCAAAGGGGAAGGGAAGCCCTTGACTGCGTTGGCTGCATATAGTTTGCTTTTTTTCTTTCTTGAATTCAAAGTCTTTGGAAAGGGAACAAGCAATACAAAATATTGCAGGGGTTAATATGATGTGAATGTGAAGAAGATATAAATATAACAGATATATTTTTTCCTACTGCCAATTAAAGCATCAAATTAGAAAACTTTGGTTTGGGTTTGGTTCCCCACCCATGTTGTAAGTCATGTCATACTTAATGATGAGCCACAAAATTATCCAAAAGGACGCATCGTCTCACAGAAAGCCACCTTAAGTTTTGGGTCTCATGGACAGTCTGCAGGATCTGTTGGGGTTTGTTTTTAACTTTTCTCTTTTGTTGAAACCTATGAGCTCCAATTTAAAAGTATAGGGGTGGCTAATAGTTGTTTAGATACAAATTGAGGCCAAGTGGCCAAGTAAAGGTCTGCTACCGTCTCTTTCCACATGCTTGAGGCCGGTCATGCTGCATTGGGAAGCGGCTCCCCTCTGAGGTGTCACGACGGCAGCTGCAACTACAGCCAAAGAAGTAGGACCTGCATGTATATGCACAGCCAAATGAGAGCTGAGGCAGAGTGAGGAATTTTAGTCAAGCATGCAGAAATGGACAGGGGAAGAACTTTGACTGAACAAAAGGAGGAGAGCTGGGTTTTTTTGTTCTGGGCCTCACTGAAGGACTGGCTTCTCACTGGTGTCCTCTGTGTAAGAGGAAGTATGTACTCATGTACTCTACACTACTTTCAGTTGGTTCTCCAATCCCGTAAGATGGCTTTGTCCATGATGTCTGAAATTTTCTAAAAGCCCACAGAGATATGTAACAAGTGGGTCAAACGCCTTGGCGTTTTGGTTTGGTTCTGGAACACGCCAGATAACCGCAGAAAACCACTCAAGGGAGAGGAGACCCTCTCTGCTCTCTCCGTGTGCACATGTCCTGACAAAATCACCCATGATTTGAAACAACCCTTTGTACAACTTTTGTAGAGGAGTTTTTGCATAGTTTGCTCCACGGGTCCTCTCCAGAGGCATTTAGAAAGATTACAGCATGACGTCAGCCACTCTGAGTGAGCTTTAAAGTTATTGCTTACTTTGATCCCGTTGATGAAAACCGTTTCACCCACGATGTCTGCCAACATTCTCAGCAAAAGTGCCCCCTATGGAATGAATAAAAAACACACATTAAATATACCAGTATTTACAGTATACAGATGTTATTTTTTCTGCAACTAAAATGGATACAAAACAATTATAAGTACATGTATAGCTTGTGAATCAAAACTTTCTGATTCATTCATTGCCTCCCTACCTTACTGTAGGTTATAGCATCAAACATGCGCTGGATATCAGAAGGTATCTGGACATCTTCCTGGGGAGGAGTGAGACTACGGGATGAGGCCAGAGCATCCTCTTCAAACACTCTCCAGAGGTCATTCAGAAAATCTGCATCTTTCTGAAGAAACCAAACGAGGACGACAACACGTTACACGACTCTCTCATCAAGATCTCTGAAGCTGAAAGGCTTTACAAAGAAAAACAGCCAGTTTATGAGAAGGCGGAAGAATGAATGAATGAAATAACAAAACTCAAAAAGTGAGCAGGAATGTTCCACTGCCTTTGTGGGACCACAAGGTAAAGTCAGAAAGCTAAACTTGCCATTTTGAAGGAGCTCGCAACGTGATCCACTGCAGAGTATGACATGTAGGTGGCAAAGCCCTCGTTCAGCCAAATTTCATTCCACCATTTCATCGTCACGAGATTCCCAAACCACTGTCAACAAAATGAGAAGAAATTATATATGCACAAGTGGATGTCCAGCCACATGCAGATATGTACATTTCCTCAAATTTTACATCCTCAATTAAACCTATTTATTTACTTATTTATTACATGGAAATGTGAAACACAGTAAATCCAGTTGAGTTTGTAGTTGTATATAGTCTTACATATTTCTACATTCTGTATTTATGTATATATATATTTTTATTTCTATTTAAATTTATAATTCTTCTTTTTACCTCTGGGAATGTACACTTTTCTCCTCTATCCTGTACATTTGAGCTGGATGTTGTCGCAACAAAAAGCAATTTCCCCTTTGGGGATTAATAAAGTATTCGTATTCGTATTCGTATGCGAAAACACATTGAGTTCTTTTTCCTCTGACCTGGTGTGCTAGTTCATGTGCAATGAGACCAGCAATCCCTTTCTTTTGCAAAAGTGAAGACACTCCTTCCTCATAGAGCAATTCTCCTTCCTGGTATGTGACCAGTCCCCAGTTTTCCATTGCTGCTGGATATAAGTCTGGGAGTGCAATTTGGTCTACAGGAAACACACAAATTTGGGCAAATTTTTATATCTGATAGATATATGCAATTATACCTAACATGTTACACAACTGTAGTTAAAAATTCCCATACACTTATAAAAAAATATGTATATAATGGCAGTCTTTGATTCTTTTATAAATTTATTATAGGTCTTTGCGACAAGACATCTGCTGGGTCAAATATACATATAGCAACTTGAAATCTCAGTTTTTATGATGTAGAAAGCTGTGTCAATCAAATTTACTTTGTGGCATGTCCTCTTAAATTGTTGGTGAGTGATTACAAATGACTACAGCTGGTGACTTCCCTGAGCAGATTTAAACAGGGCCCATTTGATCCCCTCAATAGATCCAGCCACAAATACTACAGTGGGAAAGTCTAAGGAGCACAGCATGGATCTGAAGAGGTGGATCACTGACTTGAACAAGTCAAAGTCACTTTGAGCGATTTCAAAGCGCCTACAGGACCCAAAACCAACTGTGCAAACATCTGTCCAAGTATAAAGTGCATGGCACAGTTGCCACAGTCAATACATATTTTTTACGAGTGTATGTAAGCTTTTACTGACAGCGCAAGTTTCAAAAGAAAAAAAAAAATCACTAAACTAACATACATTACTCCTTATCCTGTGATGCAGCTTGGACTTGAGAAGGGCTGAGGTTATGAGCTCCATGTGCTACGTAACAATTACTTTCTAGGCTGTGCACATATACACACTTGCACAGACATAACAGCTTATTGAAATCACAACTAAGCCAAAAGGAAACACCAGACACTTCTGAAGAACAGGCAAAGCTACTTTTAGCAGGTCAGAAATATGTGTTACTATATTGCTACAATTAACCTGGGATGCATGCAATGAAAGTTCCTACTTTATCATTTGTGTCTGAATACTGTGAAACACTGACATGTATAGAAGTTGGAGATCTAAGTTGGAGATAACTGTGGAGGATGTGGGATTCCTTACTCTATGACCAAAACAACTTATGGGGCAAAATGCTGTTTGACTTTTTTTTGTTGTTTTGTGTTTGTTGCTACCATATCCAAAAATGTTAAAGTGCAAGTACACTGACATAATTAGTGCCATCTGACACCTATACTCATCAAATGAAATAACAATGGGGCATATTGTGAACCAGTCCATCAAAGAGGATTTTAACCGTGACAATGACACTTTGGACGTCAACCAATCAACAGATTCAGGCAACTGTGTGTAGAAAAGTGTTACCTAGCTTCGTCAGTGGGTAATTGCTTCCGAGAAGGTTCTCGTAATACTCGAGAATCTTTCCGGTGATACTGGCAGCATAATCTGCTTGCTTCGCTGCGATGGCCTCAGGTCGAGCAAATGTCTGCATGAGAAAAAAAACATAGGGGAAAGGTAAAGCAGGGAGGATATCCCTACACATTTTTGCTTTGCACTTTATACATTTTCTTAACCAAAGAACCATGAGAGTGACATACAATGAAAATGGTTTAATTGTTGGATAAATGTAATTTGGTTCATGCTGCCAAATAGCATAGCGTTTTATCAGTGAACTTTTCATCAAATGTCTATATTGTTGTTGAGGGAAAATTAAAAGTTAACTGGCAAAAAAGAAAAAAAAAATCTAATTAGCCGAGGTCAACAGCATACCAAAAACATTTACATGAAATCCACCTTGAATCTAGAGTGACACACGTACTTTAATGGTTACACGTTTATGCACAGAGCGGGTTGACTCTTCAAACTCTGAAACTGTGAAGGCAAACAAGTACGTTGACATCCTCGGTGTTGAATAAAAACGAGTGTATTGCCAGTCGTCATTGATGGTAAAGGGGCCTGAGAGAGTGGAGAGAATGCAATAATTGCTATGTTACCAGAAGCTCAGTGAACACATACACAAGTTGTAGTGTATTCTCCATATTGGCATTACCAGAAGAGTTAGTTTTTTTCACCTTCTTTCAAATTATTTCCGAGAGCTACTGTGCCTCGCCTGTGGATGATGGTCAGATTAAACACAGCCTTCATCTCTGGCTCATCGAAACAAGGAAACACTTTCCTGGTATCTGTTGGCTCCATATTGGTGGCGGCAAGATATCTATAAATACAGATGACAGTTCAGCATTTCATTTTTAAGTGCATAGTGAAGGAAGGCAAGATAGATTTGGATTTCATAAAGTACCCATGATGAGTCATTTGTTTAACAAAGCAGTTTAAAGTTTAAAAGCTTAGTTTAATGTGCCTTTGTGCCTTTCACATATTCCAGAAAGTCTGCAACACACAGGAAACCAGATGGACAGTTATACATTTGGGACCAACAACAGCTGAGATCACTGAGCAACAATTTAGTGACCAGTGTTTTGATCTACGAAATTACATTTCAAATAATGTTGTAAAAACAGCAAGGAATGGACTTGATTGAGTGCTGACCACAAAAATGTCCTATTTCCTACAGGTTGTCCTAGGTCAGCCTGATTCACTCGAATAAAATGTGTCAATTTCTTTTTAATCTAGAATACTGAATGCCACAAGCGGCATATTGCACTCAGTTTTTTTTTATGACTCTTGCAACCATCTGAATGAAAAACAATTCTGCCCACCTTATGATAAAAAACAAAAACAAAAAACCCCACTTGTGACTCTGTTACCTGTCCAGGTAGTTGGCAGACTGGGGATATTTTTAACATCCAGATTGTTCAAAGAGTCTTTTAGGATTGTGGAAATACCATGAGAACAACAGTGTGTGTTTTAACCCCCCCTCTGGACTTTTAAAATATCACCAGGTGGATCAGGGGTTACTGTGTTATTGCATTTATCAAGTATCCCTCCCAGTGCTGCCGATTACAAAGCAATCAATTATGCATTGGGGGTTTGTTGACTGATAATTAAGGACGAGCAAATTAAAATCTTAAAACAATATTTGGACATGGCTGATTTACAACGCAGAGTGCTTGTACAGTGGATGTAAGACAATAATACTTGATATTATCTCAACTGTAATCAGTAGCACCAGACATTCTTTAAATTTCTTTGACTTTTTAATTCAATCTGTTGCAAGCATGGCTTCCATAGAGAACGCAAGTGCGGATTAATCTATAGACTAGCCTGACAGAACTATATTAATATGCGGTCGGAATACCTTACCTCATTGCATTTGGATCACCTTCATACGCAGGGGAACCTTCAACGTAGGAGCTCACATACAGCCCCTCAAGATTTTCCGAAATATTTCCCTTGAAGTCCAGAGACAAACTGTAGTGTCCTCCTGCCTCCAATATACCACTCAGCTCGAGCTGGAGAAAGTCACTTGCGTCCTCGTGATGAATCACGTTTATCACGTTCATCTTCTCGTTCTTGTCTCGGTTCAGCACCACGGGGGCAGACACCGTCAGGTCGACGCTGTGGAGGTAGATGTTGCGGGTCGGATGGACACACCTGAAGAAAACAGTGGAGTTTCCAGTGAAGAGACTCGACTGTTCGGGACTGGTGACATTGACCTCTTCGATGATTCTGGTGCGGAGGTGAGGCTGGAGGAAGATCTCGTAGCTCTCTGGTATGAGATCCCTCGGCAGCCGTATGACTGGTGGTGGTCCTGTGATGGTGGGCGGGATGGGTGGACGGGGTGTTGGATCAATCTTTGAGATCTCGATCTTGTACACAATGACCATGGTGATGATGCCGGCGATGGCACTGACGGTCAGGACGACAAAGGCGACGGCGACACCCTTGGATATGTGGAAATCCTTCGGCATGGTGGCTGCTCCCTTCAACTCGGTCCTGAAGTTCTCGGCGCGTTGCTGGTAAAGATGAGTCAGGAGTCCCGGTGCTTGTACGTCTCTGGTCTGCAATGACTGATCTCTGCACATTCAAGTAACCTCCCTCCCATAAACAGTGCCCGGCCTTAGCAATTACGGTTCTGTACTTGGATTAAGCATTAACTTGGGCATTGCCAAAGGAGCAAAGTGTGAGGAGGGCGGTGTTAATTGCTCTTAAATAATCAGATGGCGTTCCCAAACATCTGGGGGTGGTCGCTGTGTTTTTTTCTCTATTGCAGGAGCTAGGTAAACTTCTCAGAACACTTGATCCCCTCACACTCCCCTCTCAGTGAACACACGACACACTGCAAGAACCATCCTCACATCACATCCTCCCTGGATACAAGAGCAGCTGCAGAGAACATCAGCGTCATCACTTGTAACTGTGGGAGAAGTTGGTCCGGTCCTCCACAGCTAGGTTAAACCAACGCGGGGGGGTGGGGGGTCAGATGATGGCTCCCAAGCATGAATGCAAATACAGATCCTGTGAGAGTGACAAACTCCCAACAAACGAGAAGCATATGAGGGGAGGAGTGCTGTATGGGCTGGTAAGAGGGGAGAGAGAAAGGAGGAGGAGAATAGAACACGGAGTGATTTGGGAAAATCACTGAATTCTCTGGAAAGCCCCAACTTCAGGGATCCATGACCGCTGCCCACACACATAGTTCACCTCAGGAGAGGAAACATAGAGGAACACAGGGCCTAAGCTGGGTAGGGCAACAGTGACTTGTCCTGGTCCCGTGAACAGATGTTCCTGTCGGAGGGTAAAGGGGATCTAATCAACCTGAGCACACTGAAACACTAAGATGTCACAACAAACGAAGGCAGACCGTCATCACAGGACAGTGACAGGTGGAGGCTACATTCCCGTTTCATGATACAGGATTTCAGGGAAAAAAAAAATTCCACATTTGGTCATGGAGTTCAAAAGTGATGTAAAAGATTTAAGAGATTTAAAAAAACAGAGACAATCATCTGATGTGTTCTTGCAACGATTTTCAATTGGATTCCAGAACATCTCAGTTATTTTATAATCTGAAAAAGATCTTATAGACCAGATGTTCCAACATGTGTTGCGGTGTTCTACTAAAACATTGTTGGTGTGTTGGCTTCAGAAAGGATTCATTTTCTTCGGAAGGAGGGGTCAAGTGCGATCATCCGTCCAGTTCAATTACTAATGTTTCTATGTAAAACTCTGATGTCTTAAACAAACACATTCTTGTCTCCATGTCTACAGTGGACATTACACTGACTTACAGCCATTTCCTGGAGAACATATAACCTAAACCATAACTACTACTTTCCTAACCTAACCTTAAAACCGTGCTTCACCTTTCAATTTAATGTTTTACACGATGGGGACTTGCTTTTTGTCCCCAGAAGGAAGACAAGTCCCCGTAATGTGATTTTGCAACCAGATGCATAATGCGCTCCCTGAACCCTTGCTCGAGCTTTAACCAGCGCAGCTGAATGCCTGAGCCCCAACCTAAATAAACTCTGACCTGAACCACAAAGTCCTCACTCTGTAAGGCCAAAAACCGGTCCCCACAGAGACAGAAGTACAAGTACACACACACAGACTCACACACAACCACAAGGGACAATAAAGACAGGGTACAATTAATGACAACGAATCTTGTGAAATGTTCTCCATCCAAATGTTTCATAACATCCATCAAATTGTCACACATTCATTGATATATTCTGAAGACAATAAATACCCACAAGCACACATATGCTGCACAAGTATTGGAGCCAAGGGATCAGAATCCATTGGTGTAAAGACACAGCCTTACACCAGTGCAGTTGTAAACACAACTTTGTTTCTGTTGCAAGGCCTGTGGGAGATCTAATTCGCCAAACTTTGGAGAACAATGTCCTCTACTGGCGAGGAAGAGAACTGCATAGGCACTCGTTCCATTTCTCTGCCGTCTGAAGCAAACGGCTGAAGGAATGAATGATTCAATTTCACAACTTTACATTTGTGTAAAATATATCACAAACAAAAAAAATTCATCAGTCCCGAAAACAGTTGGAATGTGGTCATGCCTGCTACACTGATTTGAACAGCAACGACAGCAATGCAAATGTGCAAAAAGTTCCAAAATGTCATTTAAAGACGAGCGGGTCAAATGTTTTAAAACTTCCAAAAATCCATGCATTCGCTCACTCTGTTCTAAAAGCAACCTTCGAGGGAGACTCAAGAAAAGAAAAAAAAACATGTCTGGTGCAACCTGGTCCAGCACTGAAATGAACCCTGGATTAGCTGTGCTGCATTCCTGACTGTGATTAATGCTGTCTGTCTGAATGTGCCAAGTTTTCAGCAGTCAAGTTGGTGTGGGGACATTTCAGTTCATTCAGAGTTAACATTTGACTGAACCTGGGTCAGTATCCATCATTTCTGAGGAGCTTTTTGGTCCTGTACTGTACCATGGATTGTTCTTTTTTTCTTGTGTTACAAAAATATACATTGGTCACATGAGTTACTTAGGATACAATTAATGAGCATTTCATTAGTTGAGGTTCAATTTTCAAATATTCACTGCAAGTGCACAACTTCTGTCTGGGCAATCTTCTTGAATTTCTTTCCAGCTTTGTCCATCAATTAGAAACAACAAATGATAGTCTGAGGATAAACACAACTCAATTCAATCGATGGCCAAACTAATAACAATAGTAAAATTACAGTACAGTACATTTCAGTTTTCAACAATTGAGAGCATTATATTCTTAGTAAACTGATACTGAGAATAAAGGCAAAATATTTTGAGTTTAATATGGTGCCAATAAACTCTTGATATACTTTAGGGGGAAAAATGAATATCATTATAGAATAATATTGTAGAAAAATACAGTAATGTTGCAAGTATAAAAGTGTGATATTTTGATTTTCATATTATTTTATGACATTTTCTTGAAATGACCCTCATTTCTCTTACAGCATAGCAAATATTTTCTGAAAATGATTCTGGACTATATTCCTGACATACTCAATGAGAGCGTGTTAAGTAGAATCTTTTAATCATTTTTTTAAAATTATAAGTTTTTTCAACAGTGGATTTAATTTAAAATACAACTTCTTCATTTTTCCCCCCCAAATACTTTGCCCTTCTCTTGAATACTTGTTTTCCTGCTTGCCTCGACAGTGGGCCTGAGTACTCCATCGTGGTTTGCACTTTGAACAGGTCTAGTTTAAAAGGTAATCTCCACAAATTGGAGAAGCCATTCATTCACTCATTCATTCAGTTTTCTTTTCATAATTCATGGGCCATGCAGTCTTATCTCTAGTTATAGATTGTGATGATTCCAGGACAACACAGCAGAGCAATCAGCATGAAGCACCTTTGCTTATTGGAAATATCGGAAAAGCAAAATGTACACAATTATGGAATGGGGAAGCTGTTTCCAAATTAAGAGAAGCTCGCTCTTGTGGAAACAGTTCGCAGTTATTTGATTTGACTTCAAGTCTCAGTTTTACCAGCAACTGTGTGCAACAACGAGTCCCCATGTTCAGTTCATTCATACTGGGACAAAAATGGTGAGCAGAAGGGCAATAGCTTGCTTTCTTCTGGAACCTACCAAGCAGAGTGTACTTCCTTTCCTGTCATTCAGTTGACTACCAAAGCCAGCTGTCCAAATGTTGAACACAGTAACAGGACTGTTCCAGGATAGCAGACAGCTCCCCGTAACACTCCTCTCTCCATGTGGGGAGGAGCCTCTCGTTGTTCAGGGCCTGAAGCTTCGGCGTCCCCTCCCGGAGGACGTGGTACAGGCACGGCCACCGGTGCTGAATCCTCAGCCTGGTCCTCCGGTCCAGCGTGATGCCGCGGATGATCTTCTTGGCTCGAAGCTCTCGCAGAGCCGGCAGCTTCAGGCAGGAAAAGACTAAACCTCGGCTGGGCGACACGTCCAGGAACTCCAGAGACTGAGACTCCAGGGTGTATGAGATGCCCAGCTTCCTCAGTGGCACCAGGATGTTTAATGTCAGAGACTTCAGGTTTGGCAGGGATTTGGTTAGGGTCTGCAGCGTCGAGGGAGTCACTCCTTTAAAGACCCAGAAGTACTTGAGCTCAAGGACTCGGAGCTGCTGGAACTGGGTGAGCAGCGACACGGACACATCCGACCAGTCGAAATGTAGCCGCATCTTGGAGATGCGTGGGCAGCTCTGGGTGAGTTTGGTCAGCAGCTCCTGGAAACTGGCCACCTATCAAAAAAAAAATCCCAGATGTAAACCATGTGATTGGAGGTTTGCCTGTCTGAAGAATGGTATGTTGGTGTGGATGTGTTATTACATGAAAACATTTCAATCTTTTCTGCTATGTCGCCCTTTGGAAGCCAAAAAAAGGTCATGCCCTCTAAACTGGTTGCATTTTTGAAAATCAGCGCGTTTGTGTGAGTTTGTACTTGCTTACAAATGCAATCTCTCATTTTGCTGAATGAATCTTCATGGCCTTTTGCTAGTATCACAGCACTTCATTTCCATTTTATTTTTGCCTTGTCACAGACCAAAGGCACAGGTGGGAGTAATTCCCCTGCGTTTGACAAGTCAAAGTGTCTGCTGGGAGACTTTAGTCAGCTTTGTCAACCCTGCATCCTCTACTTTGACAATCCCTTACAGTATGGTGACGTCCAGCGGACTTTTTCACACTTGTAGCAGCACGGGAAGTGCTTGTTTTACTCAGAACATTAACTGTTCTATTCAAGTGTCCTGGAACCCCGTGACAAAGGCACAGCGAGCAGGATGCGATGGCAAGAACAGCGCAGGTGTAATTAATGATGACGTGTATCAGCATTTAGCTTGTTCCTCAGTTCCGTGACCCTGGTACTGTACCTGCTGGCTGGCTGACGCAGCTCACAGAGCCATCGCTAATGTTAGGATTTACACCAGTGCCTTTCCATCTTTGTCAAATCCAAACATCTGCTGTGAAAGGGTCTATACAAGGACTCTGAAACTAGATCAGCGTCTTAAGTCGCTTCCTGCTGCAAGTGACCAACTCGTAACGCTGCAGCTTTAATTCTATTCAGGAGTAGATACTAAAATCAGCAAAAAAGTTACCTGGTCTATTTTAGTGATGCTGTCCTGGCGCGAACGGGAGCCGGAGTGGACCCTGAGGTCCAGCGGCTCAAGAAGAGTAAAGGTCCAGTTGAGGTCCAGGTGGCTGAGGTCTCTGCAGTGGACATTATTCAACAGGTGGTTCAGCAGCTCGCCCCACTTGTTGCAGCGATCCCCCAGGTCGAAGCTGGCCTTCAGCGTGAGCAGGCTGGCCCGGCGCGAGATGAGGTGGTGGGTGTAATGGTGCACCCAGGATTTCCACCTCTCGAACTCACGGTTGGATACGAGCAGCCCCTCCTGGCCCAGATGGAAAACACCTCGGCGGGAATAGTCGGCCACCCGCCACAGCTTCCACGAGCGGACGAGGCAGCTCCAGCTGAGGCAAACCAAAGCACAGCTGCACTTATCCACCTCATTCAGAAAGGACAAGATGTGTAGCTGGCACTCCACCGGCAGGAAGTTGAAAGGGAAGACGTCGTCTGCCGCTTTCCTTCGGGTGCTTACGGGGACCAGGGGTCTTTTTCGTGGTGACATGATGACAGATGAGGAGATGAGGTTGGTGGTCAGTGGTGGAGGTCAGAATCTCCACCGGGCGGTCTTGTGTCTGGCTTTGCCATAAATATCTCTGGCCTGTTGATGTCTTAAAGAAAAGAAATAGAGAGAAAATTATTTACTTCTTTCTTTTGTTTGTTTTTTATCACAATCTCTAGGTAACAGACAAAAAAGAAACAGCTGTTGTGGTTCACTACGTGGTCTCTTTCAATGCAGGGAACACAACCCACTTCTGGGCACTGAACTGGTAAACACCATCAAAGTACAGATGATTTTGGTCCAACAGGAGAGCTCAGTTAATGCTTATAGAGGTGGACTCCTTCTACCAAAGGATAGAAAATTAAGTAACCATGAAAGTAAAATTGTAATGAAATGTAAACGGTAGTATATGTTTGCTTAATTAGGTTGTGTTTTAAGCTCTTACATACTTGTACTGAGGATTGACTTGTGGTTAATCTTCATCCCTCTGTTTTATTTAAGGTGCAGGTTGAGAGATAGAGAGAATATGAATCCTTTGTTGATCATGATGCAAATCGTATATGCAGTGAAGCTAACCAACCAGCCAGTTTCATCCAAGATTTTGTGACGTCAGTACAACAAACACGCAATGCGTGTTGAGGTCCTCTGGCAGCTTGCTTTGGTAACCTTTCGGCCAAATTAACAGGTGCACATACAACGACTTCTACCCGTGATGGTTTCTGATTTATAGTGGGAGCTGAGTGACTGTTTTTACACTAATAACGAGACAAAAGTCGTGTGGTTACCTTTCGGTCGAACTGGCTCTCTCTCGTCCCCAGTTAAAAGGCTAACCTGCTAGGAGCTAGCAGGGAGGAGACAAAGGAGTTCAAAATTAAAGCTAATTACCGCTCATTGTTGACGATTTTACAGAACCTGCTTAAAACACGAACGTATTAATAATTGTAAAGCAACTTATATGCACATAAACCCTAAAACACGGTGAAGAACAGAACAGAGTAACTAGGCCGGCTAGTTAGCTGCTGAACAGCTGAGCTCTGTTGTTGTTTTTGTTGTGGCTCGTTGGTAATGGCGTCATCAAAATGCGTAGGGCTGAATGTTTTGTTCACCGGCGCTGCACCATCGGGCGGGGGTTAAGCTATGAATGGGGATAATAGGTGTTCTGACTTCGATGCAAACATTTACGAATTGACAAATACACAAAGACGATGCTGACGCACGGTGTTTTTAATGAGTCTCAAATGGATTCAGGAAGGAAGAACACGCACCTTCTCTTGGCTGCGTGCGAAACGACGAGTGAGGAAAGTGCATAGTATTTTTCTGCCGTTTGTTTTTAATATTGTGCTTTATATTTTACAACCTTATGCGGTATCCGCATTTGCTTGAAATGTGAAACTGTGAGTTTGCGCCTTGCGCTGTTGTAATTCCCCTTTCGATTGTTTGTTTTTTTTCACCGGCAGATGTCACTCTAAATATACACAAAAAAACCCGTGGTCTTGGTGGTAATTTTTTTTTCTTTTGTTGAAAGTGAAATTTTAGACAGGCACGACAATGGCAATAAACACTACTTAACATAAAAGGCACACAGCAAAGATAATGTGTTTTATATGAAATAATACTATCGTCACGCACCTAAAGAATGAGATGTAAAATAAATCAACAATAAATGAATAATAAGTAGATCAATGAATACAAATGAAACAAAAAGATATAATAATAATAATTTTAAAAAATATTTTCAACTCTTAATCAGCCCATATACAGGAATTTACAGTGTTTCCCTGTCATAAACTTTAAGGCACTGAGATGACCGTCTACAGGGTCTTAGTTTTGCCAAGAGTATGAGGTTATTAACCCAAAGTCACCCTTCCCCAGATAGGAGAGGGAGAGGGATTTTGGTTGACAGACAGTCCTGCATTTCCTCCCACAATGACACAGCAGGAAAAAAAGGGAAAAGGGGCAATCAGTAGTTGGGATTTTAATATGGCTGAGGTTATCTTGCTCCTTGCTAAATCTCAGTCTTGGCAGTGAAAGTAAATATTGTACAGACTTTTGAAAATATTAATAAAAAAACATATTATAAAATTATAACATTATAGCATTTTTTTAAAAATTGCTCAAATTGAATTGAATCACAGGTAAATGCAACACATACAAATAGTCATGTCCTCCCTGTGATTTGTTGTCAGTATATCTAAATCTGTAGAGGGAGCAGGAAGTCACATGCAAGAGGGGCCTTTTCTGTGACAGGGGGTTTAAAACCATGCGGAACTTTGGGAATATGTTTATGTTGCATTCACTGGTCCCTTGAAAAGTCCATCGCTGGACTTTAATCCCATAAACCATTGAGCACTGTGCTGTGCGGGCATGAGTGTGTTACACAATTAAAGGGAGTAAAACCTACAAAAAACTTCAACACATGTTTCTTTTAGCAATTAAGTGTCCATACTTTTTTTTAAACAAAAAAATCAACCATGCAAACAGCATATTTAATGTTGCACAACAAAGATAATTCAACAGAAAATATAATACATAATGAGTTTTACATACACCCACTGGCCACTTCACATCTTCCAATACATAAATTCTGCCTTTACAAAGACAATAATGTTAGAGTCAGAGAGGTATTGATTTAAATGATTTTTTAAAATCTTGACGTTCTAGTTTAAAGTGATGTGGTGCTGGGCTGTATTATATTGAGTGGTATTTCTCATATTTTATCAACCCCATTTATGTCCATGAGAAGGCCAAAATATTAGGACGATCTGTCAGTATGGTGGACTCCAGTGCAACATCACCACCCACAGTGAGCTCAATAATAACCATGAAGTAGGATGATAAGCTTTCTGAAAGTGTCAACAAAAACTTAAACATGTTGTGTTTGGATGTATAAGGATCAGGATTGTATAACCCTGTACAGGTGGGTCGAATGTAGTGGCCAGTCAGCGTACACACACTTATAGAAAAGCAGGGTATGTATATTTCCCGTGGATTGCATTTTATGACATCAGAATTCGCCTGTCCCTGAAGGCACCATCGGGTTTGTTTTAGTCCTGCGCCCTGCGGGGCTGTGTCGGAGCCAACCAATCAGAACAGGGAAGGGGCGCGGGCGGACCATGTGACCACACCACCGCCCACCCTCCCAGTAAATAGGCGCGTATATCGCACTTAATTCATTCCTTGCAAGTGAGGGCTGCCAGTGCTACTCGCCGTCCGATCCCACTCAAGCCAGAACGAGAACACGCATTTTACCAACGACAAATAAAGACAAAGGAACAAATTACAGCTTCTTCATTAATTTTCAGAGAGAGGAAAAAAAACTCAAAATAAACCAGAGAGGGGTTGATTAGCTCTTAGTATTTCTGTTGCTTTCCTTTTGTTTAACTGAAAAAAACCAAAATGAAAACCAAATTCATCAACGGGGTTTCCTCCTCCCCATCCATGTCGCTGGGTCTGCTGGTGACGGAGAACGCCCTTCAGGTCCAGCCCGACGCCCAGGAGGACTGCAAGGAGCTGGCCTGCCCCGACCATCCCGACCTGGACACCCGGCGCAAAGCTTATCTGTGGTGCCGAGAGTTCCTCCATGGGGCCTGGAAGAGCCTGGCCGAGAGCGATTTCCACATCACCGTCATAAGGTACAGCGTGTTCATTTGCTTGTGTGAAGGAAATTGAAGGCCCGTTTGGTCGGAGCTAGTGTAATAAGGCAGCTAATGCTAGCTATTTATATTTTTTCATACGGTATATGTTCGGTGTGTTATATCCGTCGATTTGAATCGGAACCTCTCTCTCTTTAAACTGGATAGACATTAGTAATGATGTCATCCTCATGCGAATCGGGGATCTGCGCAGCCAGCAGCAGAACAAGGACACTGATGAGGAGACGTGGCCGTTTTACTGGCACTGCACTTTTAAAAATAAAATAGCTGTCTTATCATGTCTCCAAATGCATTTCTCAAGATAGTTATTCATTCACAGTCCTCGGAATTGACACATAACGATAAGATTTGTTCAAGATCTCCGTTGAAAATGCTTATTTTCCTTTTTTTTTTAAAGCTGTTAGTAGAACAGAATCTGTGCAATATCTGCTCCGACATGGCTGCTCCCTTCAGATTGATTGTTTTTGAGACACCGAGGGGCCAGGAAATTTGACTGTCACGTCTCTTCTGATTTAGCAGCTCGAGCAGTCTCAGATAAAACCACATTCATAGCAACAATTGATGTCAATGAAGTGATGGCTTACATTCATTAGATGAGCAAAATATGTACGTTCTATTATATCGTTTTTATATTAAGGGATACAAGAGAGAAATATGAGTGTTGCAGTAAGAAACCTCCTTAAAGCCATTTCTGTAAAACGGATAAAACTGACAAAATTTATAGTCATAACGTTGTAATGCATCATATTCCCTGACTGTCTGACTGTCTGTCTGTCTTTCAGGGGTGGGCTGAGCAACAAGCTCTTCCTGTGCAGCCTCCCCGACAGCCTGGACACTGTCGGGGACGAGCCGCGGAGCGTCCTGCTGCGCCTCTATGGGGCCATCCTGCAGGTGGGAGCCACATCCACTCACTGCTCTTTGACAAACAGCTCAGCGCTGCCGTTTTACCGTACAGACAGAGTTGCCAAGCTGAGCCAAACGCTTCTCCGCTAGCCCTGTACGTCACTGACAGGAAGCTGCTTTTACAGTAGACAGGTGCCGCTACGCGGAGCTGTAAAAAATGTTTGTCCTTTGACTAAAACCATAAGAATGACTCACCAGCCTTTATCACAATGGTGACATGTAACTGGGGTCAAAGGTTACTTTACCGCCTCAGTTGATAATCACAGGAAGCGTAAACAAGAGAGGAAAGGAACAGTAAACAAGAAAGATTACACATAACTGTGTGATGTTGACAGCATCGCCGACAGGTTGTTGTGTGTGGGTGTGTGTGTGTGTGTGTGTGTGTGTGTCCATCTGTAGCATCTGTGCATATGCTTATGTTAGTGTACGCATGTGCAGTTATGCCTTGATGCGCGTGTGCGTGTATGTGTGCGCGCGTGTTAGCCATTGTTGTACATGGTGATGTACCCCCATGGCTGTACAAGCATGTGTTCTTTGCCGTAGGCTTCCCAAAGGAGCGTGCCTTGGGCACTCTTGTTCCCAGGTGAACCCACCAAAAAACACGGTACAGTATGAGATCTCTGAAATCTCAGCCTAATGCAAAAGACGACGCACACACTTAAATGTAGCCGGGCCGCCAGCACGGGGCAGATTCGGTATGGAGGGCAAAACAGAAGCGTTGAAACACCTCTCCGCGTCTGTCTCTTTTCTTCTCTAAATCCCACGCTTTTTGTTTTCCTAGTCTGAGCTTTATCTCCTAAGGTGACGTGGCCGCTGCGTTCAGAGTTCAGGATCCCAGCGGCCCGAGGGCAGACTCGCTTTGCCGTATCGTTAAGTGTGACAGAACCCCTCTAAAGATAGCCGTCGAGTCACAAATCACGCCCTGCGGCCGATTGATTTTCACCTGCAAGTACAGAGTGGCGAGAGGTCAGGGGCTTAAAAACATTTGCACAAGACTATCGAAGAAAAAAAAAAAACCCAAAAACAAAAAAACAAGACAAGCGTATTCTAATCTTCTTCAGGCGTTTCATCATTTGCGGCGTCCGTTTGCCTCACATGCTGTTTCGCTCCAGCCTGAAGACGAGACAGAGCCGAGACGCAGGCGCAGCGAGGCGGGCTGTTCGCCCGCTGCTTTCTGAGCTCGCAGATTTGTCATTGGAAAGGAATTCCTTTTTAATGCGCCCATCAACCGCTGGCCCGTTGAGACCCGCATTAAGCATTAACTAGCGTCGCTGTAATTGTTAGTAGGCCTGCAAGCGGTTAGCTTTTATTGCTCAGGATGTCTGAGAGGGCAAATGCGCGGTGTCCTTCACCACGGCAACTGCCGCCCGCCTCCGCCACGACAGAGCCGCCCCATCGAATTAGCGAGGTCTCATCAAAAATGCTAACGTGATTAAGGAAGTCAGATGTCATGGTTGGAGCGCACAGGTACCAAAGATTAAACAAACCCCAACTGCACTGGAGACGGTGTTTCTCAGTAATGAAGATATGCAGGTAGCGCGTTGGGGAAACAAGATGAGTCACTGAATAAACACGGCAGGTTTTTTTTTTTTTTGGTAATAAATGAAATAGTTTTATCTCTAGTCCTCAGAGGAAGCCCTTTCTGACTTCTGTCTCTGCTCTCTCTTTCTGGCTGTCGCGTTAAGCAGGTGCTGAGGGGAAACGCTGTGATTAGTCTGATCAGTCCTGTCCACAAAGGATACTCATACTGTACTGTCTGCACTGCACACAAGGCGTCAGCTAGGTTTTGATGTTGGTGCTCACGGGGCGGCTTCACGTGTATTCATGGATAGTTCTTTCCTTTTTCTTTTGTCGATAGATGTCCTGTAATAAAGGGGAGTCCCGACAGTCAAACAAAGAAAATCACTTCCAAGTAAGTAACCAGTGATGGGGGGGGGGGGCACCGCCCGGTGTCTCCGCACAGTGTCACCCAGTGTCAATCACTGCATTCACCACCTCACGTGCCCGGCCCCCTCCCCCCGGCTGTTTGAAAACACTCTCTTGCTTCTCTAAACTCTCCTCTTACTCAACTCTCTGCTGAGACGGGGTATCATTCTGATCTGCCCGAGCCTCCCGAGCTCCCCAGGCAGCCGTTGTTTCAGGCAAATGGCAGAGAGGGCTGAACCTCTAACCCCCTGGGTGTTTGCTTCAACCTCCGTCTCCCTTTTCTAACCCTTGGCACGAGGATGACTGTAAAAACTGAGTTGGGCAGTTCTACAGTCATTCTTTCATTCTGCAGATCAAACAAACCTGATTATTGGGGTAAAATACGGTCAGCTGACGTTATTAAAAGAACCTGTGGTCAGAGAGCCACGGCTGGCAGCCCCGAGGCACCGCCAAGCCTCACACCCTCTGACCTAGAAAATCCCATGTCATGTCATGTCATGTGATAACGACCCTTGACCCTCACACAGCTCCCAGTGATGTCATCGAGGTGAGATCAGCCAGCCTGGTAGCTCTTTGTGTGAGCAGGAATGCCATTCGATTAGATTAGATGTAGCTTTCAGTTAGTAGTCAGGTTAATGCAGAACTGACCCAGTGTCAGTGTCTCAGGATAACCTCGGCGGAGGCTCCACCCTCTCAACCAATGGCGTCCTGTCATGGTGAATCCTATTTGGATTAGATAGGACGCCACTGCATGTGTCCCTGTGGGGGTATTTCAGATGTCACAGGAGCATGGAACATGAGATACAAATGAAGTGCACACTGCAGCAAATGACAGCGTACAAATGATAGTAGATGTACCTATTAATGGAGATATCTGCATGCAAAAATACACCTAAAATATATAATAAATGCAGCAACTTGCGAAACTGCCTCAACAAATGGTCTTAAATTTAAAAAAAAAAGCTTAGATAAGAGACAGGCCTTTATTTCTAATATAAACACTGCTCTTTATTGATAATAGGACTGTGTATTTCCGCAGAACTAAATCCATCAGTACAACAGGATCATGTTATACTCACCGAATCACAAGGATTTAAAAATTTAGATAAGGCTATATCAGCTGATCCTCATTTTATAAGAGAAACACATGCTAACTATCTCTGAAATGTAGATATGGTTACTGAGATATGGTTGATGCACACAGAGGCGTCCTGCGGCCTAAGTCATAGTTATGCGGTGAAATCTCGAAACTGAAGCGTACAGGTAATTCCATCCCCACTAAATCCTTTTTTTTTGCCAAAGGTGTACCCATTACCTCTATTATTCCTGGCTGTTATCTGAATGTAACGTGATTACAGTCTTTTATTTAAGCATTGTATGATCTAGTATATGAACTGAAATATTGACATGAACACAAATGTACTCCCCACGACTGGTTGGTGTCAAGCAGCTCAGTCTTTGTTAACACCAGTAGAACTAGACCCCTTGGTCGCAATCCTTTTAATAATCAAATTTAAGGGATTCTGATTAAAAAATGTTTGAAAAATCATCATTCTTCACATTCTTTTTTCCCAAAAATTCAGTTCAAGTCTGGAGATTAAATGTCTATAACAATTCATTGCCTATATGTTTATATTCTATTACTTATAACTGACAGTATAATGTACCTCTGTACAGTAAGTAAAAATGACTGTAGGTGTTGCATGGGTGTTACGCAAGAAGTCCTTATCACTGCCCTTTCACCCTTTTTTTTGAGTTGACTGTTGTGCACAGATGACTGGGACAAATATCTGACACTAGCTGACCAGTCTGCATTTAATAATCTGTCTCCTTACTGGATTACTGACACACATAACAGCAGAGATGAGGATCGAGGTTAAGGCATCAGCTGTCAGCGGCTCACGGTGCACCTGCTGCGTCTCTCCAAGGCCAGCTGCCGAGTCTCTCAGAACAGAGTAGCAGCACCGACACGGGCCCAGTGCGAACGTTACGGCTTAAATCCAGAAATATATCCAGAAAGAGCCCGCTGCCAGAGCCTACATCAGCTTTGGGATGAACATGATATGAACCTCCGATTCATTCACACTTGATATTCAAATTTACTACGGGGTATTTCTTCCCCGCAGTAAAGTTGTACAAAGAGAAAACCTCGATGGATTCCAAAATATCATAATAGAAAGGGTAATTACCGACAGTGATTGCAGTTGTTTTACAGCCGTCTCTTTATTATAATGGTGGTTTATGGGGAAAATGGCCACTGGGACAAAGTAGCATCGAGGCTCAGTGGCGTCGCTATATCCAGCTCTCCTTATACATCCATGGTCTGAAAGGTGAGCTATATCTATCACTTGTTGAAAATTAACTTTTGAGAAAGGGGAAGTCTTGTCTGGGTGAATGAACTAAATCAAACAAGCCGCCTAAAACTAACACAAGCATTTGAAATAGGTCAGCGGGAAGGAAACGGTGGTTGATGCAGTCAGACTGTCAGGGTCACCGTGGGACACGAAACGACAAGTCGTGGGGGAGGGGGGTCATCCGGATCTGGTAACAGCTGGTTGTTCGCTCGCTCTCAGTCAAATCTGATCAAACCAAGGTTAAGGAGATTCAGTGGTAACTGAGTCTGAATCATTGATTGTTGTCAAATTAGTCAGCAATATTTAATGTAATGGAAAAATACCCAAGATTTTTCAGAGGCTCATTTCAGTTTACTGTGCAGCTGTCTGACTGATGCTGCCAATTCCAGGCACTGCATCAGCAGATTGCAACTATTGGTATGCCACAGTTCTCTTTATTGCTCAAGGCTAAATTTAAGTCCACATTGATAGATCAAAAAAATGATTGTGCGGTCCCTGCCCACAGATACCATGACTGTAGCATGTTTGTAAAGGTTGATACTTTTGTTTGTCTTCAACTTGACTAGCTGGATGTCTGAATGTAAAGAAGTCTCACAGGCAGACTGCAGATTTGCGTCAGTACAATACTGATAAGATGATTCACTCGCTGACACACTGAAATTCCTCAGCGGAGAGATGCGTGCCTTAAGTCGACCCCGCAGGAGTTTGAGTCATTACTGTGCTTCAGGCTGCCAGCTGGCCCGCTGTCTGGCTCTATGTGTGTCAAGATGATTATGGTAATGTGGATAATTCACGCTGGAGATTTTAAACTGGATGTGATCAGCATTCTGCTGACAGGGCATTAGATAACGACTGGGAATATTCACGGAGCAAACGCCCCCGGGAATGGAACAGAATGCACTGTTCAAGAAACAGATGTCTCATTTTTGCAAGATTTTACAGCATTTGTAACTTGTGCTGGATTGGTTGCAGAATGGTGATGGAAACATTATGCAGATATGAAAAAGAAAGGCCTGTGGAGTGTGGTTGTTTACGTTGAAAATAAGGATTAAACATGAATTGATCCAGCTGGGATCTACTGAGATCTACAGTACTTTGCAAGCAAGTACTTGCTTGACAGCGGTCTATAATAGAAAGGACTTTACCACTTTCACAAGTTGTTCCCTTAAAAAACTCTTGTTGACCACTCTCCAACTCGTGCTTGCAGGTTGGGTCTGCATTAATGTGTAACATCTCCGAGGTCACGGAGTGGGCAGCATTGTTTTCTTTGAGCCGACTTCCTGCTGGACGGCCAGTGTGAAACGCATTCCCTGGCTCGTAGCCAAACACCCTGGTGCTCAGGTCCAGATCTCTGTCGACTCTGCAGCATTCTATCTGAAGACTATTTTCTTAACAGGGTTAAAACTGCAATACAGTATACTGCTTTTTACTGCAGCAGACTGTAGCATTACTTGGTAGTATTGCATCCTAATGGAAATGTGTAAACCCAAAAACAAGTATGAGAAATGTGACATATTATTCAAGCTCCTCCTGTTGACGGATTAGCATGGCATTATCCGAATGAGTTCCCATTATTCCAAGAGGCAATCCAACAATGAGGTTGTCACATATGCATGATACATGAAAGTGATCCCAGAGAGAGTGTGCCTGTTTCCAAATCATGTGGTGGGTCAAACTAAATGTTTTCAAACGGTTTTGGTTGGAGTTAGCGGTACAATGAGTTTAACGCTAATCCGGAAGCAGCTACATACTTGCTGTTTGAGTAAACTGAGAGAAAACAGGGTTTTTTTTCTTGTAAAAGGCTGAAGATAACAAGACTGGCAAGTTTACTGACAGATAAGAAACTGTAGTCAAAACAAATTTTAAAAAAAAGCTAAAAAATTTAAATGGCAGATAATGGTTTTTTTTGCTAGCTCACTGCTTGTTAGCTAGCTAGCTCAGTAGTTATCCTTCGTTTGGAATGAATGAAGTGATAATTCCACTCAGTTCCAGTGTTTGTTGACTTCTTGGCTCTCTTCTAAACAGCTTCAAATATTCTCAACCCATTTTGTGTCACGCTTGCACCTCCACCTCCGAGACACAATACTGTGGAAATACGACCTTGCCAGCCTGAGCCTCAGTTTCCAAGAGAATAACTCGGCCTCGGGCCTTGCTCTGTTAATTAGTCAGCTGGCCCTCACGTCTGCTAAAGGCGTCCGGCCCAGTTTTCTCTCTTTCTGTCCTTCGGCCTCCAAGGCACCTGTTTGCCCTCCCTCCCCGCCCCCATAGGGCTCTATCCTACGTGTGTTGGTGTGTGAGTTGAGTCTGTCCCTGAGATAAAGGGAGAAAGACAAAGCTGTCCTCTCCGCTTCCACAATTTCAATAGCGACTGGTACTCAGAGTGGGCCAGCTCTTCCTGGAAGTTTCAGTCTGCCTCTTGTGTTTTCTTCACCGCTCTCCACAGGAGAACCCAACTAACCCTAACCCCAGCACTTCTCCTCCACCCCCTAATTCCTCCTAAGCCCCTTTCAGACGTGCGCTGATGTTCTCAGAGACCTCAGAGATGGATGTGGTGGTCCTGCTTGCTTCAAATATGAAGACAGAGCAATAAGATTAGAGCATGCAATCTGGATATACGCATTAACTTTGGCCTAATTATCATTTCTTATGCACAAGGAAATGAAATCTGATTATTAGACTACTGTACACATGAAATTCGGTGTAAAAAAAGTTGCAGCTTTAACACAAACCAAACACAGATTGAGCGTCTGAAAGGGGCCTCGCTCTAACCTTCACATTTGCAGACACCGTGACCAGAAAAAAAAGCTCAGTTTGTCTCATTTCGGTCTGCTGCTAAGTTTCTCTCTCCGTCGTGTGTTTGCAGGGTGCGGAGGCCATGGTGCTTGAGAGTGTGATGTTTGCAATCTTGGCAGAGAGGGAGTTGGGCCCCAAACTCTATGGCATTTTCCCCCAGGGCCGTCTGGAGCAGTACGTCCCCGTAAGTCACCGTTGTTGTTTTGCAGCATCGTGCACCTGTGTTTTACTCCAAACTACTGATATGAAACGTCTCTTGAGAGTGAGGTTTTTGTCTTGCGGTGTCGCAGCTTACATTGCCCTTGTTATGTTTATGGCTGATGTGTTGAGCCTCAGCACTTATTTGCTACTGACCAAAATGTCTCTTCAGCAAGCTTTGACTGTCAAGCACTGTGACCACTGGATCAAATGGTTACAGTTGTAATATTGATTACTTTAATCTCATAATTCTTGGTTTAACTTAAAATTGGACTATTTTATTTAAGCAGAAATCTTGTATTGCACCTTATGTTAAATTTCAAAATGTAATAGCAAATAACATCACAGTCGTAAATATTTTTCCCCTTAATATATGAACTGCAATTTAAGATCATTTTCAATACTGATTCATCTGCTGATTAGTTTTTTCTATTCATTAACACTTTGGCTATAAAATGCCACATGACGTCGCAAATGACCCACAGATCAGATGTTTTGTTTTTTTTCTCACCAGCAGTCCAAAATCCCTAAATATTCAGTTTACTACTACCTACTACTTGTGACCAAAAAAAAAACCATCAAAGCCTTAATGATGAGAAGCAAATATTTGACATTTTTGTAAAAAAAAAAAAAAGAAAAGAAAAAAAACCCCACTAAAATAATCATTTTTATCATCAAAACAGCAGCTGTTAATCGATTAATTAACAAATTTTTACAGCGAGATTGGCGTTTTAATCAGGCATGGTTAGGCATGTAGTGCACAGTTTTAATTTTAGGATTAGGGAAGTGGGAATAAATGATACAACCTGGCTTGTATGTGTTTTTATGTGTGATGTACTGCACAGTGACCCGTCACAGATTGATGTACAGAGGGAATTAATAAACCATGAAACATCTGAGCTTCAGAGTTTAGACAGTACCGCGTTACATAATTCACAGTTCCACACATGGAAGAATACAATACTGACCTCAGCTCGCTGCATGGAGCTACCACTACACTGTGAATGAAACAGATCTGTGTTTGAACATGGGTTTTACTGCAAGAAAGCGAACGCAAATCTTTATCCAGTTATTCCAAACTCATTCTAATGCTTACGATATTTCTTAACTGCACTATAGGATGGCATAGGTTTAGATAGAAAATCATGGTTCTGAATAAAGTAATCCGTCATGATGTCCTGTTGACAGAGCCGTAAACTGGACACCTGCGAGTTAAGCGACCCGAGCATCTCGGCGGAGGTTGCGGAGAAGATGGCCAAGTTCCACGGGATGAGGATGCCCTTCAACAAGGAGCCCAAGTGGCTGTTTGGAACCATGGACAAGTAAGTCATTTGAATCTTCTTATCTTGCCCTGCCCTTGACTCGTTTTCTAGAACATTAGAAAGCTGGCTGTATCTGTTTCCTGGATAATACCTGTCCACCACGCAGTGAGTTGAACAAAGTGCTCCTCCGTCAATAACTTAAGATTTGAAACCCAAGATAACACGTTGCACCACTGACTGCTTATCAAGAAGTGCCAGGTTACACTGTAAAGGCTTTCAAGTAGATTTGTTTGGCTAAGGTGGTTTGCATTGTGCAGTGTTTGACAATGTGTGTTGATAAGGTCCTATAAGGTCCCACAGTGGAGTGGGACCATATAGGACCTGATCTTCTGTGAAGGTACCTCAGTATGGGCTTATCGCTTGGCCAGGATTATGGAGTGCAAACGCTGCTAATTTGTTCCACCATGAGGTGGACATTTTTGAATTAGGATCTGGGGAAAATCAGAGACAAAATATGCAGCATTCGCTTGAATTTAGTGGCGATTTCTGTCAACCGCATTCACAAGAGATTCGGTGTCTTTATTTGTAAACCGAACATGCGACCTGTGCCAAAACTTTCAGCTCGTTTCCGTTTTCAGGAGCTGTGTGCAATTTAATCTCGTTTAATTGGTTTCTGAGTTCAATTCAAGCTTAATGTTTCCATAAAATATGCCATAAAAAATAGATTCATTGCGATAATGGTGATAAGGATGAATCTGGTAAAGCTACTGTGACCGTGTTAATGCTCAACCTGACAGGAGTGACTGTAGCACCCTGAAATAAGTCAGATCTGAATAGTGTTTCTGTGCCTCAGTTAATCAGATAAGTTGAGTTCCTGTCATCAAGATGTGGTGTCCTTCTTTGCATGTTTCTCATATGTTTACAGCCTGTGTTTTTCTTCATCAGATAAGCGAAAAAGGTCTTTCAGGTAAAGTCAGTGATCCATTGGTGTCTGTGATTCTTTCACCAGGTACATGAGCCAAGTCATGAAGCTGAATTTCACCAGGGAGTCACAGCTGCGACACTTCAACCGCCTGCTCAGCTACAACCTGCCACAGGAAATGGATCTGCTCAAGTATGTTCACACACACGAAACTTTTTTTTGTTCCCATAGTCAAGCAGATTTAGGTCCTCACAATGTGAGTAATACCTGGGCCGCACACACACGGGTACAGAGTGAACACGTGTGTGTTATGCAACAGAATGTATAGAGTGTGTAGGTCCCCCTCATGGTGATCACGGCCGAGACGTGCTCATTTTTTCCACAAACTGTTCTAAGTCGGTGATCCGGCCACAATCTGATTTTTGAAAAACGTCAATAAAAGCATTTTGCACACTGTGTTATTTAAATTATACAACGCTTCATGGAGGTTTGGTTTCCAGTCCTCAGCATGGTGACTGCGTTCTGGCTGCTCCTGTGGTTTTAAGTCATTAATCCAAAGCAGCTACCATCTGTTGTCTCTCAAGAGCTTTAGCTTGCATTCCTGAAATATTTTTTTTTTTCTCAATTTTTCTCCAAACTTCACCGAGGCGTCTACCGTGCTGTAAAGTGAAGCAGAGACCAAAAGCGCTCAGTAGTCTCCAGAACATTGGGGTTGTCTGTCTATTGATCCCAGCGGTCAGTGTACAGTGTGAAGATGCCCCACGCCGTTCAGCTTGAACCAGGCGCTCCTTAAACCCTGTTGACTGATCCTCCTTGGATTTCTGACCTTTCTCTGTATGTTCAGGTCTCTGCTGGAGTCCACCCACTCTCCTGTGGTGTTCTGCCACAATGACTGCCAAGAAGGTAGAGTCCTTTATGCTGCACAATTCCTCTTAGCTTTTATAAAAACAAATAGATCAATAAATACTGATGAATGTGTGTGTGTGTGTGTGTGTGTGTGTGTGTGTGAGCATCCTGCTGTTGAAGGACCACCAGAACACACAGAACCTGATGCTCATTGACTTTGAGTACAGCAGCTACAACTACAGGTAAGGTTTCAACTTTATTTGATTTTTTTTTTTACGAATATGTACTGTGTGTGTGTGTGTGTGTGTGTGTGTAGTAAATTGTATGCAGCTGCAACTGCTGCGTCACTGTCTCTCGTCATCTTGCCAGTTCTTTCCCTCCCAACTAACGGCTCTGTCCTCAGAGAGCGGGGGGGTGGAGAGGGTGGAGAGGGAGGCTGAATGTGAAGCAAGACTGTGAGAGACAAAGAGAGACAGAGTAACCCAGATACTGAGCCAGAAAGAGCAAAGCAAAATCACAGGGAAAAAACGAGAGGGGGGAGAAAAAAATGTAGTCCGCCTTGTATCTGGGTTCCATCTGTATTTCCCTCATAAATCATGGCCACCTCCCTCCGTTCGAAATTGCACTGCAGCTGTTATGTAACCAGAATTTGGCAGGCCAATGAGGATGCATAAGATGGAGGCAATGGAACGGCCTTAGGTTGGCCTGTCATTGTGAATAATGGAGGTGATGCAGTGGAGTTCCGGTACAGTCATGCACAAAGGACTGGGAATAGACTCTTGCAGGTGATTGTACGACCAAAGGAGCGCTTCTTTTTTTTGCACCTTCGAGTGACCTGAATACGTTTGGATGTGTGAATTCTTGAGGGGCTCGTTTATGGGAAACCGTTTCGATCGCACTCAGCTCACAGTGGAACTCAGACAAAAGCCTCTCTCTTTCTCTCCCTATCTCCCTGACACAGAAACAGAAACACCCCCCCACCGACACACACACCACGCCCCCGCAGCTCCCTATAGCGTGGCCCCTTTAAGTCTCCTCATATGCTGCAGAACGAACATGTGACCCTCTGTACACAAACCACTGAGCGCACATGCCTACGTATGTGCTACAGGAAACTACACGCCCACTGACGGACACACGTGTATTGGATTTTTTTCCCCCCCTCATCATTGTTATAGTAGATAGAAGGGGGAAACAGAAATACGAGTCCAGTCGATAGACTCCCCCGCAGCGGTGGGAGGTTTTATGCTGGGAAAGGTTTTCTCCAGCTGCTGATAGCACTGTGGGAAACAACGTGCAAGTGTAAACCGTGGGCCAAAACTCAGTACTGTTGCTGAATATTCCTGCAATAGCTAACTCTTTAGGGAAATGGTCACACCTAACAAAGAAGTAGTAGTTTACCTCCTCCAAAATGACATAACTCATACACTGACTTCTGTAGCACAAACCCCGACATCCTGAGATGTCAAGCACAACATATTTATTAATATAAAAGCATCATATAATCCTTGCTTCACACCATCCCGTCTCTCTCTCCTGTGTTGTCCTCGCAGGGGATTTGATATCGGCAACCATTTCTGCGAATGGATGTACGACTACAACTGTGACGAGTTCCCTTTCTTCAGAGTCAATGCTCAGGCCTACCCCTCGAAGGCGCAGCAGGTGCGTGTGATGACACGTGAATACTCGTAGCATTTATTTGGTTTGGCTTATGTGCGGCTGACGGCTCATCGTGTCTCTGTGCAGCTCCACTTCATTGAAAACTACCTGCGCGAGTCCGATGGGCTGTTTGACGACCTGAGCGAAGAGGACCAAATGAAACTGAAGCAGGAGCTGTATGTGGAGGTCAACAGGTGAGCCCAGGTGTAAAACGCAGGTATAAGCTCACACTTATTAATACAAAAGAAATGTCAAGCAAGTAGGAGTATGACGTGTTTGTGCGTTTGTGGATGTAGATTCTCCCTGGCATCTCACTTCTTCTGGGGCTTGTGGTCCATCATCCAGGCCCGGCTCTCCACCATCAAGTTCGGATACCTGGTGAGTTACTTCTTTCCTTCTTTACTGGTGCATCAATAAGTCATGCACGTTATTTTCCCCCGAGAGCGATGCCGTGTCAATATTTACTGTGTGAAGAACCTGTCAGGGGAGGTGAGGTCAGGCTGCCATGTCACTCTGGCAGGTTATCATATAGACTGGAAGACAGACAGACAAACAGGATGTTGAAGAGGTTGTCACAACTTTCTGGTGAATTGCTCGTTGTCTTCATACCTGACTTGTTTTCTTTTGCAAAGTTATTCAAAATCATCCAAAATCTCTTATTTAGAAAAGTACTGAGATGTTTTGCTGTAGCACTTTTGGTCAGGTACATACTCTCTGTTCCAGTTGTCGTCCATTGGGATCCATTAGGTTTGCTTATACTTACTGTATATTCTCAAATGGCCAGGGACTTGTTTTTTATATTCTAATTAATTTCTTGTCTTTAACACACACTTATCAATTAGGACAATTTAGGATAATTCATTTTTCCATAGTATCATTATGAGACGGTCCCTCGTAATGTGGAAATGTACATACACTCAATTTCCCATGTAAATTATTAGAGCATAGGTCATTTCTTCCACCTAAATGTTTACTTAAGAATCGTAGGATATTCAGAGTTGTGCTTCTGCATATATATTCATGTATATTTGACTGTGTTGTAGGAGTACGCCCAGGCCAGATTTGATGCCTACTTCCAGCAGAAGAAGATCTGGGCTGCCTAATGGAGAGAGATGACCGGATGGATACGACAAGATGAATCAGCCAAATGGCAGGAGGAGGCTGATAAAGATTCCACCATCCACGCTTTACTCGCACTCCCTGCCTTGAGAAGATTTTGCAGGCCTAGTGTTGGTGTTGTGCTTACCAAAGCTAAAACTTGATCACGTGGCTAGGATGCTTAAAGTACGCCCCGCAATCCATTGCAGCTCAAAGTTTACACTGTAACTCCCTGAGAGCCAAAAAAAGAAAAAGCATTGACTTATACTAACCTTCATCGCTGGTCAGAACTGCTCCCTGCTTCTGCCTTGTTTGAGCCATATCGCTAACAACAAGGGATTTGAGCAGGGGTATCGGTTATGTTTAGTGTGCCAGTGACCTGGCCCAACCTGTTACTGATGGGCTGACTTGTCGGCTTTGGAAGCATTACCTGTTCAGCAGGGTAGACTGATGTCTCCACCTCTAGATATTACACACTTGCAGTTTGTTTGATTTTCTTTATTTAAATGGTTGTATTTGGCATTTTCTTCAGGCCGGGGCAAATTCAGTTATGTTGGTTTGTGTAAAGTTTCCTGGGCAGCTGGTTAAACTCCACCAAATCAAAATCAAAGGCATCAATCATCAGGTATTTCCATTAACATGTAGCTCCAGTTCTGTGTGACCACCTTAATATTAGCGTCGTTACACCGATCAACTGTGGCTTTGCTCAGCCTGTCGAAGAAGTTTGGTGGGTGAATTTCACATATAGATCCACATCTCTGTAAAAACTTCCACATCGGGTATTAACATCTGCATTGTCTGATGATTGGTTGGTTTGACAACGTTTTCAGCCACAAAGACATTCCAGCCACCCATGCTTTATGAGCCTAGGAAGTCAGTAGTTTCCAGGAAACTAGGGAGCTTGCAAACTATGTTTCTGCTTTTTTTATTTTCACCTAATTTTACTTATAGTTGGACAGCTGTATAGTAACTCTGTGAAAGGGGCATTTCGTTAAAATGTGATTGTGACCAAGACCGCTCCGCACTACTGAGAGCTCAGTAAGTGGTGTTTATCACCTTATCAAACCCCCAAGCTGTTGAAAATGAGCGACGCGAGAGTGAAAACTGTGACTATTTTGTCCTGCTGCCTCTCATCCAAACACCCTGAGACCAGCTCAGTTCTACCTCACCCCGTCAAAGTTACTATAAGTGCACCAAACACTCATCATCAGCTGCTGGCTGTACACTTTGCCTTTAAAGGAGACCTTGATAAGTCGCAGTTTATCTTTATCTTCTCTGCCGGGCACCGTCAGTATTCCTCTTTCCACGGTGACCATGAGCTGCTTTCTCAGCTTGCCACTAGAGTAGCATTGCCTGCTGCCCTTGAAAAAATTGCTGACAATGACACAAATCCAACATTTTCCACATTGGAGGGCTGTATTACCCTACGAACTGGAACAAACATACTTAAGCTGTGGCCAAAATTGCTCCCTGTTTTACTATATATTGCACAAAGTTTTCTGTCCATGGCACGTAGCCACATTACTTTTTTGCAAGTAATTTTTAAATTACCATTGATTGATTTTTGCCAACGGTAACTGTTGGCAGTTTTCTGGGGCAGTGGCTAACAAGCTAATTAAGCTAACGTTAGCGCCGTGGGTCTGTAGAAAATACGACTCGCTAAAGTTTCCAGCTGATTTAATGTGAGAACTCTGTTAAAGGTTGTTGAATATGCACTTGATTCTAAAAGACTGAGGCTATTAGCTAGCCTCCAATTAAGATTTTGGTTGGTTGGTGGGGGGTCACGTCCCTGCCGACATATGAACAGTGGGAATTTGCGACACACTCTTCAGTAGATTCCTAACACTTCTGCTCTTGTGTTTCTGGATTTGAAAAGACTTTTTTAAAAAACATTCTGCAAACTCTTTACATGCTAAGTAGTGCTTTTATTACAACATGCACAACATGCGAAGAGATCCAAAGCTTGACTGGCTTGCTATCCCTACTCAAAGTTGGTAAGCCATGATTGGACAATCGCTGTTAGGGATAGGGATTATTGCGAAAGTCAATTTAAAAAGTCGTTGCCTGTATAACCAAGGAATATCACTAAATACTTGCTTCATGCAGTATTACACAAAACCAGTGTGAAACACTTGGTTTGACCCTTGTTTGCCTCAATTAAAATGTTGTGAAAAACACTGCACGGTGCTACGAGACCGTGCTGCTACACATGAAAGCTGTGCAACCACCACAAAGGCTGGCACCCAGATTTATACACTGGTGTGTATTCCCCACTGGGGGAACCCCTGGGATTTAGTGTGGAAGCCACCAAAATGAATAGGGGGCTCTTGTGAAGTGTGCAGTAGGCATTACCTTGTACTTCTCGTGAGAATGGCTAGAGTGTACGCAGGTCTAAGGAACTGAGCCGGATCATTTAACTAAAGTGATCATTACAACAGTCATCCAATACTGTAACCACCCAGAGGTGTTTGAATGTCTACTGTGGCACTTTTGATCTGAGGACTGCAAGAAGTAAAAGAAAAAAAACCCATAAAGATATATGTACTTGAGTATTTCCATGTATAAACAGTTGGGGGTTGTTGGAACTGTGACTTTTAAGTTGTTGAAATGTTAGTTTTATTTTACATGCAAATGCATTTTATTGTATATTTCATCATTATATTTCTTTTGGAATGTGGTAAATGTAAAGTTTTATCTTTATTTTGTAATACTTCTACTATATGATACAACTGTTATAATTCAAAAAGTGTTACTCGTACATCCATAACCTAAATTTGTATTTTTCTTATCCAGAAGATTTCTTTTATTTTGAAATGTATCAAATGACATTTATTTGCCCTGACTTTTCACTCTATGCCGTTCCCATCTTTGTGTTGTCCACTTTTAAATTTTTAAAAATATTTGTCATAAAAACATTGGACAAAATAATCTGTAGTTATAGTGCATTCCATAATTGTTACTTAATTCTCAGTATTGAGTACACTTTGGACCAAAATAACTTAAATTTTTATCTAATTGGCTCCACCTCAACTGATTAAAATTTGTAAACCTCTTTGACCTAAATTTGAATTTGTCCCCAGTAGAGGACATACACTTCTGCATAAACTTGTAATTTACTGTATGTAATGTTCACTAACAAAACTATTTAGAGGCTCATGCTAAACATTATCCAAATATAAACTATACAGACTTGTACCATGCTTGAGAACGTACATTGTTATAATGTTATACACGTCTTTTTTTGTTGTTGTTAAGATCCTTTTCTGTCATAGCAGCCTTAACTACATTATCATGGGACTCACTGTTGCTATCTATGCAGTTTTACTGACTTCATAAAGTAGTATGTACTCAATACATACATAATTTAAAATGTTTCAGGTTAACTGCATAGAAATGATTTTGGCTCAGAATTTACTTTTCTGCTTTGCACAAACAAAAATTAAAGAGAATAAAAAAAACTTCCTTGTGGTTTCTTGGCTTTGGATTTAATGTAAATATAATATTCACCTGATGAGACTCAAATTAATTTTTTTAAAAATTATATTTATTTTCAAATTAGTCTACTCACATGTGGGATAAGCATAGGTCTTGCTAGAACAATTCTGATTGTAAAACTTGAGGTAGGAGGTAGAATGAATATTTAGGTTTATACAGTATATTTAAAAGGGTTCCTGGACTCCATTTACTCATTTTTAAGGCTTCTCTTGACAATTATGGCAGCCAACAGTGAGAAATTAGAATTACTGTGAATATTGGCAACAAATTGTTCAGTCAAGTGAAACCAGTACATTTGCTTGGATCAGATGGATTTGGTTTGGGCCTGGCCAGGACTACCCCTTAAAAGATGACTCACAATCAAGTGTTGCAGGAGTGCAATTTTCCAACTTGACAAGGATCCTCAACACACTGCAAAAACCCAAGTTTTTAAAATAAAAAAGGGAAAACTGTGACCTGTCTGAGTATTTTTAGGTGATAGGTATACTTTAGCAACAAAATCCTGCTGGCAAAGAGCAGCTGAACTGTAGAACACCTCATCCATGCATGGGAGGGCATGTCATAAATTAACATTTTAGTAATATTGTCCTGGGATTTGTCTGCTCCATACTATTAAATGTAGCTGAGGTTTTGCATTGAAATAACAGCAGTCAGTGCAGATTTATACAATTTATGTTGAGTGCTCATTGAGGCGATGGACTCTGGATGGTGAGTGAGATGGTGAAATGCAGCAATGACTCAGACTTGGCCTGGTGAAGTGAAGCTGCAGCCAACTGCACTTTCCATACACAACTAACAACATCACCTTAGCCAACATGACGCCCACTACATTTACTCTGTCAGTAAAATTTGCTCTTTTTGTGAAAATTTGGTGCAGGCTTATCATGCGGAACCGCTACAGTTAATCGACCAGCAATGTTATTTGAGAGTCAGCACAATAACCACTCTCTCTCTTGGCGATCGTTCAAGAGCATCTGTGATACACAAAATAACTTTGGATAAGAGTTATCCTGAAATTATGCAGAACAAGCAACAAAGAATGAAAGCATGTTGCAGAAAACCAAGGCATCGACTTTATGCATGAACTTTCTGGGACAGGTCATTCAGCATGGTGGGGCCCTGAGTGAGGGGTGGGGCTGCGTGGATGATGCAGCAGCATAGGTGTGGAAGGGAGGACTTGTTGGCTGAAGTTGGCTGGGGCAATGTAGAGACAGAGTGGGACACTTTGCACTGGTAGCAAAGAAAATCCCTGATGAAACAAAGACAGCCCGAAGCTGTCTTTCTGCTGAACTGCACTGGCGGTCTTTTATAGAGAGAGTTGGGAGACACCATGTCTTCCTCTGCAGCTTCTTGTTCTTGGCTTTCAGACTGCACATATACTGTGTCCTTCTCTTTCACTGCACTCATCTTTCTTGTACATAGCTATTTGAAGCAAAAAGGTTTATAAACTCACTGTATGCTAATTGGGTAATAATATATTACAAGAGAAATAAGCAAATTGCTGGCCAATAGGTGCAGCAGTTAGTAGCTGAAGCACACCCTGGTTTTTACTTGACTGATGATTGGCTGAAGCTCCCCCTTCTAAAGATTGTTAACACTGTTGATAATGAAACAGAGAGAGAAAGTTAATTAGGACAAGAAGAGGTAAATTGGTGAAAGCGAGGGAACGATGGAGTGGTGTGATTGCATGTGTGAGTGTTTATGGTTGGGTTTGGGAGTCAAAGGAATGCAGACACTGGGGGAAGGGGCAGAGTTCACTGACCACTGCTTCGAGGGATGGAATTATTTTTCTTTCTTTCTTTCTTTTTGTGTATAGTATGAACATGTTTGTTGCCATATTCCATTTCTAACACCATAACTCCATAACTAACTTCATAACTACATCCCCCACCCCCAAAACAAATTTTCAGCACACCTCACATTAAAACAGGGATTTGAGCGAGAGAGTGGAGACAAATAAAAAGGATAAAACAGAGCAGTGAAATAATACAGGTGGGTTTTTAAAAGCTTTTTAAATTGAGACACTGAGTCAGCAGCTCCGAGCTGGCATTTGATTCTCTGATCTGAGAGGTCGAGGTGCAGAACAGAGGGTTAAGAGTTCAGAGATGTACAACGGGGCCAGACCACGCGGCCCTTTGGCTGTGCAAAAACAATAGATACTTATATTGATATATTGAACAAGTGGGGAGTCAGTGTATTTGGGCCAGGACTGGAGTAATGTGTTCCCCTTCGTCAAGTGCTTGTGGGATGCCAAGTAGCAACTGTAATCGTGCTATCATTTGATGGGATGCAGTACTCTAAGTGGGGGAAAATAAAAGTTTGGATGCGTTGTTGGATTAGGGAGCATTGACATGACTCTTAATGATTGAAGCTGATCAACAGTCCCCAAGGTGGATAGGAGATGTAAAATTTGGTAAATCTGCCAACACACTGGATGTACATACAGAGTGAAAGGTTGTGCAGGCTCTTCTCTGGTGGGGGAGAAATATGCTGTGAATATTGCACATATATAGTGAGTTTGCACTTGATTTTACCACCTGATACTTTCAGGGAGAATAACCACTAAAGCTTTGACTGCTGATAATGGTAATTATCTGCAAAAACCAAACATCCAGTAAAGCAAGGAGGAAAAAGTGTATATCATAGAGTCATGCCTTGATGCCCAGTGCTGACACAGGGACAGACAGTGTGGCAAGAATGCAGTGTAGAGGAATGTTAACAGACAAAGAGTCGGGAGAGGCTAAATGGGTGGCATGTGTGTGTTTACATCTATGTGATTTGTCTGCAGCTGTGCTTTTGGTAAAGAAGACTCAGATAGCAAAGTTCACCTCGGTCGTGTCTCTCACAGTTTGCAAATGCCTGAAACTCAGTGCACAAATAAGTGTTGACACTGATATGTGTTTGTCAATCAAGTTTTTGTACGTAACTGAAAACAACACGATGACAGCAGAGTGAGTTCCACTGAACTGGTCAGTGTACGCTGTTGTCCCCGGGTCTTATCTCAACAAGCCTTTTGGTAAACTGCCACTGGCTCTGTTGTCTGTAGAGTTTTGAAATATATTGAAATTTCTTTTGGAAGATAAACTTTGGTCTCAGACTTGTGGTCTCATGATGAAGCTAAATAGAAAATAAATACATGTTTATTTGCTCAGTTTAACAACAGCACATGTGGACTATGTGGACACTGGGGTTCTTATACCACTATATTTCAATAAAATAAATATCAAGCCCATAAAGGAAAATGAGGTAGTGTGGTTTATATACTTTTTTTAAAAACTTTTTTATATATACATAACAGATAGGATAACAGATGTCTTTAACTACACTCACTACACTTGCCCTCCTGTCCTGTAAAGTGATTGCCTTTCACCCCTGTGATTACATACTCTCTCTTCTACTCTTCAAATTTTTTGATTTTTTTTATTTACTGACCAAATATTCCAAATGTAAATGGGCTTTTTCAAGGGTTGCATTACATTAAAGTCTGATGGGTTCTTAAAGGGGTCTGTAACGTTGCTGATTCTTCCAGATAAAGTCCCCCCACCCCCACCCCCGAGCATCACAGAATGTTTGTTGCATGTTGCATGTGTTAGTTGTTGTTGTAGTTGGGACTATATTTGTTGCATTCCTGAATTGAAAATAGATTCACTTTCGTGCTTCCACTCTTGTAACCTGTGTGTTTTGTGCTTAAAATGCTTTGTCCTCCACAGTGTGATTAAAACTTGTGTTCAGATTGTCTCTAAACGTTCTTATGCATCTCTTCAATTTACTTCGCATTGCTACCATTATTCAGTCTAATCATGGGGCCTGACAGCTGCTCCAAATGCTTTTACCTGATTTCCCAGTATAAATGGGCAATGCTTGCTGGGACAAAAAGGCATTTGTGAGACTCTAGCGACACCCTGTGGATAAAACTGACACACAGCTCCACTCCACTCAAAGACTGCTTAATGACCATTTACCATAATTTTGCAAAAAGAGGAAACTTAACATTACAGTCTTGTAAATTAGTAGAATTATCACTGCATTAGCAAATCCTGCATCTGATGCCTCATTACTTGCCAGGATTTAAAGTCTTAAAGGCATGGCATGGCAACATATCGAAAAGTGGCAGCACTCGGGCCATTTATGTGCAGAATGACAAAAATCTGAACAAAACAATGATGTTGTTAAGGCAGTTAAACAAGGACATGACAAATCAAACTGTGTTGTGAACTGCTGAGCAAAAGGCTCAGTAACATGGAGCCATTAGCCATAAACTGTTCATTCCCAGACTCACCAAAAAGCAAAGAAGGAAATCCCATTGTGTTGCTGACTGAACGTAGATAAGGACACATTAAACTGTACCAAGCACAGAAATCTGCAATGTTGACCAGTGCCTCACTGTCCTGAGTATTTACAGGGGAATGTGCTCAAACTGACACTGAATCTTTCAGACAGAGTCAAAGAAAAGAAATCTATAATCATTACAAAATAAAAACTTAATTCCCCAACAACCTCCAACCCTCACTGCTGCCTGTGTGTGGATGTTTAGCAATAAAAGATTAATAACAATTAAAGATGTGATCGCTTGTTTTCCTGACATGAAGTGTGGGATCTTGCATACACGTGTGTGATAATTATTACTGAGTGTAGACTGATGGCTAAAATAGCAATGTTATCCATTTAAAATTGAAACTCCAAATCAAAAAGTATCAAAAGTCACAATTCCATGATATGTATTGTACATGTATAAATAAATTAGTTAGCAATCTCTCCATCTCATGTATTCATAATTTGAGAGAGCTCTTTGACTCTTGAGCCTTTATTTTATATTTTAGTTGTTAGGAAACAGTGAGGTATAGGTTATACAAAGATAGAGTATCCTAATATACACCACACAAACTAAATAAAAAGAGAGGGTTAAACATTTCGCATGTTTAGAAGTTTCACACTTTCAAAAATATATTAAGCTAATGGAAATGTAAATATGCCAGCAGGAGGCCTCTTTTTTTCACCAACTACATATTGACGTTCACTGTGAAAGATACATTTTCTGCATAAGTAACATTTTTAGGCAAGTTGTTACTCCTGGCCCAAGATGCACAGAAGGCTGGCACAGTTACTGTAGTGTCTTCTTGAGGAACTCAACCAGGAGGTGATGAGGGAAACCAAAATCCATCTGAATTACCACAAAGCCCTGCAGTATGGAGAAACACAAAGAGAGCGGTGATGCGTCTGTAGAAATAAAACAGGGGCGTGTGACAAAAACAGGAAAAAAAGTCAACAACACTTACGTCCCGAGGAAGCACCTCAGGGTTAAAGATGTCAAACAAGCTGGCTCCTTGTTTGTCCAACAGTCTGGTGAGTTCAGTCTCAAGAACTGGAAAGCACATCGCACACGATTACACAAATCCACGTTTCCACACTACCATAAGACGACAATCCAAGCATCTTCAGGCAGAGCCGCAAAGATGCAGTTGATGGTGCATTACAACAGCTACTCAAACAACAGAGGATTTGGATTTGCAGCAAACTGTGTTATTATCTGTGCACGTTTCTCTCTGACTTACCAGACAGCACCTTGGGAATGCCTATCTTCTCCACAGCCTCTCTTATGAACTCCACCTGCCCCTCATCCATCAGCTAGAAACAGAGGGAGAGCTGAGGATCATCAAATACGTAAACGTAATCGTCACGTGTGTTTTCACAACCAGCCTCATTTTAGCAAGGAACGAAACTATTTTAATGGGACGGTCCTGTTTTGTTTGCTTTTCGGCTTTCCCCCCTCCCCTTTTTTTTCTTTCTGTTTTCAGGCTGTGGCAGGAGGCGTGGCTGGTCTCCAACACGCAGACAAGACACACCTGATCGACATCACCAAGCAATCACCCTGCCTCTATAAAAACCCAGTTCCTACTTCACTCTGCGCCAGATGATTATTATACCATCCCGCGTTTCTGGCCTTGTTCCACGACTACGTCTCGACGGTGGTGACCAGCTTGCCTCCTGCCTCAAGGATTATTCCTGCTTGTCTTTTGCTCAGAAACAATAAAGACAGCTTGTAAACTGTGTCTCTGGTCTCCTGCACTTTATGGTCCAAAACTGCGCCTGTGTTAAAATTGGTGGAAATGGTTGAAAAAAGACTTATTTTCACTATCTTATGTGTGTTTTGTTTAAAACATTTAAACACTTTTCTGTAATGAGAGTAAATATAAATAAACTGTCTTACCGGTTGATTTTGTAAGGGCAGCGTAGCTTGCAAGACAGCAATCCTAGAGAGGAAGAGAAGCACCATCACACGGCGAGCATGTGGACCAACAATTGCACCTGATATACAGGTAAAAACCGAAAAACTGCACGCTCAGTCATCCTCAGGGTTCGGAAGCTGCTCAACTATTCTGTAACTGCTGAAAGGAACAGTCATAAGAGAGGAAGGACCTGGACAGATAGTTAGAAAGTTAACGTGAGCTGTTCAGAGTTTGCGGTTGTTTTGTGTTGTGCGGCACGGTACAGTCTAGTCTCACAGGTGTCAGTATATTAGACAATGTCTAAAAAAACTCTGTCCCCAAACCTTCCCAATAAGTTGGAACTGGGAGGGTTGCGTTTGACAATATTTGTAACTTTCCCAAATCAGCGAGTGGAGAACTTTTCTTTCAAGCTCTCTTTCTTTTGGCATTTTGCCTTAAGTTGACAGTGGATGAGAAAGAGAGAGAGAGAGAGAGAGAGGAAACAAAGGCAAAGGAAGTGGGTTAAAAGGATACCCCAGCTGTGGCTTACTCTGTAAAGTGCCTTGAGAAATTTTATGATGTGAATTGGCTCAAAGACAGGCAGTGCTGTCATGAAACAGATATACAACAGATATAAATCAGTCCCCTTTGGGTGCATATGTTGAATTTAATTTCAGCCGGACTTATAAATAATAATACACTTGTGGTAACCAAAAGCTCTGCAGGCAGGTTTGTTTGAAGCCCAGCATGTCTTGTAAAAAAAAAAAAGGAAGGTCTTACTCTGGCGAGTTACCCTGCAGGAAGAGTTTCTTGTCAGCATAGGAAGCTTTGACATTTATGGCCACATCCTACAAATGAAAAACAAAACAAGAAAAACATCGTTCAGACACACTGAGCCTCTGTACAGCATGACACACAAAACGTTGGCAGATATTTTCATCTTTTTACAGCTAAGGCTCAGGCTGCCCCTGTGATTACTCAACACAGTGTCTACATCTCAGAGCAGAACGTTTTTCACTGCACTGGTTTTCAGTCTGCCTCGGTATATAAAAACAGAGCTGTAAATTCTGTAGCGCTAGTATAAATGACTGACTCAGTTTGATCTCTGTCTCAATCTTTTCATACAAATGAAAATGTCACATTTTCAACTGTATCAATTGGCTCCAAATAAGTAGCTATTTTTACACACTCATGTGCATAGTGATGGCAAATTAATAGAATTCCAAATACACTGGTCCCTCTGCCTATCATTTAGCAAAGTTGATGATAAGATTTACTTTTTCTGTTTTCTTCAACTCTAACAGATACTTTAAAATGTCCCATCACAGGGTGGTAAAAATACCGTTTGAAAGATGAGTGTGGGCGTGCCTTGAATCCCACAGCTGAGCTGCCCGGAGGCCTGCGCCCAGACAGTCGTACCCAATGTAGAGGTGTTTAGGAAGGGAGCAGAGGAGCTCCACACTCTGAGCTCTGGAGAACCTGATTCCAGCAGACACTGAACACACACACACACACAAATGCTAAATAATATGTCCCAACTGACAAAGGTTTGTATTTGGGAGCGTGCAGGGATTATTACCTCTCTAATGACTTCAGGCATGGCACTGGAGAGACTCGTGTTGAAAAGTTCCTGGAATCACGTTCATCGTGTGATGTGAGAGCAATGATCACACATCAACATGCGTCCTGCCTGGATCTTTTACAGGCCAGGCTGAAGGCGATGTACTTACAGTGAGCTCTGCTCCAGAGATGTTGAGTTGGAAGCGGCCATCTTGGTGGGCAGCAGCGAGCATGGGGATAAAGACCTGGTCTGGGGTTAAAACACAAGGCATTATCCAAATTAAGATTCCATTCACAAATAGAACTCTAAAGCACAATGAGAGAAAAATCAGTTTGATAACGGACACTACTCATCTTCTACTAATGAACTTCTGCTCTTTAGCTATTTCTTACTCTATTTATTTTGCAAATCCAGTTTCTACATAATATTCCTACACTTATTTTCAGGGAATGCCTAAATTGGGCAATTCTGCAAATTCCACTATATCTACATAAATGGCAGCTGGATTACGCTGGGCAACAAAAACAACAGTTAGGTCAACTGAAAGACTGTGGTAATGGTTAATTTAAGTGCAAATATTATTGCAGGTCTGTCATGACACACATGAAAGTCCAACTGACTACACACCCAGCCACCACCTTGACCTTTCCACCTTGTTACACAAAGGACACACTACTTCCTGTACTGGCATGGGACGTACATCAGGGCTGTATATTCGATTTTTTTGCTTATAGCACTGGTACTACAGAGGTTAAAAGTTTTGTAGCACCTCCACATTTCAAAACAAAATGCAATGCCAGTTGCTGACCTGACAGCCAAAAGTAGAGCATCCTGTTTTCAGTCAGCTGACTCGGGTGGAAAACTGAGTCACTGATGACAGACGAAGTGTTGTGGTACTTTGTCACCCCCTGGTAGATTCATAAAAAAGGAAGGGATAAATGGGGATACACAAATATGAGCTTTTACATCTAAAACAAAGAGATTCTCACCACCTACTCATACCTGTCTATTACAGCTCAGCATCACATAAACAAAGTGTATGGTCAGTGTCTGATAATGTTGATAGTTTCTGTACGTAGCCTTCAAATATATACCTGAGTCTTAAGTGACGCAGAACTACTGTATATTACATCCTGTCTACTACATTTGCTTCATTTGAGTATGCTCTCACTCTTTTACAGTGTAACAGTGTCAAAATGTCAGCACTAACAAAATCATTATATTTCACTTTATGGATGACAGTGACCTGAGATGTGTAACGTTGTCTCTGTATGCTGCACCCAAGTGTTAGCAGGTGCTGATTCTTCCAGTTTGACCCTAAACCCTTTCTTTGCTGATTTATGAATGAACATCATTTAAAAGCAGAACTGGACCCTAAGAGTGACAATGCTATCTGCGCTCTAACTGGGACAATCACAGAGATCCAGTCATCAGCGGTCCCAAAACGAGAAAGGACTGATGAAGGGGTCTCATACTGTAACCTCGACTGCCTTGACCTTGCAAATGCAAATGGGCAAGTACCTTTCCTGGCCACATTTCCAACTTTGGAAGCCAGAGGATCTCGCGAGCACACAATCTGAATAGACATTTAGCTGACGTGGTCATGGATGGAGAAAAGGAAAGAGGTGCCGTGACTTTTAAAGCTGAAAGATGCTGTAAAACGTCTCTGGTTTGACCAGAAGCAGAACGTCATCCGTGCACACACTGCAAAACAGGAGCAGTATACCATTTGCACAACAACTATGATCAAGTGACTGAAAAACTACAGCAGCCTACGTGTAAAACAAGGTAGTATGAACATCTAATAATTTAAATAATAAATCATTATAACATTTCATAAATTTTAGAAAATGTATAGTATGTATAATATGTGTGTACTCTACCTTGTGTATACAGTAAGTGCTGGGTCACTTAATGACCTGAGGTATGTAGGATTTTTTAAAATTTGCCTTATTTCATCTGATGATTAAGGAAACTCTTCATGATGTAAGATAATCATTTAAAAATATAGTTTGATGGAGATATGATTTTGTGTTTGACTGTACACATGGGTGTTATTTACCTTGTGGTATGACTCTATGTAGTTAGCAGTGATGGCAGGAGGAGCAGTTACACCAATGTCCGCACTGATGTCTCCATCACTGAGGAATGACTCTGGAAAACACACACACACTTACTGTATCTTATACTGGTTGTGATGGCGCTCACTGCCATCATGTACTCCACAGCCCCTAAACCTAATTTTAACTATGACAGTAAAACCAAAACCCTCAGGTGTGTCAGAAAGTGACGACAGTCCAAAATGTCTTTCCAACAATCTCCTCACCCTAAAGGTCTAAGAACTCATAGCGGTCCTCAGAATGTTTTGTCACGCACGTCCACGTGCACTCACCTGCTGTGTCTTGTATGAAGTCGGCCAGTATATTTGCCACCTTGTTGATTTCCTTGCAAATCTGCAGTTGAGAGCAGAACTCGTCAATGTTGCAGTTACCACTGATCTCAAATAAAACGACATGAACACAGTGGCGGTGTATTTTTGGGGATTTAGTCGAAAATCGCCTCTTACTGCCAGGCTGAGAGGTGAAAGGTCAAAGCCAGATCTGTGTGTCTCTTGTGCTCACCTGTCCCTTGATGGCTAGTTTGACAGTCAAGGTGATGAAGTCAGTGAAGAGCCTCTTCAGCCAGTTTGGCCTGACCAACGACAGCAAAAACACATGGTCAGACACTGTGATGCAGGTGCTGCTTTTCCATCAGGAGGTCATCGTTTTCGCAACTCACTCTCTGTCTCCCTGCAGATGCAGTCGGAGCTTGTGAAAGTTCAGGTAACAGTCTGACGTGTCTGCCGCTACCTTCCCCTCGCCGCAGTCTGACAGAGGCACAGATAAGTGCGATAACAGGCAACAGATGGGACGACATGTAAGGTGAAATGAAATGTATCTGATTTTTCGTGGTTGATGGTGATGGTTGATGGCGGTTGATTGGTTGATGTACAACCTCTTTGAGCATTGTAAAAGTGCTGTTTTCATTGCAATTGCTCTCAATGCTCATTTCCTACATATATACACAATATAAAAAGCTACTCACACAGTTTGGGGTTGATTCCAAGATCAATCAGGGACTCAATTTCAAAATCAGTTGAATGTGTAACGTCGAGACTAGAGGAAAAAAAAAAGAAAAAAATAGGCTAGACAAGCAATTCACCATCAGCTGGCGGGAAATTTTCCTTGGGCAAAATAAGTCATGTAAATACGCACAGATACATTTTGCAGTGCCGGTGGGTTTGCTCTGAGAAAATGATGAATGTGAATAATGTGATGTTGCTGGACGCACACAGTGAGACTCACACCCAGCTGCCATATCCGTACTGGATGGTCCCCCTGAAGACTGCGGACACGTTGCTTATTTCCATGGCGACGCCTTCGCCTTCACGCAGCTCAAACATGCTCCGGCCGATCGACAGGTTGTGAATCTCCAAGCTGGTCGGGGCAATGGAGAAAACGTGACACGATTTCGCGTTGTACGCCCATCCACGCGCGCGCGTTTGTGTTTTGAATGTCCACTCACTTCTCCAGGCCATATATGATTTTGCCGATAAAGAGCAACGACTTCTCCCCCTTCACGCTGGGGTATCTGGCATGTTGGAAGGCTGCCTCAATCACTTTGGTGGTTTTCTCATTCACTGGCAAAAGCACACAAGCACAAGCGTATGGGCGTAGACGCTTGCGCGCAGGTACACAACAGTGAGGTGGGGAAACACAATCCTATCCTAGTTAAAAACATGGCATCTTTCTTTGTGTTTGGGGTGAAACAGAATCCTGGCTTCTTTCCTTCTGGCAGCTTTATATCTTATGGTGAACACCGGGGATATTGTCATGAAGTCTAAATTGTCAATAAGGAAACTTCTACATCCTGGAGATCATTCTTGTTTTGCTGTGCAGACACAAAGGGTTCTTTCTTTCCCAGGCAAATGATTCTCAGATCATCCACAGCACTTGTGCTCCTCGGTCTATAGTTTCTACTGTGTGCACCTACTATTTAAGATTATACCCAACTGATTATTAAACAATAGGCTAAAATACATAAAGTCAATGAAAGAGGCTAGTCCTTTGATATAAATGCCAAAAATCGCATCACGATCCCACTCACACACAACAGCAGCAGGGTAGGTGAGCCTGCAGACGGCTCCGGTGACCTTGTAGGCTGAAGCTGGGTCCTGCAGGCAGCCGCTGGACGTCCCAAACACAGACAGGGACAGCAGAAGGAGCGGGAGCAGTGGCGGTGGGAAAACATCGCGACTCATTGTACACGTGGATATTTGAGCTCTGTTGAGCTTCTTAACCCTGTGGACTGTCCTATAGGAGTGCTGTCACACAAGTTTCCCGAGTTGACTCTGGAGCAGTATCTTATCCAGTCTCACTTCAGTTCCGGACTTTAAAATCCTTTTTATGGTCCGGTTCAGACTCAAAATCCCTTGAGTTTTGGCCGTTCTCGCTGACGGAACTCCACAGTCTACTGCAGCCTTGATTGTAGAGCCGTTTATCTACTGCAGATCTAGTGAGAAACCCTCTCCGTCCTCCAATCAGAGAGAGGCAACCGGTGTGATTCAATCGTGATGGAAGGACAATGACTCCGATTTATCTTTCGCACAAGGTCCCCGTAAAGTAAACTGATCAAAGTACAAGCTTCTCTCGTGCGCGAGTGCTAACCGAAATGCACTCACAGAAGAATCGCGGCCTTCGTGCCGGAAATGTGCGTGTTTGAGCGATTAATCCAGACCAGCACAGCTCTAAACTTACGCCGCTTTCCCTGCTCTCGTCAGGTGAACAAACCCACCACGGTCAGGCTCAACTTTCTCTGAACAAAAACTCACTTTCAATGCGCTGGGTCACAGTGAAACTAGATACACAAACTCACTGCTGGTTACGAGGCCGTTTGTTCTCCCTCCAAACCTTGCAACTGAGCGGGTTGTTTTTCGAGGACATGAAAACAAGCGGAGGTTATATCGTCCCCTTGACCATCCAGAATCTTCACGTCCAACTGAAATTTAAATTTGCCTACATGAACGGAGAAAGACAATTTTAGAAGCTAGTTAGCCCAGCTTTTTGATGCCCAACATACTTCTTGTCCACGTCATCTTTATATCTCATCAGTAGCCCATGTCCTCTCAACACTTTGTTGTTCCTGCATTGTAGAAAGGAGGGGACACATAACACATGGGTGCAGCGGGGGAACTGAAAGTGGCCTCGAGACCCAGAAGTTGGCTCTCAGCTCCCCAGACAGAGCTGAGGCCTCAGGAGCAAAGCAACTTCTCTCAACACAATTTTATCAGTTACACATCCACCTCCGGAGAATTTTAACAGTGAGTCTGAACAGGAAGTTAAACTAAGTGGCGGTTAGAATACGGACACGGTCCTTTGCTTCAGCAAAATTTACATAAACCTATCATGCTTTACACCATGCTCATCTCGGCCACGTAAGCATGTGAGTGAAAAAAAAGCAATCACCGGAGTCGCATATGAGCCGGGGAGTCAACTACCGACAACTACCGAGTGCACTCAAGGTCAAGTGCACTGTGGTGATACGACCTTCAGAATGTTCCTGCAGCTAAACACGGGGTCAGCGAATCCTGGTTTGCACGGAAACCTGAGGAAACGCTGAGCCACCAAACCACACCTGGAAAAACATCAACACAACCGTCAAAGAGTTAAAAATATTTATTGCACCCATTACAGAAAGTCCTCATCACGCAATTCTCCATCCACATCATTCAACAACAAGCAACTTCTCACAGAGAGACAAACAAATGAAGATGAAAAATGACCAAATATGCATGGATCACGCAGACTCACAAACTACTGTCGCTCCCCAAAGGGCACGGGAGTGCTAGCTTTACAGCAGGAGCTAACTCAGCACAGAGCTGGATTACAGGAAGAGGGGAAAGACCCCATCGTGGCAAGGCCCCGCAAGCCAGCTGAGAAGTAAACAGCAAGCTTCTGACATTATAAGTAAGCCAAACATGTTTACTGTCATTTAAATAGCACTGATCTAAACTTTAACCGATTTTACACTCGTCCTGAAATTTTCACTACGTCCCATCTAAGAAAAAACAAAAACTCGAGGCCTCTGGGCGTTACATTTATATTAGCAATCTTCACGTGAAGAAAAATAAGTCCTAACCCCTCTATAAGTAAAGAAACTTGCATAAGATACATGTTGTAAAGTGCTTTGTGTACGCGTATTTACAAGACTTTTTTTTCTTTTATTATACTGCGCCAACATCATTATTTTACAGAAAATGAAGCCAGTGATTTGGCAGGAAAAAAATTAAAATAATTTAATTTGCATTTGGTCAAAATCATCATCACCTGAAATGATCTGAGTTTTGTTTCCTACGTTTTTGTGAATCGTGACGCAAATGTTTTTGCTCATGAGTCGGGTTTTGTTCTCCTGGTCCAGTTTGGTTTGTGAGCTAAAGGTTCTGGTCGTGGTCACTTTCTGGGAACATTGATGTTGTTCAGTATTTAGTACACGGTGACCGTGTGGAAGCAAAGAAAGGTCAAATTAATTTGACTCTTAGAGGCATCTAAGAAAATTAATCAGTATTTAGTTTTGAAAATGATTTTTTTTTACATTCAGGCCTCGACCGATTATGATTTTTATTTGCCAGCCTGGATGTTCACATTGGTTTGCTGAATTTAACTGATATATTTAAGCGGCTTGATGACTTTACTTGAACTTTTAGATGGAAAGGGGCCCAAGTGGCTTTGAGCAACTTGAATATCGTCTCTCTGAGCATTCAGTGACTCCTGAAATTTCAAAAGCGGTTCTTTAAAAACACATAAATATATACAGATTGTTGAAAAAGTCAAGTAAATGAATCCTATAAATTCAGCTCAAATCCTGTTGGGCTTTCTTTCTTTGCTTCCGCAGGCAGGAACAGTCTGTGTGAAAAAAAAATAAAAAAATCATCTGTCCGACTTTTAGCTTTAGTCGAACAAATGTCCCTGGTGAATCAGAATCCTGACAAGCTGATTTCAGGAATCGGAGAAATAAACCTCTTCACAGGAAGAAGAAGAGCTTTATCTCTTTTAGCCCTCAGCTACAACCTGCTGCTCCATCCAGGTATCTGAACTCGTCTCACAAGGCCTCGTGACAAGGCAAAGAAACACTAATAAGCGGTAGATGTTTGGTGAGATGGAGAGTTCAGATCCCATTGAACAATTTACTATTATTTACACGATGCCTGATGATTTGAGTCTGTTGTGTCCTTTGTTTTTGGCAACTCACTGCTTTATTTTGCTGGTGGTGAACTTTAAGCAATGTCCCACAGGAAGGACTCTGTTAGGAGGTCCCTGTCATGGTGGATGTGCATACAATGCCCTTGTTTTTCCTTCTCCTTCTTCAGTTGACAGCTCCGTCCATCTTCCTGGTCGTGACTACTCCGCCCAAGAACATTTCCAGAGATTATCATTCCACCCCGGGTCCACTGTCTCTCTCAGTCATTTGTCCTCGGCGCTCAGTTGGCCACACCCTGAGGAGCCTCGGGTATGAGGGAGGAGAAGAAGGTTTTGAAGAAAACCCAGGCCGTCCACATGACTGACACCCTGTGGGGGGGGACTAGCACGGCTGTCATAGGTCCCGGTCCATCGGCTCCATCAGCTGCCGCAACAGGTTCCTCCATCTGTCTGTCAGCAGGCTCTGCAGGCTGAGGAGACACGACACCACATTCAGTACATGATTTCAATCAGGCATAAACCTATGGAGGGTATTAAATGGGAACATCCTTCTCTACAGGCAGGTCCCAGACCAGACCTGAACTGAGGGTTCCCCGTGAAGCTGTGAAACTTTAGCTAGATAATCCGAGAGGTGGGTACTTACTGGATTAGGGTTCGGGATCCGGTCCTCATTCTGCTGGTCGTGCCGGACCTCAGGGGGCGGCAGGTGGTCTGGTTCTTGAGCGCCGAGCCTCCTGAAGGGAAACCACCTCGCAGTGTGTCTGTGGGCGAGAAAAACAGGAGGGGCAAGAAGTTGAGGGGGGCGCTCTGCTGCTCTCATGAACACAGATGGAAAAATATACACATACTGTCATGTCTACTTGTGTTTTGTTTGCATGACAAGGCTTCTCTTTCATTCTGGGTGGAGAGGAGGCTATCTGAATGAACGCTGTAATCTGCACTGAAACTGAGTTGACTCCAGCTTCTGTTTTCTGAGGAACACTGTTGAATTCCTCGTATACTTTTTTTTTTTTGCTGCTGCTGACAGAAACAACGTGTCGAAGTGGCGGCAGCTATGACGCGGCTAAAAATTCCTGACTGGGGGAGTGGTTGTGAAAATAAGAAATGAAAGAGTGAGTGACTGAAAAGAGAAGGCGAGGGTGGAAGACAGAAACACACCTCTGCTGCTTATGACTGTAAAAATTATCTGCTGCCGCTGCTGATCATTAGTCACATGGCAGCTGACGAGAGGGGAGAGCTGCATCCTTCACACACAAATGCAGAAACACATTCTTATACTTATAATCTGCCTCAACCATGACTGGAATGTGTGTGTGTGTGTGTTTGGACGTGAATTGTTGCGTAGCAGCAGAGAGGGTGTGAGATGAGGAAGCGCAGGAGCGACCCAAACAGGACCACTAACACTGTCATCTGAACCTGAGCTGCAGCCTCTCTGCGCTTACATTCCACTAAATCCCCAAAAAACAAAACAAATTTACAGGCCTGATTCATTCAACACGACTGCATCTCTTCTTCATACATGAAACAGGTTTAAAAAGCTGGATTTATAGCTGGAGCTGCTGCCCCTGCAGCTGGAAACGTCCTCTGTTTCAAGAGCGCCCTCTGCTGGGCCACAAGGCTAACTACTTCACACGAGCTGTCGGGCTGGGAGACTGGAAATTTGAAATTCCAACATGCGGTTACACTTCCTGTATTTACTTTCCCCCAGGCACGAACACCAGCAAAAGTAAAAGCTCCGATCTGAGATGGACATGAATGCAGATTCTATACGATCATTGTCAAAAGTCGATCTTGTCTTGTTTAGGTTATTAGATTTTTTTCCACTAGTTATTGTTACATCATTTTATCCATTAATATACACAACTGATACAAGTTAAAGTTAGGGTGAAGGGTCTTAAATAACGGGAAAAACCAATACATTTTCCAAAAGGTTGGGAAATGTTCTTATTTCATTTTATTGTCAATGTCCTGGACACTTCCTGTTTCTCCACAAACAAACAAACCCTCTCCAAATATGGCGGCAGGCCCGAACAAACCGTGTTTTGACAAGGGGAGGAGGGTGAGGGAAGCCAGCAACCACATCCTCCTGCTGTAAACGTGCAGTATGTAAAGTCAGACGCACAAACTGCGCTGTGCGTAGAGACTGTTCATCCCTAGGGTCCACATGATAAGTGACACCTGTCTCCTCTCATACCTTTTCTTTACCAATACAGGGACTATGCTGTTGGCTTCTCAACGGCCCGTTACAACCAATGCATGTTCTTCTCTCTGTCTCTACGCAAGGAAAACATCCACCAAACATCTGTTTGGCTAAATAAATCGTGTCGCAGTTTCAGAGCCTCCTTTTTCACTCCTCCCTGCGTCAGCAAACTGAGCTCTGACATCCACTCGGATCGAAACGGCGCTGCCACTGTTTGGTCCCAAATCCCCGAGGTCAGGCATTGGTTCTAATTATTATTATAATTAAGTTCTGGTACAACAGGTCTGAAAGGTAAGACTCCTGGAGGCTTGGCTGCACTGTGTGTACACGCAGTCATGGAGAAGCTGGGTGTGTCACAGTACTCATCCTCCTGGTGATTTCCTGTTTCAATATCCACATGAGCAGCCTAATGAGCAGAAAGGGGAGAGTTTGCAGTTACTGGAGCAGAATGTAAACGGAACTGTACTTACAGGTACATGAGGAGCAGGGTGCCCATCACCAGCAGAAAACGACTCAGGTTGGAGTTGAAGTACACGATCATGAGCAGGACCCCGAACCTCGCGGCGGAGTACAGCCAGTCCAGCCAGTCGCGATCCATGTCCTCCTCGTCCTCCATCACGGGCCCGCCCTGCGCGTTCATCCGCAGGTTCTGGTTGGCCTCCCCCGGGTTGATGAAGGCGCCGTCCGGCCCCGGGTTCTGGTTCGCCGGCAGGTTGTCGATGGGGTTCTGATTGGCTAGGGGGGCTGGCACGGGGACTTGGTGGGCGGGGACGGGAGGGTACTGACCAACGACGGAGGCTGGTGCGGAGGGGGCGGTGCCCGCTGCTGCCAAAGCTGCGTGGCTATTGGTGGAAAGAGAGACAACGATTCTCAGAGACCAGTACGACATCTGGGTCAGAACCCACTGGGAGGCTGCGAGGTGGAAGGAAGAAAAGGTGCGAATTCAAACAAACTTGAAAATGAAATAAAACTCACTATTGCATGTAATACTGTCTGGCGTAGACATGCTGGAGCCACAGCAGCTGCTGGGGGCTGTACAGGGAGTAGTTGGGAAAGTTTGGCTGGGTCATCTGTGGTGCTCCAGGCCTGCACAGAGAGACTGTCACTATCTGCTCAACGCTGTTGTCGAATTACACCCCTGAGTTCTTCCCTCGTGGCTTACACTGCAGCAGCAGGCCACGCAGGAGTCCACGGCGGAGACGCCGGGTTCTGGGTGTGAGCTGGAGCAGCAGCCGAAGCCGAAGGGGTCCGTCTCCTCTGCCTCAGCTCCGGCGCGCCGGGACCGGGCGAAGCAGAGGCCGCCGTCGTGCTCGAGCTGGAGGGATGCGGCTGCTCCATCTCCGCGGCCTGAAAAGGTAAGACGAGTTTGAGAGCGAGTTTAAAATTCGGCCAGCGCCTGCCGGTCAAAACCAGCGTGTGACCTGCAGCCGTGCACAGGCACGCGGAGGTTTTGCATCATTCGAGCAGAGCAGGGCACTTGAAAGTGGAGTGAAACTGCTGTGAGTTATCTATAGCTGTACTTTTGATCTCGAAACTGCAGCCGAGTTCTGAAGGATGACGGCTGAAGCGAAACGTTTCCCCTTCACGGTGGAATGATAATGAAGGAGGGGGAGAAGAAGTGCACCTGTTGCCCTCAACTTCTCTGCACTCCTGTGCAGCTGAGCTGTCTCACACTATAAATATATATATATATATATATATATATATATATATATATATATATAAAGATTTTGTGTTTCCTTAAATGTCTTTGTATATTAAAGAAAAAAACTCACAACTTGTTGATTGTCAACTGATGCAGAGGCAAAACTTGTGTTTTTTCTGACTCTAAATACCCAGTGGAATTCTTTAAAACCAAAGATTGAGGCAATAAGTATTTTTAAAGATTCCACTAATAAACTTCACATAAGGAATACGAGAAATCAACCCAGTACAATGATGTAACATTTCACGCGTTGTTGGCCTCACATTTTAAAAATCATAGTTGACAGACCCAGAGGGTCCATTTGAAGAAAAGAATGAAAGTCTCGTCAGAAAATAGATTATTTTGTGCATTAAATGTGATTTAGAGCACTTCATTAGATGAGTATTAACATTAGGAGACTTTGTTGAGTTCCAGAGGACAAAATGTTTCATCATTAAAATCGCGTTTTATCAGAACGCATGACATTGTTACTGACACGCTGACAGGTTCCCTCTGCCCATTTCATCAGGGGTTATCTGGGTTTAGTTGCTGCTGCAGTGTCCTTGGGCATGACAACCTGGGTCTCTCTAACCAGGAGGTAATAAGTAATAAAAAAAAAAAAAAAAAAAAGGTTTCTCACATGATAACTTACCTTAGCTCCAGCCCCCAGCGGTGCTTGTGGTGGATTCCTAAATGCGCACACCAGATGCAGAGTTGGAACCAAGTCCGTCTGAGAGAGAGGAGATAAATGATCAGATCAGGAAAGCCACATGGTAAAAACACAACTGCCAGCGCTAAAAAACAGCAACAAAACAAGCGTGTGGAGCTGCTCCAGTTAACATGAGCCTGATGTGGATAATGGGGGGGGGGGCTCCAGGTCAGCTTGACACCCAAGTGTGCTTAATCGTTTTGACATTTACTTTAATGTGATTACCACACATATTTCTTTTCTATCCACAAAATAGGAGAAGAGAATCTGAGTCTGGTGCATACGGGTCGCTGACGCAGTGTGGAAGCCACAAAGAGCTGTGGTGGATCCTCTTTATGGATGTTTTTTCAGTGCTGGAGTTGTTCTCCAGCAATATGAACCCCCGCTGGGACTCACGCACAAAAATCCCACATGAAATATTACACCGACTGCACCGGTGCGATAGAGAACGGCGACGACCCTTTCGCTCGCCACGGGAATCCTCTGTGGCAGCAGCGTATGCACGCAGCTGCCGGGTTTTGCAGCGAGTAAATAGGTTCGAGGGGAATCTTTCAAACAGACACGCACATTCTGGCACGTACCTGTCTGAAGATATCTTTCATGTGCAGGTGGTCAGGAAGCAGTTTACCAGCGTAGATCAGTCTCTGGTCAGCCACAGCCTGAGAAGCACAGGGAACAGTTTGGTTACGTTCAGTAACGCCTTCGGGATAAAAGGAACTTCAGGAGTTGACAAATTTGGTCTGGGCAGCTGTTCGGCCTGGGCGATGATTCCGGGTGGGAAACGACTCAGATGGTGATACGGTGCGCTGACCTCGCCGCCGAGTGGAAAATTCAGACAGAGTTCGTGAACGGTGGAAAGATCAAGGCAAGGGTATTTGTGTGGGGAAAAAAGGTCGTGAAGCGGGGCTGTCTACGGGCAGATGATGGGTACAAAACCATATCTCAAAAGTGAAGACACATTATACGTTATTTCCGCGAGAGAGGTGATCAAAAACGTTTCAGGGAGAGGGATTTTAAGTGCTTTGCATACAGGAAGTGGATGAAATAATTAGGATAATCCTGTATCCACAACACCGGTCAGTAAAATTTTCAGATTTGCTCTCAAACTTTGTTGAGACTGGCCTTCATTCACTCAGTTTCAGTCCCAGCCACAAATTATGCAGCTATGAAACAAAAAAACCCCAACAACCAACAAATAAATGCTTGGTACATGTAAAACACAGATGTTTTTTAATGTACTGACTTGATGTGTGTGTGTGTGTGTGTGTGTGTGCATGTGCCTTTATATGTGTATCCTGTATTTATTCTTAAAAATGTCTATTTTTGCCTTTTTTCATGCCTTGATTATTCCAAGTGCTACATTCTCTATCATCGTCGTCATAATAATAATAACAATAATAATGATAATAATAATAACAACAACAACAACAACAACAACAACAATAATAATAATAATAATATCAAACAATAATGTCAATCTTTATGTATTCTATTTTAACACTGAAGTTGAGCAGCAACAACTTGAAACGTGAAAACTGGTGACTCAGCTTTATCTCAGCTGAAGCACATGGCTAAATTCCCCAACCGGCGCCAGTCCCGAGATCGGTAATGATTAACTGTGCCCGAACACCCGGCTTGTCACTCGGACCGGGACGTTCTCACCGCCTGGTCCGTGCGCTCTCCATCTGTATCCCCTCCACCCACCTCCACCCACCTCCACCCACCTGAGCGCAGATCCTCCGCTGCAGCCCTGCGCGCTCCTCAATGGGACCCACTCCTTTTGAAACCCTTTTTGTAGTTGTTTCTTGTCAGCACAAGAAAGCCAGACAATAACAGGGAAATGGCCGGCAGCTGTTCGCGAAGTTTGGCTCGTGTCATCACATTCTTCAACACACTTCCCCTCACGAGTGCCGTCATGCGAACCAACTAGTTCCCGCTGACATTAGCCTGCTAACTCAACCGTCTCCTAAAAACTCACCGGTTTGGTGGGGTACACGGCTGACAGGTGCGTCTTCAGCTCCTTTACGGTCCAGTTGAGGTGGACGTCTTCGACGACTTGGTCCTCCCGAGCCTGGTCGGGCGTTTTTATCAAGAGAGTAATCGTTTTTTGTTGAAAGTCCCCCACATCCATTTTTACTCTTTCACTCGTTATAGTCTCGCGTTGCCTGAGATGCCGTTCGCTCGCGACAACAACACTCGTCGAAACGCGCAGAGGAGGCACTTTGTCAACAGAGACGAAGAAAAACGACGCGGAATGTCGTGTCTAAAAAAGAAAGTTGCGGGACACAGCTGTCTCTACATGTGTCCTTCTGCTAGCCGTCAGACGGGACTTTAGCGACGAGGAATGTTGTTTCCAAACACACTGTGGCTGCTCCTGATTGGCTGTGCCCTCTCGTGCTTCGACGTGGAACCTCCCGGAATGGTCGCCCCGTGCGCATGCGCACTATTACTTTTTTTGAGTCCAAAGATCGCTTATTTGGAAAACCTGTATTACTGCGCTGTGGAACCGGTAGCTCACATGCCATTTCGTTTTTTTTTTACAAAACATACGATAAACGAAGAATAAACAAAGAAGACAGTAGTAATCCACCTCAACAATATTCTGTTGCGAGTAGCTTGTTTTAGCTACTCGCAACAGAATATTGTTTTAGTATGTGCATGCATTTTCCAAAACAGTATTTCATAGAAGCATTTTTCCACATATATGTCAGCAACCATTTATGTATTTCAATTGATATTACAGGTAGTACCTGTAAATTGTCTTCCATCTTTCACATTTGTCGTTGCCGAATTTGTGTCAGTCATGATACATCAGATGTGAAGTGGCTTGCAGATGATCTCAAAGCATTGTGACCTCAAAAGAAAAATAATTGAAATTATTTATTTTATTATACTATATACCAAAGAATAGATTTTTGGATGATAAAACGCCTCTCATAGTGGTTAACACTGAAAAACAATGCATGAACCAGTGTACCATACACACTACCATAACTGCAGCATGTCAGAAGCATCACTTTAGCGATGGATGATACACTGTATTTGGCATACTGATGATGACCAATCTGACACAAAACAATAATCCACCAGAATTCCAAGTGTGACTTGTCCCCTTAAGAGAGGTCAAAGGCCAGGGTCTGTTAAAACTGAACACCTGTGGTGGTGATAAGAATTCTCTCAAGATCAATAAAACAGGCCAGGTGCTATGACACAATGTGGCATGTTGTCCTGAGAATCACTCCTGTGGAGACAAGGGATGACTAATACAGATGTATTTATTGCAAGCTTAAGGCATGAAGGAGAAATGTGATGGAATATACAGGCATAAAAAGGTGAACAATTGTAATGCAACCCCAAATCTACGCTGTAAATGGTGAATTTCACCTCAAAAGATCTCTAATTTGCATAAGGTGGTTTTACAGCTTATTAGCATACAAAGAACAATACTAGTGGACACCTACCCCCAAGCATTAGCTCATGTTTCACCTGAAGTGTCTCCACCTTACCAAGAAGCCATCAGCAAACTCTCCAAGAATGTCAAGGGGTTTATTGTCCCTATGATGTTCTTACTTTCCATAAGTTACTGTGTACAGACCTCTGTGATATCACTTTGGTTGCTATGGGTACTGCTGATGATAGGCACATCCTGATCTACAAAAGCCCAAAAATCACACGAACATATGTGGATGATATTACAAATCATTTTGATGAATAATTTACTTTACAATTAATCATGGCTTAAAATCTAAAGTGATTCACTTTTGCAGTACTTCTATAATGTGCATGTCAACACAAGAATCATTCATTGATTACAGGATAAGATAAACACTGACAGTCATCAAGATTGTGTCATATATAACTCAGGATAAAACATCAGTGTAATAATTTGCTTCATTAAATGTGCACTGGAGACATTTTCATTGGCAGTAGAAGGTGAGAACGTTTTCCTGGTTTCCTCTGACCAACAGGACTGGGGGTCTCAGATCACGTGACAGGAAGTCCAGCCATGCCAGAAAGAGAGTGCTGGGACACACTCCTCTCCTTCCCACTGGCATGGTGCTGTCAGGAGACAGTCGAGGAGATTTAATGAGGAGTACAGTTTGTGTTTAACTAGTAATGAGTTCAAAACACCCACAGGTGAAGAATTTTAAATGTGAAGTGGTTGTACTTGGTGCATCCCTGGCAGGCCATGTAATTACAAGGCCACTCCTTTTACTATGCATTCAATATCTTCTAAAAAAATTGCACTCCCATGACATATAAAGAAGAATTACTGTACTCACATAATGATCAGAGCAGCTTCTCTGGAGTAGTCCTGCAGAACCTCATTTAGACGGATCTGACGGAGAGACTGATTTCCACAGAGAAGTTTACAAATTTAAAAGAGGACGATAGGGAAACAGACAAGTTTCAGACTGTCGATTTCTTCCTCCTAATGAGTGTGTATGCATGTGTCAGACCTTGGCCTTGTTCCTCTCCAAATCCTGGTCAGTGATCATCCAGGACTCCTCATGCTGTCTTGGTGGCTCAGAATCAGAGTCGTGCTTGGGGTTTGCATTCAGCCTGAAGCGACCCACCATGCTCTCAAACTGATGGACACTGGTGAGACAGACATTGAATTAAGCTGCTAAAGGAACATTTCACGATTTTAGGAAATCAGTGTTGACAATGTAGAAATTAGTGGAGCATATTCCCAAACAAACATTCAATTCGAGTAGCACAAACCAGCTGACACGAGAATAGAGCTCTGCTGGCCCCTGGCAAGTTTTGTGGTTTAGCCAAAGTTCATTCGAATATACCAGCCTTGGCATCCTTACTTGCCAGGATGAGGATTCTGGTAGATGTCAGGCAGCACCTCAACATCATGGAAACCAAGACGGAACTTCTTGATCAGTGCCAGCACCCTGAAAAAAGAGTGTAAAATCAATGTAAGGTGTAGTCCTTCTTACAACAGACATTTTGACTTGTTTTAGCAAGAGAGCACATATGGATAGACTGTACTGTACTGTTAACAACACTGACTAATCAACTAAATTCCATTTCCTTAAGAGAACATACTGTCAACAGGCAACTGTTTGCTGACATGTCAAGCACATCAGTGTTGCGCAGCTCCCAAGTGGCCAAATGCAGTAATTGCAGGTTTACATAAACTAGAGTCATTGATAATGTTATGAGTTATGACATTGGTTTGAGTACAGCTTTGCTAAATTAAACTGTCTACTGTGTGAACAGAAAGTAATCCCAGCGCTCACTCCTCTTTCTGCTCCTCCTTCTTGTCCATTTCTCCTCCCACAAACACTCGGACCTTACATCTGGCCCAGCGCCTCCTGCGAGTCAGCAGGTAGGGCAGCAGTAGGGTCAGACCTGGTGAAGCGCACACACACACAAACACACAGTGATGAGGGAACCTATTCTCCACAGAAGAAAAGAAGGAGGTGATAGATGTATGAGATAATCAGACCTCCATCATCGCACAGCCAATATATGTCGATGGTTTTCTTTCCTTGTTTTTTCTGAAACACTGTACTAGGCTGAGGCACTGGATCAATGGTGATAGATGCTGCAAAAATTTTGACACAGAACGTTTCTTTAACATTTCTTTATATATTAGTAATGTTAAAATATGCTGCACATTAGTATAACAACATAAAACTAGGATTTCTGGGTGATGAAGGTTTCAAGGGTTTCAATATTTAGGGACAACTGAAGCTAAGTTTACATGAGACTTTTTAAAGTTGATATGACATACATACATGTAGTGCTTGTTTGAATACAGGGAGGGGCAGAGATGGTGTTTATACTCTCTGGTCCTTCATCAAAGCCTGGATTGACTGAAATAAAAACAGAGGAAATTGCTGTATCCATGGATTTAGCTGTATAATTTTAAAGATGATGGATGGAGGTGAGTCGCACCTCCCACAATGCCCACGGTTAATTCCAAACAAACTGACATAGACATTGCAGTTGCAACTCTGTGCAGTCAGAATTAAGTGATAATGATGTCAAATTAATTTAAACTCAATGTAGTCTCTTCCAGTTTGAGTTATGGATCTCACCGTATGACTGAGAGGAGTGAGAAACATCCAGTCCCTCCCTCATTCTCAGCACGCACACACCATACTGTAGGTCGAATGCATCCCTGAAACAGACATATACATGAATATTTTAATACTGAATTTTGGGCACTGACAGTTTTATTGCACAAAATATGACTATAAGTGCTCATATTAATGGTTCAAAAGTATACACACACGGAAAATGAATTACTCACTGCAGTATTCCTATGTAGTCATGTGCAGCCTGAGGTGTGTCAGTGCTCCAGTCTTTCTTGAAACCCATTAGCAGAACATTTGGCCTGATACGACCTAAACCTGCCGCCTGTTGGACACACACTAGTATGAAAAGAGGAGTCAGGCCTGTCTCAAAAGCCAAGTTCATCTTCCTATGCCTATCTTTGAGGTATCTGGCTTCACCGAATGAAGCATTAGCAACCCAGACAACTGAGCTCACATGGCTGGTTACCAACTGGCTGTGTTAACTGTGTTAATGCTTTATCAATCTAATTACTTGAACTTGAAGCCACTGATGCCACAACTTCAGATCAAGAGCGATGAGAATAGGATCTTTGCAGCTGTACAAAAGTATTGGTAAAAAAGCAAAGCACAGCCCGAGAATATTAAAAGAAAGAAAGTGAACAGTACATTGACAAAATCCTTAAAGCATAATTCTTTAAATTTTTATGTAATATAATAATATTTAATAGTCTTTAATACCAGTTCATGCTTGAACATATTAAACATAGCCTACTCTGTGGAGTTTTTGACCTCTAGTAGTGCTATGGAGCTGTTTTTCTATTAAATTGCAAACACACAAGTGACGATGCACCTGCAAAGGCAGTGAAGAAGGAGACTGTTTTGTCTTTTGACAGAAACTATAGAGGGGAAATTAAGTAAGACCTCAAGGAAACAAACAATGTGTTTCAGTGAGTAACACTAAGCATAAAAGCTCAGGAAAACTGAAAGAGGCACTTTGAGGTTGCTGTAATAGACATGTTGAAATCAATTTTTTTAAATGCACTGCAACAAGTAATTACACAAGATTGAAATTTTCACCCTTGTACTCTTCCTTCTCTACGCTGACTGTTAAATAAGGGCAAAAAGCAAAAGAAAACCTTTGATAAATGCATTTATGAAGTAGTATGTGAACAAAATGTTGCAGGGTGTTAACCATGAGAACTGAACTTATCTTTCTCAAAGTGAAAAGCTGGAGTTCACTCTAAAACTTATCAAGCTTTGTGAGACAGACAGGGTTCAGTCGATGGAGACATGGAGTGCATTAGAACAGAGAGGATGAGGTGTAAGTCTCGCCTGCAGCAGCATGTTCACTCCGGATCGTAGCTCTGCAGCCACCACTCCTCTGTAGAAGGATTTGACCTTCCGTTGGTTCAGCCAGGTCACATGGCGGTCACTGCTTGCTTTCTCCGCTGCTGCTGGGGAAGGAGTCGCCTGTGAAAATACAGGATCAAATGAGAAATGCGTTCATTTCCCCAGCTGATAAGGCTCTGGCAGCAGGAGCATGATGATGTAAAAAATACTAATATTTAAAAATATGGTCTGGTTAGGTCTTCTACTGAATCAACCATATGATAGGCTGTGAGCGAAACTGAGGTGTAACTCACAGTAACCACATTGCCACACATCATGAGACTGAGACTCTTGGTGAAACAGCTGACCAGATCCACGAGAGCTGGACGACTGCTGGGTGGACCCGTCAGTACCAAACACTGTGGTCTGGAAGAAGAGCATAATAAGGAAGATGGTAAGCAGGTTTAAAGTGTAAAACAAATTTCTCTATTCTGAGTCGTATTCCTGATGTATTAAACGTAATTTGGTTCCTCTGATCCTATAGATTGGTTCTTAATACAATTATGATCTTATTTTATCTTATATTATCTTAAACTAAAACCTCAGCATAAATATAGGAGATGAAAGTTGATACCTGAAAAAAACACAGTCTGGATTTATGCTCATTAAAAAGTGCAAAGTCCATTACGATCAACTGAATGTGCAACAGTCATATTTGTTTTAATTCAACTCCCAAATGCAACAAGCAATAAAACAAATAACTTCCATTCTGTCCTTGACCAAAGCAGACAGACCCCAGGTGTGATCACGTCGTCCCTCACCTGTAGTTCTTGACGTGGTCCTCTACATGGTTGAGACCCACACACTGGTTCAGAGCGATGTTGTAGGAGCCGGCCTGCACGGACGAGCCCCAGTTCACAGCTGAACACAGAGCACAGCGGAAAAGTTATGAGGATGAAGTGAAGGGGGGCAGCTCTCTCTGTCGTGTGTCCCGACACTGTGTGGAAGCACTTGTGCGTTTACCGGGCTTCTTGTAGAGTGTGTACCCCAAAAGGAAGAAGACGATGCCGAAGGCAATGAGGGCCGCCCACCAGTTCAGCAGGAACATGATCACCACGCAACACGCGGCACCCAGCAGTGATAGCCACTTACTGTAGAATCTGAAGGACGGACGCCAGCCTGCAGACACACATGCAAGTCTCTGCATCAACCAGGAACTCTGCTCTTCTTCTGTGTTTCATTTATGTTAGTTCAGGCATTTCGCCAATAAGGTTTTCTTCCTTCATGTGTTCCTGTGTTTATCCAACACTTGAGCTTTCTACCTGGTGAGTTGGTGATTGACGCGTGGAAGCAGCTGAAGTTGATGAGACAGTAGGAGCATAGGAAGAAGTTGGAGATGATGGGAGCGATGGTGTTCAACTCAGCTGGTGGAAAGACAGTCACAGTTACTGTTTGTTTTTACAGATTTTCATAAAATCATAAACCTAGTTTCAGACACTAATGCTCTACATTTTGCCCTCATTAGCAGTTTAATGTATTTACATTCTACAGTTCCATCTCTGTATATTAGTTTTCCTTGTTATTGAAAAGTGAGGGAACGGCCACAATGAGCTGCAAAATGCCTCAGCAAGCTACCTATCACTGTGTCCTGCTTTTGGATGGAATGCCACTCACAGCAGTTTACTCATAATTATTTTTGACTGACTTTTTTATGGTTTAGTTTTTGCTGTCCACAACTGATCCACCAGCCATTCTTCTGTTGTATTTCTGACAAAGAAGTGGCTCAAGTGTTTGTTGTCTTAAACCACAATTGCATCTGTTGTGAAATCAGCCACATTACAGGTAGCTTAAATACAACTTAAAATTTTAAAACTTTCTTTGGCTGCAATGTTTGGTAACAGTAACACCATTCCATTCCATATATTTCACATTTTGCTCTGTTTTTGTGCTTTGGTACTTGGTGCTAAAAATCCTGCTGTCAATTTGTTTTGGTCTCACCAATGAGAATGAAGCAGATGGCGATGATGTACGTCAGGATGTAGCCTCTGAGCGGTTCATCATTCTTGCCATAGCCTTTGCCAAAGAAGCCAATGAGCGGGTAGAGTTTGTCCTTGCACAGACACTGCCAGTGAAAAAAAAAGATAAATATTTCTTTGTCAAGGCAGAGAAAATGAGAAAGAAAAGCCTGTGTTTACAGAGGCACGGGAAGCTGGACAGAAATAAATCATTAACACAATACAGCACGTGTGTGCGATTACCTGAAAGACTTTGGGAGCAGACACTAGGCAGGCCAAAGCAGAGGACAGAGTTGCTCCAAATATACCAGCGCTGATGAGGGGTGCGAAGGCCGACACCATGCTCATGGACTACAGACAGAAATGTGCTGTTTACTTATCACCAGTGGAGAAACTGTTCATCTGTGTACATGTTAATTTTTGATTTGCAGAGTGACACTGAATTATTAATGTGGAATGACAGTTGTGTTGCCTTGTAGCTGTCACTGTAGCTGTGTATTTTTTGCTTCTGGTAATAACAGGCAACATACTGAGGCAGTGCCATGCTTCTGTGACCTCAAGTGGCAATAGGAGGGATCTGATTTTAGAAGACTTGCAGGACACCGTTACCCAGAATTCCCACTTTGCAGCCTCACGAATTTAATTAGAAAAGCAATATCAAGCAAGTTATTGACTAAGAGAGAGCAGGCTCATTTACCTCAGTCTTATCTATTGAGTCTGTGTATGTGTGTGTGTGTGTGTGTGTCTGTGTGTTGACCTGATAGTAGTTAATGATGCCATAGGTACACGTGCTATTCTTGATACACTGGCTGAAGTCCCATCCATACCGACAAGCTAAACCAATGCAATCGTCACTGGACGAGGAAGAGGACAGGGTGTCATTCAACATGCCGGAAGCATCTCGTACCACACAGGATCCTGGGAGGGAACACATGAACACCAATTCCTCATTCTTACTCTGCTCGTTTGCTCCCGAAAACAATCCCTTTCTCTCTCAGTCTTCTCCCTTCCTCTATCTTTCTCCATCCTGTCCTCTCTTTTCATCTCTTGCTCCCATAGTTTTGTGCTTCATCATCTCTCTCCTCTGTCCTCTTGTTAGGTATTTCTGCCTCCGGAGCTCTGTGATTGGAAGCCTCCCACTGCCTCTTGCACATCACCTCTGCTTGAGGTGTCTGCTTCTTCAAAGAAAGTTTTCCCTGTGCCAATGTCACCAAGTGCTTGCTCATGGTAGAAACTATAACTAATCTTATATAGAGTATGCATAGTCAGTTATAAAAGTGTCCTGTTTTAAATGAGCTGGCAATTTTTTTTCCAGATAGTTGGTTCCACTGTACTACATTCCAAAAAGGACTAAGCTAACAAAAATCTGGCCTTTAGCAGGTTTGCCAGCACAAAATCATGAAGGATGGACATACACAACTGAACATTAACCGGTATTTGTTGTTGTTTCGAGTTAACTGAATGATTCATTGTCTTGGAGTTGGACCAGGTATCACTGAGAATGACACACGGGTAAAAAAAAAAATTGTTTTGGATTGTGTATTTGATGCTGGTTTTACAGAGTAAACACATGCTTATTGATGAAGTCATAAAGTACCAATGGTAGCAGTGATGATGAGGTAGGATAATGTGGTCCAGAATATGGCCATCAGCGTTCCTCGAGGGATGGCCACTGTTGGATTCTGGGAAAGAAAGGACATAAGACATCAACCTAATAGATTTATAATAGAGTGAATAAAATTCCTGCACATATGTGAATGAAGATTTACTGTATATGTGCAGGAACAGGATGATATGTGAGGCGAGCAGGCAGAACAATGCAAGAAAAGAATTAGGTGGAGAGAGAGAAGCAAACTGACGTACCTTCAGATCTCCGGAGATGTTCGCTCCTGCCAGGATGCCCGTGGCTGAGGGGAAAAAGATGGAGAACATGCCAAAGAAGCTGCCCTCGGTCCCCCGCCAGCCAGGCACGAAATTGGCCGCAAAGATATCCGCTGTAAGTGGAAGTAGTCAGTTCAATGGAGAGCTCTGACAGTGAGACACATTTTAAAAAGTATTATATGAACAAACAGTTCATAAATTGCTTATTTCAATCATTTGTTAAGAAGAGTTGTGATCTTTGATTTGTGTCAAAAGTACCACTCACATAGTAGCTTGACTGTATAAAGAAACGCAGGAAACTGGCACGGGCATTCTCTGATATTAAACATGAGATAGCGGTCACCTTTGTAGCTAAAAAAACCCTTGGCTTGTTTGTGTGGTGAAGCAGGGATGATGGTTCCAACAATGTAATTGGCAAATGACACCATGATGACCAGGAAGAAGAGAACCTGGGCCTGTGTGCGGGGGGGGCAGAATATACAGTGTAAAACAAAGTACAGTTACATCCTTTACATTACATTACAGTGTGCTGGCTGAGCTAACCTTGGACTCCCACGCCATGCCAGCCATTGAGATCCCAAGTAGACATGTGACAGTAATGATGCCGATGATGCGAATGTCATTGGTGCGGTCCACCATGACAGCTCCGTTGTCCTGAGGAAGAAATTTCACATACATTTGAGGAGGATTTAAACTGAATAAAGAAGCACTGCTTACTGTACTGTATGGTATCAATATTACCACAAAGAGTGGTCCAACGAATAATAATATACAGTATCCTACTCACACGCATGAGTTCTGTAACTGTCTCAGCAAAGCCCACCGTGTGCATGGCCACAGCCACAGCATTGGCAAAGGCAAAGATCAGACCAATAGATCCACCCAGCTCTGGGCCCAGGCTACGACTGATCAGGAAGTAGGTCCCACCTGAAGACAAGAGGTGGAAAGAGTGACAGTCAGTGGCAGTAACAATCCAGGGGTTTACTCCAAAGCAATCCTTTCTTTGTTGATAGTGATTATACAAGGACAATTACAGTTATTTGATTTCTCCAGCACATTTAACACCATTTAGTCTGTCCTGCTTGGGAAGAAGATCATGTGCCCTCAGGACTGTGTCAGACAGTGATGAGCAGTACTGGAGTGCAGTTAAACGGCTCCTAATTTACTGTTGACTAACATTAAATTTTCATGCAGTTTACCATCATGCAATATGGTAAATTAACTGTTAAATGACTTAAATCCGCTTTGAAGTTTCCATTTCTTCCCATTTGCATTTGTATATTTTCTGTGCACCTACTGTGTATTTGTTATTGTTACTATTTTAGAGTAGTTTTTAATTATTTACTTCCTCTCTCCAAGCTGTATTTTGAGCAGTGTTAACAAAGGAATTTCCCCGTGGGGATCAATAATGTTTTTTTCAGATGCTTCTGATTCTGATTCTTTGCATTTTTTATGTAAATCATATTATGTATCATAATGTTTTGTCTGAACATAACAATACTTTGGTATTAAAATATTGTTCATTGTTTTGCATGTAGACCTCCAACAGACCTCCTTTGACCTTGCCGTTGGTAGCAATGGCTGAAGTAGAGAGGCCAGTGATCCCAGTTATGAAAGAGGATAGCAGGATAATCACCCAGGTTAGACCTGACATGAAGACATAAATAGATAAATAGAAAGAGAGACAATGACTGTAAACCAGGCAGCAGATTATACAGAATAAACTAGTTTATTAATAGTTTTATTGGACGTACCTATACCAGCTTGAGCAGTAATCCAAGGCAGCCTCAGGTACAAGATCACCCCCCAGATATTTAACATGCAACGGATCTACAAGATAGACAGAGAGACAGTGACTGAGTTTACCAAATACATCAGACCTGAGTCAAACCAGTCAGTATTTTAAGTTGAACACCAACAACGTTTTTCAAAAGGAAACCAATGTACATATCTAACCTCACATGGTTTTTCAGGCTCATCTCTCAAACTCTGTGACAACCAGTGTTGGGGGGTGATGGAAAACATTCAATATACTGTGCAATATACAGTATAGCTGATCCCAACTTCTCCACTCAATTTAACTAAAAAAATGCACTTTAAAAATGTGTTCTGCCTAAAGTCTAACTAATAATATGAAAAAGGTGGTTGCTTATGGTTACATATACTTCTACAAGGACAACAATTTTCTGTTACATGGATTTTATGTGACAGTGTTAGGGTCAGTGTTGGGGAAAATACAATCAGACATTTTTAGAGTGATAAGCTGCCGCTGTTTAAGATTTACACCTGCTAAAACTCACAGTGGTCTCATAATACACACCATGACGCCTTGTACCCAGCCAAAGCGAGTAGGCTCAGGTGGTGGCTCCTTCTGCTCATCCTCATCCTCCCCAGTGCTGTCTCCTCCTCCCATCTGTTCCCCTGTTGTCTCCTCATACATGGGAGGTCTGGAGTCATCCTAGGTGAGTCAAGTTAAGTTTGGTCAGTTTTATTTATAGAGCCCAAAATCCTCAGTCACAAATATGGCAAAATTGGCTTTACAAACTGTGAAGAGTGTGACACCCTCTATCCTTAGGCCCTGATTCAGATATAAAAAAACCTCACAAAGCAACAGAGGAGAAAATTCCTTTTCCAGAAATGGAAACAATTATATCTTTTAGGGGTTTTTAAGCATGAAAAGGAGTTTTTTTTGTGATTCACATAATAAAATTCCTTGTGAATTAAACTCAGCTGTGCCTTCAGATTTTGTTGACATTACTGACAGTTAACATTAGACGGAGTAATCATCGCAAATTAAACAGTCACAAATTGTGATACTTTGATGCTAATTCAATTTAAATTTCTCATGTTATTTGGAGAAAACTGCCTGTTGCAATGTTAATAATTAAAATTCATGAAACTCGTTTGATAGTGAAATGGCCATGTGAATTATAGTTTCAGTTTGTTTCATAGATCAGCTTTCATCTCATTCAGTATGTGCACCATAAAACAGATTTATAAATGAAAAACATTTCAAAGAACTGGTTGTAACCCTAACCCTAACCCTAACCAGAAAATTTGGACAAATATTGTGTTTCTTTTTAGAAAATGGAGAAAACATTGTCCACTGACAATGAAATCGCTGAGATCAAAATTTGTTTCAGATTTTTAAAACATATTCAGTGGAAATTAGGGGAAATGCATATTTTTTGTTCAGCACTGCTTCTATTTATTTCAATTTAGGTAATATGACGAAAGCAGTCCTCACCTCAGGGTTTGCGTACAGCTGGTACAGCGACGGTCTGAAGCGTCTCCGGCGGCCCCACACCTGCGTGTTGGCGTAGAAGTCATAGTGCGGTGGGGTGTCCAGAGTCTCATAGCCAGTCAGAGCATCTGATCCGCAGGATACCACGTCGCTCCCATTATTGTAACACTGACGGTAACCAGACTCATTGAACCCATCAGGTGTTGCCTTCCCATTGACTACTGACAGAGGAACTCTGGGTCTGTATGCAGCCAGTTGAACGTTGTCACTCACAACTGGCAACTCCATTCAGAATGATCTTTACTGTATCCTAAGAAGACTGTAACCACAAAGACAAGCTGAGTATTAGTTTTTGCAAATAAAATGCTGATTTATCTTAAACAAGTCAGTTAGTCTGTGTGTTAAGGTGAGGGAGCCATCGTGTCGTTTAAGGTCCATGAGCACGGCTTCATTGCGAGGGTTGGTTTTATATTTGACCTTACCCGAGCAGGAAGAGCCCAGGGCACAGTAATGTTGGTTCAGTGAACACTGAAACAAGACTCATTACAGGAACTATTAAGCCTGTGGACAATTTGGTTAGCCGACCTTACAGATTTAAATGATTTTCTTATTTTGGACTGTGCAAGGCTGGGAATTACACCATTCCACTTAGTGAATTATCATTTCTAAAAGGTTCTGTTGAAGTTTCAGAACTTTCACTCCCCAAAAGGTACAATCATGCATATTTACCAGAAGTGAAGTATTGACGCCTGAAAACTGATTTGTTATTTTCAGACCTCAACTTCATATTATGTGGGAGTGTGTCTTGGGTATTGTTTAGTTCTCTTGAGTTTAGATTAGTTTGCATGAAGTTGCATTTTGTTTCTGTTCAAATTACATAATCACAATTATCAATGATTAATCTCTGGAGGAGGGTTGTGTTTGTTTTAACAGCATCATTACACACACAGATTGACTCGTGAGATAACCTTGACTGAGACAACACAAGGGCAGTGTGTGCTTCTTTAAGTGGTTTAAATCAGACCCTCACCTTCCAGTGGAATTTAAATTTTGTTATTTAAATATAACATTTTAAACATTAATATTAAGCACTTATTTTACCATACTTTAGGAAGTTTCTTTGGGCAGTGTCTTGCTGCCATTAAGCCAGAAGAATTCGCTTAATTTCTCATTATAATAACAATGTTTTTATGCTTTAATAACTGTAATAGAAAAGAATAACTTGAGATGATTGAAATAATTTGAGACATAAAAAAATCTTTTGAAAGCAAACAGCTGAAGCAACAGAGAGAAAAAGCTATGGTTAATGTTTGAGTATGTGTAAGAAAACGAGGAATGGTCATGGTTTGGTAAAACTACTATTTTGTTAAGCTCAGGGATCTTCTGTTTGCATTGTTAGGTTTACATCAACACATGTCGTTGCTGCCGCCCTTCTTAGGAGGACAGTCTCGCAAAAACATGACATTTCCCATAATACAACCGAAGTGCATATTGTATTAGTTCCCAGCTGTTTCTGAAAGGCCGACTTTCAAATCCCACACCCGTGGTTGGTCATACAAAAAAGTCTCAAACCACCAAGGTATCACAATGTCACCATCAGGTTTATTTTTTCTCACTGATAAAGCTCCTTCAGAGCCACCGAAGACATTCTGTGACATTTTTCCAGTCTGTGAGTTAGTTTGCTCTTCACAGATTGCTTGCAAAGAGCAAACTGACCTTTATATCAGTGTATTACCTTTACATATAAAATCAGAGGAGTTATTTGTCATCAATGTCATTGGCTCCCGTGGAACACTAGATTTAAACTCCATCCTTGTTTAAACTGAAAGACAACATTTCTGCTGAAAGGTGTAGGCTCCTTAGTTTGAACTGCTTCCTAGTTTTCGGACACTGTTAAATGATTAAACCACTCACCACTCACCACTGCAACTTTGTGAGCCCTGAGGCTTGAGATTAAACAATTGAGCTCCAAGTAGCTTGAAAACTTGTTGCTTTGACCAGAAACCAAAACTAAGCCACAAACACGGTGGTCACAGCTGGTCACACACAATATTTATGTTTTTTAATGCATTTAATTACTTTACTAAAGCCTTCCTCTGTTTGTTTTCTCCAATTGCAGTCTGTTTTATGCAAATTACCACTGCGTTCTTATTGTTGAGCTCATATGTGACGATGGCTCAGACTTTGCTTGAAGCAATACAAGCTGCTTAATTGTGCAAGACTTCAGTTTACACAGTCATTTACAACAATGCTTAACCAACACTCAGACACATATACACACCATCGTGTATTTCGTCAGAGCTTCCAGGTACGGCTGTGCACGTGTGCACGCCCATTTCAGAGTATGGGTATGCGCACACGAGGAGACCAAGATCACTGTTCCTCTCTCTACTTACTGCATGATGAAAAGAATCACATTTCCCCTACAGATATATTAAAACCCACAGCTACTTGCTGTAAAGATTGAATAGTGGATACCATGCAAATAAAAAATAGTCATATATTGTATATACAGTTCTCAGATTGGTGACAAAAGGAGAAAAAATGACATAAGGGTTTAACTAATCTTCATAGCAGTGCTCCATCTCTATATATTCACATATTCGATTATACATGTGAAAGGAAGTGGAGAAGGAGCCCTGCCTAGCCCAAGCCCAGAAGGATATTCAATAACTGCTGTTATTCATTATTAACAGAAGAAAATAAGAATAAATCCCAGGTTTCTTTTCAGCACTGTAGCCAGGCTGCACAGAACCATAACTCTATTGAGCTGTCCATTAATTTAACCCTCAATAGTGATGACTTCATGAGCTTCTGTTCAGACAAAACTGTAACTGTCATGAGAAAGAGTTCAACAGCTCCATCCGAGGACTGAGGCCTCTCTGAGCAAACTTCAACAGTTTCTTCATCTGAACCATCAGTTTGCCTTTTAGACTCTGCTCCTATAAGGAGCTCCTATAAATAAACTCTTCCATGATAGATCATCATGATCATTTCATCTTTATTAACAGGCAATGTTCCTTGGGGTTTTATGGTTACAGTAATTAAAGTTTGAGCCAACCGTAGAACAACTATACATGGCCTTAAAGCAGGGCTTCCCCCTGGACATCACCCAGGGGCTGAAGACTGAAGTATAGAAGTGCTCTTAATGAAGCTTCCTTCCTGGGGCTCCGTGAGGGCCCTCAGTCTCCTCCACTGTGCCCCTCTCTCTTCAGAGAAATGTGGAGAGGGTCATACAATAAAGTAGTAAGAAAAATGAAAGGATCAGGTTCAACTTGCTCGGTCCAGACCCTGCTGAGGTTCACACGAGTGAGCCCTTCACCTGGAACAGCACCAGTAGCACTTTCTTTGTTGAGCTGCAAGAGTCTCTTATGGCCCAGGGCCTGCAGCCACCTCAACTGTACAAAAGACCTGTTCTTGGCTAAATGTTGCTTATCAGCTGGATCCAACATACTTAAATGTTAGTTTACTTCCTATTTGTGATGATGTCTTGTGTTGAGATTGAAAAAGTGACTCTTGCTGTTGCTGGGCTGAGTGTCACAATGAAATGTTAGTGTTAGGTTACAGTTATTTAGTATATGGTGTAGATGGAGTGTTGAAGGAAAGACACAATGTAAACAGAATTGTCCTTGAATTTATTGCATTGGTGGATGTACTGTAGGTCTGTTGCCCCTGGTGCACTTTTGCGAATTTTGTAAGAGTTGAAAAATAAGTCATCAATGGTAAAAGTAAGCGGTCTCGTAAAGAACTAAAATATAGCCAACTACTTTTTGGCCATAGTGTAGGGCGTCTTAGCCTTTAGCTTAAATATATTTAGATGACAGTTACTGTCACATAGCACAGCCACTGAGCACGTCTCAAATACTAATTAAATTTCAAAAACAGCTTTTTTGCCCCTGAACTATAATATAAAAATCAGAAAAAGAATGAGCTATTCTTCAAGGAACTCCGCTCAGTTGCAAATTTGGCTGTCACGCTGAGGAGGGCCTGAACAGGTGTGGAATAATGTTGCGCCAGGTTGACTTCATTTTCATGTCAGTATCTATCAAAAAGAAAAATAGCAACCTGACTGCTGTTTATTTGCACAGAAGTGACACTGCAGAAAGTGGCTTCAACAAGCACATAATGGCAGCATCCCAACCAGCAAGTTTTGGAATCCTTTGAAGTGAGCGCACCTCTCTCATGAGACCACCTCTAACAGCTGGAGCTCCTTTAATTACAGATTCTTTTGAACTTAAGCCATCGCTAGCTGCAAGTTCCTGCCAAGTTACACTTAGGCATAACTGTAATCCACTGTGCAAACCATAATCACGCTTTGATGGCTGTGACAATTTATTTACTTCAACACAAATAACCATATTCTTTTTGTCAAGTTGTTTATAAAAATCTAATTATGTGGAATGGGTTTCACCAAAACAGGATTGGAGTTTGAGATATCATTTATATTACGGAAAAAAATTGTAGTGTGTAAAAGGTCTAGTAAGTAAACAAATAGCAGCTGGACTAATAGACTTTTCTGGAAATACGCTCACTTCCTGGTTATAGACCAGCACTACTCTCTACACTAAAAATGAAAAGAGTGAGGAGACATAAGATTAGCTTAGTTCTCTTATCTTAAAAAAAAATGACTGCAAATGGGAAAAACAGCCAGCCTGACTATGTAATACGCTGTTGTATGTTGGAGTATTTCTTGGCCAGACATTGACATTTGGGAGTTTTGTGACTGTATGGTTCCAGGCAACCAGTGAAGATTCCAGGAAATCAGTGTGTCGGAAAAAGTAGTAACCATGCACATAATCCCCCCTAAAAAAACCCAAAAACAAGCTGTTCTTGTTGTAGAGATTAAACAAAATAAGTAACGTGTCAATGAGGGAACAGTAGAGGTTTTTGTTGAAAATGGAACTATTTTTAATTTTCCAAAAGTGAAATCAATCTCTGCATCCAACTCTTAAACAGAAAAGGATCCCCTAAATGTTGAGCTATTCCTTCAAGCACTCTGACAGTTGAGCAGCATTTTAAAGAATCCAAACACATGGATAGACTTGGAACACTTTAATAGGAACAGTTTGGCTGTAGAACATCCTTGATGCGCTGCTACAGTTCAGACTGCGCAGCCTGTAAGAAAGGAAAGTTTTAAATTAGTTAGGTACCTAGAGATCATATTAAAAAGTAGGCTGGATCGGTACACTAGCCAGCCATTGCTTGCTTTCTCTGTGGCACATCTGCTTTACCCTGAAAGCATGAAGAACTGCTGTGCTTGCTGATATCGGTTGATCCCTTTACCTCCAAAAAACCATCAGAAATCCGGAACGTTGTGTCTGACACATGCAATGCAGATCCTGCATCAAGGGTTTTTTTCCTGACCAAGCACCAGGACTGTACACTTCACTGTGCGATCATTGGTTCTCAGTGAATTGAGATGGGTTAGCTCGACATGATGCATAGATGTAGAACTCCAAGTGGACTAGGATTTCAAAAGAGGTGTTTATGCCATGTTCTCTCCAGAGTCACCATCATAGTGCGCTGTTGAACCTGGAAAATAGTTAGTCTGTTGATGACCTCCATCTATTGCATCTTCCACATCAATAAAAAGCTTCACATAATCAGGCTTTCCATGTAGTTGTCCTCTGCCAGCATCTTCTCCAGGGAGTCTCATTTGGGTTTGATATTCAGTGGACAGATCCTGGAAACTTGAGAAGAACCCAAAGTAGTCAAACGACCAGAAAATGTATCTTGTCCCCTCTGACCTCTGCTTACTGCTTACTCTTGACAAATCCAGATGTAGCAATGAGTCATTCTTACCTCTTGGGGAAGCTGAGGAGAAGTCCAGCTCACTCAGCAAGCAAAACTAGCAATATAGTGTGACATAATTGCAAATTAAATCATAAAGATTTGATCCATATGCACAGAGACTTACCGAAAAACATACTTAAAATATCAGGCATCTCATAAAAGTATGGTGGAGACTTGAATGTGTTACCTTGTAAGTTTGAATCCAGTAACCATGACTGCTGCTGCACACCTTGACTATACTGATGACTACTGGGACTGGACTGCACTGTGCACACAGAGTTACTCTGTCTGCTCAACATCCAGAAGAAGCTGATCTCTCTCAGAGGCAGGTTGTATCAAAATTCCATAAAGAAACACACCTGCTGAACCAACAGAGGAGATTTGTGTCTCAGTAAGAGAGGGCAAGAGTGCAGGACTGCTGTACACCTTAACGAAAAAAAAGCCTCCCATTTGTCTCTCCAAGCCCCAGGAAGCTGCCAGCTGCTGCCAATCTTGTACTTTTAACAATAGGACAAAAGAACACACACACAAACACAGGTGTGATCGCTTGCTGTGATTGGCCTGACAGAGGGTGCTTATCTGCCCCCCGGTGAGGATGTGATCAATGGGAATACATGTCTTCTGTCTTCTAGTTTGACTGCGTGCTCCATTTTTTCAGTTCAGCTTTCCCCTCTTAAATCAGAGTTGTTTTATGTTGTCTACTTTGTTGTGGGAGTTTTTTTCCTTCAAAATTCAGTGAAAAAGCAGAAATCACGTGGAGCTGTCATTCATGCCTTTTTCCTGTTCCATATAACTTTATTTTTAATTACTTCTATTTTAGTCCTAATGATGCATGAACATTGTATCTGCTTTTTTGTATTTTTGCTTCCACCACAGCAGCTCCACAATTTAGTGATTTATCAATCAGCTAATCAATCAATCAAGAAATTGGATATTACTTTGCTTATAGTGTATATATAGTGTTTTTCCAATAAATTCTGTGTTTATTTTGGGTGGTCAACACCATCCAATGTGGAAGGCCAGTAGATGTTGTTGAAAGCGTTAATGATCAATTCAATGGACCTTGTGAGAGATTTAATGTTTTTTAATCTACTGTCTCTAAAATGATAAATGAATAATAAAAGGAATTTACTTTTTCTTATATAATTAATTTCATTTTCAACATAACAGATTAATGTTATTTTGTTTAATTGATTGCTCTTAAGATTGTTATTTAAACAACAAACGTTTTAACACTATCCATTTCAAAACCCTTCTGCAGCTGTGTGCTCTGAAAACACACAACATCCATCCATCAGCAAAACCTACACTACTGATGTACAAAGTAGGGATGGGCCGATCAATACCTAAAGAAGTATTATGTTTTACATTGACAAGATTGATAGAAAACATCAGCTCATGTTAGATCACATTCTGGGCACTTCAGCACTCCTCTCCATGCAAAGATTCTTCCCTGCTCTGCTGCTGGTGTGTGGATGTGTGCAGCTGTAGAATACACACTATAAACATTTTGTTATTTTTTAAAATTATTAAATGCAGTAATTAAGAGTGAAGTATAAAAAGAAATGCTTAGTAAATTACTCAGTATCTGATATGTACTCAGAAGAATACTTGTTCCTTCCTACATGTAAAAAAAAAAAGGTGTTGTCATTCGTGGTTCTAGTATAAAGTTATATTGTATTTGAAAGACAGAAAAGCTCCATCTCTCCCTTTGTGAGCAATATAGATTTCATTTGATGATGGCTTTTAGTTGGATGAAATTCATCAGTGTCCATGTGGTTGTTGACAGTCAAGTACACCAGGCATCTGAGCCAAGAATGTTTTATTCAAAACCTCTCTGTAAAACCAGGGCTATGGAAAATATCACATCAGCTGGGCAGTCCTGTATAAAGTCACTACGTTATACCTGCTGGTGTTTTAAATAAAACACATACATAAAATAAAAGCAATTTAGAAACCATGCATCAGCTACCAGCCATGCCTTCAGATGTTATAAAACTACATTTGCACACTTGCTGGTCCAAAGTGTTAAAGAGCATTTAAGAGTGAAACTTTGCTTTCGACCACGACGAGCCGAGCACTCACTGTCGCAGCCTAATGATGATGGATCACCTGAAGGTGTTCATTTACTTTTTTACTTATTTATTCGCCTGTTTATTTACTCCTGAGAGTGTGAGGCGGCAGCAGTGGAATGGATTTTAACAAGTGCCGCATCATCTGCTTCCCTGCAGGTGAGACCTTAAGTAGAGCCCCGTCTGGATGATAAAAATGACACATAGAGACCTGACTGAAATGCATTTTGATAGACTCCTCATTCCCGTCAGAGCCTCATTTCAATTCCTCATGCCAGTCACACTGTCTTTCATGTACAGTAAGTGTTGAGAATATGAAAGCAGACAATACTGAAGGCCATTTCTTCCTCCAAAAGATGGAAAATTATGCATGATAAAGAAAACTACTCACGGAGTCAAGATTATGAGATAGTATGATTCAATTTTGAGTTACAAAGTGTAAATGATGAGACACATTAATACTGAATCTTGACTCTTTGTCCTAAAATGGTTTAATCTAAATCAGTGGTCTCCAAATCAAGATTATGCAATCCTGTCTCCTATTGAGGGGTGAAAGTGAATCTTGTGGATTGTCCACAGGCCCACCGATGCAGGATTTGTCCTGTATACCAGTCTGACGACGTATGAGAATAGAAACCAGATGCATGCTGAGTGTGCAGACGGGGCCATGGATCAGTTCAGATTGAGATCAGATTGAGCAATGAAAGCACTCAAAGTCCAGGAGAAGATCATGGTTGAAGTGAGTGCGGTACTCTGTATTGAACCATGATCTTTTCTCAACATTAACCAAATGCTTTGAGTGCCTATACGTTACTATAATTTTTTTTTTTTTTACAATACTGTCATTACATTTGGATTCTGTAGAGAGATGCTGCAGGAAGAGAAATGTCAGTTCATTGCATAGCTTTCTTGTTATGTCGACACAAATTGCAACAGCGTTGCATGCGTGATGTTTGTTGCAACATATTTTTACTTCTATCTGATTGTGTGCATCTCCCTCTGGAGCCACAACGGCTTTATACACTTTTTCACAGCAGTAACTCTCCTGGGCCACTAAATAGACTTTGATATGTAAAATTGGTGGGTAACAAAGTCAAAAATTTGACTTTGTAATTTTTGTTTCTTGATGTGAATACGTTTATTTCGTGACAATGTAGTTATTTATTTTTGCTAATTGGAAGTAAGGAATTGTAATATATAACTCTTTTGTGCTGTAACAGCATAGCTGTCATCATATAAAGCCAATGATATATATGATGAGGGCTATCAATTAAATTCTTATATCCTAAACCCCAAGGTATGGGTTTGTAGTCCAGAGGTATCAAATTTTGTCCTTCCAAGTTAAAATTATGAGAGTAAGTGGTAATTGTATTGACCTATGTTTTCTTTTGTGTATTCTCGGCAGAGCTGCGCATCCATATAGAGAAGGTATTACAGATATACACAGGTGGATGAGAGATTTAGAGGTGAAGGGCAGACACCCTGCTGCAGGGAAGGGAAGGTGTAAAGAAGCGAGCTTACACCTTTGAACCCGCGGCATGTGTGTGAGAATGTAATGCAGCTCGATGTGAAGCTCTTGTTGTTGTTCACTTTATCTCACCATCTGCCGTGGGCTTAGTTCCCGCTGCACCTCCGTCTTCGCTCTGCCTTTTATGTATTCCCCTCTCCTTCTCCATCCTGATTGATTGCTCTGGGCTCTGTGTCATCCCACTGTGGATGGATGACGCCTCTCTGACAAGCAGTCAATACTTCATTTTGTCTCATTTTCAGGTGCCTCATGCTGTATGTGTGTGCGGTTTTCTCTTTGTTTACACATTTCTGAGAAAATCCCTTCTTGACTCCCTTGCTAATTCCTCCGACTGATTACAGGGCCTCATCCTCACATTTACGCTACACATACAATCCTCCCCAGTATGTGTGTGTGCTTGTACGTGCACATCCTTGCGCCTTTACGTGTTTGTGCAGAACTGTCATGAGCAGCAGCACAACACAGTTTGCAGGTGTTAATATTAGAATAATGATGACAAAGAGCCACCTGTCCAAGCTTAGGCATTTTCTGAATGTCATTTCACCCTGAACGGGTAATCAAGTCCACGACGTGCAAATTGGATGGCTGTGGGATTATGGGCTTCTCCGCTTTTAATGTCAAGTGTCCTCTTGTAGAACCAGAGAAGGCAGGAAAACTGACATGGGGGAAGTAATATGGCTTGGGACATCTGTCTGAGAGAGCAAGACTTTAGAATGATTAGATTTAGTACAGCACATGGAGGTGTTTTTTTTTTTAAAATAATAGGGTGGACACAATAGGGAGACCAGAGTTTTGTTTTTTTATCTTTATTTTTTTTGCATAAAAATCTTTTTTGCTGTGAGATTGAAAATCTGGAAATAGAATGACCCAGGTCAAATGGCAACCAACCACCCAGGCTGATTGGAAAGTGAAATGCCTTAAAGGCATAGTACGACATTTTCGTTTTTTTTGGCTGACCGAATGGCTTGACCAGTCAGACAGAACAACTCAAAACACTTGTGTGGGTATGTCTGCATGTTATATCCCTTTAACTAATTGAGGTCATGAGGTCAATATCAAGCTGTGTGCATATGAAATGATACAAAAATTTAATCTTTGTACCAGTGGTTTCATGTATCATGTATCATTCATGTATCATGCATAATAAAAAAAATGTGGACCCTTTTAGTAACTTGAACAATGAAGATGATGTGAGTTCTCACCTCTTCTGGACTTGAATACTGACACAGTCACAGTATGTATATTGAGATGTCCAGAAAGCCGACTTTACACCATTTCAACTCCTTCTCTTTCATCCTTTATGAGTGTATGTGTGTGTCTACTATCTTTATTTTCTTTCTTTGATGAGAAATCTGGGAGCTGTATTGCTCCATGTATGTGGTTGCAGCATTGTATCTCAATGTAATGAGCGGTTTACAAGAAGCAGCCTAAAGGTCTTTTCATTTTCAAAAGGAGAGCTTTGCTTTTATCTCTTCACTTGTGTAGAATTACACATGAACCCAATCTTTTCATCTAGCCTGAGCGGCATCATCACCCCCTGCATCCAAAGAATGCTATCATTGTTTTGAAGCGCGTAAGGCAACAAGGATGCAGGAACTGGCTCAGTGTTTGTTATTAAAGAGGATTAGATAATATTCATTTCAAGTTTGTAGAACAAAATCTCTCCTTTTTGCCTTTATTTGCTTTTTTGAAGCACTTTTGAATCCACTGCCTGCTCTTCCCCATTGCAGCCTCTAGGAGGCAGAGGCTCAACACTGATGAGCAGTGTTTCTCCCAACAACAACACCACTATCAGTACTTGAAAAGGGTTTCCAATTTATTTACTCCTTTGACACTTCCTCCTCTATTGACTTTATTATCACAATTTTTAAAGTCTGTCTTAAAACAATGTGGCCATAAACAGGTTCTGCCTGCTGTAATCATTCCTCATCTTAATGTTGGCCTTTAAAGGATCCCTTCTTAATGCAATTTCAGTGTGATGGGGGATAAAATGCACTCTCCTCATACTGTGCAACAACACATACTAGAATTTACAGTATATGAAGTAAATATATGGCTTCAGCAGACTGAGTTAGTAAAATCAAGTGAACGTCTTCCAAATTCCCAGTCCTGTGCAAATTTCCCTCTGTGGTACTACAGCACAGAAACAATTTCTGGAGGCACACAAAGGGGGAATTAGGTACTAAAATGGCTGTAACTTTAGTCTCTTGATTTGATATGCGCAGACGGTGGGGACTGTAGGTTCTGTTCTCCATCACTTCCCCTGGAAGCGTCTTCAGAAGGGATCTCTCATAGCAACACTAAATAACTTTAAATGAGCACCGGCAAACAGCTGCTGCCACCAGTGATTATCACAGGAGGCTGGCACATTCAGTTCTGTTAGAATATGAGTGATGAAGGGCACGGCACTGATCTGCTGGGAGGTATAAAAAAGAAACATCTTTAAGTGAGGTGAAACCTCCTCACCCGAACCTGCAGCCGTGTGTTTGTGCTAAAATGCCACAAAATGTGACAATTCAAGCCACTGCAATAGTCAAGATAGTGTTGCCCAGCTCTTCCCATAAGGTTATTCTTGTCGCCTCCTCTGCCGATCTCTCACTCGCAACGTCCATCATTCTTGTGGTTCGCGGCATTTTGTGCCACCCTTTTTTCACTCTTTTTTCTCTTTTCTTGGTTTGAAACTTGGTGGCCAACAATGAGAGGATGCACTTCCGTCAACCGCTTCTATGGAGTGTGATTTTGCTCCTCCGTCAGAGCCTTGGTTTACGCCTCATTGCTTGGGAACACAACCAAACACAATGTGGAGCTGAAAAACCAGTCACGATCTATTCACATTTCCCTAATGAGCAACAAAGAGATTTTAATATCTCAGTTTTTTTAGTCAATAAGCGTGTGCATTTTCAGGAGGCCACACAGTTCACCTATTGACCAGTGTGGGAAATGAGCTCATTTAGTTTGAATCACTAATTCTCTAACTCTTTTAACTCGGTGAAGTAGAACCGTGGCTTTATATTGACTGCCTTTTCTCATCCAGCTAATCAACAACTTAGTGATGAAAGCAAGAAGAAATATATTCACCAACTCTGACACTGGCAACAGCTATAGCTCTTTTTATTTAATGCCTCTGCTCGTCTCAAACTAAAACCCTCGTGTCATGACAACAACTGTGTTGTAATGACAGTAAAATATGAGTTTAAATCAATGTACGATTTGAATTACTGAACAACACCTAATAATAATGAAGTCATCCATCTATTTTGGAATGGCATTTTGTTTCTATTCAAGGCTGATATTTTTCAGCATAAGAGCTCTTGGCTCTTGGCTCTTTCCAAAACAGAGAAAATATTGCTTGTTCGTTTTATCTTATTATTTTGTATGTTTAATGCTTTATTAAAACTTTAATCTTCTAGCATTTCAAGCCACTAACCTCAAAGGTGTAGCATTTTTATATTTAAAGCAGCAGTTGACAACGTATCATTATAAAATAAATGTTTATTGAACAGTGTAATTTTAAATAAATTAGGACATCACCAGTGTTTAGATTGGTTCCCGTTAAGCCTTGATTTTTCTATGCAATTCTGCCACAAAATCTACTGGGGAAAATGAGGGCTCCATTTACAAAGGAAGTGCGTGTGCCATTGTGCAACCTCTTTGTGTATTAGAGAGTGCTGTTGTAGCTCAAAGTAATTTAAAATGTTGTTTGTTTGTCTCCACGCCCTCTTTCCTCCAACAAAATGCCCTGTTGCATAAATGATAAGAGAGGTAGTTTGCCTGTGCTTTCCAAATGGACCTGCATGATGTGCGACCCGATGTGTAACCCGCCTGGAGTGTTAACGCGGCGGACCACATGGAGCACATGAACAACAGCATAAAAGGAGTGAAAACAAATAAAAGAAAAGAAAATAGCTTTTCGTGGCAAATATCCAGTGAAGCCTCTGACAGGCTGTTGAGCTGCCTGCAGTTTTACCTCTGTCTGAACTGGGACACAGCACGCCAGCGAGTACTGCTGAGGTATAAAAGCAAGGTGCACTCAGTTACCAAAAGTAAACCCACAGGACCGGGGAAGTACACGTGTGAGATGGTTAAAGGAAAAAAAAATAAAAGTTTGAAAACTGGGAGGAGGTTCATGGAAAAGCAAGAACAGACCAAATATGAACATCTATGGAGACATATTTATTCATTCAGTCAGTTAGAAAATTCAGTGTATTCCAATTTCCAGGGAAAGAATATCCAAATATGCGTTTGGTTTCTGCGGAAACCACATTAGCAAGGATTTAATGTGTGGGTCTGAAGCCGCTACTTACATCTCCACACTACTGATGACATCCTCTCTGATCTGCCACATATTCTCAGTCTGTGATGTTAAATATTGTTTCTGGCATGTTGAATTAGCAGAGAAATCAGGCCATCTGATCATGTTCTCCTCGCCGTCAGGTTATTGTGCCCTCTGGGAACAAGCCTTGCACCTGAAATTTATCAAAGGAAATTGACTCAAGTGCCGGAGGGCTCGGCTGACGCGCACATGTGTAATTGCAGGCGACGCATTGATTCCAGATGATGGTGGACCGGTGAAGTCTTCGGGGATGATGAGAGTCGCCTCCCGAACACACGTGGGAAAAGAACATCCAGTTGAAAGCTGACAGGCTCACACTGCGTCAGAAGTGTCCCGCATCAGACACCCACTGACAGCACGGGGGCCGAGAGTCAATCCTGAGAGGGTAAGTGCTGTCAACATGCTGCCAGGACCAACACATGTGAGAGGAAAGCAGGGAGCTGTTTGTCAGATTTGTCAAATTTCTGGGGTTCACATCAGATGTTTTGAGGGCGGGATACCAAGACAGCATTTGCACATAGAAAACATTTTGGACTGGATGGAGAGGCACGAGAAAGCATTTTGTTTGGCTGAACAACAATGTAGCAAAACCTCTTGCACTGAAGCACAGTAAAGAAATAGATACATTTCTTTTCGGAGGTTACACTTCAGAAATGCAAGCAGGAGGTGCTCTGGTACAAGATGTGAACACACAGAAAGTAGTATTGCCCATATTGAACAAGAATGTTTAGCCACTGTGCTTAAACTGGATGAAGTTAAACATAGGCTGTCATCCCTTGTGGAGGGTCGGGCTGGGCCTCGTGAGAGACTACTGCTACAGGCAGGGTGTAAATGAGCACAATACAATGACATTTTGTTCCCATCTGTGGATAAAAAAACACATTAGATGAGGTTGTTATAATTTGTTTGCCCTTTACGATCAGGAGATTGCAGATTTGTTCTAGGGAATAGGTCGGGATGGGCTGCAGTAAAACTTCAGGATGTCAGTACCAGTAACCAGGGTTAATGTCCCACCTGGTATTATGTTTAGACTTGTAAAACATGTGTTTAAAGTTTCACTCATTGACATAATCATTTCAACAATGGATCAAATGTCTCTGCTTGAAAATGAAAGGCTTCACTTATGGTGACAAAAACCAAATAGTATTATCATCTGACTGCACTTCTCCTCAGCTCTCCTCTTTGCCCTTTTTGTCAACTGATTTACTTTTGCAGCCTACAAATTTGTTGTACTTGTTCAGTTTCACAACTATTATCAACTCTGTGTCCAGCTATCTTCATTGAAAGTGCTCTGATAAACCGCTACGTGCTCTGCACCAAACAGCAGACAGACTAACAAGTTGGCAACAAGCTGGTGAGCAATTTGTTTCTAAAGAGTTTTTCGATGCCAGGGGAGAAAAAAATGGTTAGAAACACATCTCCAAGGACATCCATATCTTGAAAAATAAAAGATAAGACTTGTATTGCTAATATTGCTGTGTCTGCAAAATGTGCAAAAAGGTAAAAAATGTACATGTCAGAGTTGTGTTTGTGTTGCTGTCCCAAGTGGAGGAAATTTTAAAAAAAACATGCAGCTTTAAATTAATAGTTTGGGTTATTTTATGTGAGGTTGTATGAGCTACTGATGTATAGGCATCAGCAGTTGGTCTGTGTACTCCCACTTTGAAGAAGCAGAGAGCAGTAGCGACTCAAACGCCAGGCCATTATCTGCCGTGCAAACAGCTGATACATAGTGCAGCATAGCTGGAATATGATAGTTCAGTGATTGATATGATGTAATGCCGAAGGAAAGGGTTGCGTGCCAGTAAGATAAAGTGGCAAAATATTGAAAATATAGCTTATATTTAAGATGATATTGGATTTTTTATGTGGGCATTGTTTTGGGTGTTTAAAGTATGTTTTTTGCTGACCCTTTGCACAGCAGTTCATGGCTGAGTGTCTGTGTCGCTACTCCTCTGTACTCCTCCAACGCACAGGCTCACCGCTATTGCAGGTAATAAACTGACTATACCTCATTACCTCATACAACCCCACTCCAAATAAACCAAACCATCCCTGCAAGGTTTGGGCAAGATTAAGGTTTACTTAAAAAGTTACTGTATATAGACTCAGTTGTAGTTTGTGATCGTTCATATTGTGATAGTCATTTGCATGCACATTTCGTAAATGAGAGGAATGCCAACAGGGTGAATGCAGGTGAGCGTGACAGTGCCACAGCTCACTGGGGTGTGCAGAGTGGAGCAGCTCAGAATGGAGAACAGGAAACAGGCAGGTAAGTTGGAGTGGGTGGCCTCGCCATGGTTTACAGGATGTGGCCATGCAAGATGAGGCAAACAAAGACAAACCAGGCGTGGAAGGTCACTGCTCGACAGGACTGAATGTGGAAGCGAAGAACGGGGAGATCAGGTGTGAGTACACAAGCAGAGCACAGGCATGAACAAACTGACACTAAATGACTGATCTGCTGCAGCATCTGTTAGTATGAAGGTGACTGAGCGACCTGGTGGACGTCTGGGATGCACCGGTTAACTGCACAAGCTTGTAGTCTCGATTGGAAGATGAGCAACAGTAACAGCAGTTAACAGAAAGCAGAAAAGGAAAGGCGAACATGGAAGCATGATCATAACCTACTGAGTGTAATGCAAGTTACTGGGCGAGATATCAACTTGATTTGTTTGTCCACAAGATAGAAAAGAATGAAACATGTGGTATGTTTATTCCAGAGCAGAAATTTTGAACCAAAAAAAACAAAAAAACCCAAAACATAGATACTGAAGAAAAACTTTGTATGAGGCAGACAACTGATTTATTTATAGTTTTTAGTTACAGCTCGTCCCAAGGGCCCTCACAACACCTGCTCAGCTCTTCTGGGGCATTGACTATCCACAATAAAATGAACCTTGTCTGAGGTGATTCATTTTAACTGAGCCTTAAAAAGAAATGTAGCAGACTTCACAAAGTTAAAGTCATGGAGTTGCAGGACTGGTTGAACAGGAGTTGCTTGGCACTAGCATCTTCTGCACCTGCTAATATCTGATTGGCAGTGGAATAGAACCTTGGCGAGACAGCGGCTAGCTCCTGTGTCTTTTGATGGGATGGCTGACAAAGCAATCCCACTATTGGTTCTTGTTATTATTACTTATTACTTATTATTTTATTTCCACTCTGTTTTTTTTGGCCCTCAGCAGGTCCCACATGGTTTGTCGGAGAAACTCCATTCAAATGTGTGTGTAAAATTAGCACAGTGCGATAATTTGATATTGTTCCAACACAGAAGGTTCAGGTCCCTCAGGAAAAATTCTTAGAACTGCATGTACTCCCCCTCCTATTGTTGAAAAATCCAAAACATATGAATATGCAAATGAAAATAATAAATACACAAATATATACATGTATACAATTTATGTACTCAATAATTCATGATGACAAAGTGAAACATGTTTTTAGAAATGTTTTAAAAGGCTGATACGTTATATAACAATATTGCAATATTGCTCCAATGTTAGTCCAATTTATATCCACTTTCAAAAGGGACCCAACTGATTGTAATCATCCAGGTCTGTTTCCATCATTTTGATGCTTGGATAAATAGTGCTGGATTGTTTTTGGACACGCTGTTGAGCTCATGCTGGGTCATGCTGGGTCCGATGGGTTGTAAAGGCTTTATTCACAGCGCAACAACTGCTTGGGTGACTCTGATCGAGCTGCGGGTTCATTCATTTGCCCACTCAGCCATTGTCAAACTTTCGGGATTGCTCTTATTTCTGTCAAACCACAGTTTTAGTCTGATCATTTCTGTTTTAATCATTTTCAAAATCTGTTCTCACCAGAACAGAGAATGGGATCAACTGCAAACAAAACAAATTTCATTTGACACTCTACATATCTACATGTCATTGATATATATAATTAAATAATTTTGGGCCTAATACTGACCCCTGTGGTACTCCACATGTACGAGATCACCTATTGGCAAACTGTTGCCTGTTTGTTAAAGCAGCCTTTCAACCAGCTCAACCCAACCCCTCCTATCCCATACATTTCCATTTTATTTAATAATATCTTGTGGTCAATGGTATCGAAGACTTTTTTTAGGTTCAAAAATACTCCTACTTCTATTTTTGTAGTTCATACAATTTCTGATTTCTTCTATCAGTTCAATTAATCCAAGAGATGTTGATCTGTCCTTTCTGAATCCATATTGACTGCCTGGAATGTTTTTTAATGAATTTGTCCAGCCTGTCTGTGAAAAGTTCTTCAAGTATTTTGCAGAACCGGGGGAGTAAAGAGACAGGCCTCATGTTCTCATGTCAATATCATTCCAGTCAAAGAAGACAGGTCCAGACAGGTTCAGCAACAAAGCGTTAAAGCAACAATGGGGAAATGCCAGTGTTCTGAGGGCTGTCCCCTCAATTCTAATGTAAAGCCTGGTTGGATTAGGATTCAAAATAGATATGAAGATGAAATGTGACGCATAGTTTCAGTGTTAAAACTGATAAAATAATTGCTTTCTGTGGTTCTATATGGGCTGCGACAATAATTTTGAGAAATAATAGCTCACAGCAAAATGTTGGGAAAAAAAGAATTATGAACTAGTTCATTTTTGGAACTGTGAACTTAGTTCTAAATTCTAAATTATGAACTATGAACTGAACTAGTTTATTTTAAAATTTGTTAACTGAACTTTGAAATAGTTGATGTCAAAAGTGAACTTTCCCAATGCTGACACTTACAAATAACCAAGGTATGTGCCACATGTTGGCGGTTTCACATATTTTGGACCAGTGGGTGGCGCTTAAACTGCATTTTGCATTCACCAAGTCCAGTGAACACTACTAGATAGCTGAGGTTTTATAATCCATGATCAGTGATCCTCAAAACATCTTGTATCTCAATCTTTCCAAGTTATTGGTGGGTGAGGTACAGTTGGTCATCAAGGCTTTTGAGGGAGAGCAGGTAGACCCTCCTAAACTTTTTGACAGCTTGGTTAGCCTGTCAAGAAGTTTAGGAGGGCTTGGTAAGTCTGTGAGTAGCAGGGTGCTGAATCCACTGGCAAATACTGATGTACTCAAATAGCCAAATGATGGATACATAAGTCCCAAACTGTAGTTTGGTTACCCTTTTTCAGTCAAAGGCAGCTGAGCACCACCTGAGCAGAAGAACAATGTCCGAATGAAAGCCGTGTGTAGCCTTCACCATCTCCCTCACTAACGAGTTGATGGTGAAACTGTCAGACAACATCGAAGCATTGCAGTACATGTCAGTTTTCAATGTAGAGGAAACTCTAAAGCACAATAAAAGCTGGAGAAAAATAGAAAAAATAGCCAAGCGCCTTGGCTACTCTCCTGTAGAGATAGACAAGATTTTCCAGCAAATGCGTGCCATCGATCTTAGTAGGTGGAATGAAACAAAGAACACAGTGGGCTTCTGGAGTGAGATTTGGAAGTTCAGGGATTCAGCTGATAAGCTGATATGAACCCTTTTCAGGAACTTGCCATGCCTGCTGTGTCTGTGTTGCCCTTGCCACACTCGAATGACCGAGTCAAGTTTATTCAGCCAGATGAGTGTGGTAAAAAGCATCCTTAGAAATTGAATACCCTTGCAGACCCTTTATTCCATCCTGTATGTCCGATATGGTCTGAGGTTGTCTGGTGAGGCTTGCTATGAGCACAAGCTGCCTGTCATTGTTTTGCTGCTTCTTGGCACATCAGCGGCTTACTCATGTAAGTCAAGTCCCTCAGTTGCTGAACCTGCCACAGAAAGCCTTGACCAAAATGAAGATGACCTACTCTTTCTGTGAGCCAGCACAGTGTGTGTGTGTGTGTGTGTGTGTGTGTGAAGGGGGGTCTGAACAAAACAAACAATGAACCTGAATTAGGGCCAGACTAGTTATCATCATTTTCTCTCATTAATAAGTCATGGGGAAGTCTGGGAAATGCACTCAGCTAAATAGTGACTACTTTTAATTTTGAGCCTTTAAATACTGTACTTTTATCTGAACATCTTTCTAACGTGTGTGTGTGTTGTTTCATAATGGTACAAGTACCTGATTTTCAACTGTTTTATTCAAAGGCATTACTACCACTTCAACACGCTGCGGTTGATGTTACTGGATGATCCTTACCATTGTGGCCTGGCTCTACGCCTTACTCAAAGGCTGTTACAGTGCCAGTGAACTAAAACTTTATGTGGTGCACTTGAACCCCACAGGGCCCCACCTGCTTTGGGATTAAGCTGCATTTTCCACATCCTAACTTGTCCGTACTGGACATGAATCGTGCCCTGCAGGACCATCCAATTAGGGAAGAAATTCCTTCCAATCCTAGGGGAATAGTAGAATAAAGAATATCTCTAAAAGTGTTGGCTGAAGACCCCTTTCCTGTAGGTGTAGGTGCTTTGCTTCAATACAAAAGTTAACTTCTTCCATATTTTTTAAAAATTATTTTATCTTAACTATTACCAGTGGTCAGGCTATATCTGTCATGGTCCAGAAACTTGGTGAAAAAAAAGCACCCAACAGGGATACTTTTAATTTTGAGCCTTTAAAGACATTAGGATTATCAAATTTCTGTACTTTTAGTTTTAAATATATGACTTGGTTGAACTTAACTTGTCACTGAACATCTTTCTAACGTGTGTGTGTGTGTGTGTGTGTGTGTGTGTGTTGTTTCATAAAGGTACAGGTACCTGATTTTCAACTGTAACTTCACCTTGAATCCTTAGCTAATAATATATGAAGGTGTCATGCAACTTTTCATTATGTCCTTGGCACCGCTTTGGTAAATCTAACTTGATTTGTATGCAGGTTTTGTTTATTTGTTGAAAATCAGTTTTTATGTTATCATGCTTTTTTACTGAAAATCAAACATTGTTAATAACATAATGGATTATTTTACTGTCATTACATTTACTGTCATTAAAATTGTCTTTTCAAAATACATAAGTGTTTTCACAGGCAGGTGAACAAATAGAAAATGATCAGAAAGACCAAAACAATTAATGTATTCTGCTCACACCAGCTCCCGCTCTAGTGGTTTTTCTGAGCTGGAGCTCTTGGTGTGCAATCGCCCTCCCATCCCGACCCGACAAAAGCAAAGAGCGTGACGTCCCGTGGACAGCTGCAGTTGGCTTTGAGTGAGACTACGGTTCAAACACAAACAAAACGTAGTGGCCTGTGATGCAATCCCGCCCAGAGCGGCTGCCTAGCCAGGATTCCGGTGCATTCAGCTGGAGCTGGTATAATGTTCTGTCATTGCTGGAATACTCTGTGAAAAAAGATGCATCCTTCGGCCTCACCAGTCAAAAAAAATTGGGGCCAGTGATGTAGTAAGAAACGAAGAAATCTGGACAGAAGGAGGTGACAGGAAGACAGAGACTTATGATGGGGTTAAAAAGGTGTAAAATTAGGGGGGAAAAGTGTCAGCGAAGTTCATATAAAGTTTTGGGTGGGTGGAACTTTACGTTTCACTTTTTAAAAAAGTATTTGGAGTGGCAGTATAGGAGGTGAAAGGAACTCACATTTAATGAAGTAGATGAATTGTTTGTTTGTTCAAATGCATCAGTTTGTTTCTGTTTCCTTAAATTATACTTAAGGGGAGAGGAGGCTCTCTGTGGTGATCATGTGAGGCATACATTTAGAGCAAAACTATTGGCTGCTCATCCCCATCAGCAGGATGTGACTTCCTCAAAATCCTTTAAATCTTCTTCAAAATCAACATAATTGCCCTTGGGGATTACACATCCATATATAGGATGTATGCTTAATTTGTTTGTTTGAGTTTTGTTGATTATTCATATTGCTTTTGACCCTGTGGTGTTCAAATGGATGATAATGTATTTGCATGTTTCCACTGTGCATTTTCTACTCAGAGCAAACAAACACTGACACTAATATGAATCAGAGTTAATCAGTGTTCATTTGTCAGTGATTGTTATTTGGAACTGTCAGCTGCTGATTAGGGGGTTATTAGCTGAATTAGAGCTGATAATGCTCTGATTCACACACTGTGATTGTGTTGCTTTTTAAAGCATCAACACAGTGATTGTCCTGCATGACCAAGGCAGCTGTACGGGTCAGACTGGAAGTCCTAAAGATCCCCTGCTGCCTGGCAATAGTCACAGCTGACCAAGATGTCGCGGCTCAGAAGCACCACGTTTTCTCGCCTGAAGTGCTGGGTTTTTCCGATTTGATCAGAAATACTTGACTCTGTAATTAATTAAAACCTGCGAGTGAGGTTTAAGGGATTTGAAGCCAAGCAGCCGAGGAGCCTAAAATGCAGTGAGGGGAACTGCAGAGCTTAAACCAGTGACATGAAGCGAAGTGTGGCGAGCACCCAGAGCAGGCGAGACTAAGAAGGCGAAGAATGTGAGCGAGGCAAAACTCTGCTCAGAAATTGAATGATTTGCATCTTTGCATCAGCGGCAGGCATAAAGAGAAGCCTGATGATGACAAAGTGAGGCAAAAATAAATCCAAACCTGAAATAACGATGTCACAGAGGAACATATCTTATAGGTGATAGTTTTGTCTGTCTCCTTCTAAACTCCCACTTCTCTCTTTGCATTTCTCCTCTTCCAACTCTGTAGTGTTGCCTCATCCTGCATCAGTGTAGCAACCTGCAACCTAACTACTTACCATCTATGAGCATTTTAGCCCAGTTGTGCCCCTATCCACCAAAATAGTGCTTTCATAATGTGACAGGAGCCTGTTACACCTAATGTGGCTGGCATCTTTTACAAATTGAATATATTCAACAGTCATTTTTCAAGTGTTCTCAGTGCTCTTGACAAAATCAGGAGGAATCTGTTGGACACAAGTTGTCTTGGAAACCAAAATGGAAAAAGATTTTTGTCGGGGTTTGCTTTTCTATTCCAGGCTTTCTCTGTTTTTAGACTCTTAAGAGTTTGCAAGGTCGTAATACTTGCACTTACTTCTCCTTATGTTCTTCCTCACCTCCTCCTTTCGCTCTCTACCACTCTTCTCCCCTCGACTCCTTACTCAGCTTCTCCTGTGACCAGGGCATCAAAACATTTCACCGTTTGCACAGACACTCACCTTTCTTTCCTTTTAAAAGCAGCCATGTGTATCCATTTCACCTTTTTTTAATTTCATTTTTTCGTCTCACCATGATCTTACATTCATTTGTTTTGCTTTTCCTCTTCATGTTTTGCCAGAAAGGTAACGGTGAGGTCAAGGTTACAGACTGCAGAGCTTTTTTATGTTTCTCTTTTTGTGTGGGGTGAATTCAGTTTCAGATTGTATTGCTTTAATCTATCAAATGAATAAATAAATGAAAAGTGAAAATAGATAACAAGAGCTGACAGGAGCAGATATGATGTCCTGATTGGGCACAAATAAAAAAAACAATCATATTTTTAGGCATCTCAGACAAGGAAATGAGTTTCACAGGAACCTTATCAGGCACCAAATTGGTACAGTTTCATCTTCTTCTCAGGTCGGACTTGTGTTCTTTTTTATTCAAAAGCATTACTACCACTTCAACACGCTGCGGTTGACTGGATGATCCTTACCATTGTGGCCTGGCTCTACGCCTGCCTCAAGGGTGTTACAGTGTCAGTGGACTAAAACTTTATGTGGTGCACTTGAACCCCACAGGGCCCCACCTGCTTTGGGATTAAGCTGCATTTTCCACATCCTAACTTGTCCGTACTGGACATGAATCGTACCCTGCAGGACCATCCAATTAGGGAAGAAATTCCTTCCAATCCTAGGGGAATAATAGAATAAAGAATATCTCTAAAAGTGTTGGCTGAAGACCCCTTTCCTGTAGGTTTAGGTGCTTTGCTTCAATACAAAAGTTAACTTCTTCCATCTTTTTAAAAAAATATATTTTATCTTAACTATTACCAGTGGTCAGGCTATATCTGTCATGGTCCAGCAACTTGGTGTAAAAAGCACCCAACAGAGATATGGAGGCAGAGTAGCTTCAGTTAAAGTACCCACAGAATATAACATATAAGATGGTGTATTACACACTTTAATGTAATTTTATGTGGATTAAAGGAGATGTTGAAAAAGTTTTTCATTCTCCCCAAAAGTGTGTTTGCATATTATTATTTATTATCAGTTTAAATACCAGCCTCCACTCCAGTTATAGTTTATAGTTGTTATTGACAAATGCATTAACAAAAACTGAAATCTGGTTACAACCAGAGGTGAAATGTTAAAAACCATGCATCAAAATTGTATTTACTGTTATGTCATAAACAAAATCTGAGCTCAAAGCTTCTTCTATTATTTGATGACAACAGACTTACTCCACTGTAAACTTTATCTGCTGATGATGACTGAAAGATGCTGTTGAAAGCTCCAGTGTCTCTCTTAAGTCTCCCTGAGGAATGCCCTCTTTCATGCGGAGTTCAGTGCGTTCACAACTGGAAGCTGACCAGTGAGACCACAAGCCACAGGAGAGGCTGGGGGGTTCATGGCCTTGCTCATGAGCACCCCAGCAGTGGTAATGAGTGACTGGTGGCAAGCTCGGCTCTGTCGCTTTCCCCCACGCAGACCTCTGGATTGAACTCTTTTGGTGGCCCACTTCTCTTTACATCACCACTATCTTTCTACTATTTCTATCTCTTTCACACTCAATGGCAGGCAAACTGGATGTTATCATATACAAGGTTCTTCAGTGTGTTATAATCCTTTAAATTCTTGGCTGTGTATTGAAAAATAGTCATCTTTGTGGAGTCGCTTCTCAAGGCCTCTTTAAAGCTCAGTAATGACAGGACACGGCCCCTGTGCTCGCAGTCAGGAGCTGGGATGAGAAGTTGTTCACCTTAATCTACTGCTGCTTGCAGGGGACTGATGTTCATTTGCATCAGAGTACTGGAGAGCTTGATAGGTTTCATTACGTTGAAGAATGGACTGTTGAGTCGTCATCTCGACACTGCAGCCCCAAGACTTCGGGCTTAGGAAAACAATGTAAAACAATGAATGTGAGCATATTAGATTTTCCACAGTGTAAGATGTGTACACATTTGTTTCTTTTTCTAATGTGCCCTCTGGCATTTACATTCTGTATTTCTCACACAAACTCCCTGTGTGTATCCTTCAGGCCTAACAAAAGTACCAAAAGCATTTCCATTCTAGAAACATATTTACAAAGCTATTTGTTTTGAATATTTCAAATCCTGCCTTGTTCATATCACATTTTGCCTTTGTTGGTGCTTTAGCATCCATTTTCAAGCTGGAGGTGGGATGTAATCACACTACTCCCATGTTCTTGTGATTAATCATGGCAGGAGTATTTTCAAACTATAACACATACAGTCAGCAGACATAACTTTGCAGCCACTATGTGAGCTTCTGTCTCCACTCTACAGTGAATAAAACTCATCTCAACGACCTGAGTAATTCGTTTTCTTCCACACAGTGTACACTTTAGTTCATCGTAAAACTATATAGTGTATTCCAAAGTTCTCCAATGTGTGTTCAGAGTTTGAAAGTGTTGGGAAAGAGCAATGTCACACTCCGTCCCAGTTCTCCTTCTTCATGCAGAGAGTGTGTGATCTGAGGCCTGACTCTAAGGTCAGAGTATCTTTAATCCTACTTAAACTTTCAAGATGTTTCCTGGAAGTGATTCTGGGATCTTTGATGAATCGGAGTCCAAAATCTCTTGTGCAGGCTGCCTCAGGCTGGCTGGCGCTGAGGAATGACTTTGCTTTACCTTTGTGAATAAAACATTATTAGCACTGCATAAGCAGCTCTGTTGCTTTCTGCTCGTGCCCCCCACCACCATCATTATCTCTAATTATTATGAAAGGATTGTTATGGTGCCAGTACCTCTACTCTGTGTTGGCTTTGGTAGCGGAAGAGGATACGCAATTTTGGTTAAATTAGTTTCTGTCCAGTTATGCCAAAGCACAAGCTCTCAATTTATTTAAAGCCGATACAGACTTCAGCAACTGCAAAAAATCATGAGTTTAAATTATAATGTTGAAATCTGCCTGGAAGATTTGACTTTTGGCTGACTAATCGTTTCTGAAGTTAGTATTCTCTCTCTCTCTCGCTCTCTCTCTCTCTCTCTCATACACACAAACACACAAAAGCATAAAACAACATTCAAAGATTCAAAGATCATGAATATGTAATGCTACGCTAAAAAAAAGCACCTTGTGAGTCACCCCTAAGGAGCAGATTATATTAGAAGTTGTTTATATGTGTGCTCACACTCTGAGGCAACTCAGGCACCAAACTTTTTGTGATCCAAATCAAGTGGCATATACTGTATAAAAAACTGCAGCACTTTATAATCGCACCTTTATCATCCACCATCTTCAAGCTAACTTTGTTTCCACCTCAGGTCTGGAAGTATATTTTGCCTTGACCATCACTATTGCCATGGTAACTGATGCCTTTAATGAGCTCTCAGTGGGTGTTCAACATTACCAAAATCTCATATTCCAGTTTCAGGTAATATTGTACATCGTTACATAGCACGTTTTCTTTCGAGATGTTTTGATACCAGTCTTTTCCTTCCCAATACCTGAAGTTGTATTTCATCTTGTACCGAGCTCCAATCCGATACCATTGCATTAAATGCTGGATGGATGCCATATGATGTTGTTATTGCATGGCACAACTCAGGTCAATCCAAATATATTATTATATGATTTGACTATCATTCATAAAAACTAAATGGAATCTAGGAATAAATAACTACTCCTTTAAAAAAAAAAAACTTGTGCAGACACAGGCATTTAAATGTTCCAATAGTACAGTAACAGTATAAAACAGCTGGTCAATAGCATGTCAAACTTCACTGAATTTAGGAATAAAGAAATTCCTGTAAAAAAAATCCCTCCTGAAATCAGTTCTTTGTCACTGCTCTATACAGTGGCTGCACAGCAGAACCTCTCAATGAAGGAACAGCAAAAAAGAATTGATTTCTGGAAAAACTACCATTGTATCCAGGTGTGAAACTATAATTTTACCATAAATTTAGCAAATTGCTTGGTATCAGATCAGTGCATATATACTCATATTCTAGGCAGTATCAGAGGCATTTATTTAGCAGAATCAGTGTTGGAACAACTTTTTCTTTTTCTGTAATCTTAAACAATGACTAAATAAAATTGTATCAATGTAAGATGCAACAACAACCATAATCTCTTTCCATCTTCATCACTCTTTGTGTCAGTGTCTGAATTTGGGGTTTGTTTTGAACAGTCACTGGTACTTTTGTGACTCTCATCCATGGATACTCACCACACTGTTTGCATAGTGCTAAAAGAGATTACTGGTTTTTATGTCTGTTGTGGGGCCTGGTCTGCTGCATAATTTCGCAAAGTACATTTTTCTGCTTCATGTCAAATTTAGGATGAAGTATGACAATAGAAAGCAGCATGGTAGACAGAGAGAGTCACACAGAAACCTTCTGGAATCCCATACATGCATGGTTTTGGCACTGAGCCCTTGTGGCCATTACAGTTTTGAGGAGCAAACATAGTTCAGACCTGACAGCAAAGGTAATTGTGAGGAAAAGGGTCATCAGGGGGATTCAGTTCAGTCTTGTACCTTTTTATGCAAATGTATATTTACTCTGCACACTGTATCCCATTCTCTTTGTCCTATGTTGTCTGTAGTGATGTTTGGACTTAGCCATCTTCATGAGGCAAACCATACTGATAAGAGCTGAACAAAATAAAGAAACCTGTTTTCTTTAACCTTTTACACAGGAGACAAAACCATTCATTTTACTTTTTAAGAGAGACATATATTCTACTCTAATCTTCAACAAATGTCTTTTATACAACTTAAGATCAATGATTTTAATATGAAATTTGTATATCTGCAACTTATGTGTAATGAGTGATGTGTATGATCAACATCATTTCGTATTTTACATGAAAGTTTGTGCTCATTTCGATTTCGATCAAATCCCTCATGTGAAGGCCACCTCCAGTGTTTGTATAAGAGACGACACAAAAAAGATGACATTAGCACAGTTATTTTGCAGTGTATTGATTGACGGGATCACCAAAAGGTGACAATGCACAATGAAAAGCTCGGATTGCCTCTGCAGTCACTTGCATGTGTGAAGTCCTGGTCCAAGCTAGATGTAAGAGATGAGGTGCACACTCTCAATAGCCCCAGTGTCCATGGTCAGGTCAAATGAACATCTATGTCAACATGTTGTGTGTTGGGACCCTTAAGTATCTTAGCTGTAAACAGGTTGAAACTAAAGGAATTCCTCATTAAGCCTATCTCTGTCATTGCAAATGTATCCAAAAGCAAAGTCATGTCTTTTGTTTAAGTAACTTGGATTGTGAAAATCATCAGACATAAAACTAGGAGTTATTGAAGTGCATGAAGCTGTTTCTGAGTAATTTCTGAGTAGTTATAAAGCAGCAATTTTCTGAGTGTGTGGTGCATCTCCCCAGGGGGGGGGGATTTTAATGTGCCAGAAAAATGTATATGAGTCATACACAATTCAAAAGGTCATGATAAAATGCGACTTTTCCAGGAAGTGTTTAAGATGCTATCTTGCACATTGTGGTCCTGTATCAGGTAATCCTCTCTGTGCTTTGGAGAAATCAGCAGACCATCTCTGTTAATCTCTCCACTGCTGTATGGCAGCTTTGCCTGCAGGGAACTTAACAGCAACAGTTGGAAACATGGTGAAATGGCTGGTGAAGATTGCCACTGACAAGCTTAAGTCAGAGCAGAGAGTATAAAGTACTCAGAGTGCATACCTCTGCTACAGCTGCAGCATACATAATTTATGTGTAGGAGGACTAGTGAAAAAAACAATGATGTGTCCTATAGAGTCTTTTATATACCACTAAGACTGACGAAGGTTGCTATGAAATTATGTACAGGCATTCATAGTCTCAGCAGATGAATCCTGCCGACTTTGGTGATCTACTGACTTTTCATTAAGCCAACATTGAGGTTGACTTTTTAGTCATTTACTGGACTACTATGTTCTAGTACTACAACTGTATTTCTGTATTTTTAGTTTACACATTATATGATCTGGTCAAACTTAATTTTTTATCACTTTAGTACAAGAACATAGCAGCTTGCTGACTGGAAAAAATACATTACTATTAATTATTAATAATGCAAAAGTGTTAGTATTTGACAAAACCTGGCAACAGCATGTACGTGTCATTTTAAAGTAATTATCAGCTTTGGGAAAATAAGTATGAAGAGGGAAGAAGAAACTAATAGACGTGTGTGTTCACCTGAAAAGAATATCTCATTTACCATTACTGTTACCACCACACACACAGACACATTTCTATAATTAACATACTGCAAGCAAAGTAACCTCAAAGCAACACGAAAGATTCTGATTTCCCCTGGTAATAACAAAGTGTTAAGCATTGGGGACCCCACAAAGAATCAACTCCCAACTTGCAGCTTTCACATCAGGGTTTTTGTTTTTCAGTTGATATGGCTGAGTCCTCAGTCTCCTCCCTTATTTCCCTAAATATACTGTAAAAACCATTGAGAACTGCTGCTAGCACACAAGCACATACAATCCACCTGTGCTGTGTACATATGCAGCAAGAGATTTTATTAAAAACTGAAGCAAACAATTTGTTGGAGAAGAAAGTAGAAAGTCGAGTTATTCCAAAATTCCAAGTTATTTTTCTATGGACCAAAACTCATCTCAAGCTAGGAACTTGCTGTAGTGTGCCAGGGCTGTGTCCCTTGGAATGCATTTTGACTATGTATTTGAGTCTGAAATTTTATGGATTAGTTGGTCAGCTGGACAGTTGTTACCAGGTGACTGCTCATGTGTTTCTTTGTCCAGTCAAGATTCATTCAAGATTGATTGCATCAAACCCACTGTATAAATACTCGAAAGTGACTTTGAGGGAGATTGACTTACTGACGTACTGACAGGTGATGAAGATAGCTTGACAGTGCTAATCTGACAGAAACTGTCTGCAGTGCAAGAAGTTTCCTCACAAAGCAATTTCAAATTAATGTGGCAAGTGATGGACTCATAACTTATGATTTGGCATGTCAGCTCGAGTATCCACTGTTATATTAAGCTGGGTGACGCTTGCTTCCAAACTTAGCACAGCCACTGACATTTTGTCAGCCCCCTAATGAGGCAATGTGGAAACTGACAGCAGAACGTTAGTGTTAACTGAACTCTGATAACGACGAGTGTAAAAGCCACCCGTGTGTTGATGGGAGACCATCCCAGACCCAGAGCCAGATCAGCTGTATGAGTTGTCAAACAGCTTTTTAATAAACACTTGTCAAATCCAAACTAATTATCTCTAAATATCAACCAGTAGCAACACTGGATCATTTGCTGCGTATGAGCCTATAAATGTTAAGTATGAAGTCTAATTTAAAGTTTTGTGTGCAGTTTTCATTTGAACAACGCTAATATGCTCACATTGACAATGCTGACTCTCTGATATTGAGCAGGTGTATTGATAACCGCGTTCACCATTTTAATTTAGCATGTGAGCATGATAACATTGGCACTAATGCCAATTACTTTTGCATGTAGGCTATTTAGCCATAAACCAAAGTAGTGGATACATTAAGAATTGATGGCAGTAGAGAAAAGAGGATCACCAAAGAAATGACATTCTGAGTGGAACATGAAATACTCCAGTAGCTGTTGCAACATTTCTCTCACAACCACAAATGTCAACTTCATGGTTGGTGTGGTATTAAATGTCTGGCAATCCATTAAATATTTACTTAAATCTGTCAGACTTGCCAACAGGCTGGCATTGGCATCATCTCATCTCATATTCTCTGAAAACCAGATGAAAGACAAACATCTCAGACTGAAGAACATGTTGAACCTTGAGGCAGTTGGACTACAATTGAAGGTTCCACATCAGGTTCCTCTCCTGTCAGCCAATAACTCAAATGTGAGGCTGCAGTGGGAACAGGCTCAACAACCCTGGACAGTTGAAGTCAGGAAAATTTGGAATTTCTGCAGAGGCGGCAGATGGTAGTGACATAATTTGGCATTAACAGCACCAATCCACATACCCAACCTGCCTTGTGTCATCAGTCCAGGCTGGTGTGGCATCATTTGAACGCCACAGCCTATCTGAGTATTCTTCCTGACCATGTGTGTCCCTTTATGGCTACAAATGTGGGAAATTGGTAGAGCAGGAGTTTGGTGGCATGAATGTGCAGTTGACAAATCTGTAGAGATGCGATGCATTCACATCACCATGGATGCAGAATCTCAATTAAAGTTCCCAGCGTCTTCCTTTATCGTCTTTCTTTTTCTAAGTAGATATGTGTCAGACTCTCGTCTGTGCCTCCCCTTCTCCTCCTCTCATGTCTGCTTTTACTTTTTTCCCCTTCCCCTTGTTGTCTTGTCTGTCTCTCCCTGAGTGCATGTGGGCTTGAGTGGCGTGGCTGACCTACTTCATCATCTTGCACACCTGAGCCATATCCAGTAATCACCCACTGCCAGATCTGGACCTAGCGCTGCCTTCCACTTTCAGCAATTCAGCTGTTAGCCTTTGTGGTTTATGCCACAGCCAAACCTGTTGTCTTGTGACTTAACCATTATCCTATTGTGCCCTGCCTCCTTGCCTTGTTTTCCTGTGCCTTCAGGATCTCTGCTCACCTGCCTCCATCTGGCTGCCGCTCAGGCCTGTCACAGCGACACTCTCCACTGGAAATTGTTCTCCATAAATTTGCTTCAACTGAGTCATGTTGTCTGAGTTCTGTTGGTTTCTTTTATTATACTAGATTTAAGGGGGTGCTGCAACCCCCTTAGTATCCCCTGCATCCCGCAACCATGCTTACTTGGGTTGTCTTTGGTTCATTTATAAGATTGAAAGAAAAAGGCATCAAAAGGTGCCAAATTTGCCTATAGGGGATTTATTCGGCCTTGGGTTGACCTTCAACAATTAAACCGGCTGAAATAGCCAAAGAAAAACAAGGCGAGTTATTTGGTAAGAAAATAAAGCCCCCAAACAAACGAGGCTGATAGAACAGAGCATCATGTAATACTGGAGCCACGAATAGCAAAACTTTGAGCATAATCAAATTCTGTTCAAACTGAATACTATGGCCGACAGCTGGGTTGTGGGTGGGGGGTACTAACATGGGATGACATGTTCTGACTTAAAATCCTACATTTGCAGCTGAATTAGGAAAAACCTGGAGGCTTTACAGGCACTTTTGACTGAAGTGTGAATAAAAGCAGCATGGAGATCAACTCCAGATGACCTGCTACTATTCAGCATAAGGGCATAAACGCCTTCATTTTGCAGCAATTTCTCAGTTGAGAAAGGCCTTTTTACCCATCAATCTCAAACCGCCTGCCAGTGTGCTTCAGCAGCTGCCGATGAAATGAATGACACGAGAAATAAAACTTGTCAAACACTTTTTGTGTCACTTTAAATCTCAAGAGACACACCTTGTCTCTCACTTCCCTCCCAATGGGTCCCTGTCACGATGGAGTAATTGCAGCATCTGTTCTGCAGTAGTGTCTGAAGTGTCTCTGTAAGTACACCCCTGTCTGACTGAGAGGTCATTTATTAATTACAAAGTGGTCTGCAATAGGAACACCTGCCAAGTTCAAGATGTGCAGGAGCAAATGATCGGCTCTGACAGCCACACGGTCGATACCTGACCTAACAAAGGCTGTGTTCCACAGCTTTTCTTTTCCTCTCAATAAACCCAAAGTGCTTCTGGATTAATTAATGTAAATTACATTTGAGTTTAAAAAAAATAAAAAAAACTTTTACTTTGGTTACAATTTTTTTTCTGGGCTCAAGATCAATATTTCTTTTATATATATATATATATATATATATATTTTTTATTTTAGTTTACAATTCTTTCTTTCAGATAGACAAAACATCCAGCCCCAGTTTGACTCCAAAGAAAGAAAATAATATTTGGACATGCAGGAGAATTTATTATTGAAATCTGTTGTCATTCATTTAGCAGCTGACATTCTGATGATTTTAAGGATCTCCTTCTCTTTTCCCTGTTGTTAGGCCCCTTTTTCTCAGAGAGAACAATGTGGACTCTGCAGAACTAAGTAGCTATTGATCAATTTCAAACCACTGAGAGTGTACAGAATATGATAGATACCCCCAATCTCACTATAGCACAGAAACTTTTAACTACTTTTGTGCATGGGCGTGGGTCATGTTATACCTATTTTCTTGTCACTGTTTAAAGCACTTTGAATTGCCTTTGTATGATATTCTGTGATAGAAATAAACTCAAAAAGCTGCCTCATTAAAGACAGGCCCTTTGCTGTATCAGACACGACCTCCGCTCTCTCCCTGAAGCCTAATGTTCAATAAAAATATATCACTTATTATGAAATTGCTGTTATTATACCAGTTGGTGCTAATTTGAGGGGGGAAAAGGGAAAAAGGTAGTTTTGACCCTTTCATTTCTGCACATGAATTTTTAATGTGAAATTAAAAATGACTATTCATGTGGACAGATGATTAAAACTTTAATTCCTCTGATTGAAGACAGGAGAAACTACATCACTGTGTTGCAGTTGAGGAGGTCCAATGATATGAACTCAAAGTGATTTGTGACCCTCATGTCTTTGCTTGATATTTAAAGTTTTAATCACTTTTTTATCACAGAGAAAACTTTAACAAACCCTGCACTAGTAGGGGTCTGTCTTATAAATATCTTATAAGTATCTTTTGTTTCTTTGATGTATGGTAGAGATTTACTGCATTAAGCAGGGAGGCTCAAAGTTTACTGCTGACCCAAGGACATTGGCTTTTAACTGTGACTGGTTTTCCGGGTGGTTTCAGTCCATTGAGCTGCTCATGGTGACTGAAGTGGCCATTTCTGGAGCAGGTCACCCTGCAGCAGATAGAAAAACATTCAACAGAAGCTCAGCTTACTGAAGAAGCAGGAAATAATAGCCCTGGCATAAATGGGAAACAACACAGAAACTGAAATTTCACAGGACCACAACTCAAACACAATGGAGCATTCAACTCAGGGCACAGTTCTTGTTTTTTTCATTTAGTCCTTAATACAGCACCTGCCCCGGTCGGTATGGCTGTGCGCTCCTTGGCTCCTTTTAAACCTAAAATATATTTCTGACATGAAGCACCTGGAAGTGCTCCAGATCTGGGATGGATTCAGATAGAGTGCTGCCTCCTCTCATCTTTCTCTCTGAGTTAGGATCACGCCCTGCCTATAAATCCCTGCTCGAGTCAAGGGCAGCACTGTAATTAACTCAGAGATTGGGAACGTGCGAGGCCAAGCAATAGGGTCTGCATGTTTTTGTGCACATGTGAGTCGAAGCACCACACCAAATAAAAAAAAACACAACACATAAATCAGGTAAAGCTATGGATGGGTATAAGTGTTTGAATTTGCACAAGAAGGTGCATGCAACAGCAGGACTTGTTGAAACAGATGATCCTTTATTATAACAAATTCATGCAGATGACAAAGCTTGGCACTGGGAATTGGCGCGACCAAGATCTATGGGCTATTACTTTCCCAATGTGTCCCCACAGGCCGAAGACAAGTGTGTATGAGGGCATAAAGCCAAAACACAAACCATCCCCTTGCACACTGAAGACAATGCACTGCATACACATCAAACTACTGATTTGCTTTGCCTTGTTTTACACTTTCATTTATGTTTCAAGACTGGAAAAATGCTGAAACGTTACAATGCTGTCACTGACTGCACAGGGTCTGAAATGTATTATAGGTTAGTAATGCATTGGAAATGATTGTGTTTACCAGTACTGTAATAAGATAGGTATAGTAGGTCACCACAGCACAGTGTATGTACATATTTCACTTAATGTAATTACTGTAAAGATATTGACAGATAAAACATTTGCAGAAACACTGCAGTTTGTGTCAGAGAAGGGAACAAGTTATAACCAGGCCTCTGGCTAAGAAAATATCATGACAGAGAGTGTTGTGACATGATGTATTAATATGATCATGAATGCTACTGGAGTTATAGTCATATAGTATAGAATCATATGTGCTATTATTCATATTCAGCCCTGTATGTGTGTCTTGAATGAAATTTGAATTTGAATTTTGTCAAATGGAGGTGCAACGTGAGTGGAGAGACTTAAAGAGAAGTTATCTGCATCATATTGAACCATACATTATAGTTAAACATCAGATTAGAGCACATCAGCATAAGACTGGCATTTGGACATCAAGTCATCATCAACTTTTGTCCCTGCTGATATACATATATTTACGCTGTGTGTTTTATTTCATTTCTTGGACCAGTTTGTGAACCTTCTGGTGAGAGTGACAGATAAACCAGTAGGAAGTCAGTGTTACCACTTGCGCCATGAGCAGGAGCTGTTTGGTCATGTGACTTGATGTCACTACTCTCAAGCCTTGTCTATACCCTCCTAACTTCCCAGCAAACCTCCCCCTACAGCCCACTAATGACCTTCAGCACCGGCCACCCCAACTTGCAATTGAGTCGTCCTCTACCCCAGGTGCAGTCACTTCACACTAGTGCACCTGCAGCCCTTCCTCTCCACTATACAGATCCTCCCATTACAATACTCTCAGAAGCTGAATCGATTGTCATAAAATGTGATGTATAAAGAATAAACACTCAGTGCCACAGGTTAGCTGTTAGCAGTGGCTGGAAATCCTTCACACAGGTTTATGGCTGTTTGTTCTCTGGAAATATTGCAATCATTTCATCCTCTATGGCTCGTGTGTATTTACTAAGGATTGCCCCAAAGCGATTAAAACTAAAGACTGATGTCCTCCTGAAAAATAGGAAGCAGAAAAAAATGCAGCAATGTCCTTAAATGGGATGGATTTGCCATGACTAATAATGAGAGCAGTCTTTGCTAGCCAGCATTAGGTTCTTCAACATTTCAATTTGACGCTGCCTGCTGAATTAGCAGAACTTTAACTACTTTAACTTTTACTAACAGCAAACACACACTGGGGATTCACAAATCCTCTCCAGATTTTAGCTAAAATACTCAACAATCATCTTCCATGTTTTGATCCTTCCTAGAGGAACACAGAATATATAAAACGCATCATTATATACTGCATGTGCTATTTACATGGTCATTTGACAGACTGCAGATATTTAAACTGATTGCTCAGGCTGAGGCTGAGCAGAGCCACACTGAGAATCCACAAATCAGTAAGAACAGGCAGACGTTGTGACAGCAGACAGTTTGAGCACAGGTGTTACTAATAATGGCTCTGTTATATTCAGGTGTTGCAGTCAGCCATGACGGTTGTGACAGTGAACCAGCATGCACAGTCCCAGGAGCCTGAAACTGAAGATAGTAAATACAATTCAGCCATCATTACTTTTAGCTTTTTCACCAGTGCTTTTCATACTGTGATGCGTCAAAATATCTCCAATGAAAAATACCTGTCTGTTATTGCCTCACTTTTGTGCCGTAGTGAGTTTAGATGGTGTAAATGTATCCACTATACAGCATTGGGCCATCAGAATTTCCCACAATAAAATAAACAGAAATGTCTGTGGAATGTATAGCAATCCAACAATGCATTTTGCACATGTGAAAATTACTCTGCAAATTGCTCACTGCTGGGTGAACCTTGAATAGGGAGATGTGAATGAGCAAACAAGGCACATGTCCAGCACACTCACCTGCACCCTTGTTCCCAGTTCCCTCATCAGCTCTTCTGTACAGTACCGGCTCTTCAGACATTGTTCCCAGCCAGACTTACTATTATGCCATCAACGTCGTCGTCGCCTTGTATCTGGGTGCACAACATTTCAATTCAGCACACTAAGTGCTGAATGAACTGAAAATATGGCTTATGCAGCAAGTTAGAAAAGTAAGTCTGAAGGAATGGCAGAGAGTGGTAAACAGAACCTATACATGTACTGTACTGTCTGGCAGCACTGGATGAAAACATTAGACTGAAATTATTAACTTTGCAATTCATATGTTAATGGTGTGTAACTTGAGCTTGCGTTGCTAAATGTGAAAGAATAGGAATGTGCCCAACTCACAGAGATGCTGTTATTCAGATATCTGGCTCAACCTGTGATGTTCGTTCTAAATGTGGACTGCAGGTTTTAGTGACTGTCATCCTGCATGATCATCACTACATGAAATCCTATGTTCAAATTTCTGTACTGTACTGTATTATTTTCTCACAAAAGGTTACTCAAGAGAACTATAATTGCTATCATATTAAAAAAGAGATGAGCAGGCTGAAATGAAACAATAAACAGGGATTTTGTACTGTAATATTACAGGAGCACTGGTCACCATCGCACTTGTTTCAGATACTTTTTACTGCATAGGGAAGTTCTAAAATGCAGGGAGCAGCACACAAGCTCAACACATCTCTAGCTTCACTGCCTCTTTCTGCACTTACATGGTGATATGCATGCATGTTACCATGGTTACCAAATGATCTTGTAAAACTACAAATTGTTCATACTCTATTACACTATTTTTTATACAATACAAAAAACAAAGTAATGGAAAAGTGACAAACCAAAATATTCTTCAAAAAGCAAACTACAGTTTGTTTGTTTTATGATTTAGTGTACACTATAATAACTAATATGAAGGAGTGTCCACTGCATATGTTGATGGTGGTTACAATGTTTTTAAGTTGTAAGCTATAAGCAATACATGTTTGAAAATATATTTGCTTTTAGTTTGAGTTGAACATGTTGATTGTTGCATTTTGTAACGTTTACAAGGAACAATGCATATATTGAATATTGTTAGTATGTATTATAGAGCTGGGATACAGCACTTGTTATGCGTCATCACACAAGTGGGCACTGAGCATTCAAGAAGTCTCTGTCACGTACTCACTAGGCTGTGCAAATCCAAACTGTTGATTTCAGTTGTCTAATTAGACCTCTGCTCTGCTTAAGCCACAGTGAAAGTTTGCCCAGGTCAGCAAAGTCCGTACACTATTAATGATAATGGTGTAGAGAGAAGTTCTAATCAGTCAAAATAATTAAGAACATCAATGGGGCCCTGAGTGTGCTCTAAAGGATGGCGCAAAGCGTTTGCAGTTCTTTGGGGTTGATTAAACAGTGCTGGTAACAAGAGAGGGAAGTTCAGCCACCAGGCAGCAGCCGTTAATTAATGTAAAATAGAGAAATTTATCTGTGGTCAACAGCTGGAGGCTGGCTGAAATGCTCCTGGTGGAGGTGGACCTGGGGCCATCAAATTACACCGAACACCCCTCCTAAATCTGACTGCAGACATTTCAACATATTCTGGTTTTTAAAAAAACACACTGGTGGAGCTGCTAGCACAGATGATGTCTCTATTACATTTAAGTGCTAGTAAGCCTCCTAGTAAGCAAGCAGGCCTGATACACCACACTGTAATGCAGCCACCATTATTAATTTCACCTTCCTTCCATTCTTCCCAGGTTTTCACAAACACAAATAATACAGTGAAGGCTACTACATGCACCCTTTACTACAGGAAACCTTTTCCCTGAGCGTTGGAAACTTCACAGTCAGTCCCCATCAAATACATTGTGAAAAGTAAAATGTAGCACTGTGGAATTTCTATCTGAACGACAGTTAAATGATGTTTCCAAAATGGATTTAAGCGATGCATCAGTACAAGTATCAGTGCTGATAATTGTGTACACAAGTATTTGTTACTAGAACACATTCATTGTCACTTATCTTCTTTTTTCGAGGGGCTTCACCACATGTACTTTTATCACTGTACGCCTGTGTTCTGTCATTATGGTGCCATATGACTGGGTGTCTGTGTCTCGACAACTTTACATAGAAAACTTCCCACTTCTTCTTACCCTCAGGTGATTTGCATTTTAATGAGGACAAACTGACATTTGAAAGCTTTAACATGCAGATGTATTTGCTAATGAGCACGTGAGTTTTAATGACTTGCAAAGCGTGACAAGTTCTGCTGAATATGTCATGCAGAGTATATCGGTTGATTAACGCTTGTAGAGAAACCGCAACATTGACCTATAGTATATGGTACATAAAAGGAATGTGGCTTTGCAGTGGCTCTCTATGGACTCACACAGTACAGAGTTACAGTAATAATATCCAGGGAGATACATACAAGCAAGGACAACAAACTTTCTTTCCCCCCAGCCTCACCTGCTGCTTCCTCTCTGTCAGGAAGTCGGTGAGGCCTTCTGGAATGATGAGCTGACGTCCACAAGCAAGAGCCTTCGTGGAGTTGAAGTGGTGCAGGATATGGTGCAGCCCTGTGCTGAATGCATCATCCTGACCTGACCTGACTGGCCGGTTTGGGAGAAAAATGTACTTGTTGATGAAAATGCTCAGCAAAATCATATTTGTACTCACTCCAAATCTGTAACTGTGCCATATCTAATAAAAGCAGTACTTCTCATTTAACACACACACACACACACACACCCCTGACTCCCTCCATAGACAGCTGGAAGATAGGAATATGGTGTCATCGTGCATAATTATTATGACATCATTAATTATGAAAATGAGAACAGTATATGAGCCCTGTCCCAGATGATAGCTTATGGAAGAATTTATGATTAAGCATGAACGGCAGGTGCGATGTTCCATCTTGTGGCAAGGTCAGAGGATGTACCACCAAATAACTGTAAATAAGGAATACTTTCTTTGTCTAGTCAGGAAAGGAGCTGTGCTGAACCGCATCCTAGGGCCGTTTAGATTTTACTTGTGAATTTATGTGAAAATGTCTCAAATAAACCTGTATCAACTGAATCATCTCTGACTCTTTGATGCTTTGTGTCCTCATCTGCAATCGATTTCTTCACTGAGGTCACTGGAGGACCTCACATAGTCATATCCCAGAGTCAGTTTAGTTTCATCTAGTTGAACACATTCAGAAGTTAGAATGAAGACAAACTACAGAGAATCCAGCAGGGGGGCTGTGATGTCCTTCATGTGGGTCGGTCTGTCAAAGGACTTCCTGACCACAGACATCAGGGTTACAGGCCTGTACTCATTGAGTTGCGTGATGGACGGTTTCTTGTGTAACGGGAAGAAAGGTGAGTTTCAAGCCTGAGGGGACTTCACACAGCTCCTGAGATCTGCTGAAGTCTGAATGAAGATGGGGGGCAGCCAGTCAGTGCAGGAGTTTAGACAGGGGGTTGTCTCACCATCTGCCCCAGGGCCTTCCTCAGACATCGTCTCGACAGGTCCTGAGTCCAGGAGAGGAATCACCAGGGGAGGAGGGAGGCGATTGCAGGAGGCGCAGTTGGTCATGTGATGTCTGAGAAGGAGCAGGTCAGGGGTCTGAGTGTGCATTTATCAAACCCAATGGATTTTACTGACTCCCCACCTGCACTCAGGGCGTGTGAGGACAATGTGTGAAGTGATCTGTGGCAGTAATTATGGCATGACAGAGATGGAATCGCCTTGTTCTCTTATGCTCCAGCTACAGGTGGATATTATTATTTACTTCTATGCAGTTTCATAGAATTTGCTCAGAGTGAGGAGTATCGACAGTGTGTATATATTTTCCATTGCAGGTGCCTCTAAGACGACACACACATCACAGATCCTCTCAGCAGAAAGCGCCAGAGCCCAGCCCATGCTGAAAACTGGAGGAGAATGTCAACTGGAGGAGAAGACACTGATGAAATGTCAAGTTTTATGTTTTTCTCTGACAGTTAGTGAGTTTATAATGCCTGTGTATCGGTAGTGAAGGGAGACACTTTAACTCTCTAGCTCTCCATTACAATCCAAAAGGCAACATTAGGATAATGTAATGTCCAAACTGTTGTGGAACCAGAGTGGACAGGAAGGCTTGTTTTTTGTGGTCACTAAAGCAGCTGGCCATCAGGAGACTGTCAATTGCGCTGCAGTACAGCTCCATGTAAGGTGCGAGAACATCCCTTTGAGCACCACAGCTGCATGGATGGCACTCTTCGTAAACCCTGGCGAACTTCTCTTTCTCCTTTTCAATAAATGTGTGCAGCTCATCTCCAATCTACATAACAGCATGAGTGATAAAACTGCAACTGTGTCTTCCGTAGCGCCAGTGTTAGTTGTTTCGTCCATGGTGAACTCACAGCCCAGCGAGCTAATCTTTTGTTTTTCTAGCTGGGATGCAAGTCCCCACAGTGAGCAGAAGGTTTCATAGCTTTAGCAGTAACAAAGGAAGATTTAATTGGTCAATTTTTCTGTCATTTGAAAACTGCTTCTCATTAAATTACTACTACTCAGCCCTCTGTAAAATTATAGCAGGCAAAAGAAAGGTAGTTATTGTAGAATAACTACCTTTCTTTCTAGCAACCCGAGGCAGCTAAAATCTGACTGGGCCTTCTTTCATTTAACCCTTCACATGCTACCACAAACTGAATACACAGGTTTGTAGTGTGTATTTGCACAGTTTTGTTTCATGTTTACAATAATATGAATTGATTAAGGAAAATTTAAATTGGTGACTATTTAATATCATTTTTCTTTCTGAGGGCCTCAAGGGCCCTGAAGTTTCCCCCTATACCCACTGTGTATGGGATTGCACTCAGTCTGCTTCTGCCTGCGCCCGGTGAATCACCATGGCAACCTCTGAGTGCAGGCGCACATCTGATTTCTTCAGAAATTGCATTTTGTAGTTATTATGTGTGATTCAACAGATGTTCACTCATAGTGATACAGAGAGTAACAGGACCATTCAACATGGCCACTCAGCTTCACTAAAATGTTCATGGAAACAAACATGTCATTCAAGTTCACACAGGGAAATATAAGTTGGACTGGACTATGGCAACTCTCATATTTCAAATGCTCACTTCTTCTGGGTATTCTGTGTAATGAAGGATTTACATTGTTCACTGCAATTATTTTTTTCACTTGGATGGATGGATTTTTCATGGATCATCAGAGTTTTTGAGGTTACGGACACTCTACACAGAAACAGTTCAACACAACTCCTGCACCTGTCCACAGTGACACATTTTTCTTCATATTTGTAGCGAGCGTGATTACAAAAATGACATGTTCGGTGAGATGTTGAACCATCCCAACTGTCCGGCCTCTGAGGATGATTCAGGGAGTGAATTGAATCAGGGATTCAAAATGTGAAGTGCTGGGAAACAGCTGCAGCTACTTTTCATGCACTGCAAAAGCTTCTCATCAAGTCTTTGTGTCTGTCATTCAGTTGAAACTGAATCAAATATAAGTGTTTCAGCCTGTTTCCTATACAAATCATTTTCTAAAGTGAAGTTCATGTTCGTGCAGTGACCTGACTTCCTCTTTCGTTTGTCAAGGTACAAACACATTGTTTTTTTTCTATTGGAAACAGGTTGGAATATTCTTACTTCACTGTCAGAAATGTCCACTTGATTTAATAAAACAAAGGTTTCAGAATTTGAATAATAGACAGAATGACTGGACTTTATTTGCAGTGTTATATTAATAGGATATTGCAGGTGTCCTGTGTAGATTAGTAGGGAGTTCCTAGTGAATAACTAGGAAACTAATAGTGAATTGTACTTTCCCTAATGTTAACCAATCCATGATTCCCATTTGTAGGTGATGAAAGAAAAAAAATATTTAACATGAAGATGTTGGCACTGAATGTTACAAAATGATGCTGAATGTAAGACAGAAGCTTAAAAAACCCATCCAGTATCAGTAGAGTAGAGGTTTCACTACAAGCAATCAACAAGTTGTAAATGTTTGTTGTAGAGAACAGTAGCTTCACCACTAACACCAACAACATCTTGGGTGAAAATCAGACTGACCGCTCAGAAAAGGAAGTCCAGCACCTCAGAGGAGTTCCCCAGGAAGAGGCAGAGGTGTTGCAGGGAGTGGCAGCAAAAGAAAGGCCACCACTGATGAAGAGCCACCAAGGAAGAAGACGAGGATGGATGGAACTGATGGCACTGGTGAACTGGCCGGGATGTCCATGGAGATCATCAGGGCCAGCGGTGAGTTGCTGCCAGCAGCAGAAGCTCACAGTGCATGCCTGGAACAAGCTCCTCTCAGGGAAAATGAGCAGAGGTAAGACCATTGTGAGAGAATAATGACTGTGTTTCTGTTTGCATGGAAACAATAACATCAGTTGCAGACCCCCTGGTAGAAATGACTGAATTAAGGATTAAGATTGGATTAGATTAAGGATTAAGATTAGATTCATGTAAACTAGGCGATATTTCAATATTCCTGTTTATCGACTTTAAGTGAATTTTTATTATGATGACGTGATCACATTGGCCTGACCAAATTAAAGGAATAATTTAACATACTGGGTAAGATGATGATTCACTTAGATAAATTAGATGAAATTGCTGACAAGAACTCAAGTGTAAAAAGGGCATGATGTCAGTTTTATGGGGACTTTTGTACCAGGCTCTTTCTTGGCCACACAAATAACTTCCTGGAGTCTTTTTTTTTTTTTTTTTTTTTTTTTAACAAACCAGATATAACATATTTTCAGAGCTTTCTGCCACCTGCCTTGGTGTTGGATTATTTACTCTTCACTGTCATGGTGCTATCTGATGGTTTTTCAAAACATAGCATTTCCATGACATTGGAGCAGACCTTGAGATGTGCTGGTTGAGAGTTTCAAAGATATTAGTGAGTGAACCTGGTGTTCATACACATCAGTTCTGGAAAATCTTCAAATCCTGAACCGTAGAACACCACCTTAGTTTAACCCTCCTGTTGCCCTTCGTATTCAGTATACACCCAGTGTCCTTGCACCGGTTCAAACTGTCCCACACTCTGAGGATGTGGAGGAGTTGGCACATGTGGGGGAGTACAGGAGCGCATATAAACCATAAAACATTTATGTTTAATACACACACACACACATACAAAGGTACATTGTCAGCCACTGGGTCACCTTGACCCAGAGGACAACACAAGGGTTAAAGATACAGGGGTGATCTTCTCACAACTCCAGTAAAACATGTATCTTAGTTTGTGTTTCTTTGTTTAGTACATGCAGCTTTATAAGCTTGGGGAAGGAGGCTACGGGTCAGTTTGTGCTGGTTTCAGACACATGACAATTTACCAGTGATATGTATGTATTCTCACACACACACACACACACATACGCACACACACAGAGTCAGTGTTCCCTGCACTAACCAAGGTATGTTTCATGGTTCTGTCCTGTAGGTGGCCATTAAACACACGATCTTCACCAGGAGGTGATCATGGTCATGGAGAGACCAGTCCCATCTGTGGACCTATTCACCTACTGGGACAACAATCATTGCAGGAGGACAAGGCTAAGGTACTGAAGCTGGTGGAGCATGTTTCTGCGTAGGAGTGGTTTCCCAGGGGAAGTTTGCCAAGTTTGTTTCTTCAAGCTGCTCCAGACAACTTTTGAAAATGTCACCAGTGTAGAGTTTCAGGCTACTATCATACCTACACTTCATTTGGTTCCATTCAAAGCTAAAAATCTGAATTTGTTACTTGTTTGGGGATCACTTTCTAAGTAAGACAATGCTGGTGTCAACAGAGAAGCTGAGTTTTGGTACTAATAGTGTACAGTGATAATGTTACAGATGACTGCAGATTCCAGTCTGATCTTTGTTCTCTGTCCTCTCTCCTCTCAGACTGCCAGGATGTACTGAGCAGCTGTTTGGCTAAAGATCCTCAGGAGCAGATGTTGCTGCAACCTCGGTCCAGGTAGTTCTGTCTTACCCCCAGCCAAAACCTAACCTTATGCTCTTAGGATGGATCTATCTATCTATCTATCTATCTATCTATCTATCTATCTATCTATCTATCTGTCTGTCTGTCTATCTATCTATCTATCAATCTATCTATCTATCTATCCGTCTGTCTGTCTATCTATTTGTCTAAAGAGCTAATAGTGTACATTTACTTTAACACATAAATGCTACGGCAGCTGGGTGCACCTTATGTTTGATCATGGACATTTTCCCTCATTGCTTAAACAGGACAAAAAACAAAGGACCATTTCATCGTAATTCAGGTAGAACTTTTGCTGCTGTAATCAAAAGGACAGAGGAGACAGGCCATGGATGTGCTCATTTGGGCTGAATATACTGTACATTATCACTACATGAAGTAACATGATTGAGCGATGTGAGGATTTTCAGTTGTTCACTGGAAAATGGACCCAGATTCGTTGGGAACAATGCAAATTGATTTTTAAGTGTCAAAGCAGGCTGAGCATTACAGTTAGAAAGAAGAGGCAATTTCCCTTCACAGCATCCCGCTTTTGTAAAACCAGGGAGGAAAATCTCCACTGCAGGTCATTATAGAGATGTGCTTTTTTACTTTAAGATTTCCATCCCATCAAGGTTCATTTTCTATAATAAGCAGGTTTTTCAAACAAGCCTGATGTGCATTTGCTTTTGAGTGGAGCTTGTGATGTTGTGACACTATAGGACATGAAGACCAATCCTCAGATATAGTCTACACAAATTTGGAAGACAGGGGTGGAGGTGAATTTTAAGATAAGGTTTTCTCATAGCAGTTTAGCAAGAAAATGTCATCAGTTTGAAGGCAAACTGGCAGGGCTTGAGAACACTTAGGGTGATCTACAGTTTGTGTGTAGTTGCAGAATTTTCTGCTTCACTATTTCAAAGATAAGAACGAGGCGGATGTGGGAAGAACTCCCAAGCAATACAAGAATGCCCATAGTAAAGCACTACAGTAATGTTGTGTGTGTGTGTGTGTGTGTTCCTTTATACATTACAATTACTAATCACCGTAATGCTCCATTACTTCTCCACTTGGCAGTCAGCTTTTTTGCCCTATTACTTTTTTCTCTCTCCTTTTATTCAACAAGGACCATTCACAAAAAAAAACAACTAATCTCAAAATGAGAAGAGATGATTTATGCCAGATTTAGCTATTAGGTTATTTCCTATCTGCAGTCCCTGGGAAGGTATGCACAGAGCAATCACCAGACACTTAAACTGATTCTATATCACACAAGTGAACTATAAGACTTCAACTATAAAACTGCAATTCATTACAATTAAAAATGTGAATCATGATCATATTAATGTTGACCTGACTGCTTGCTCAGTATCCATTTTGCATTTGCATCATGAGAAAAAGAATGAAAGTCTTGTGTGTATCTTTTAAGCTCAGTTTGAAGCACAGTTGAGGTTTGATGGCCGTAAATGACAAAGCAGATTGTGCAAAGGCAGTTTGTCACAGTGGGGTGTGTGAATATGAGTTTAAAGAAGTTTCTATTTGTTCATTAATACCAAGCTATGGATACATGGTTGGTTTGTCTTCTACTTTCGGCTGCTCCCTTCAGGGGTCACCACAGCAGATCAACTGCCGCCATCTCACCATATCCCTTACCTCCTCTACTCTCACATCAGCTGTCTTCATGTTCTCCTTCACTACATCTATGTATCTTCTCTGGGGCCTTCCTCTCTTCCTCCTGCCTGGCAGCTCAATCTCCAACATTCTCTGTCTAATATATCCACCATCTCTCCTCAGCACATGTCCAAACAATCTCAACCTGGCCTCTCTAACTAACATTTCTAACCCTGTCCATCCTGGTCTCTTCCAATGAAAGCCTCAGCATCTTCATTTTGGCCACCCCCAGCTCAGCCTCCTGTCTTTTGATAGTGCCACTGTTTCCACTGTTTGTGTTTATTAGAAAAACATATTGTCATTGTTTTCTTTACATTCAGTCATTCAGGCACTGAGCAACTTTATGCAGCATAAATGAGAACTTGGTGGCCACATGTTTAGCGCTCCTACATGAGTGTACAGGACCATGCAATCTGTAGTATATGTATATCATATATAAATATTAGTCATAAATCCAAATGAAGATTTTTGTTGTTACGATGTGAAACCAGCTGTTCTGCAACTTCGGTTTCAACCCCTTTAGAAACTACAGATAATATGCTGATGGTTCTATAGTTTGGCTCATTTGCACAGTTAAAGTGCTTTTGGATCATCACTTAAGCCACCAACTGTTACACTAAAATTTGGACCCAGTTCATCAGTGACATAAGAATTCAAACTAAACTCAGCTGTGTCTTTCTGTAGGGTTCCATATACAACATAGTCAGCATTTATTTAACAAGAATGCTGAACACAGATAGAGATCTAGAACTTTTCTCCTTGAAAAGTAAAAAAAAAAATCGAGGTCAATCTGCTTGGAAAGAAATTAGGTTGTTAAAAGGGTCGCATCCTATGCTGTTAATCAGCCCTCTGTACTCTGCCTGTTGAGAAATGCAAGGAGACTTGAACCTGTCCCATCTTGCAATGGGTGAGAGACAGCATGCACCTTGGACAAATCATACACAGTGAACATATGCTCATACTTTTGTTTCTCTGGGCAAATGTGCATGTGTAGTGATGTAGTTAAGTCAAACTATTTCTCTCCTTCTTTCTCCTTATAATTACTTAGGAGCCTTCTAATTACAGAACCAGCAGCTCATTATCACATATGCATGAGTGCAACCCACAGATGCACCCACTTCATCAAACATGCCCAGATTTGCCGCTGCCATGGCTTATGGTGCACACGTTTGAAGGACTGAGTCGATAAAAGCGGTGACCTTCTGTTTTTCTGTCCGATCTGATAGATTTCAGGATCCAGAGTGTCGATAAGTTCCCTGTCAGGCAATTAAGTACCCCACTCTATCTTTCCTGTTATGAATCTTCAGGGATATGAAATTTACTATGTGCAGCATGGGAATGTACATCACATCCCACTGCATTCTGGGTATTTCCAAGGCTAATTTAGTATATTAACAGATGCACAGTCAGGGTTAAATACACAAGGTAGATGTGGTCTGAAACGTTGCAAAACATCAGCATGGACAAAGGGACCAATAAAACAGCATGGATCTAATTTGCTTTTCATTGTTTACTTGCCTCCTTTCATCAATTTAGTCTAAATTGTAGTGAAATCAGCAAAGAAAAAAAATAACTATCAGATATTAGACAATAGCCATTAGAGAAAAAATTCTGACAGGTTCTTTGTTTTTAAGTAAGTCCCTGTCTAATGTATATCAAACCACCTATAGGTTTGAAAAGTGGAGTCAGAGACATTTATTGGATGACCGACCACAAATATAACTCTAAAGGATGGCTGCTGATGGTTCATATTTATATGTTAATATAATATGTCATGGTTGTGTTGTCTGCCACTTTTTCCCCTGCGGTCAGGCCAAAATGCATGTCAGGAAGATTTAAAAAAGCTTTCAAGACGGGTGGCCAGTCAGGTACATTCATGCTGTGGCATCACAGCAGCTGTAATAAATAAAGAAACGCTCAATACCTTTCCATGACACACACAGTTGTTTCTGGTCACCCACCGAGTCAAATCTCAAAATGTTGATAAAATGAGTGATCCAGCCAGAAATAGACTGCTACACAGACCGTACCCAATGCATACTGATATAATGACTCAGTGGGTTTAAATACGCTGACAATAATTATGATGCTTTTCAAAACCAAATTACAGTACGGAAGCAAGCGAGCTGAACAGAGGAGTAATCTGATGCTGCTGATTATTACAGTATCTCACTGGTTGTCAGATTTGTGTTACATCACATTCACGAATCAACCTCCTCCATCCTGCTGGCAGTCCCAAATTCATTTAGCCTGTCCTTTCTTTTCTTGTCATATCAGGCATCATTTGCTAAATCCGATATGCCTTTCCTCTTTCTTTCATTTTTCCCTTCTTTGATTGATTATCTGTCTCATTGTTGCGACACCTACCCTCACTTTGAGTTTCCGACAAGATGAGGACTGGATTTTTCTTTTACACTTTGGCAGCACCAATTTTCCTCTCCGATGAGATGATGTGAAAGTAATTGCACATTTTCTCGCTCTCTGCATGTGAATGTGATGCTTGGTTGGAACAGCCAAGAGGTAGAGGGAAGGGTTGATTGCCTTCAGTCTGCTCAAACAAGTTCCTGTTATATAAAGCTTCTTCCGATCAACATTCAGAGAAATTTAATTTCTGGAGGAATGCATGAAAGACAGACAGACTTGACAGGGGGACAGTATTGAAATTATGACAAGAATACCAATGTTGCTGGTAGTTCAGCATTTTTAGGCCAGAAAGCATAGCATGAGAAGTGTTTTTAAAACTGTAAGACACCTGAGATAAGAACTCTTTAAACTGAATCTTTACATTTTTCTCTCTATTTAATATTCTGCTGTGTCTGTCTAAGAATGTTTCATCACGTAAAAATTCAGAAAAATAACCCAGATGCCACTCTCTTAGATGTGTCAGACATTTTATATTCCACTCGAACTATAAAGGAAACTTTATGGTGGAGATCAGTAAAGCGCACTTTTCATGATTATGTAGTGCCAGGCAAGAAATGGACAAATCCTTTGTTTTCTTTACATACAAATTTAATACAAATTTAAGTGTTTATTACAGAGCCAAAAAATATAATTTGATTCATTTGTGATGGTTTATTCTTGAATCTCGAGTAATGGATTTTTATACTAGTAAAGACAAATAATGTGGTTTTAATCCTCATTTAGTGTTAAAATATTATTATGTAACCATGGGGCATTTACTTCCAGGTAGCTGGGAGGGTGGGTCGCTGGGTTGTCTTTTGAAGCTGTGGGCTACATAAAGCTGATAATCAATATTTTACTTAAAAATGTTGATGCTAGGTCAATATTTTTACAGCAAATAAACTCTACCAACTTGTATGTGTCCAAATTCATACAGAAAAAGAGCAGTGCCACAACAGGCAGCAGTATAGGCAAAAATCCCATCATCCAAAAAACAACCAACATACCGGAGGACCCAACATTAGGAAAACACAGGGCACAAATGCACACACAAGGAAACACAAGGCAATCTGGTAAAAGACAACTGAACAAATTGTGGTTTATTCTGTATTTGGGTTGAGGTGGCAGGAAACAGAAGGGGCAGGCACATGGGAACAGTGATGACACCAGAAGTGAGTAATACAAATCTTTATAGACTGCACCACTTAAGCAAGCTAAACACTGTCACTCAACTGAGTTTGTACCACTAAAAGGTCGTGGCTTATTTTTTATGGCTGGCAGTTAGTATGGTGACATTTAAGAGCCAAGTAGGCTGGAAAAAGCTCAGGCAGTATGTAGCAGCGTACATTCAATTTGTATTGAATTTATAAAAGTAGGCTGCAGTACCTCCTGGCTTCGTTTGCTCCCGTCAGTGGTTGGGACTGCACTGGCACCCAGAGGAGGGAATAGTACCACTTTGGTATGGTTAAGCTGTTGTACAGAGGCAGGGCAACACACAAGCTCGGAGGTGAAGAAAGGATGCAGGACAGTTAGCTTTGGGTCCTCACAGATTAGTGGAGGTGCATGAATTTGTTCACACCGTTTTCCTCCACAGCAAAGTCAATAATACCAATACATTGAGTACACAGGTGCATGGCAGGTTGGTTGCAAAAACGTGGTTCTTTAGTGTGTATCAACCAAATCTAGCAGTCTTCATGGACGTTTCATGGAGGCTATTGTTTCTACTACTTTCCTCTTTAACATTGTACTAAACATTACCCACAGGCAATAATATTCTGCATGTGCATGACAGTCATTCAAAGTCACTCAAAGAAGTGCTTATGTCCATGAGATGTTAGCCTGCATATTCAAAGCAGCGCAGGAGCAACCTGCTATCAAAGTTCTGGTGCTCCCAGGAAGAAGAAAGCCAAAGCATGAATGCTGTTGTGGACTTTTTCTGATGCAAACAGTTCCTAAGAAATGCCATCGTTGTACACACAAACATGTGTATAACGATGACTGAGATTCATGACAGACCTTTTGACAATATTTGGTGGTGCTGCTCTTCATCCTCACTTCCATTTGTTGTGACAAAATTGGCTTGTGCTTTGTGATTGCATCTGTAATTACTTCACTGAACATGAATCTTCCTCTCTTGTAAAAAGAGAGACAAGAATCTTGAGGATGGTCAGTTTAGCCACCACAGCATCCTGGCCCCTGAGATTACTGACATATTATCACCTTGTAAAGTTGTTATGGTGTTCCAACACTGGTCTGTTTACACAGCCACCATGCGCAGAGCAAGGGTAACATTCATTTGGAGTTGTGTTTCTTTCCACTGTGGTGAATAAAATATGGGCTCCAGTTAGGTTCAGTAGGATTCTGAACTTGTAAAGTCCACAACTGATTCTATAGTTTGTTTGTAAATCGTTGTGTAAAATAAATATGCACGAGAAATTCAAGTTTGTGCACGTGTAGAAAAGATTGGTATCAGTAAAAGAAAATCAATCGAGACTTGTGATCACATGATTTCAGCGGTGACATTCAAACCCTGTAAAAAGGTACAAATACTGTAAAATTCACTGCACTGTGTGTGAGAGGATGAAGATACGCTGACGTATGAATTTCCATCCCGTCTTCACACTTTTGCATCCAGTCACACAGCAGATTCAAATGGTCCAATCAGAGGGCAGATCGTGCTGTTGCCTAGGCCAACTGGAGACTTTAAGTTGCCTGCAGGAATGTGTGTTGGTCTCTATCTGTCGACCCAGTGATGGACTGGTAACCTGTTCTGGTTGTTCAGTGCATGGTGATAATTGATAAGTGATAATTGGATTAGGTTTGTCACCATGTGATTGCACATATTAAACTACAAATAATCATTTGACAAGCTTTCCTGAATTTTTGTTTTTGTGTTATGCAGTGGACTCAGCCCGGTGGTTTACAGCATATACAGTTGATAAAAATCATAGCCTTATCACCATGGATGTAAGTGAATGAATTAGTGTTCAGCGTGTGCTCTTGAGATTAATTATTGTAATCCTCATTATCATTGTCATAATGTAAACAGTCACCTCCACCATGCTTCAGCTGTGCAGGATGAAGCCTTTGAGCACATTCATGGTTCACAACAATGTGTGTGTGTGTGTGTGTGTGTGTATCTGTGTGTGTGATAGTTGTATGATGGTGATGTGAGAGGACAACAAAATGAAATGCCAAAGAAAAGCTTAAAGAATGACAAGGGTTGAAAAAGTCAGATGGAGAGAGAGAGAGAGACAGAGAAAGAAACTTTTATAGTTCAGTCAGTTCACTCAGCCTTTCTGTGAGGCTCTAAAGTGCATCTTCTCCGACTCTTAACAAGTGCCAGGGCCAAAGGGTCCAAACAATACCCTCTGTGGCACTGGGAATGAAGATGAAGAAAGAAAAGAGTTGCATGTGTACGTGCAGGGGAGATAGCGACAGAGATAAAAAGAAAAGAAGAAAAGAAAGCACCACGTGCAACATCTCTCACGAGGCACGAGGTGGTTGACTGATGAGACCGCTCATCTGCAGGGTGAGAGCCGGGAGAGGAAGGGCCGGCCCAGCGGGGCCGACACTGAGCCGAGGCCGAGCCAGTGGTGACACATTTAGAGTGAAATGAATTGTAATTTACACTGTCATGCAAATGAAAGACAGGTCCAGCGGGGCTCTCAGCAGCTGGCATTTCAGATTCTGCACTCGAGGGATGTGACTCAGTATTCCCAATGGGTGTGTTCCAGACATTATTTGTTCAAGTGTATGAGGGCGGTGAAATGCGGATGAGTGTGTATGTGTGTCCGGGTGTGACCAAGTTTGAACTACTTTTGTTTAATAACAATAATAATAAGGATGACATAAAAGGGTCCTAGCGTGATGAATCTGGCCTTATAATACATTATTTTAATGATTTTACTGAATTGTTATTCTTTTCAACATAACTGTCGCTAACAAGCTAATTTTTTTTACTCTTTTTTTGGTTTATAGGCCCTATATACTCGTTTTCAGTTTTACTTTCAGTCTTTGTTCCGTTCCCTCTGTTGTGACTGTCTGCCCCACCTTAATGTGTTCCACCTGGGTCACATTATCCCTGTCTCCTTTTTGTAAATTAGTCTTTGTCCAGCCCTTTGCTCTTGTTGGTTCCTGTGGTTTGGTTCCCTAGTTTCTTCTGTGTTTTTACCCTGAGTCTCCTGAGTTCTTCACTTGTTTGGATTTTCTTTGTGTCATCACTTGAGTGAGTTTTGGTTTTCTTCTTTTGCAACTGGCTTTGTTCCTTTGTCTTTTCGGGCTCTGCCTTTATTAATTGATAACCCCCCCCCCATTGCACTTTCCTGTCTGCCTCCTGTCTGCATTTTAGATCCAGCAATCTTCAAACCTGACAATAACTCTGTTTTGTAGCTACTGATTGTTTTGCTTTACTCTTAGTAATTTCAAACCAGTAACTGGTATTAATATACAAAAATACAGATAATTCATTGTTACTGTGGACAAAGGTTCATATATAAGTAGTATCATGAAACTATTACTGTGCAACATGGAGCTTGGAAAATATTCCTTGTGTATTTCAAAGCTGTGCCAAAAACCCAGTTGGATGGATTACCCGGAGTTTTGCAACAGTTTTGGGTTTCCCATCAGTTCTCAGGCCGGGCTGCAGATGGATGGCGGTGGAGTCTTAGCAGGACTGGTTCAATACGTGGATAGCTGTTGGGGGCAGTAGATTATTGTCCTGTAGCATTTGTCAGTGAGAAGTCTCTTGAACAGGTTTCCTAGGTGTGCCGGACTGACAGCAGCTCTGCCAGTCGTCTGCACCATGCAGCTCCTTCATGGAGGGTATTTGACAGCCAATCGCCTGCTCCGAGGCAGCTGATACGATACACTTGCAGATGGATTTTCTGTGTACTAAAAATCAAGGATGCACGTTCAGCATTGGGGTGGAAAACAAATTCCTGATGTCACTATAGGTAATATTGTTATGATCCATGTCCTTTCAGGTTTCTGTCTGTGCCCTCTCCTGGTGTTATCTGTTAGGGCTCCCCCTGGTGTTCTTTCCCCTTTTTTGGTTAATCACATGACTAATTCCCCGCACCTGTGCCTCGTTTGATCATCACTCCCCGGTGTATTTAAACCCTGCCTCACACTTCCTTGGTGTTGAATCGTGACCATTTCATGCCTGAGCCAAGAACCCTGTACGCTAAGCCTGATCTGTTTTCGTAGACACGTTTTTGCCTGACCACTGTTTCTTGCCCTAGCCCCTTGGATTTGTTTGCTGTTTCTCTGGTTTTTGACTCGGACTGTTTGACTCCGCCTCTGGTTTTGCTGCCCTGGTTTTCTGACCCTGTTTACGGACTGGTTACACTGATTTTTGGATTTGCGGATTGTGGACTGTTGAGAATAAAGATCATTGCCAGCACACACTGTCCTGCGCCTGGTTCCTGTACTGATCATCACAAATATATGGGCAGTATTTTGTCCAACAGGTCTGGCTGCTTTCAGTAAAAAATTTAGTGTTTAAAGTGTGAGTTAAAACAATCTACCTATAGCCTACTTTGAAGAATAACACATTTATTATATATATATAAGATATTATATCATAGTTTGTTTATGAGGTGCTCACATATCATGTTATGAGGGTAAACAGGCAAGCATACCATGACTCGGGCCAGGTTCTGACACAAAAGCAGAACAGCTGTTGGGTCTGGGTCCGGCTCTAGTGTTGAGATAGGTGTTGGTGAGGTGTAGATGTTTGCAGTGCCGAGGGAGAGGAGGCCGGTGGAAAAATCCCTGTAATGCACTGCGCTGCAGTGTCTTATTTCAAAAACTCCATATTTGCTGTCAGCTGTCAAAGGGTGCTGAGGAATGATTTGGTGACCACTTAATGGAGAGCTATGAGACTTTTCTCACAGACAGTCCCCTCTCTCCTACTGTGCAATATCCAAGAGAAACCGGTGACTACAGCACTGCTAATGGAGGCCTGATTCAGAAAAGGTGAAAGGCTCCGATGGCCACCACTGTGCCGCCAGTCACATTACATCCACTGTAGCCTGCGCATCAGTGCAGATTTAGAGGTGAGGATGAATGTGCAAAGGACGGAGAAAAGGTAACCAGACTGCAGCCTCAGTGGGGAAGAGCAGGGATGACACAGCCATACTAATGCACATTCAGAAAGCTATAAGTCCCTGCTTCCCCCAGACCATTACACACACACACACACACACACACACACACACACACATAAATGTATACATATTCACGTTAATGCTGTGACAGCTGTGAAAGTCAGCTGTCTGACTGTAATGGGTTCTAGCGGAATAAACCGTTGTTGCGCAACAGTGCCAGCGGGTGGAAAAGGGGAAGGAATAAAGGGATGGTGTGAAGAATATAGCGACAGAGGGCGAAGACTACTGTTGAATCTTAGGAACTGAAATCCTGGTATTTACTGGGATTTTTTGACAGAGTTCATTCTCTTATGTATGATGGAAGAAAGACAAAACCTACAGCACATTATTTGTAGCCATGCTTGAGGCTAAAAACACGAGGAATGGTCACAGTGGTCGGTAAAGAGTGCCAAGAAAACTTACGTGAACCATTATCTGCATTTCTGTATAAATTCATCTTAGAATATAGTGATATGCTGATCTTCATCTAAGTTACAGTGACGATCAAATGCAATTCATGTCAAGTAATGGCACACAGATCACTGTATTGCTCTTGTCCATATTCAGTAACTCATTTAATCATTCACAGTGTTAGCTGACTCAAAAAGAAACCACTCAAACATTTTGAGTTTGCCATCCACAAGAAGCTAATAATTGTTGATTTGCATAATATTGAAGAAGGTTAAGAATAATCTGAAAGAATTCAGTTACCCGTCAGTCCACAGTTTGAAAAATGAATGGAGATGATTTATTACTTAGGCTATTCTCCTTTAGAAATGGGTGCCCAGCTAATTGACTCCAAAAGCACAACACAGAATGCTTAATGAAGTCAAAAAATAACGGCAGAGACAGCGAAAGGCTTGAAGGAGTCATTGGAGCCTGTTACAGCGCTGCTGTCGGAGCAGTAAGTGCAGAAGACAGCTCAAAAACTACATTAAAAATGTCCTTGAACAATACCCCATAACCCTAAACATGTAAACAGCTGAGTGAAATCAGCCGTGAAATGGTTGCACGCTGCAGAGTCTCCTTCCATGCCACTGCACAGTGACCTCAGCTCAAGATGATAAACAAGATGGCATTACAGCATCACAAGTGGTTGAAGTGGTGGATTATCTTTCATTATTTAAATAATATAGTCAAATAATCAATCAATATATTAAAAAATGTTATAAAGAAAATAAATGTAGTGTTATGACTTTATTGCCAAAATTCTGAAGAAGATCAATATAAGAACAGAAATTACATTATTTTCTGAATAATTAACTGTACTTCTTTGTAATAAAGGTCAAAGTTATGGTGGGAAATCTGTTTCCTGGGAAAACAAGTAATACGTTGTAATCTAACAAAACAAAATCAGTTGACAAAACAATCAGTTCGTGCCTGGAGCAGGAATAGAATTTTTTAATTTAAATTTTTAAAATTTTAAATTTGAAAAGTTGACCCCAATTTAAAAGCTGAAAAACTGATTATCCTTATTCACTCAGTGTATTAAATAAAAAAAAACAGAACACCCCATTCCACCCCTCCTACATGTTATGCTATGTTCTTGGCATTGTTTGGTAACATCATGTGCTTATTGTATGTCACTTTGTGTAAATTTTGTGGCACCGTGTTTGGTCTTCTGGTCATTTTGCATCTCTGTTGTCATCTTGAATAATTTTTGTGGTGGCTGCGTGTGACACATTTGCCTCATTTTGTGGGCATTTTGCATTTTTTTGTGATTATTTTTTGCCAGTTTGTGGCTGGTTTGTGTCATTATGCTTATTTTGTGACATTTTTCCGATCTTTTGCATCCCTTTGTGGCCATGTTGCATCACTGTGGTTGTTTTCTCTTACGTGATTTGTCATTTGGTTTGGTAAGCCTTCGCTGTCACTTTGTGGTCATTTTGTGTCACTTTTCGATCCATAATTATTTCATTTAAAAAAGGCAAACAACAACGACAAACAAAGAAGAAAATCTCTGTCACCTTTCACAGCTGATCTATCATGCTTCTGTGCCAGGAAGTCAAACACAGCAGCACAGCAAAGTCATTCAGCTCCAATACAAATCAAGTGCTTTCCATTTCATTAGAACCCCCCGCCCCCCCCCCAACCCACCCACCCACCACCACCACCACCACCACCCAACTGATTGCAGAACTCTCAGCCCCACAAATTACTCCACAGAATCTGGCAGAGACTCAGCCCTTGTAAAACAAAGTTCCCTGCAATTCACAGGGGAACAATTTTAGAAAAGGCCCGCACATTAACAAAAGTACAGCTGTCATCACTTTTGATAAAATAGCATTGGCAAATCGCCTCAATTCATTGAATGATATTTCGATTAAAAGCACAAATTGTAAAAAAATATGCAGATTATTTCAGCACTAAATTAATTTGAGAGCGGTTAATCACTCAAACAGGAGTTAGAATGTTTGCTTTGATATATTAAGCACTGAGCAGGAACCATTGAAGAGATGAATGGGAAAACTGGGCAATATGTCTCCATGTGGAGATGAAGACATACATTATGAACTACAAACTCAAGCACTCGTGCTCATGAACTCTTTACCCACTGAGCTGTGTAACAGAACACACTCACTGGTGTAGGTCAACATCTCCAGTATTGTATAGTATTGAGCAGCTTCAGAAGATCGTATATTTGCTCTGCAGCCTGTTTACTGAAATGCAACAAGCCTTCCTAATGGCAGGGTGGTTATGTGACTACAGTGGCTACAGTGCTTCTAGATTGACCAATAGAGGGACTTGACAATAACATGAACTCCAGAATAGCTTGCAGTGGGATTTCTTCAAGTATCTATACTTACTGTACTTACTGTACAACGAAACAATAATGTTCCTATGACATGGCTTGAACTCGTGACACTAGTTGTGTAACAACTGGCAATGATGGTAGTGTATAATGTCAGACTATTTAATGGAGTGGCATGAAATTTTGTGACGTTATCTAAGAAAACAAAAGGACGAAGCCTCCTGACTTGGCGATCCCCTGACTTTTCCTGTAGTGCCACCTTAAGTTTGACATTTTTACTTTTTGGTTAACATCTTGACAACTATTGGAAAGGTTGCCATGAAATTTGGTATAGACCTACATGCTCGCATACATGAACTGATCACATTGTTCGGAGTATGGATGCTCATCCACTGACCTTGTCTTTTGTTTCTGTTGTTTATATATTATGGATTAATAATCATTCATTAATGGTCCTTCCTTTCTTACTGAATATAAATGGATCATGGAGATTAGTTTATCAGATGTCTTACAATGCATATTTTGGCAATCCTGATCTGTTCTCCATGACCTGCTCTATGGAATCTCCAGAAAAATGGACACAGTGCCTTGCTGCAAACAGAAATGGTGAAACCCTGAAGTAAGAATCTAAGCTCACCTCCTCCGTTCACCTTGACTTTTCCTAGATAATGATGTTAGAAAGCTGCACAGTCATCGTCTCTGCTCTTACAGACAAAATAAATACCTGTACCAGCCCAAGGGCGCTATCAAATATTACTTGACACCTGATCTTGTCCTGAGGGCTTTGACATGTCCACCATGAGACCTGTCAGGATGTCCACTTTCATACCAACATCTTCATGCAGAAAGCCTTCAGGGAGCGCCACTGCCATTTAGAAGGAAATACTTTTTATCCAGCCTAAAAGTGAAGGGCAGCAGGTTACAGAGAAAATGTCTGCTAAGTGCAATGGTGCTGCAGGTCAGAATGAAAGGTCGCTTCTAAAAGTGCTTTACTGATAAAACAGCAGCCTCACTGAAAACACAAAGATGTCGCAGGGCTGTTGATATTATATCATACAGCATTAAGCCTGTTTTGCACAGCAAGTCTGAGAAAGATGAGCCACAAAATAATGAGGCAAAAGTCACATACTTCAAATAAATATTGGCATTTCAGACCATCATCCATCCTGTGCAGCCTGGCTCTCATCTTCCATTCATCTGTTGTGCTATTAGCGAAGGGGGCCGCTGCTCACATCCTGTCCGTCGGACACACTTGTCAACATGGAGAGCTTTTCAAATGATCCACTGGCAAGCTGATTTCATTCAGCGCTCGTTGCAGCCAGGCGTGGCCCCACATAATCAGCTCGATACTGTCTGAAAGACTCAGAGAGATGGTGTTGGCCGGCATCTAACTAAGATGTTACAGCAAAATGACAAGGATATTTTGGCAGTGCTCCCAAAGCAGTCCTCTTCAAGTCCCCTCATGGTGAAGAGTGTCGTGTCACCAGAGAGACAGGCGTATGGTGCACTTAACATGAGCTTACAGGATGTGTTTGCAGCCTCTATTAGACCATCAAGCAAAGTCAGGTGAGAGGATCTGCATAATTTTGTCATCAAGCTCACCCTGTGTTCAGACACACATGAACCAAACATGGCTTTAGTTATTTTCTTATCTTTCCTGTTGCCACTACATGTCCGTTTCCTGGGGGAGATGCAATGACAGTGAGTGGATACCACTCCCAACCATCAGAGCACATTCCATCCAACCATCTTTTTTCTCCCGCTCATTCAGCGTCCCTCTCAGCAGCAGTGTTTTCCAGTTCCTCTTCAGGGACCACAAGGCGTACTCAGGCCAGATGGTGTGTATACTCTGGTGTGTTCTGGGTCTATCCTGGGGTCTTCTACCAGTTGGATGTGCCCACAAAACCTCCAATAGATGGCGACTAGGAGGCATCCTGATCAGATGCCTGAACCATCTCAACTGGCTCCTTTCAACACAAAGGAGCAGCAGCTTTACTCCGAGCTCTGACCTCTTTAACCTACCTGTAAGATTGAGCCCAGAGACCTTGAAGAAGAAACTAATTACAGCTGCACGTATTCGTGATCTCATTCTTTCAGTCATTACCCAAAGCCCATGACCACAGGTAGGGGCTGGAACCTAGATACACTTTGCCTTCCGTCTCACCTCCCTCTTGACCACAAAGGTTTTGTACAATGCCTGCATTACTGCTGATGCTGCACAAATTCACCAACCCTGTCAATCTCACACTCCATTTTACGCCTAGCTTGCGAACAAGACCATGAAATACTGGACTCCCTCACAGGAGGCATTTCCATAAAGTTTAAACCTTTCTCGCCTCGTAACAGGATGCCATTCTTTATGAAAAGACAGGTTTCCAGGCGATGGCACAAGTGAGATGCTCCTGAGCGATGGGGTAGGGAGCAAACGGGAATGAGGAGAACACAAAAAGTTGTTTTTCTGCCTTAAGCTGCACAAACACAAAAGTGATGAGTGGGAAGTGTATGTGTTTGCTCCTGAGATGCGGTCAGAGTTCTGGACTTCACGAAGGCCTCAGATGGTTTTGTAGTGAAACTGCAGGAATAAATGTGCACTATTAGTGTGCGTTTTAAGGCTGTTTGATGAAGAGCGCAAACATGTGTCAGACTCAGTTATAGATGCCAGGTGTGCACATGGGTCTTTGGATCGAACATGCATGATGTTTTATCAATTATTCAGAGAGAAATAAACAGCTTTTGATCCTTTCCATGATCTGTTGTGGCTAAAAAAAATACTTTTTATTGTCACAGTATGAAGCTTAGCCTGTATACACTGCAGTCATCTAATACGAATTTTTGCAGTAATACGTTTGGCTTAATACAGAGTGTCTAGTATATCCTAAGGAAACACGATTTTTATACTGTTAGCTGTGCAGCAGCCAAACAGCAGAATTTTCATGCAAAATGTAATGTTTATTATTATTATTATTATTTTAAATATTCTATACTAATCTTGTTGTGGGGGACAAGGGCTTCTGTGTTTGCATTCTGTTTTGCCAGGTGATGCTTTGGGGCAGTCACTGTTCGTTTCTCACTGCCTGTAGAGCTGACATTGTCTGGTCCGTGTCAGTGTTATCACTGCTGCTCACTGCCATATCTCACTGGAATACAGCATGTGTCATGTTTGATAGCCAGAGCCGATAGATTTAAACAGGAAACTCGTCTGTTGAACTTCAAAATAACAACCTGGCCCTGCCTGCCAAAACCTGTGCTGGTGAAACATAAAACTTTATGCAAATGTCCTCCAAAGCACAAGACTGATGTGACAGTCTGCAGATCAGTTGTGCTCGTATAATTAGCAGCCGTGACAGCGGTGCTGGTATTGTTTTCACCTTGTCAGTCAGTCTGTGTGTGTGTGTGTGTGTGTGTGTGTGTGTGTGTGTGTCCGTGTGTGGTCTTTACTTAGGTTACTTTTGGGGACAATTTTCACACTTACGAACAGTTAATTGGTAAAAGGCTTGTCAAATTGAGGACAAAAGCCTTTCTCCTCAACTGGACAAACCTTGTCCACGGCTGGGAAAAAGGTGACACCCACTGCAGCAGGAACTACCACAGAGACAAATGTTTGCAAGATGGTCTATACTTCCCACTGGAAACAGGAGGAGAATCTCACTATTTGTGGAAGAATGGCTCCTTGATTCATCAGTAACATGACACACAGTCCTGCCAATGATCAACTATGGCCCTGTTCATACCTGGCAACACCACTGGCTGATCCGAATACAGGTGAACGGCTCTAAGCAAGAGTGTGAACGCACTCCAAGACACAATGAGAATGCATAGAGATCCAATCATTTAGAGCACATTTGAAGTGGGTCTGGGCCACTTGTTGAAGGACCTCAACTAATATACTCATTCATGCTCATTCAGCTGGTTCTCAAATCAGGAAAGCTGGCTTTGTCCACCAAGCCTGAACATTTTGGAAACCCACAAACATCTTGGGCAGTTTGGTGTCCTGGAACATGCCAGGGAATAGACCCAGTCTGTGTTGTTTTGATTTCTTCTTCTTTTCATTTCTGGCAGACTAGGCACAGAAAGTGAATTGCAGCCTCCCGCCACTAAAAAACAGCATCACATTTAGTCCTTAGAGAGCGAGAGAAGCTGCCCTTTGATTCCATATGTGTGAACAGACCGTCACGTTGGGTTTCAGTGTGAATTAAATATTTCTGAGAACTGAGCCTTGAATAATCTGTCTGTCTGTAATATCCTGCATGACCAGCTTGAAGCTGCTCATCAGGTTCACTTCAACAACTCCGTACACATGTGTGTTCAAGGATGACAAAGATGGAGACTCTATTGCAGGTTTTTAAACAATGTGTTTTCCCAGTGCTGCACTCTCTGGAAAATCAATGGCTGTTTTGCCTCATTTTCTGGCCAAAATGAAGAAGAAGAAAGACAGAGGTGAACGAGACAGAGTGACAGATGGACAGACAGTCAGTCAGACAAGATTGAAAGCAGCATAGAGCAGAGAGCCTTAATATTTCAGATCTAATGCATTATTTATAGCCGAGGCGAGTCGGCTGAATCTGCCAGAGTGCTCTTGGGTGAATGGAGAGTTTTCAATTCATCGCCACGTGTGTGCATCTGTGTGTGTGTGATCGGCCAAGCAGTGGATGAAAGACAAAAGATGAAAGCGGCAGCCTAGAGGCTCTAACTGCGAGATCCAACTGTTGATGTGGTAAAGCTCTGAAGTTACTTTAGCTCTCAGGTAGGCACCCTAGGTGGCCAGCATTTGTGTGTGTGTGTGTGTGCGTCTATTCATAGAAAAATAAAACAAAAAACAACAAGGCGGGGAAGTGATGCAGATGAGAGACTTTTGGACAAACCAGCTGCTGGCAGCAAAGTCACTAAGGCCTTTTTTATTTACTGTACAATATCCACACACAGGTAGGCACACTTGGGGAGTGTACAAAAATGATTTGGCTGGGGAGGGGAGTTGAAAAAAGAAAGATGCCCCCCACCGTTATTGCTATTTTGTTTGGGTGAAAGAAAATTCCATCAACTTCCCACAGTATTTTAACACTGGAAATGGAGCGATACTTTTCACATAGCCAAGACTTATCTAACACCAAAGTTATGGCAAACATAAAACAATGTTTAATGAGCAGTTCAGCCACATTATAAAAACCTATAAACCAAATCTCACTGAATTACCAATATCTATAAGTGCCAGATCTGTGGGCTTGTAAATAGAAATAAGGAAAATAAAACATAATGATAAAAATCAGTAGTCTGAACTTTTTGTTTCACACTGGAGTCTGCAGTGTTTGAACACACTCACAAAACTCCACAAGCCTGTACACATAGTTGAAGCGTCACAAACACCCATTTACGCACGCGCACTTGGACACACCTGCTTAACCCCACCGTTAACCCCGCCCATTCCTCGCGCCTGTCCATCCTTGTTTGGGTCGATGCGCTTTAGCGTCGTGGCGTCGACCCCCCCACCCCCCCGCGCGGTGCGCTCCAGCTGTGAGGGGGGCCGGCAGAGGCAAGCAGATCCCGCCTCCTCCCCTCCTATTGGACGGTATGAGGGCTACAGGCTGGCTGGGGGGCGCTGCGCTGATTGTGACAGCTTTGCAGCGTCTGAGCGCAGCTTGACTCGCCGGCTGCTCAGCCGGGACTCTTCTTCCAACTGTTACTATCAGAAAATACTCTCATTACGGCAGGGCAAAGCATTTAAAGCACTCGGGGGGATTAAGCAATGCCTCAGCCGCGACCTGAGAGCGCAGATGCGCACTGACTCCACAGCATCGCAGCGCTCCGTAGTCCACATTTGGGCACATTTCTCGAGCGAGTCCTCTCCCCAGTCCACCTGCCTGAGCGCATCGGGAGCGAAGAAGCCCATGGAGGGATGTCGCGATGCTGTGCACAAGGAGAACTAAAACTTTGGTGTCGACATGCGTGATCCTGAGCGGCATGACCAACATCGTGTGCCTCCTGTACGTCGGCTGGATCACCAACTATGTGGCCAACGGCGGTCCCAAAGTTGCAGAGAGCGGCGGCGGCGAGGCGGAGAGAAAGTTGGAGGAGGACAGCAAAGGGGAGACCCTGAGGATTATGGAGAGGCTGGACCGGCTGGAGAGCGTCGTCAACGAGCACATCAAAGGTCAGACCAGCGTGGTCTCGCTTTCTTTCTTTTTTTTTTCTTTCCCTGAGACATCACATGCAAAAAGCAGTGATTTATATAGTGTTCAGCAGCCTCCGGAGAAAAGTGGGATCAATTTTAATTTACTACGAGATCACCTCCTTCACCTTACTGCCTTGCGGGGTTATTCTACTACCCCCCTTCTGGAAACATTACTTCATTAATCAATTATTTGAAACACAGAAAGTTGACAACAATTTTAATAACCTATTCATCTTTAAAGACATTATCATGAAAAATGCAAATATTTACTCCAGCTTCCTAAAAGTGAGGTGTATATTGTATATTGAGTATGTTTAAGTATGTTTTATGTTTATCACCTGGGCGTGGGAAGTTTTGGTGAAGTTTTTCTGGCGTTTCATACAAAAAAAGATAAATACTCAAAAGATTAATTGATAGTGAAAGTAATCAATTGCAGAAGCTGTGAACCTTACAACCAGTACACTTCAGTTGTATTATAATAGTATTATTGCAGTCAAGTCAATAAAAATGTTCCATTCGGTCATTTAAAACAACATCTACTACTTTTCTCACTGTATGTGACCTGGAGGCTTCAGGTTTCCAAATCACACTTGTGTAAGCTGCATACTGAAATGTGATTGGCCTGCAGACAACTTGTGATGTCACATAATATGCTCATACTGGCTGAACATGAAGGGTGATTTACGATGACCACAGAGAAACTTTCCTGCACATTCATCAGTCTATCCACAGAATGTCAAACATCTAAGTTAAGTTACCATGAGCAAAATGCATTTCTGCAGAGGTCCTTTTAGGCCCTTCCGAATATCATAGGAATTTTAAAACATTTTAAAATATTTTTTGTGAAAAATCATCAGGGCTCCAACTAACAACATTTTTTCTGGCCAGCAACAGTTGAACTCACTGATATTTAGTTTACTTTTGGAGGGGACTGTGTAAACCAACAAATATTCACATTTATGCAGTTTAAGTTTCTTTAGTGGGACCCCCACAGTTCTTACACAGTCAGTTTACAAGTTTTGGGAAATACTATGTGTATCCTGGAGTATCAGAGGGAGCAATGTTGATGGGTGGAGCCGAAACCACAAGTTAAACAAATTAGAAAAACTCTGGAGTGTGGAGTTAAAAAGCAGTGAGCTTACCATTTAAAAAAAACAAAAAAAAAAAACTTGAATAATTAATGAAAAAAGGTGCAGTCTGCTTGACTAAACTTAGAAACTTTCCATTGGTTCCATAAGAGACAAAAGTTCCGATGGGGGCATGAGAAGCTCACTGTAAGTGATTTCCTGCAGTAGCACTGATTAACTGTGATAATTCCTTCATTATCATAATGTTGAATTATGATTCTGAGTGGTGTCCAAAGTGAGCACAGCATCAAATCTACTGATAGTTAACGCCCCATTTTAGTGCACTATTTGTGTTTGCCCCCCCCCCCCATTTACAGCCTCTGACCAACCATGAAGTCCAACCTAAATTCAGAAATCAGATTAGGTCGTTTGTCTTGCAACACTATTTAGGTCAGAGCTGGACAAACTTTTGACATTTATTTTTACATAATGTTTCCCTCAAGACACCTAATGGTACTCGTGTTGGTCTGTCTCTTATCAATGGGAGAGGACAGTTTGGTTCATTGACAAAAATGTTTCAGTAATACACACCCAGGAGTAGTAGTCGCCCTCCTGGGTCCCCCGTGCTTTAGTTATCCTCCTCAGAGATGTACGTCAGTGAGTCAATACATGAAAAAGTGGGACAAAGTCTTGCTTTATCCTCGGCTAAATGGGACAGTAACTGAGAGCAGGATTCAGGCAGAAATATGCTCGCTGTCGCAGCACCGAGATGATAAACACCAGAGAACTCTTGGGTGGGAGCGTTCCTCCAATGCCTGACAGACAGCAAGAGAACGCCGTCCCTCGGAACGATAAGGCCCGCAACATCAAACATCTCTGAGAACTACTGTTGATCTGGGATTAATTTTCAGCTTCATATGAGAATGTGGAGAACACGCTGCTAATCAGAGAGGCTGGATTAATACCACTGATCACATTTACAGCGCGTGGGTTTTTCTTCAAGATAAGACTTACAGATAAGACTTTGTGCCATAATTTTAACACAACACACCTTGAAACACACTTTTTTTTTGCTGTTTCTGCCCTTGCATCAACGTGTCAGTGTAGTTAATATCCAAACCTTGTAAATAATGAAAGTGAATCCAGTTTCAAATGGCAGAAAATGTCAGGCTTCAGACTGAGATGAGTTGCAAAGTGCTGGACAGAATTCAACCTACAAGTAAAACTTGAGCAGTAATGATATATTTTCATATCTGCAGATGCATGGACACTGCATTCATCATCCAGTCAGTGCTTTGGTTTGGAGTCATTTTTGCCTTTCATGTACTTAATGAACCTCTAGTCATAATTAATCAAATTTCTGTATTTGCCCAGATTTTATGATTGAAAATAATTTGTCTTTTTTTTTTTTTTACTGATGCCACTGCAACTGAATGGTGTTCATATAGGCTGGATGAGCCAACCAGTTAATGCTCTAAAACACCACTTCCATCCTTTTTGCAAGGACCAGGTGGTGTTGGGGGGCAAAGGGGCAGAAATCCAAAAGAAATCCAAATGTGAAAACAGCCAGCTGTTGGGTCAGGGTGTCAGCCTACAACAGGGGGCACTGTTTCCAAACTGGATGGGCTTTGTAAGGCGATACTGTCCCAGTGATTCAGCATTGGTTTCTCAAGTGTTGCTCACTGTGGTAAAAAGTGAGATGCAAATATGAGAAGGCGTATACCTTTCCAAACACCTATATGTGCTGATTTCCACAAACGTCAGCTTTCTCTGAAGCAGCACTTCATTGTTCTAAGTGCAGCTCCTGTTGCTGCAGAGATGTTGGTATGATACAAAGCACACGTCATTAAGATGGAGAGTGGCAGACTGATGGTGCACTGAACTGTTCAGACGTGCTAATAGAATTTGCATAGGCTCCGGGGTTACAGCGGGTGAGTAAATTTAGCCCTCGGAGTGCCTGGCACTCTCCTCCCCTACAACCCATCCGCTCCTCGTAGCCGGTGCCAGATTGCATTATCAGCCAGTGGCTGATGTGTTTATGTGTTTATGCTTTGTCACTGACACAAAAAGTCCAGACTGCAGTGTCGAAGTGCAGGTTTGAATGAGGATAATTCAGTGCAAAGAAGGGAGCCCAGAAAATTATAAACTGTACTTGGCTTGAGAAGAAAACTTTTTTCAGTGCATTTTCACTGGCACTGAATGGGAGGCTGACTCAGAGGGTTTGTAATTAGGATCAGAATCAGAAAAACTTTATCAATTGCCACAGGGGAAATTGCTTTGTAACAACTGTTCATCACAGAGCTCAGAAAGAGGAAGTAAATTATAAATTAAAAAATTATTTTATAAAAGTAATGATAAAATACATAATCTCTTGGATAAATAGTGCAAGATGTATAATGCAAAAGATCTAGTAATGTGAGCATTCTGTTTTTATTGGTGTTTTGTTTAAAAAGTTTGCTTACATTTCAGTACAGCACTTTTACTGACATTTTGAATAGCAGTGAGAATGGTCACCAGTTGCCACCCCTTCAGCATTCATCCAGTCACATATTCTCAGCAAGTCTCACTCCTGTTGGCAACAGCAGCCAAAGAGTTTGTGTTTTTGTTCTTCACATGGTTGTGTGTCTTTCTCTGAAGAACATCTTTAGACACATAATGCTGCAGAGCTAACTCTGAATGAATGAAATGAAGCTTAGTTACAGTTTGTGAACTATAAACACTGATTATTAATCCTAAATACTTGGACTGGATATGGAATAATGTCTTGAATTCCGTTTTAGGGTGGATTTTCCACTGAGTTAGCTCAGCAGTAATGAGAAGCCCTGGCTCTGGTGCATGTATCGGGTGGCCCCCCTGGCTGGTGCCATGTTACATTAGTGGCTACACTGAGGCAGAGCCTCGGCGAGGAAGGGACTCAGGCATGGGTGTAAATTATGGCAGACATGACACGTCCCCGCCACTTTTCTGATGACATAAAACTGTCCCCACAACAAATGTGTTACTAATTGTGTGTGCATCAAATACAATTTCCATCTGCTCCGCAAAGGCTTTTTCACTTTCCCACCTTCCTTACATGCAGTGATGTGATTGCTGGAGTGCATTTTGGATGAATCAGAATGAGGGATGTCTTTTGCAACGTAACATGTAGATGTCTTTGTGTGTAGGTAGGGAAGAAGGTACAGCTGCTTCTCACATTAATTACCTCGACTGTGGTGGCCCGTCTCAGTTTCATAATGTAACGATATTGTTTTCACGCTACTCATAATAACATAGAAGATGTAGTGTGTGTTTTGCACTGTGTTGCTTCACAGTAGAGCGCATTGCTCTTTGCCTTGCTCTCTCTCTCTCTCTCTCGCTCTCGCTCTCTCTCACACACACACATACACACACAAACACATCCAGCTACAACAAGTCACGTACAGAAAGTCTTTGCTGGTCGTGTCTTCCAGCTGCAGTGGTGTAATCTCTGCAGATTTCAGAACGTTGCAAGTTTCCACTTGCCTAATTGTGAATCTTTGGTGTAAACTGGCCTTTATGTGGACAAGTAGGTCTGGGTCTGCAAGTAGTAACACGCTGCTGCACCGAAAAACAGCTCATCTTGTTCCTCTCATGTTGACGTTACGCTTGTTGGCCAAACAAGAGGAGCATTAGTAATTGTTCCAGGATTGCTAGTTTGCTTTTCTGTCCTCCCCAGTTCCCAAACCCATCTGTGTGGCTACAGCCGCCGGTCACGGTAGTTCACATCACAGCTAATTATTTCCTGCAATATTTCCCCTCCCTTCAGCAGTCTGGATTAGCAGCATGGACGTGCCAGAAAAGACAGACGTAAGGTATAGACATAAGACATTTATTTTTCACAAATTTTGAGTTTCTTCCATTTTCATATGGCTTCGTTTATACGAAGTCATCTATACGTTTACAGGTGTCAGAGAGGGACAGGAAAAGAAAGCCTTGGCCAAGCGGGAAAAGAAAAGAGGACTGAACATGAAAGAATTTCACTATAAACTTTAAAAAAAAATAACCTCAAAGAGCACATCCCTCTAATTTGAGCACTTTTGTATCCCCGCCTCTGCCATCACTCATTCTAAGTGAATGAACAGAATGGCGTTTGTTTTTCTTCTTTTTTTTCCTTTAAATTAAAGCATAGTACTTGTTTGCGGTTGTCAGTACACGATATGGGGACTGACTTTTGCGCTGGAATGTCACCTCACTGAGCACGTCCCTCTGATGTCATTATTAAAGTGGAAGACCAAGACTAGACAGAGAGAGAGAGAAAGAAAGAGGTGAGCAGCATTTCATCTGCGAGCTGTAATCTTGTAATGTCTCACTTGTTATTGTGTTCAAGAGAGACTATGTAGTGTGAGTATATCTTGTAGAACTGCAGGTAATGCAGTGAAAAGTTCCTAAATGTTTTAGGGGAGGACCCTCACACTACCTGCCACATTTGTATCCCTGCCGTATTCCAAAGCAAACCTGGATTCAGGTCACGAAACGCTGCATTGTTTTAACACAGTGGTTTACAGCTGAGACACAAAACCGATTTTTTTGGCCACAGCTCTCACTCTTTCAGTCTCATGCATCTTCAGAGGATCTGTCTCCTTAACACACATGTGTCTTGATCAGCGTTCTGCATTGTTTGTTTCTATCCTGCCAACTACAAGTCTTATTTTTAGCAGCCTCTTTATGAGTCAATGCCAGTTGATCCGTGTTGACAGACTGCTGAAGAGGAGGAGTGAGCAGGTTGGAGTGTGGACTTCTGAGACTGTGTGTTCGTGCCTGTGCGTCACAGTGTACTTTTCTGTGTGCGGTGTGTGTCATCCGAGATGCATGGCAGCGGTTGAGAGATCTGATGTGCATGTCGCAGCCTACCTATAGAGCTTGTGTGCTGTTGTGTGACGAGCACAGTCGCTGTAAACATCCTGACATCCGTCAGGCTGCAGTGACATTGTAACACACTTGACACAGGGACATTTGCAAGGAGAAAGAAATCCTTTTTTGGGCTCTGTGCTCTGAATTTTCCCCTAGCAATTGCACTCTGAAATGTCAGAGTTAGAAGAGCAAGGAAAAAAAACAAGACACGGATGCAGGTGGACCATCAAAACTACTGGATTATCCCCTCAGGGTGACTTCTGTTCCTGTAAACATTTAAGATCCCCCCATCGCGCTTTCGCCACTCACATTCAAGAAAAGTTGCCAAAGAAGTTGCAATAATTCAGTGGCAAATCCACTCCTGTGCTCTCGTTGTCGTCTGTCAGGTGGAGGAGGTGTGATGCTCGCTATTGCAGAAATGTCACTTTCTCCAGATTAAAGCCTGACGACTTCGTGGCATCTTCCCCTGTGCCGATCCACGGTGGCAGCTTGCAAATTATTAAGTTGCGTTTCGGGGGATTCACACCCATTACTGGATGCAGGGGATGTGCAAGGCAGGATCTAAAATTATCTTGCCTCACCTGCCCAGAACTGTTTTACTGGACAGAAATATTGTAAAATATTGTATGTCACCTCTTTTTATAGCCCTTTTCAACCAAAAAAGCTCTTTTTTTGTATATTCCTGTTTCTGTCCAAATCAGAAGCATGTTTAAAAAATTACTGTTTTGTTAGAGGTACAACAAGGAAGCAACAATACAATATTCATTTTATGTATTTCCATTTATCAATACTACATGTAACTGTAGGATGTGAATAAAAGTTTGTTGCTCATCCTTACTTGGATCCTAGTGGCAGCCAGCACTTGTTTACTCCGTTTACTCGTGTTTGAAGCTTGTGTGCGACTCGTTAGCAAAGCTCAGCAGTGCAAATTCCACCCCAGCACATCCTGGGTCGTTGGAAGATACGATCCCCAGGGCAGGGGCCTTTTGGCACCAATAACCATAGCGAAGCAAGGGAGCTAAATTTAGACCGCGGCTGCTCTGGTCGAAATGCAGGTAAAGTTCCTGAGCAGGCTCCCGGGTCCTGGAAAAGCATTAAAAGTCCACTGAGATACATATCAGACTGAGTCAGAGCACCGCCAGAGCGAGAGACACTCTCTGCATGAATAAGATGCAGGATGGATCAAGCTACTTGTCACATTAATATCACTTTCATCAGCCAGGAAGCCAACAAGGCTGACTATAATTATTACTCATAACTAACCCGAACAGTCCTGCGCTGCAAACGCAGTCTGTCCCGAAGCAAGAAACGCAGGATGACATCGAACAGGAGTTTGTGTCTCTGCTGGGCTGAAACCAGATTAGAGAAGCAGCTCAGTGGATCCGGTGCAGGTTGATTTTTACAGGGTCATAGCTCAAAATTGTGAGCACCTTGTTGAAAATGAAATGCATTTGGCTCAAATGATGTGTGGAAGCAGCAGCAGCTGGGTGGCCTTTTGATGACATACGGTTATATAAGGCAGCTCACACGCGGATGAGAGATGACACAGTGTGTGAATGTTTGTCTAGCAAACACTGACCTCGACAACCTTGAAACTCACTTCTTGCATGATGAGAACCACCAGTTATTGAATAAATGATATACTATACTGTTAAATTTAAGACTGGTTTCCCGAGACTGTACTGGATAAACATTCATTCAATATCAACACAGCTCATTATCTGTAATTTAAGATGGCATTGGAAGCTACTCCTTCTTGTTTTCTCCCCTTTATCCTTTTTGAGATTCTTTTCAAAACCGTCATTTTTTAATCTATAATTGTATGCACAGAAACAAACAAAAGTGCCACAGCTTCGGGGCTGCAAGATTTGATCTCGGATAGAAAATTACCTGAAACTTATCAGTAGGAGCCACACAAGCAGTCTTTCGCTGTGTTGGCTCTGCAGACACATTTTCTATCTCAACACATGTATTATCTTTGTAAAATATGCTTTATATTTATCCAAGAGGCTTTAAGGATGTGGCTAACACAACACTGTTATCACTGTTCCTCAGTTGCTTTTACATTATTTATCTCATAACAAACTCAAGCTAAGTCTCCGCTGAGAATTTGTCAAAGCCCATTTTAGGCAACAAAAGTCTTGCCAGGTTTGATGAGATTAAAGTCTCTGAAGTAAGTTTTCCCACTCGCACTAGTTTGCACCTGCACATCACCTGCGTCAACCAGCACGGGGTTAATTTGGCAGATTTTTCTTTTCCTGGCTTTTTGACCTAGAAGAGTGTTAGTTCTCATCAGTGCCTTCTCTTTCCTGCTCAGACGTTACCATGAATGAGTGATCAGTCTCCTGTCTGTGGTCTGAACCTGTCAGTTTTCCTCTGTCTTTATTGTGGATCTATAGAGGTGTTAAGGTGGATCCATGAATGGATTGTAATGCAATGGAAAATGGCCCTGCAGCTCTCCGATATATGAGATTGTAGCTGCTGTTGTTTTGATTTCTTTACATGTGTGGATTTCTTGATTTAATACCAAGGTCTGGTGAAAATTCCATGTGAATGGCCTGGTCAGAAATATTTTTACTGAAGGAAATGATGTGTCCAGCACTTAATTTCTCACACTGTATCATCATTTGTATGTTTGCTTAAGGAATAGTTTTGCACTGACGTTGTCCAACATTGTAGTGTGTCGTCTGAAGTAAAAACCAGTGAACTGTATTTTAGATATTGTATTTGATTTCATGATAATTCAGTAACTCAGTTACAAACTACTTTGCCGTTACAAATAACGGCAAAGTATGCCCCATAGTTGACTTTAGAATTGACATCAGTGTTGAATAGCACTGAATAAATAATTTAACTGCATTACCATCAGTTCAGCTTGTTACAGTATATTCTCTCTCTCCCTTTAGTGCATGTTAAATACATGTGTGTAGTGAGTGCATCAGTGCAGGCTGCAGAGCAGGCTCCTGAGCTCTCTGATGCTCCTGTGAGAGCTGCGAACACGGGCGTTCATTAAAGAAAGGGACCGTGCTTACACCGGTCAGTGTCCATCCTGTCACTTTACACACAACTCACACCCACCCACACACACACTGGAGATTCATGATGGATTTAACCCTCACCACGGAGACTCCGTGCAGTGGTTTGTGGGTTTCAGTTGACGTACATGTGTTGACAACTCATGCACATAGACACACGAGACGTGACACGCAGACACACACACCTCTCTTCCAAATCCCAGATGTGAAAGCAAAGTGCAAGCTTCTAATTCGGCCATTTGTGCATACACACGTTTCCTCCCACAAGTACGTAAGGAGGTATATGTGCGCACTGTGTACTTATGTGTACCCTTCTGTGAAACAAGTTCTCCTTCCATCTTCCAGTCTTCACCTTCCTATAAGGTGTCATCATTTGCAACTTCCTCACGACAGCAGGCTGCTTGCTGGAGCCTGTTCACATTTCACGCACCATGCGTCCCACGTGGAATCTAACATTTAGTGAAGATGCCACTGTCAGTCACTGTCTTCTAAATCCCACCATGTACTTCTGTGAAGCTGCATTATGACACCGCAGGGAGGCTTTCCTCCTCACCGTCTCGTAGTTATATTCCTCCAGCGAGGCTTTGGAAAGTCCATCACAGGCTTTAAGCCTCATAAAGTTGTCGTCTGAGGGCTACAGGGATTTCCTGACACCGTAAGGTAGTGCAGCTCAAGCACTGGATTGGCCAGAGGAAAAAATGGATGCCCATATTGTTGGAGAGAATGAAGCATAAAATGATTTCTTGTTTTTTGTACTTAAAGGGTGTCGGGTGCATAATCAACAGCTTACTCCTGTTTTTCTTTTCATTTTGTACAATTTAAATTTTTTGTGTTTGCTGTGAGTGGCTGTCATCAGGGTCCTCTTGCAGCAGTCTAAACAACTTGAGTATTTTTCCAGGAAAAACTGTAAAAAAAACAAAAAAACAAAAACAAAAATGTGAGCCTGAGGAGAAAGACTACAGATAAGTTAAATGATACAAGGTATTAAAATAGTCTATCATCAGCAAACTTTGATATGATATGGGCCTTTTTCACAGCAGATTCCATTTCGCTGCTTCAGTTTCAGGGTCCTGGTGTCGTACATGCTGACTGAGTATCATGTCTCACTGGTACACTTGAACTGAACAGAGCCCATGTTAATATTCCCAGTAACACCTGTCCATTTGTTTCAATGCCATGTCACACTGGCTTTGAAAAAAGCATAAAGTACAATAATAAGGGAATTTAAAATAAAAATTTAACTCTGTAATTATCTGCACCCAAGCACGAATAGCTAATGAACAGCTGGTTATGAGAGAGGTATCGCTTATAGTGACATACCTGCAACGACTTACCATCTTGACTCTGCACTTCTTCTCAGCTCTATGGAGCATTTGAGTGTCTTTCAGTTTAGTGTTTTGGTTTTATGGCACAACTTTTACTGCAGATTTTTATCTGCTCTCATCGGCCCCATTTTCAGCAGCGGGCAGCAGTTTTCCACAAAAAAGCTCTGATAAATCCACCGTACACTACCTGCCCAGCACCAAACAGCAAAGGTGAACAGATTGAAGCATTTACAGCAGCTCGAGGTAATTTCTTCAGGATTGGGTCAAGTCCAGAGCAAAGAGAATACTGGATTGAATCCTGTCTAACAAACTTGATGAATAGATTACCTTCCCCACTTGATGATTTGCTGAATATTCTCAAACATGCACTGCAGCTCAACAGTCGTCTTCATTTGCCTTCACCACCTGATCAGTGGAGCAGCGTGAGCATGCCCACTGTACAGTAGCAGTGGCACATCAGATCAGGGGAGAAACAAGGCCGTCGTTAATTTAGGAAAATCTCCTTAAAAGTGACAAGTGATGAACCTGACAGTCAGCTGATCCTGTGTAGTTATTAGACGAGCCCTCCTCGCAGTTTGGCGTCTGAATTCTGGTGCAATAAACTGCTGTATTGTTTGGTGTGACTGTGTACATCTTGTTTATGAAGTGGGATCAGATCTCTGTCTTTTATTTTGAAGCCTGATCGGAGGTGGACTCGCATCGTTCCATGTGGCAGCTGTGAATGTGATAGGCGTCTTCATTCCAGCCCACACATATGCATAGTACTAGTAGTTTTGTGTGTGTTCTGTTAAGAACACAGAGCAGGTGCAATATGGTGTGTCATCATATATGAATAATATACTACGTATGTATGTTTCATTGCGTATACCAAATTAAAGGCGCATTACCAACCTTAACATCTACTTAATCAGAGAGCATGTCTTTTGCACACTTCTTTAAAACTACCACACTTCATTAAATTACATACATTATGAAATGACTAGCATTCCAGTCATGAGCTGAGATCCTGTTCTCTTTGTTAGACGCGGAACTTGCCTTCTAATTCGTCTTTTTCATCGGGTGTCCCTCGCCATCCCTAATCCTGCCACACTTACTGTCTTTCTGCAACGCTAACATCATCAGAGATTCACTCTCGTCTCCCCCGACTATCGCCGTCTTTCACTTTTACTGCCCTGAAGCGAAATACCGGCTTCCTGTACTTGGGGAGGACTATCACACATGCAGTTGGATTTCCCTCAGTGCCGAGATAAAGTCATCACAGAGAGTCGAAGCAAATACAGGAAACTTTCTGAGCTTTAACTATTGTTGTCCGAGTTGTGCTGATGGAAAGTTGGTGAAATGTACTCTGAGGCTGCTTTTCAGGCTCCCCGAGGGTTAGTTCGTTTTCTACATGATTATTTCATGACATTATTTTATTTCCCCTCTGCTGAAAATTAAGTTTAAAACAAGTATTTTTTGATAGAGTTTTATAGATACAGACAAAAATAAGTTGCAATGAAGCAAACATCTGTGCTGGTACTGGTGTGCTTTTTGTTCTCTCATGGACGTTTAGGTTTTCTGTGCTTACAAAATAAAAGTTGTTTGTAAAATCTTGTGATCAGCCTCAGACTAAAACACCCGACATACATACAGACTTTATGTATTATTAGATGCATGAATTGCAGTGACATCAATATATATATACAATATGCATGTATGCTTGCTAAAAGTTCATGGTCAAAGGAAAAAATATACCATTTGACCTATTTAAAACGAGCTATGCAAACTTCAGGAAGTTGTTTTTTTTTAATATGGATTCATTGGCATCTGTCTCTACACCACACTGAAAATCAAGTATACAGCAGGTGTTTTTTTTAAACTGAAAAATCAAAAGAGAAACAAAACAACTACAGATGGGTAAAAGGATAAAAGGAAAGCAGTCTTAGTAAGGTGTTGGGGCCACACTGAGCCACCAGAACGGCTTCAATGCTTCTTGGCAGTTATTCTACAAATATCTGACCTCTGCTAAAGAAACACAACTCTTCCACAACATATTCCTCATTCAGTGTTGTGATGGTGGCGGTGGAGAGAGCTGTAGTGGGCCACGTTCAGACCGACAATAACACTGCTGCAAAATGCAGGTCCCCTCATTCGTTGAAGTGGCACAACTGTGTGGACGCAGCTAATGCTGAGAGCTTTAACAAAAAAAGCAACAAAGAATGAATGCAGCACAAAGTCAATGGCCAATCAGGTACATGCCCAAGCACATTCTTGGTAAAAAAAAAATTCTAGTTCTGTTGTTCACCTGGTAATTGTTAAGACAAGGGTAAAGTACTGCAGAACTTTCCAGAATTGTAAAACCCTGTCTCATGGTATTAGAAAATGCTGTGCAGTGTCTTAGTGTTATAAGTATGTCAACTCAGGGATGTAATCAACCTTCACAAAAGCAATTTTCAAGCGCTGACATGCAAATAAGAAAGTGAACATGTGTGCTTGTGCATGGCTCGCAAGAATGTGTTGGTTTTGATGAGAACAACTTGTCACATTTAAAGTGAGAAGAAATGTCCATTGACTTAGTTACACAGTGGTTCAAAGTCACCAGCAGGTATTGAATGGGTTGAATGAATCACGTGACAAAATAGCATGTGATTCATTTTACTACTCATCTGCTTTCCTTGTGTTTCATTTATTGTTGATTTTCCTAGACGTGTCACCTGTTTATATCTTGCAATGTGAAGGAAGAAAAACACTTTTTCCCTTGATCACTGAGCCTATGGCCCCCAGATTTCCTCTCTTTCCAATTTCATAAGATATCTAACAAATAAAACAAATGTGACTGAATATGTACCCTTGTTAGCCCAGGATGGTATGATTGCAAACCACAGAATTGATCTCTGTGTTAACTAATCACAGTCTCAGCCTGAAAACTGGGAACGCAACCAACTGCATTGCCCTTGGTGATCTTCTGGTGGGATATGGGGGTGGAGGAGAGGAAAGCACTGCTCTCCCGTGGAGACTTTATTGACCTGGAGTAGCCCCCTCTCAGACAGTCCATGAGGGCTAATGCATATGTGGTGGGGGAAGTGAAAAAAAGGAGAGATTAAATTTACTTGTAGTATGGCTGACTCATACACTGACTTCCATCATGAATAACATATAGATTAACAGGCTGAAATACCTGCTTACCTCACCATCGTTGGGTCAAGCAACCTTGTACAGATGTGTACAGATGTCTGTGCCTGTGAAAATTTATAAAACCATATTTTTCTCCCTTTTCTATTTTCCAATCAAATAAATAGTTAGTTTCCAGTTTATCAAGCATAGTCTGATGCAGTCTAATACAAAAGTCCTGCAATAAATCCTGTGCGCATGAAGGTTCCAATATTTTTCTGTTCAAACTGTCTTCAATAGGTGTTGATTTTAACTTCAATCATTCATTTTCGAGTCTGCAGTTTGTGGGTCTATTGAATTGAATTGTGTAATACAGAGAGGTTTTTCTGTTCGGTCTGCCCCATTCATTCCAACGGGCTGCTGTGTTAGACCGCATCTGTTTTAGCTGCACTCATTCTCTCAAGGTCACATAAGATTTACTGGTTCGACGTCTGAAGAAGGAGAGGTGTGCTCTGGTGCAAAATGGAGCCAGAGGGAGTAAAACTCCTCCGGTGAGACACTCTGATGCTGTGGTGAACATCCATTACCAATGCGGCAGTTGGAGCTTCACTTTCCAGTTTGAATTTATACTGTTAATCCTGCAGGAACACATATTTAGTCTGAGCGTTGTAGAGCTGTCTTTGCATAGTTTTACTGCATAAAATGATAAGGCATTACTGGATTTTTTACAACACCTTGCTCATGTGTTTTACTCTTTAGATTGAAAAGTTCTGTTAGTTTCAAAGACATGATGGAGCTTGACAATTTAAGCCGTATTAATTTCACCCCTGCTGCATTGCCTGTGATTTACTTCAGTACAGATTTTGCTGGGTTGTGCCTCATTTTTTAAAATAACAAGTAAAGCGATTCTTAGCACAGTCTGGGTTTACAGAATATATTGGTGAGCATGAAAGTCAACCACTCAAATATTTTATGACCATAGTGCGCTCAAACCAGAGAAGCCAAGAAAGCAGACCTCTGCCAAGGCTGAACATTTCCCCACAACCAGAAGAGTATCTGGACCTGGATCGATTTTTCTTGAGAGCACTGAGTTAGTGTGGGATTAGGTTGAGGCAAATGGTCTGGTGGGCCAGTTATCGAATCAGGGAACTGCTGCTCATGAGCTTAAGCCCATGTGGTATGCGCCCTATCTATATGGCTATCAGGTCAGCCCACATATTTCAAATTTACTGATTTCCTGAAGATTTATTTTGATTTGATTTGATTATTTACATTTTTTGTGTTTCTGAAACAGCAGAGGCCTGTGTGTCATGAGATGTACTGTGACACAAATTTGCCTCTGGTCACTGGTCACCTCTGGAGCCGGAATCTGAGACTGATGTGTCTCCCCCTCAGGCTGTCCCGCAGAGAACGAGGGCTTTGCCTTCATTGTATCATTTTTTAAATACAAAAACACAGTAAACTCCATAAATCACTGAAGCCTGTGCCATTGGCAACATGGTCACTCAATGCAATTTAATGACTTTACTGTTTGCTAATTAATTACGTTATTTTTTCAATGAGAGGCAGACAGGAGCATGACATCATCACATACTGAACACATTCTTCACAGTTGCTCAGCATCTGTTGACCAGCAGCAGCGGGAGCGTCTGCTCTTCAGTCCCCTCAGGATCAGTGTAAAGTCCTTCGAGTGTGTACACAACTTTGTGATACTTTTGTTTTGTCATGTGGCTCTGCTGGGCTGATAGCGGGTTTATAGATGTGCTGCGATGCATCGCATCCTGCATGCCAGTCACAGCGCAGGTCTGGTGGATCACCGGTGGCCTGTCGGAAAGTGGGATTTACCGGCGGATGAATCCGTCTGCTTCAATCATCATTACCCTGGGTTCGCTGAATCCGTCCCCTTAGCGCTCAGTGATATGACTGCAGTCCTTCAGAAAGCGGGGAGATGTACTGCTTCTACCCTCCAGCTATGGCTTCAGGTCACACACAGGATTGCTTCCCGGTGGGAAGAGGTTATCATCGAGGTCATGGGAAAAACACCTAAATCATTTCGATGTCTAGCACTTAGTCTGTTGCTCGGAGACATATAAGTTGTGCAAGGTACACGGCAAGACTAATCCCTGCCCTGAGGCTTTTTTTTTTTTACTGATCACACATCAGCTTTGAGAGATTGGACCTGTATCTAACTGATGTACTAAAAAAATAAGGATATATATATATATATGCAATTAATAAATAGGTCATGTTGATTCATTATAAATATACCTGAATCAACTATAGATGTATTATTTATTTATTTGGGGTCATTTAACAATTTGCCACCTGTTTTAAATGAAATGTGATGGGTCTGTTTAACCCAGTGACATTAGCTTTTTACCAATGGTGCCACCATATTTAATTAATGGTGCAACAAAATAGCCTGAGTAGAAATTACAGGGGAATTGACCATTTTCAGGGCCTAACAGATAATATGTTAGAATGTACCTCCAGAATGCAGCCTCAGGGCAACATTTCTGTGAATATTGTACTTTATATGTATATGGTAACACACCAAATGTCTTACATGATGGTGAGATAAAATTTCCAATGTTTGTGAGTGCAATTTAGTCTGTCATTTATTGCACATGCATAGATATTACCATTTGAATTGCATATATCCAGTATAGATACTTTTTTTTATCAACAAATTGTAACTGATCTTCTCTGAAGCAGCCAGCATTTTTGATGAGTGTGATCTGACACTGCTTCTTAGGGCTAATGTTGGCAAGCACATTGTTATCATAACATATAGAGCAATGCACAAATATACCAGACATCCGTCTTTCCATTTCCAGGATTTAACATATTTAAAGTGGCAATAGACACGTTTGTTAATTTAACTTACAGTATCACAATGGCATAAATGTTAACACAATGTCAAGTCTGATGCCACATTTTGTGCAAACGAAGAAATTGTAAACTTGGTCAAGTAATGCGTCTCTGCAGTGGAGAATTATGTGGAAAGGTCTCCAAATGAGCCTCAGCAGACATATTTATCTTCTGTCCCTGACCCAGATTTGGATGGCATTGATTTTCCTAATATCCAAAGAGAAATGTGAAGATGCACCTGAGCTCATCCCACATTGCCTTGTTCTACTGCAGCTGTGAGATTCAGAGCGCTGCCCTGCATGCCACAAATACAGAAGGCGTATATCTCCAGACTGAAGAGACTTCAGGAAGATTATCTAAGATGTGCAAGTTTGCCACCCACTGCCACTCTCTGCCATCTGAGGCCCGCGGGCTGTTGGCTGTTCAACAACCCCTCCCCCCGTCACATCCATCCAGCCCCTCTCTGTAACATCAAAGAAGCGTATGATTATTGACTGCCTTTGGCCTGAAGGATATCCTACGTCCCAATCTTTCAATGAACTGCTTATCTAGTATCTTCACATTGGCTTGGGCCTGAGCCTATTGGAGAGGACAGGCATTTTGCAGACAAGATGATGCTCTGCAGACTTTCCAAATGATTTCAGGAAAGGGCACAGTTCCTCTCTTATCAAACACTTCTGTCCTATAAAGTTAAACTACTGTGACTTTTATTTTGTATTTTAAAAGTGGAAGACTGTGACTGGCCTTTAGTTCAGAGACAGTATCTGGTCATAATTTATGTTCTTTTTGACAGTACTTCTTATTGTGTTTTAGAGTGTAATACTAAAACAAAATAAATACATTTGAAATAATGGAACACATTATGATTCATTTGATACAGCCATCATTTAGCCTCCAATGTGTGCTTTACACGGTTTTATATTCAAGGACAAAGAGCGTTCATTTGTTGTGTGAAGAAGAAATTTCAGCTGGATAAATTCCGAGAAGCGTTTAATGTAGCATTGATATTGGTATTGGATGTAAATGAATCATCAAAAATTGCATCAAACCGAATCAAAATGAATAGATTACTGGACTTTGACAGCATTATTGGTGCTGATAGTCATCCCTAACCATATAAAACTGCACGAATCACACGTAATACATGTAGAATGTGCACCACCTGAAGACACCTCCTAGTTACCTCAGAGTTTATGACTTGTTTCAGGCTGGGAAAGCTCACATAGTGTGGTGCCGCCAACATTTATCAGGCTGTGTTTTACATGCATGTAGAGTTTCAGGTTGGGAAATCGGTGACAGCTGATGGAGGAGCAGACTAATGACTTAGGATGGAAAAATGTATCACGCTGCCATGCTGAAAATGAAACCTGCCTGCTGTCTTATTGTATGATCCTGTGTGGCCGATCAATAATACTGGATTGACAAAGTTGGTCAGGGGTGAAATGTCATTATATTTAATGAATATGCACTCATGTATGTGATTTCAGGTAACCTGTGCTCAGTGAAACTTCCACAGATGTTGACTTTCTCACTGGGCTCCAGTGAAGTAGTCTTGGCCCTCAGGTTGATCTTTTCTAGTGTGGAGTTTGTGGTGCAACAGAGCAGCTGCGCCTCAGCCAGGCAAGTGGCAGGCGGCAGGGGCAGCAAGGCCAAGGAGCTCTTTCACCTCAGCCTCCTACAGTATGTCTGGACTCAACACAATCATCGTTTCTACAGAGAGGCATTTTTTGGATATTTTTTTTGCGCAGTGTTTTGTCCTGATCACATCTGAGTCAGAAATATGTGGGTTGGATTTTTTTTTGCCCTCAAGGATTCTAGGTCCACATTCTGCATCAGGTTTTAATGAGGAAACACTATTTTCCCTGAAACTATAGTAACACCTCAATACTTGAGGTTATGAAGCTCATCTGAATTCCACCAATGAGTTATGTGCAGACACCGAAAGATTTTGTAATTAGTGCATTAATTAGCCAAATGAAGGACCTCATTACTATAGCTGGCTATGTTCAATTTATCATGGCGATTATAGTGACATATCAGATGGCTTGTCTATGAAGGAAATGGAGAGAAAGTCAGGGAATTTTCCTTGATTCATTTTATTTGCTAAATTCAGACCTTGATAGATCAGTCCAGTCAATTGTAATTATACTGGCCCAAATTACAAATCATATACAGCCACTGCAACTCCTAATTTCAATAAGAAAAAAATAGTAATAACGGACAGAAACCTCTAGAGTAAAGGGGACCAGATCAACAACACCTGACAGAAATTAGCACTTACAAAATTACAATACGGAGAGAGAGAATGGCAATTTACCCAATTAAAATGCAAAGTTATATGAAAAATATGATCAGTGATGTCAGTAAGCAACTTCCAGCCCCCCGCAATCACCTCATCCAAAGCACAAAAACCTCATAAAAGAGCAGACTCCACATATACAAAAGAGAGGAGATTCAAGAATACCCCCTCACACGGGGGAGGAGAGAGGAGTGGAGCCAAGTCTCTATTGCAAGACGGAGACAGAGCAAAAGAGAAAGATGGGCTCACAGCTTGAATGCTGGGTTAGAGTGATGCTGCATTTTGTAGAAAGCTTACAATATTCCCGTCAGCACAGCAGCTATGTAGTTTAATTAATAAGGTTAAATAATTACACCTGTACTGGTGCTTTGCAGATTTTGTGCATATACATTGAAGGTGAAATGACCTTGACAACAGGTAAAATGAATCTGCTGTTTATGCGTCTACTGCGGTTTTGAAATCCATACATCTCTGAATTTCGCAACATTCTTGTTCAGGGATCACAGTCACTTCTTGCATTTATCATTAATCAAATCGTTTTAAACACAGTAGATAGCTGATGCTTCACCCATGGCGAGATTACCCTCCCAGCAGGCCTTGACAATAGCTTGTTGTTCAGTCCAGGGCTGCCACTTACAATGATCTTATTTGTATTTTTTTTTTTTATTCTGATGATTGCTCATTTGGTCCATGAAACATCGGGAATGGTTTCTTGAGCCTAAGGGGATGTGTTCTTTGATCAAACCAAAGATTTTAAATTTACTATAATGTAAGAAAATCAACAAATTCTCAAATTTGAGAACATATAATCCATCAAATATTTGGAATTTTGCTAGAGAAAAATCATTCACTATCAAAATAATTGATGGAATGACTAGCCATTGTAGCTCTAGTCGGGTCCTTATGGGGCCCCATGACACTCTAGTACTCCAATTCTTCAGTAACACTGTCTCGCTCCAGGTTTTCTGCGAATGAGTTCATTTGTGGTAATAGGAAGCACCACTGCAACCAGACCAGGCTGACACAGGGTGCAGAATGAATAATGCAGGACCTGCCTTGGCTGATATTGTACTTTAGGGGTGCAAAATCCTCTAATGAGGTTGCAACTGGGGTGGCTGTGGCTTGGTTTGTCCTGTCTGCAAATGGCCTTGAGCAAAACACTGAACCCCAAATGGCTTCAGATGTTTGTGATTGTGTATAGGAGAAAAAATGAAGACTTGAACAAAAGCGTCTCCTAAATGTCATTAATGAAATCATTGAAGAAATTAACTAAATTATTTAGTTAGGTAGCTAGTTAGTTAGTTAATTAATTAAATGAAGAAATTATCTTTTGAAGTTCACTTCCACTTTCTCAAACTCTTAAGCAGACATGACTTTTTGTATCTGTAATCAATTGCTAGACGCACTGGAAGATTAAAAAACACTGTAGGCTGCAATCAGACAGATTTTACAATTTTCCCAATCGCTCATATTAAAATATTAACCCAGTGAGATTACTCTTTATTACAGTATGTATAATAAGAGAGAATAGCCCTTATTCCTGGTGAAACAAGAGAGGTCAGCTGGAACTAAGACTGTTATTAATCTTAAAGTTGAGTTGGAGTGATCTGTATGCCGAGCGATTACACAACATGCCATGGCACCGCAACATCCACAGTTTATTCCCAGCCTTGGCCTTTGTTTGGTTTACTGTCAAATAAAAATAAAAAATACCACCAAAAAATATCAAGAATCTTTCTCATGATTTTTTTGTTTAATAAGGATAATATTGGTGCTGTGAAGAAGATCCAGTGTGACAGGCAGGCATTGTCTACTCTGACTGATTTCCCCCCGCACATCTCAGGTTTGTTAAATGGCACGAAGACCCTTCGGGAGAAGACATACTGAGTGCGCTTGGTTCTGCTGTGGAAAAGTTTCCAATCCTCCTTCTCACAGCTTAATTATGGATGATAGGAATAATTGAGTGCCCGTATTACTACGACTTGCGGAGGAAAATGCGCTCCCTGAACAGCGGCGAAGCCTGAACGTAATGGAACTGAAACGAAGCGAGGTGCCGCTTTGTAAAGGCTATTGTTGTCGCTGCAGCAGCACAGCTCCATGCCACTTCACCCATTTCTGCCTCGCTGGCTGTCAATCACTTGAAGGGACACAAAGCAATCTCTCCCCACACATGGTTTGGGAACTGCTGCAACTTTCCCAGGTACAAGGCGGGGTACGTGTGAGTGGCAAATTGAATCTGAGGTGAAGTGAAATTAAATTCTCCTGGAGGTGAATACCGTAGAGTCGGGACTTAACACAGCACTGAATAGGCCTGCTTACTGGGAGTTGATCGGCTTCTTTGCAAAGCAGTATTCCACATATTAAACAAGCATGAAAGCACTTTTTCCGAGATATACCTGTTCAGAGCGAATCTGGACGTTGCCTCCGACAGGGACCTGCAGTAGTCTGATGGGAACCGAATGACAGCGGAGATTGCAGAATTATTTCAGTGAAGGAAAATTTTCAGCACCAATCATCATCAAAACTACCAGGCCTTTCAAACAGAATGATGAAAGAGGAAAGAGAAGTGGAAAAGAGAAAGACGGGAGGGATGTGGGAGGATGTGGGTGACAGGGATAATTGAGAGAGAATGGTGGGAGGAGGCATCCAGGGGATAAACGGATTGAGAGAAGAAGAGGTGAAGGAAATGAAAGGAATAGCGGCATAGACAAGAGTGTGTATGTGTGTGAACAAAAGTGATCAAGGAGGAAGATAAAAGAGACAAAAAATGGGACATCGGAGAAATTGAAAGAAAGAGAGTGAGAGAAAGTTTCAATTCGTCTCTGGAGAATTACCTTTCTTGTTGATGTTTGGGCTTGGAGATAATCAGGTGTTGCAATTCCACTTCCCCAAGGGGCCTGAGAACAGATTACAGAACAGTAAGCCTCTCTCTTTCACCCACACATACAGACACACGCGTGCACACTTTCTATCACACTCTCAAACACACACAGACACACTCTCCACCTGAGTAAACAGCGTTCTTTCCTTCTTTTTTTTTATCTGTATTAATATCTCAGAATCCTTGGGGAATATGTGAAACAGGTCAGTCTTTCTCTCATTCTCTCCATATGTGTGTGTCTGTGCGTGCATGTGTAAACAGTGTGATTGCATGTGAGTGTGAAACTATAGCGCAGTTCTGCGTGTGTGTGTGGGTGTGCATTTGAAGCAGCAACAGGAGAAATGAGTCAATCAGTGGTGTTAGGTGTCTTCAGGGAGAAAAATCCTGCCCGCTCAGCTGAGAAGAAGACACACACACACGCACGCCCCTTGGCTACCTATAGGATGTGAACAGCAGGGTGTCTTTTCACCTCTGCAGTGCATGTGTGTGTGAGCATAAAGTAATACATGTTCGTGTGTTTCTGTGTTTTGAGCACAAAAGCTGTTATATTCCCACAAGTCTCCGGGTGTCTGCCGCACACCGTGTTTTATTCCAGGTTTAAAAAAAAAAAAAAAAAACGGCGTGGCTTGAGCTCAGTAATGAACTGCTGTTGCTTTAATGTTTGGCTGTGCGCCTCAAGGAAGCTCTCGCACTCTTCTGCCTCTCCATTGTTTTCTCACCGCCTTAATAGACCGGATAAACACTACACAGTTTCCTGAATCCTCTTTGAAGCATTTTATTTGAAAAAAGGTTGCAGTCTAAACCATTATTTTCTAGCCTGGGTAAAAAAAATATTCCAAAAGCTTTTAAACCCAATTTTTCTCCAGTGGAAGAGTTTTGGGACCATTGTGCCTTTTATGAACTCAGGATTCAGATTTTGTGTTTGGCTGGATTGCAGCTCTGAGAAGATTTACACATAGTTTAAAATGCTACACCAAATATGACACTACGCACATGTAAAGTAATATAGGAAGCTTATCACGAATGTGCAGATAATGAATAGGTAAAATGCTGATTGCTGAACATGGGGAAAAAATCAAGACACTAATTCATTTTAAATTCTTTATTACTTTAGATTACCCAAGTGAGAGTTAAAGATGCACTGATTATTTTTTATGTTATTACTGGATCAAATTAATGTATATAATGTGAACGGCATCATTCTTGCATGGCTGACAACAGTTGGAGGAGACTCAAAACGAGCACTAACGGAGGATGAGTAATGACTAACATGTAAGAGGAAGACAAATATCTTGTCTCCAAATGAATGCTAATGCTGCTTCCTCTGATGAATGTTAAAATAGTTAGCTAACTTTACATAGTTATTTGTCTTTATCCCCTGTGGGACTTTCAGGAGTTGGTGAACTACACACTGGGTGTCTCCCAAGCTTGCCCTGACACCTTTTCGTGTCCGCACTGTCTTTCCTATTGAGGGTAGCTTTTCTTCACAAACCATAACAACTTAATAAGGTAATAATATATCACATGTTGTGACATTTGCTTCTATTAATGAGAGTGCCCTAACTGAATCTACTGAGTTTTCTTGTGCTGGTGCTGCAGGTTGTGTTTTAAACCACAGCTCATGAACCCACAATCTTTCATACAAGTGCTCAAGGATCAGTGGAATATCTGCACAAACACTGCTGTCTTCTGTACATACTCAAACAGCATTGAGGAATCGTGAAATCAAACCTTTCAGTGGGTTGAATTATGGGGACTTGTTCATAATGAATAAAGATGACAAACTCATAATCTCAGTCATATTCACAAATGGCGCTATCTTTTTCCACAGTTTCTTTCTAAGATAGAGATCAATGAAAGGAGAACATTCATCTTTCTGTCTGGCACGCCTGCCACTACGGTCAAACCCTCCTGATACTAATCTGTCTGCCCGTTTGCCACGACGTGCTGCTTGCTGTTGGAATCTGCTGTGGCCTCTATTTCCTCCACCTGACAGACAGTAGGTTGTGAGCATCTGTAGTGGTTTATGCACATGAAATTGGCTTGTTATGGCTGGGAATGTGAAGTAAAGGTAGCATTTTGGGGTCATCAGACTGTTTCAGGTTTCATGAAGTGCCAGAGGAGTGAACTTAAGTCATATGAGTCAGTGCAGAGCTTCTCCAGCTGAATGACGCAGTCAGGAGCTCACATTCTCATGTATGGCTTTGTAGATGGAAGAAGAAAACAGGGAGTGATGAGTTTAAGTTGATTTCTTCAAGGCATTCCTCTCTCTGACTAGGTCTATAGAGGAACTGGGTCAAAGAACAAGCTCTTCCTATGGAGTGGTTTCTTAAAGACAGGCTCTTTCTCTGTGTCTACTGACTAGCACAAATTTCTCTTCACACTTCAAATCAGAAGTGGAATCCTGAAAAACACGATTTCCAAGGGCATGTTCCTGTCAGATTTTAAGTACCTGTGGAGGTGGCATGTCTCACTACATTACATCAGCACACACTTTGAGAGCCATCATTTTCATGTAAGACATTTGCCAACTGAAGAGCACTTTTTTGTAACAGTGCAGCAGTTTCATTTGACCAGGCTCCTACAAGAACACCTTTGAAGTAGAGAGGAAGAAGGAAAGTGCATGAGAAATCACCTGCAAGCTCCAGTAGCCTAGCTCAGCATCAGCAAACTTGCATGTTACATTTACCAGCTTTAGTGGATATGGAATACATACTGTATATATAATGTAATGAAAAATAGTATCACAGGGTTAGATTTGAACCACTGTTTGCTGGCTTTACCAAATCTTAACACTCATCTCTCAAGGTAGTTACTTTGCAGATGGGTCAAAGGTCAAATATGGAAAATAAAATTGCCAAATTTCCCCCTGGAAAAAAGATAATAAGCGGACATATATATATATATATATATATATATAGGTGATTTTTTTTAAAAAATGTGTGTACACATGAAGGAACTCCTCCTTTTCGTTGCTCCTGTGCAACCTAATCAGTCAAAGAGAATGAAGTTGACATAGATAAAATATGCACAGGCATCATCAGTGTTCTTATTAAAAGGGGTGTTACCAGGTAAAAGCCTAGCTTTGAGCAAACGTAAGTCATATATAAGGGTACTTCATTGAAACTTGAAAATTGAAACAGATAGTAGACATCAGGTTGATGGTGACATCTCATCTCTTTTTAGGAATAGAGCGTATGTCCTAAGTGCTGAACTCATGATATGTTGTTGTTATTATGAGGAAATCAGGAAACATGTCATGAATCCACTTTCACACAATCATGTCAAAGATTTGACAAAGGATTTTTGGTTTCAGGCTGTTGTATTATTTTCTAGTAATTTTTTTTCTATTTCAGTATGAAAATGACTGAACGGATAATTTCTTCACTGAGACCGAATTGTACATTTGATCACCTAAACTGACTTTTACTTTGAAGGGCACATTATATTGAGCAAACTGTGAGTACATCTTGCACAGTCTGACACTAATCGCGCTCTCCTAACCAGGAGGAAATGAGAAGCTAAACCCTGCTTAGCGACATAATTTCCTTTTTGTGAAGGAAATATCTCCTTTATGAAATTCTCCCTGGAAATATGAATCCTCTTAATGCTGTTTTTATAACTCACACACTGATATTTGAGTCATGCTCCTTTCAATCCTATAGCAGTTTCTTATTTTAAATGCAGTTTTAACCTACAGCAGCTTCAGAATTGGATCAATTTAAAACATTTTCAAATGGATGCTCAGTAGTCTATACTCAATAATCCATAATGACAAAGTGGAAATGCTTTCTTTTGTTTTTTCTTCTCTGAAATGTTCAATGAAAAGGTATCAAGAACCTGGATTCAGCCCTTTTGGCTGCAATTACAGCTTCAGGTGTTCAAAGATTGGTGCAGTTTACTGCAGTCTTCCTGGCAGCTCCTCTGAAGCTATGGCAGACTGGATGAGGAAGCATCTGTGAACTGTCATCTTCAGCTCTGTCCTTCTACCAGATTCTCCTATCCCTGCACTACTACTTGGCTGAAGTGCTGTTAGAGTGACCAGTGGGTTTTTCTCTCTTATCAATATCCTTCTTGGACCTTCAAGCTGCACTTACTTGCTGTTTCAGTGCTTTCAGCCACATCTCATGGCCAGCAAATGTAATTTGGCTCAGTTGTTACTTGGATAACTTTAAAATGAGTCAATTCAATGACACCTGACTCAACCTGATGAAGTCCTGTGGAAGTTGAAAAAACCCCCAAACAAATAAATGGACCATGATTTAATGATCATTTTGTTAAGCTTTATCTGTTTCTAAAGTCTTAATATTGAAGCAGTTACAAAGACACAGATACTTAGATGCACGCATACATCAACATACATGTGGATTTAATGTTAATAGCACTTTTAATCCAAAACAGAAAAAAGTCCTTGTCAGGTTCACCAGAGAATAACTCAACTACTTAGTTTGTCACAGCCATATTTTTCTTTCTGCTCAACACACACTACAAAAAAACATTGAAACATTTTGTATTAAAAGTTTTAATACAACGTAGTAGTCAGTTTCTTTTATTTTTAGGTCACAGACAGTGATGCAATAAATAAATTGCAGACTTATTCTGCCAGACTTCATCTACTGTTTAATCAGATCAGAGCAGTATACATGTTTCCCTGTTCTGACACCCCGCAGCAACAGGAAGCACAGCTTTCCTCCAGCAATGCTAGCAGCAGACTTTAACAAGTTCACTTCTTATAATGTAATAAATGCACCAAAAATTGTAAAGGCAATATCATCCTGATTTAATACAACTAATGTGAAATGTGTAGGGGTAGTGGTGGTGGTGGTGGTGTGTGTGTGTGTGTGGTGGTGGTGGTGGGGGGGGTGCAAGGGAAATTTCTGCATTCTTAAAAAAAAAAAAAAACAAAAAACACCCAGCATTATTAAACCAAATAGATGGAGAAAATGGAGTTACTTCACACATTTTATAGATCAGAACAGACCAATCACTGTCTTAGACTTAATTAAAAATGAATAAATGAAGTATTTCCTTGACACAATGCTTCAAAATATAAAGTACACACTACAAAAAATAACTGGACACTATGCAGTACTAATTGTAAACATTTATTATGTACTTATTTTAAGCCCACTTAAACACTTATCTCGCGCATATAAATTTAGGACATGGCCACTTTTAAAATAGATAAAAGTGACTATATCTCTTTGGTCTCTTTAGTGACTATATACACAAGCATCATGTCTTTTGTGTGAGATGTCATGGCATTTGTAAAGTCTGCTCAGAGTCAACTAGTAGGGTGTAATGTTGCAGAACGCATCAGCAAAACTTGCTAAGGGTGGACACAGGATGATTGATGCACTTGTGTCTGACTCCATTGCCTGGTGCTTTTCATGCAGTTCTTTGTGGTGATGAAACATGTTGGTGAAAACACAGTGGTGTCTTGTCCATCTGCCTTTTTGACCCCAAAGTTAAAAAAAAAAACATGGCTAATTAATGTTTTAAAGCACATGAAGAAACTAAACAAGGAACTCTGTGTCTTAGGGCCTTGTTTTATAGTTGCTACATATCTACAGTATATTCTTCATTGCATTGTTTCTAATGCTCTCACAGTCATTACATTATCATATTATATCTAGCCATTATTTGCTCAACGCTAGTAACTATAAATGCATAATAGAGGTTCAAGCCTCAATAGACTTTTCTCATGGTTGTAGTGTTTCCAGTCTGTAGAACGTATCTGCATCTGCCATGTGCTTTGATACAACTTCTGATGGATTTCTGCCTATTAAAATGTATCAAGACCATTTCAAAGACAATTAGTTTTCCCCTGTTGGTCATCCATCATGGATTTTGCTTTGTGTTTACATCCCACACTTTATAATGGGTTCTTCTCATACATCATCATGGGTCACTGCTCAAGCTTATCCTCGTGTTGTTTGTGTCTGCCTCTCAAGTGGATTTTGCACTATGAAGATCGCAAGATAACGAGATCTGCATGACTTGGATGATGCTAATGTTGTTTGGGCTGTTGAAGTACATAACTGTACTGTATCTTGTTTCCATACCAATTAATATCCATGCTTGTTAATGCTTATTGGATTGTCAGCGATGGGCTTTGGATTTCATGCTTGGGTGAAATTCACATTGTGATGACAAATGAGATAATTTTCTGTTTTGTCCTATCAAAACAAGTGAGGTGTAGATGAAAAGCACAGGCTGTGTCCTTACTTGTATTTCCCTGATTGCTTTCACACTGCGGCGACAGAATGATAAGTTGTTGTTCTCTATTAAGGTCTGAAAAGTGGAAAAGAACATTCAGACAATAGAATGTCACTTCTAATTTTGTGTCTTTTTTGCCCCAGTGGTCACATTTTCTGTCTCAGCAGAAAACCTCCAGCCATGGAAAATTCTGCTAAGATGCCTGTACGTTTTTTTTTCATTTTACAGTATATTTTTAATGCTTAGCCTCCATCTTAAGGTCAGTGGAGAAATCTGCAAACATTTAGTAAGACAGTAAATAGTAGTAAAACTAAAATAGGAGTAGGAAACAAGGAAAAGCAGCAGTGTCAATTCAAGGTCCCCATAAAAAAAACAAGGCCAGTGACTACAGTATAAAAGGAAGGGACATAAATGGAAAAAATAGGAATCATGGCTTCGTGGATATTTTATCAAATTTGTTGAAACTAGCTGTCTGAAATGCCTCAGAATCATGACTCTAATATGAACCTTTTTGTGATCGGGGCTCATAATTATGTCTGATTTGTGTTTTAAAAAGCATTAGGCTTAAAGGGCTCATTTCAACTCTGTATATTTCCCATAAATGTAGCTGTGTCTGTATGCTAACCTTGCAATAGCTCCATTGTAGCGATTCAGCAAAACGAGGAAAATCAATCATGTGTAATTATAATGTTTATGTGAAAACCTGCATGAGGATCACACTTTTTGCTCCAACATAATCTGTTCTCATTTCCCCAAATCCCCACAGCCCACGACAGCAACATTCATGGGAAACATGCCAGGCTGAAATAAAGTTATCCTTTAACATTAGCGATAATGAGTGCAGGCAGCAGTAATCCAGAGGCCCTGCCCTTATAGCAAAGCTACAGGATTCACACATTCTCCAGTTCTAAACAGAGCCAGGCAATTCCTGAGGGTGACACAACATGTAAATAAGACAGTAGAGAGGATGACTCGCCACTACACCGAGCTGACGTCAATAAGATGACTCATCGAACGCATACAAAATTAATTCAACCATCCCAATTAAATGGGTGGAAAGTCAGCAAAGAAGCAAGTTATCTAGTCATGATATGCAAACCTATCAACATCACAACAGTTACTGTTGATTAAAAACGCTGCCACCATCAGGCCTGTAGTGAAGACTTTAAATAATTTAATAGGTATTTAAAGCTATTAGGTGTATTTTATCATTATGAGCTTATGAATTACTAAGTTATGGTTAAAAACTTGTTTACTGAGGTCACAGTGACTTTGTCCTTTGACCCTCAAAATGTAATCTTGAGTCCACATGAATATTTGTGTCAAATGTGAAGCAATCCCTTCAAGAAATTCCTGAGGTATTGTGATGGCCGGATGGACAACACCGGACAATCTATTTCAGTATCGCTTATCTGTGTAGGGTCACAGGGGTGCTGGAGCCAATCCCAGCTGACATTGGAAGAGAGCAGTGTCCACCCTGTACAGGTTGGTCTATTGCAGGGCTGACACAGAGGGACAAACAACTATTCACACTCAGAGGTCACACCTACAGGCAATGTAGAGTCGCCAATCACCACCCGGATGGGAGGAAGCTGGGGTACCTGCAGAAAACCCACGCAGGCACAGGGAGAACATGCAAACTCCACATAGAAAGGACCCGCCCGGACCATCATTCAAACTGAGAACCTTCTTGCTGTGAGGCAACAGTATGAACGACTGCAGACAGACAACCTGATAATGATAATGCCTCTGGCCATGGCTGTCACACGAGACCTATATCAAGTAATATCTTTATGTGCAAGTAGCATGCATTTCAGCCAGGTCTGCTGATATTCATATAAGTGTTCGGGAATTTCAAAGAACTGTGGATTAGATTGTGATGTCTCTCCACACTGTATAATATCTAATAAAGGTGTGAAAGTACCAAAACCGCATCCTTTAGAAGAAAACAGGCTTTGGAACTGGCTGCCCATAATGAGTCAGTCAAAGCTGAGTCCAGCCAAATTACTCCAACACCCATGCTCTTTCCCTTTTGCTCAGATCTTTGCTTTCATAGATCAAACACTGCCACATTCAGAAAGGTTTAAAAATGCATGAACTTTACTCAGGTCTTGTTGAGAGATTTATGTTTCTTCAAATCAATACTTTTGCAATTTTTCATGTCCAGCAAGAATGGAAAAAAAGAGGTGTCTGCACAATGTGATATGTTTGGTAAATGGCATCTTAACACAGTGGTGCACACTAAACTTTTGACAGTACTGACTTTTTGAGCGATGGAGATTAAGAGAGAAAGATTATGAAATCTCACAAACTCACATGAAAAATTGTTCTGTATTTGCCTTGGTTGGTTGCGTTATTCATTCTTCATTAAGAAAAAATGTATATTTGTGAATTAAAGTTAGTTTGACTCTACAGGTGAAATGCTGTGCCTGAAGTATGTCAGTGTGTTGCCATTATTAGTAGCATGTTGTCTTTAGCATTTAGCTCAAAGCATAGCTGTCAGCCTTAAAGGCACAGCTCCTAGAATGATTGTAAACCCTTATGATTTTAAACCCACAGCTTCTTCTTTTTCATGGCACTGTGACCTTTTTTTGACCAGTTTATTTCTTGTTTAATGAAGCAGAACTGACAAAATAAAAAATAATAAAAACAATTTATCAGTTAAACTTGAACCACTGCTGTGATGAATAACTTTGGCCTAAATATACCTTTAAAGTCTGAAGAAGTCTTATTCAGTATGCCTGCATGTGTACTTTGGCTGCTGTGAGTCCAGTAACTGAAGTTTGGGTCCAAAGCAGATGGATGCCAAGAACAGATGCGCATGATGGGGGTTTACTTGCCAACTGGATGTTGATCTGGGTGCCCCAAGATTCATTCTGTGAATAACACATCATGTTCAAACAGCACTGTGATCTGCAGTGCAGCTTGGAATAAATGGAGGAAATAAAACGCTGTGCATCTTAACTGATGGAGCAACATCAATCACACAGTCCATCTCAGAGTATAACCATACTCCACTATGCTTTTGAGACTTCCCCAAAGTTTGTTTTCCCCAAAACACCAAGTGAAAAAAACTTTCTTTGCAGTATTGGATTTGATAACCACCCTGTGGTTCCAGGAGTTTTTGAAAGTTTTTTTCAGTACACAGTCCTGCTGAGTGATATCCTCCTGTTGCATCAAAATGCATGACTTCACTCATCCAAGATTTCATATTGCAGGGAAAAGAAACTTTTTGACACAAGACGCTAAATGTAGCTCATGTTCTCAGACACAGCTAGGGAATCTTTCTAATGTGATATGTTATGTGAAGGTGAAAGCTCTGGAAAAAAACCTTTAAGCTTAAAATGAAGTCCTTCATATTTATAATTATAGTGAGTTCTTATATTTCCTGGCTGTATTTACACTGTCAAAGTCAAATAAAGTCAACATATATGGTCCCCAGAGGAGGAATCCTAATGACTTTGGCTCCTCCAACAAGAAATTGCCATTAGTGAATTTACATCAGATAATGAAAGTTGAGCCAAGTGTGATGATATAGAACTGAGCCTGTCACAAAGTCATATGCTTATATCGACCGGTTAAGGTTTGATTATAATGCAAGACAAACTGTTCTCCTCCTCATTACAGCCAACAACGCATTATCAAAGAGTAAGGTGTCCTCAAACAACCATTTTGAGCTTATTTTCTTTCTTACAGTCAGTGGTTGGGGAATGCTTACTGTAGTAAATCCCCATGTGCCTTTCAAAGAGAAACCCAAATGATAAACCTAAACCACATTTATGTTACAAGTTCAGACTATGGACCTCCAGGATTTATTTTTATTTATTTAATATACTTTATTGATCCCAAGTTGGGAAATTCTTCTCTGCATTTAACCCATCCTATATTCTAGGAGCAATGGGCTGTCACCATGCAGCGTCAGGGGAACATTTGGGGCTCAAGGGCCCGCAGTGGTGGTGTTGATGGTGAGGATGGGGACAGATGATGGGCATTTCACCTTCCCCACCTACCTTTTCTTGCCAGTATGGGGGTAAGATCACCTCCTTAACCTCAAAGCTACCACTGCCACGCAGTGTGGCATTTGATGCTCAGCCTTACCTGGCAGTCTGTGAATTAACATTAACATTAGTTTAAGCAACTGAAGTGTAGAGATAGCAACTGAGAAGCCCAACAGTCACCATTAAGAGCACTTGGTAATAATGCGAGTGATCACATCACCTTGAGTTAGTCTGTCTTTTGCTACATTTAGCTGTTATGCCATTATATAAGGAATCCACCACAGTACACGTGATGTGCAGGCTGCATCTCCATAGTGAAGAATTAGTCCTCGCTGGCTGGATCTGCTGAATTTGTTATATGGAAAAGATCACAGCTGATGACAGGTGTGTTTTATGCGTGTGTGTTGAGCAGACACTCTCTCAGATCATGTCCGGCATGTCAGCTGTCAATATGTCGTCTTCCATATCACTGAAGAGGTGATGGCTCCTGACAGGTAACTGAGGTGGCGAACTTTCTTTTCTCTTCTCGAAAGAACAAAAGAAGGTATCTGAGGAGTAAAATGGAGGCAGACTGAGACATTTTAAAGAGAGTGAGAGATGACAGGAAACACTGTGGAGGGAAGAGGATTTATAAATAAGGATGTCCCTCGTTTATGATTCATTACCTTCTCCATCTCCACTTCACGGTCACTGCTAAGATTAGACCAGTTCTGTCTATCATATCAATTTTGTTGCATGCATGTCAATATTTGTCTTTAATTGAAAGCCACATAGCCTATTATGTTAACTGATGAAATATTCAGAGTGGAACTGATCAGCACCAAGATGATTGCCTGTGGTAAAAGCTTAAGATTGAATTGATTATAATGAGTCATGTTAATCCAAGATTCCTCACTCCAGTGTACTCAATTTGGGTACGCTGGATAAAATTGGATTCTATATTGTTTTATCGTCTCGTGTTTAAAATCAAAAGCAACATGAATGCATTTTTATTTACCTGGGTGTGAATCTCCAGAACAAGCTCAAAGAATCACATTTGTTTAAAGCTGATACAGCTAACGCATCAACAAACTATTCTGTGGACTTGGTGAGGAGTGTCACATAGTATCCAAAAGAAAGAATAAGCATAACAGAACTTTAAACTAATAACATTAGCCTATATACTTTCAATTTTGAATTTTGAGTGCTTCATTTTTGCAGAACCTCTCATATTATGACAAACTGTGTTCTGCTACCTGTTTGCACAGATCTGGTACCTCTTGGGGTATAAAAACAAAACAAAAATTTAAATGTGAAATAAAATATTAAGCAATTTCATGTTTTTTTTAATTAGTTTAAATGTTGGCTACCGTTTAAAAAAAGGTAGGGAGATCCTCTTTGGTCTAATCAGTGGGGCACATGCATGCACTGTGTGAAAAAGCATGCTGAGTAATTAGGCCATGACGCAAACAGAAAACAAAAAGCTAAAACCTGTGGGGCAGTCAAAGCACTTAATAAGAGAGGATTACAAGTGTCACACTGCAGTAGCAATGATGTCAATAGACTGTAAAAGTTGTTATTTTTCAAAATGAAAAGAAGAGTCACCTGATAACAATTCTAATTGAGTCAGGGTGGCTACAAACGAGGGCAGTCGCGGTGCTAATGCTAATGCTAGCAGGAGAAACTGAAGACGAGCACAGCAGCAGCTAGCAGCTAACAGCTAGCCAGGTTCATGAAGAGGAGCAGGGGACTACCATGGCAACAGAAGAAAAACCCAGCGACAAAATTCTTCGCCACAGATGATTTTTTTCTTAGTATGGTTAAGAACATGGAGAGCTGTGTGTTATCTCAAGGAGGCAGTTGCCTGATAAAACTGGATTTAACAAATTCATTGAGGAGTTGAAGGTGCTTCACTGACATGTGGAGTAAAAGCAGAAACAGAGGAGGTAGAGTGATCTGAACAACTAGATAAGGTAAGCACCAATTTGTCTGTTAATAGACCACTGTCTGTATTGGTTTTATTAGGCCGCCCATGTCAATCTTTTAATAATAATAGAATTTTAAAAACATTTGTGTGATTATTGTTTTGTATTGTGTGAAGAAATGAGTTGCTGGCTGCGCTGTAAACCCCATGTGGAGATGTGGGCATTTGTGTGTGTTGTACAGAGTAGCCAAAAGTAAATTAATAAAGTAATTGTCATAACATCTCCAGAATATCATGGATGATGACTTGAAACTTAGGCCTGTAAGCCGTGTATAGCATGATATCATATGACATCATGTTTTCAGCACCTGGTTTCATCAACCCTCTGCTCTCATATGTTTTGTGTTCTGACTCCGTCTCATTTACAAGTTATGCACTGGCTATTTACAGATGAAGTAGATTTTGATCTGTGTGTGTGTGTGTGTTTCTCAATGCACGGCAGGCAGCATTGATATTGTGTAAGGCCACCAAATACATACAAGTCGTCATGTTCAGCAGATGGTTGCTGACTCGAACTTTGACATTTGCAGGCCGTCAAACCCAAAGATAATAGACACTGGGTGATTCGAGGCATTGTTTATAAAAGAGTATTAATTTCTACATCTTAAAAATATGAGCAGAAATATAGATCACAGAGGGCTTCACTTTGAGAATTACAGTACTGGCAGGAAAATCAGGGGTATGAGAGAGAAAAACAGACAGATATGGCAAGACAGTGATGATAACAAAGGTTGAGCTCTCTCTGCGATGAAGAATGTTCTCAGTGTCTAATGAAAAAAGACTCAAGCTGCTGATATTTGATGCGCTAAAATTTCATTTCTCCTCGGGATACCTTTTTGTGTTTTCCTTTATCAATATCTGCATCATATAACAGGAGGATGTGATATCTCACTCATCTGTATGATATTTGTTATTGCTGCTGCATTGGTATTATGCACACAGTACACGACAGAGATTATAAAATAAGATAATGTTATGGAAATACACAGCTTTTTGATAAATGTCCCAAATTGGGGATTTATGAAAAATAGCTTTGATTTCAGATTTCCGCTACCAAACTGTTGTGTTTTGAATGTGTTTCTTTGGATGCAGCGCTTTCCAGGTGAGCGCAGGGCACGGTTCACTCACGCTATGGAACCACTGACCAAAGGTAGACGAGATTAAATGAAATGGATTTACGATAATCTACTTTGATGTTGGAAAATGCACTATAATCCGTTACAGTTCAGCGGTCGACCTCAAAGAACGTGGTAAGAAGATTACGGCAATGCAAGGCGCTTTTCAGGTTGTAACATCTCGGAGATGGTAACATGAGTGACGAGCAGTCGTTTTCCTCGTGCTGGTGGCGGAGCCAGAGGGTGGGGATGTCGTTTGTTCCCTAACGCATTTGAAAAGCCTGTGAACTTACCTGTCGAGGTCCGGCGACAGTCCCCACTGCTGCACGTGACGTGTCGACATATTAGGGGCAGGATGCTGTGAAATGTTTTCAGCAGGACCAACACTTTCCTCTTGACACTTCTCCCACAGAGCAAAATGTCAGCAGTACTTACGCTACATATGTTTCAGTCTACAGGTTTCTTTCCACCTATCTTTATCCTGTCTCCTCCTGAGACAGTGGTTATTCCATTAAATTCTCTCTGTGAGTATTTCTGCCCTGAACTCAGCACGCAATAACAAGACCACCTTCCCTCCAAGAAACACAAAAGGCTATTAGCAAAATTTATTTTAATTCTGATATGCAATTGATACTATAGTTGCAAAAAATTGGAGCTTTGCCTAAAATTTGTCTGGAAGCAGGTGTAAATCTTTATTTCCACCCCCGTCGCTGAGATCTACCTCCCGCTCGGTGACGTGAGCTGGCTCTCTCTTAGAGCCGTTCTGATATTAGTTCTAGCCGGCCGACTCTTGTCCCATATCCATCTACAAATCATAGAGTTAAATAAAACTGGATTGCGCAACACCCCTAATAAGAAACAATAACTTCTCTGGCTCTCCATTCATAAAAAAAAAACAGTACTGTCACCATATTTACTAGTGGTCTGCAGTGCAAGTTTGCATGTCAGGGTTCAGTCGAGTGATTTTGGCAGTGCAGGAGTGGTTCAGTAATAAAAGGTCAGGTCTACAACAGGCCGTGGTGATAATGTGTGTGAGCAGTGTCAGAAAACAACAGCAAAAGCAACACAACAAACTTATGTTGTCAGCGCAGCTGCAGCTCTCCTGTCCAGCTGCTATAACGGTTGGACCATGGTGCTTTGGATAAAAGGGCTACGTGCAGTAATAATGCATAATGCATCCCAGTGATCTCAGGTGGAACTGTACAGGGCAGAGCCAGCAGTCACATGAGACGGGTCCCGGCTGTGTGCCCGCGCTTCAACCGCACGTCGTCGCACCGTTTAACGGACGGAGGTATTGTGTGGTGAACGATGGCAGTCACGCGTGGCTGTGTCATCGCCGGAGCTGAGTCACTCGGAGGGATGCTTTGCTGTCTCCGTAACCTTGGCGCGCATCTCACAAGGCGCCTATCTGCTCGTGCGCACGTGTCTGCAGGGACCATTCATCCGCCTGTGCCATCCAGATTGCTGACCTTAATCCATCCGCAGATAAGCAAATTCTGAACCAGTACTGTATCTCTCCAACCCCGCCCCCCATCTTTCTCTTTTTCTGTCTGCATCCGTCATTCATGTTTCCACATTTCAGTACTACCACAGAGCCGCTACGCTGCAGCAAAGCGAGCGCCTTTCCAGGAAATAAATGATACTTAATTTGCAGCTGCGCCGCGAGCGAGCGGCAAACTTTGCCCGCGCCCTGATGGTTGACCCGGCGCAGATTTGAAAGCGAAGAGAAACTCACAGCGTCGAGCGGCGGTGGGGTCATTGAGAAGGAGGAACCAAAGCCTTAGGACAGAGGAAGAGGAGAGGCGCTGCTGCTTCCTCTGCTCCTTTCTTTTTTTTTAGATGCAAAACATCGCACACAACTGGCTTGTTACATGCTCACACTCACACTGGCTTTTTGAGCAGTGTGTGTGTGTGTGTGTGTGTTGTTTTTCCATCACTGTCCTGAGGGAGTTTTTTTCAGAATACTGTTCAGACTCAGAGGATCAGTGTTACGGAGCACTGAGGCCGCTGCAGGAAGCGTTTTAACGCCTCAAAATGGTTTTACGTCCGTTCAACTCTCGTCACCCACAGTTAAATTTTTCTAATCTACGTTATCTTAAAAAAAAGACTGAATGAAAGTGTGATGACAAAAGTTCTATCCTCCGCAGCTGGTGGAAAGTTAAGAACGTAATCAGGAGAAAGTGTTATTGAGGTTATGATTATTCTGCTCACAGCCAAGTTCCCTGTTTTGCATTTGTCGGTTTTTGTTTTCGTTTTTTGGCCTGTTGTTAACGATCCAAACCGCGAGTAATTAGCAGCGAGTTTGCTGTAGCACGGGGCTGCGAGCGCTTACCTTCGGAGCGGCGGCGGGACAGACGGCTGCCGGAAGATAATGCCGGCGCAGTTTAAGAGCATTAACGCTAATTAGCAGCAAATGATGCAGCCAGATTAGATGCACGACGATGGTCAATCTAGTGTCACCCTGCAGAAGGGGCGTTAATGGAGGTAACCTTATTTGCATACAGAGCTCCGGCTCTGCTTTATCGCCTGTCTCATAGAAAGTCCCGATTCTGCGGGTTTTATCCGTTTATCGATTAAAGTTCAGGAAAGCATTTTGTGGCACATAAAATAACAAAATAAGGTTGCTGCCGAGCTGACACGGCACCGAAATTGAAAGTACCGTGTGGATGCTGCGTCTGCTGCTGTAGAAACATCGTACATAATGGCTCTGACCTGCATGGCTCTCCGTCTTTAGGCTCCTGAGATGTCGGAGACGCTTTAGATGAAATGTGTTTTCGTGCACAACACCACCTCTGTGTGCATGTTTGGCTCCCAAGGTTGTTTCTGCTTGAGTGGCGTTGATTTTCTCAGGCTGTTTTTTTTTGTTTTTGTTTTTGTTTTTTTTTCCCCTGGCTTTTAAAGGCAGCTGAGAGACAAATTTGGAAGAGGACCGTGTCAAGCACAGCGGAGCAAACACTTAGACACTACTTAGCAACCAAGGCAAAGCCCAAGGTTGTGTCAGAGGGATGAAATGTCGATTTTCATTTACTGGAAGTGTGAACGATGTGCCCGAGCTGTCCTTTCTTCAAATACAGTAGCAAAGACACTCTTGCCATGATTTATCACTCTGCCCCTGACTGGGAAACTCTGGATTACACATACTGTATACACACACACACACACACACACACACACACACACACACCAATATGATCCGCAGAAGCGCACACAGACATCCTCATAGAGAAATGAAAATCGTCTTATATACGCACACACACGCGCACGCACACACACAGTGCAATTACTACCTGAACCTCAAACATATGTAGTGTGCATAAATAAGCATTCTCCATAAACCACCTGTCTTTAGTAATCTAACCGCTAATACATCACTTGCTTTGTGTGTGTGTGTGTGTAAGTGCACGCACACAAACCTAATGTGGTTTGCGACTGGGATAATAAGCAAAGGCCCCCCCAGGACACAAACACACACACACACACAAACACGAACAGGGTGTGAGTTTCCTTTTTGCTTCCACACATTATTGCTGCTGCTTTTCATGGGCCGGAGTATAACCTGCCGACAATAGGGCTGTTGTGTCGGGTTTTGTCTGCAGACCTCCCACTTACACACACACACACACACACACACACACAATAATGCAGCTTGTCTTATTACAGTCACTTTTTCATAGAACCGACAGCTCTTTGTGACTTTCTGTTTGTCGCTCCGGTATAAATTCTCTTGTCCCTGTTGTGTTGCACCAACCGCTCAGTTCCTCCTCACATTCCCAGCAGTTGTCCTCAGTGAATACCCTAAGGTTGTTGCCGGGACTATATATAGGACCACATGAATCACCAACAATTGCACAGCAGCACACAAAGCTCCATTTGGTTTTCAGCTGCAGTTTGTATGGGAATGTTCAGTGTCCGGTAGGTCTGCTTTTTACATACAGGAGAAGAACGGAGCCCACTGACGGCTCGCATTACCACGCAGTCTGCATTGTCTGTGGGAAAGAGGTAGTCCTGCCAATCGCTTCCTGTTTTGTTCTCACTGAACAAACAAAGCCTGGGCCCAGGGTTTACAATCTGCAGAGAAAGACAGTTCTGCATCCACCACATCTCCCACCATGAAAAGATGAAAACTCGATTTTAACGCAAAGATTTTAACGTGATTTATTGTCTGGTGATTGCAAAAGCGCCCGTGCCCAATTTAAGGTCTTTTGGAATTAAGGCTCAGTAGATGCCTCCGCCGCATGTCAGCGGAGGGTCGCGTTACCAGGACGACTTGCCAAACCAACGCTACCGTTAGCAAGCTTCTGCACCGGCGCTGCATTATTGATTCACGTAACAATAGTAACTTAATCTTATCGAGGAAGGCGACTGAAAAAGAAGTCAACCTGCGTTACATGACCCTCACCTCGCGTGTCGTCACGCGGCCGACCTCTCGAGAGCGGCCCCCTCCACTTTCCTTGGTACCGCTTGGTGCCGCGTTTGATGACGAGGCTTTCGAGACCCGGTCACAGCGCAAACAGAATCAAAGACTTGGGATAAGACGTTGTCCTCCAGCCAGATAATATGTCCAGATGTTGATAACATGGTAGAGTGAGTCCATACAGCTTTTCTTTTAAAGAAATAATGAAATGGATAATTAAATTCAGTCATCTGTATTTGGTCTGGCGTGACCAGCAGCTTCTATTGACTGACTTTGTGAGTCCTTTCTGCCTGTGAGGGAAATGGTGACCTGTGAGAACCAGGGCTGGGTGAGACGGACAAATCTAATCCTGCGTTTGTCACATTTATGATTATTGCAGAAAAGCCGGTTTTGTTATCGCCGGCAGCGGCCTAACCCAACCACAGATAAACAGCACAGAGGGGCAGCTGCTATTGTGTAAAAGGCATGAAAAAAAAATAACTGCAATAATACATAATTTTCATTGTGGGATATATTGCGGTACCAGGAAACGCTTGCATGAACATTTAGCAACACAAAATCATCATTTTTATCACATCTTTGCTCGCCTGCGGCGTCTCTTCTCTACCGTGCCTCTTCTTAATTTGTCTTGTTTTGGACGCGTGGACGCGACCTTCCTGCAGGAGCCCGACGTTCGCATTGCGGCCGCGCGCCTCCGCTAACTCTCCCACTTCTGCGGCTCCATCCACGAGGTCCACCACCATCATCGCCAGGTCGCGGGTTGCCGTGTGACCGGGGCCACGCTATCCTCCCCTGGGCCTCCTCATCTTCCTTTAGGGCCCGCTATCTGGAGGAGGGGCAAAAGAGGTTAATTAGCCCTAATAGCTACCTCTGGCACAGATGAGTAGAAGTTAATACCCTTCAGGCACTCTGCTGCTATGGAGAGATTTCCTCAAAAGATGTCCAGCGCTCAGCTCTCTAACTGCGAGGACCCGCTTTTACTTGTTCCGCTCGCGTATATATTTTAACAAAGCCCCGGCGTGAGGGACAGAAATGTTGCCTGAATATTTTAACCTCGACGCTGGGTTGGATTCCTCTCTGAATAAGATTAGAGTAGCTGCCGGCTTCATCGCGCGGGCACGCCGCGCGCGCCGCGCTAATGTAACAAGTGAAAGGCCAAAGAGGACTCGCACGCGGCGACGCACACGCCAACCAAAGTGTTTCTCTCAGAAGACGCAGGAAAAGGAGGAGATGAGGCGCGGAGAAAGATGGATGATAACGCAGGAGAAGAGAAGAAGGGGAGAGAGAGAGGGAGAGGCTTTATGTTGACACAGAGTTGGCAGCGCAGAAAAGAAGAAGGAGAGAGGCGAAAGAGGAGAAGTGATAGGGTGACGCTGAGCAGACAAGGTTTGTCTTGAAGGCTCGACGGCTGATTGATAGAATGGGAGCTTGTCTGGCAATCCAAGGAGGGGGACAGGAGAGGGCTGCTCAAACACAGTGCGTCTGCCTGTCATCTCGATACCACAGTGTGTGTGTGTGTGTGTGTGTGTGTGTGTGTGCGTGCGTGTGTGTGCGCACGTGCGCGCACTGCATGTCCACCAGCTAATCATTCTGACCCAGTTTGTCCAGGATGCTGGGAGGCGATTGGAACTGGACGTGCTTTCTTTCCGGTAATCTGAAATGCTGTTACCTATGTAACTGTCAGCGGCTGTGTAAAGTCTTTGAGCGGTTTCAAAAGCTTTAGGTCTGAGCAGTTCCGCTAAATCGACTGGAATATTGTGTGAGGTGAAACCATTCAATCACGTGACCCGGGGTCATCAGGTGACTGTCACGCAAACCCTGTGCAGCCCGAGCCCGACGCTCGCACGCCGTACGCATCATCCCCGACTCCGACTCTCACCGACCACGTCCGCGTACTCGGCCGTCTCTCTCTCTCGCCTCCGCCCCCTGCCTTCGTGTTTGGCCGCGTCTAGCGGTGGAGTCCGCTAACCTGAGCCGCTGACTCAGAGGAAACGATCCCACTTGATGATGTCGAACGCCGCTGCAGCCTCTTTGCTACGCACGCGGCCCGTTTCCCTCCTCATAGCACGCGGTTGTCTGTTCCTGACGATCTCTCCGCAGATGGCACTGCCCTCCTGCCCCCAGCATCTGGCTCCAACACCACCTGCACCACCCCCTGGGTTTTGGGACAGCTGAGAATATGCTTCAGTGATTTTCCTCTCAGGCACAGCGGGCATTCATTAGGAAGTTCTGGATGAGGGTCGTGAACCAACCGGATCAGGATCTTTGGAGTAGATCATCTTTTCCGGTGCTCTGACCAAGTAACCTTTTGGTTGATTGCTTGTCCCGCCGCTGCATCTTTACAATGCCGCACGCACACACTTCCTCCACTTCCTCCTGGTCCACGTGATGCCTCTCCTACCCTTGGGCTCCGTCGTAGCATGGTCCAAGAACGCTGCCAAGCCCTTCCTGTCACGTCGCCGCTGGTCCGGCCCGCTCGCTGTGCCAAAGCCGTGATTCAGCTCGGTCACCCTTCTCCCGTGCCTGTCCAGTCCTGACCTAAATACCAGAAGTGCAGACTTTGATGTGAGAGAACAGTCTATGTTGCAGCACCTCCCTTGCATGGGTAACCAACCATGCAGTTTTTCTGAGGCAGATCTTCACTTCATGCCTTTAATCATCTCACAACCAACCAGAGCCATCTCTTAAGGGGGTTCAGGGGTCACGAGAAACAGCTGCAGGTATACGGCCGGGTATTTATAGTCAGCAAGTCAACACATCCTGAAGAATAACCCGCCTGCAGCGCATTCCTATCTGCTCCAGTCTGGCACTGATGAAGACGTGACAGCCGGAATGTCAGAATCATCCAAAATGTCATCAAGGACAAATGAGTTAATCTCTTGTGAAGTGAGTTGTTGGTGCTGCCTTGTTTTCCTCTGTGAAGACGCGGCCGCCGCAGCAGGTAAACACCGGCACAGCTGGATCACATTTTCCACCTCACTGAAGATTCCCTTTGATTCATGGATGCAGGTTTGGCATAAACACTTGACATTTCTGTCTTCGTAAACGCGCAGAGCTGTTCAGGTTTTGACGAGACGCGACAGGTAATGACATTTCGCCCGTGTTGCTTTGAAAGTAAACTGAGCCCGCGTCTGTCTTTTTCTTCCACGGAAGCTGAACTGAGCGTCATCTCCGTTCAGCTGGACTCAACCTGAAATATTTTTTCGTAACATGATTTTTTTTTAAAAAACAAAGAAATTTGATAGATGCTTATACAGGAGCACAAGACCAGAGTAAAAGCTGAAAGCATCATCCTGCCATGTACACACAAGGCAGCAGAAGACAAAGGAAAAAAAACTAAATTAAACTAAATAATATATCGTGTAACGTCAGTCTTTTCAGAATCCCTGACCTGACAGAAGGGAATGCTGCTGCAGCAGCTTCCTCTCGGCTCTCAGGCCCAAAACTGAGTCTCAAACCCCGGGCAGAACTTGACAGGCACTGTCAAACTCAAACCCCAACCTTAACCACCTCCATTAATGAATAATCGCTCCTCAGGCTAATGTACCCCAATGGCAGCACTCCTTCTCTTACATTCTTTCTTCATGTATCATGGAACACAGTCAGAGAGAAAACGGGAAATTTCTATATATTCTATATGAATTATATTTCACAGCCTGTCTGACCTGGGATCAGAGACATAATTAACACAAGGATGCAATGGTCATGTTCTCTTTTTTTACAGTTTGAAAATAAGTTACAAACAATAAGTACAAAATTACATCTGGTGGCTTCAGTAAATCATAATTCATGACCCCCATATATTTGTAATTAGACTCTCTGATGCAAAAAAACCAAAAAAAGTTGAATAATGCAAAGGCATTGCGGTGTTTTTCCATCATGATTATCCTCCTGGCAGGATGGAAAAAGCCTTGAAACACCATTTAGAGAACTATGAGGCTCGATAGAAATTTCCGGGGAAAGAAAATGAATAATTAAACGTGGAATTTGATTCAATTAATTTATTTTTTATCATTACATATTTTAGGTCAAGCGGTAGCTTGCGAAAACAAACAGCGAACGCCTCACAGTGAAGGCCTAACGAATTAACCTCAACGCTTGAACATTTTTAACCTCTCCTTGCTGCAGGGGCTCGTTTTTTCTTTTACCTTCAGAAATCAATTGTGCATAAAACTGGAAGTGTATCTAATGCCATACAGTAACAGTCTGTAAATGTGGTAACAGCTTTTATTGTTGTGGTACTTTCTCTCCTGATTTGTTGCCTGTTTTTTTTTTTGTTTTTTTTTTACAACTTTTAGTAATGGCTGAGTTCAGCGCGGAGCATGTTTTAAACCCCCGGAGCCCTAATCGGGCTCACTCCATGTAAATGTGAGAACCTTTCAACAGATTAATCAGAGCCGGAGGTTTTATGGGTCGGGGGGGATTACGTCTGCACTCTCCTCGCTCCTCTTTCTGCGTTGCTTCATCCTCCTCTGTCTCCTCTTTCGCGTCCTTCCTTTCCTCTCTCCCCTGCTCCCGTGTCTCCGGCCTCTCGCCGCTGAGCTAATGCCGCCAGTAGGTCACGGCTGACAGATGGCTGGACGGCGAGGGCCGGGGCCATAAGGCACCGGGCAGAATAAAACAGGACAGGCTTTATACGTTATCAGGACTCAAGGCTGTGGCTCATTTTTAACCTTTATTTTCCCGGGGCAGGCTGTATAAGAATGCCGTTAGAAGCGCCGTGACATTTTGGATTCCCGTTTTTTGCTCTTTCTCCTCAGCGAGGCACTTGTCACATTTCGGGCGGCGGTTTGTTGTTTTCTTTTCGTTTTGTTTCGGCCCCTTCCCTTCGCCACAGTCCGGCAACCGAAGGAACGGACCTTAATTCGAGATGTCATCGGGTCTTATGAAACAAACGTGCTCTCGGTTTCTGTAAGCCCCCCTTAGATAACATGTAATCCCTCACGCCACGAGAAGCACTTCGTAGCAGCAAATGCCTGCAGACAGATTCAACAGAAAGTCAAATGGATTTCATACATTTTTCCCATTGCCCTTCACGTGATAAAACTCCTCAGTAGAGCCACTAGACTGGACTGATCGCTGGTAAACCGTGTTTCCTGTCTGACTGTCTTCAAGATTTATGGCAGTGCAGCCTCCTGTCAGTTATGAGCTGGTCCATCATTCTCAGACATCTGTAATAGCAGTGCCACGTTCACAGCATTGGAAAATGCATATAACACCACTGAGCCTCATTATGTGGATTTTGTCTTTGAATCCACTGCTTCTATCTCCCACTTCCATCACCGCGTCCATCAGCCACGCTCAGCAGTAGCCGCCCAATCCAAACCCAAGCCTGATCCTTTCCCCCGCAGCCCCAGTCTGCCCCCTCCCTGCACAATGCCCACACCCCAACCTACATTGATATGCACTGATAATGTAGCGATGACCCCTGAGTGCTCATGGGTCAGAACGTCAACATGTCGACAAAGCGGGTGTGATGGTCTCCCAGAATCAATGACGTGACATAACATACACATGTGGGCCAGGCGTATAAACTTGGGGGCCTACATCCTAAATGCGCTCACTGCAGCGTCAGAGAGGAGGACGCCGGGCAACACCTTTCACCGCCTCCGTGATGTGCCCCCCAGCCGCAGAAGCACATTTAGCAGCGGACTCGTCCCAGCACGCTGCACCACAGAGCGCCACAGGAAGCCAGTTCATAGTATTACTTTGTTATTCTGTTCCTATCTTATCTTATTCCTATTCTATTTGTATATGTTTGGAGCGCTGCAACAAAAGAATTTCCCCACAAGGCATAAATAAAGCATTTCTGATTCTGATTCTGAAAGCGTCACGTCGGTATCTTGCACAGATGTGTTGCCGTTGTGATGACAAACATTTGCAAAAGTACTCAAATCCACCTCTGTGTCATTTCCCCACTGCGGTGTGATGACGCACACACACACGCACGCACACAATGATAATTAGATGATAGTAACTAGTACGCCAAATCTTAATTTACCATTTGAGATGCTGTATTAGCAAAGGGGTGCTGCACAGTCAAGTAGATCTATGCGCATCCGTCACCAGGAGCAACATCTAGAACATTTTAACGTTTCGCGTCATCATTTGACCCGTTGTTCGTGTAAAAAGGTTAAAACACTGTAGCTTTAAAGCTGCTTCCTACGACCATCCCACGCCAAGCAAACGAGTCTCCCCGCTGCCGTGAATAAACCGAGCGGGAGCAGGATGTTTTTTACCTCGGCAATCCCCCCCCCGTCCACTGTCTCTATGAATAAGCAATATTACATCAGATGTGCTACATGGGAAACGGAGGTCCGTGCGCCTTCTTCCTGCCGCACGCGGGCCATTATCATTTTCAGCCTAATGAGTCCTGGACGTCAGGAGCACTACAGGCTGGAGATGCTGGAAAAGTGCTGATGGCGCCAGGATGGGGATTTTAAATATAGCACCGGGCGTGCAAGAGAGAGAGAGAGAGAGAGAGAGAGGTAGTGTTGAACTTTTCAGATGTGGAAGGTTTGGATACACCCCCCCACACACACAGACACACACACACACACACACCTCCTTTTCCGTGAGATGAGACTGACTCCAGCTTTGCTCTGTTTCTCTTAATTGAGTGCGAGCACAGCTTTTTCTTTTGCTGCTGTTCTTGTTTTGATCCACGTTCAGTAAGAAGGTTAAAGAGCTATTTTTCCTCTTGATGCAAACGGGAGTTTTGAAAGGCTACATTGATTTTTCAAACCATTTCTTATTCCAAAACAGAGTTTTCAGACTCCCTCCACGCCCCCTCTAGCTACCCTAGCTCCCACAAAAGGACACATTATCCCCAATTTAACGCCTCAGTCTGTTTCAGACGCATTAAACAAGATACAATTAAAGAGCTGATGCATATTTCTTAACTTTCGTGCATATAAACAACTATGAACAACCCATAAACAACTATGGCTAATTCATTTCTATTTATCAATCAGATATTAAATGGGGAGCGTGTCCACCCGCCTGCTTGGAACATCGTGCGTGGGCCCTGCAGACATTAACATCAGCCACCCGGTCAACGCTCGCCATACAGAAATAAAGAAAACGCAATCTAAATGACTCTTGTACAGTAGTTACACGAGAATTCACTAAGTGACGACTAACATGAGCAAGTTTTATTGACTTAACAAGCTTTGACTTACGCCCCCACCCGGAATTCAATAAATAAATCCTTCATTATTGAGAATTGAGGGTGAAGTTCTTGAAATATGTTGAAATTACTCTTGTGAAAACCACCCGTGTCTGACATTGTGTAAAATAGCTTTGATTAGCTTATGTCACATGACACTTGCAGGAGCACGACGAGCATGTAATTCACCTGCAGAACTTCAGTGCGGCTCAACAATGCTCTAATTCACTCGCTCAGCCACAGGATGTTTACAGCTAAGTTCTGCAGAAGAAAAGTCAGGGCCAATGAAGAGGTTTCATGGCAAAAAAAAAAAAATAAATAAATATATATATATATATATATATATATTGTGTAATAAAGTGTGCTTGGTTGCTTTTGCTTGACACTTTTTCGAGTGCTGGGGCCAGAACGGGGCCCCGGCCTGTCCCGCTCCTAAATAAACTAACCTTTACCTTCGGCGCTCAGAGACGAGCAGTAAATGTGTCCCGGCACCAGAAATGAATAATATATGAGTCCCTCCGGAGGTGTGAGAGCTCTCACAATATACGTGTATGGATGTTCCGCCGCGGATCGGCTGTCCGGTCACATCCTCCCGCGCCGCTATCGGCACCGCCGAGGTCATCTGTGTCCGTGGCACCCCCCCGGGTCAACACATTATCTAAATGATTTAATATCAGCGCAACTGCCCCGACCCTCTCCTGTCACTGTGCAGCGGAGCAGGGAGACTAAGCACCCCAGGATGAATACTGAATACTTAATAATATTTTTCATCGCTGTGGTAACAAAGGTATTGTGTTTTACATCCGCTCCCTCTACATGTACTTACATATTTAATGGCTGCAGTTTGTCATGGCACGTGGGCGACCAAAGTGGATTTCAGCTGAAGCCGCCGCGCAGGATCTCGCTGTGAAGGTTCGTGCGAATCATTGATCCCATCCAGAGGATGGCGCGGTGCGATCCACGCGTGATGAATGAACACGAGCCCGCGCGACTCCCGTCCTGAAGACGGGGATCAGAGTGTGTGTGGATTTTGATTTCCAAATTAGTTTACAAGTCCGGCGAGTGTGTCCCCCGTTCCCCGGGGACTAACCGCGACCGCCTGCAACATTTTTTTTCTTCTTCTTCTTTTTTTTAAATGCGTTACTTTCAGCTTTGTATTGATTCAACGTCACCAGAGCCGGGACCGGCTCCTGTGTTTGCCGTGGGGGTTTTCAAGAGTCCGCGCGCTTTAAATACGCCGTGGAACAGGGACTGCATCTGTTTCAACATTAAAAGATTAACTGACGGTACAACCAGCACAACACTTCCTCCCCGCCGCCGTCGGCTCGGTTCTACAGCACCGTAAAACGTGGCAGTGATTGAGGTCTGCGCGTTCCTCCGGAGCCGCCCTTCGCTGCGGAGGGATGGCGCTGGAATAAGGTGCCAGTCGCTTCGTTTCGACGCAGCAAATCATTTTTAAGCTCATTTAGTTGACTTCAGGCGCATCTGAGAAACCATACCAGTTGTTTTGCATGTGAAGTCAGTACAGATGTCTTGCGTTCCACCACTGTGGAGTTTGCGACGGAGGCCTGGTAGTTTCCGCCAAGGACGCTGCGCTGCCCGGAGCGCCCCCCCACCCCCCACCAGCTCACAGCTCCGTCTTCCTCCCTCCGTCTCACGCACATCAAACACACACACCATACACACACGACGCAGAGCCGAGCACCAGCCCGCTGACCCGCAGCGGCTGTCAGATAGTCCCTGCTGCCTCTCATGCAGATGAATCAGAGCGAGAGGGGGGACGAGTGAGGACAGGGACAAGTGACTATGAGCAGATAAGACTTGTCTTGGGGTTTTTTTGGTTTTGTTTAGATTTGTTTAGATTTTTAGACAGAACAAAAACTGCTGTGGGTAAAAAAGGAAGGGCGTAGGCCCGCTTGAGACCCCGCGATAAACAAGGCGGAGGTTTTTCGACAGAAGCTACCTCAGACCGGTGAAGACGAGCTGAACAACAGCCGCGAGGACGAGCAAAGGAAGGAGGAGAAGAGAAGCGTTGTTCAGAATTAATGGAAGCAATGAAGGCCGCTAGCAGTCACCTTGTCATTGTGCACCGCGCTGACTAACGTTGCCCTTTTAGCAACCGAGGGAGACGACGCAGGCAAACAGAACGTCCTTCGCGAATCCTGCACCCCCTTCGTCCATTCAGCTTTAACACAACGATACAGCGACAGCCAGCACGCGTTTTATTATGTGTCTTAAGGCCTCCGCAGTCCTCGGATCTCTGCGCGTGACAAAATGTAAAAAGTGTTTCGAAGGGACGGTCTAGACCTCGGAGTCTTGCTGAGGCGTTTTGAGAAGCCTCAGCGGGACGTGCTTGGGCGCCCCGGCGGCTAATGTCACGGCTTGCGTGCGAGCGAAGACCGGAGCGGCCGCCTTCAGCGCCGCGCAAGAAGACTCCCTCGGATGATTCGGAGTGATATTCAGATCGCAGCGGGGACAGATCATTGTGATGCTGCCATGCCCGGAACCCTCCGTGGCATTTTCACCGCAAGAAAAAAGAAAAAAAAAACTAAACAAGGCGCTGCAGATGTCGAAAGGTCAAAGAACGCTCTTCACCCAGCTCCGCCTGGAAAGAGTGGGCCGTGCAACTACTTCCACACACCTTGACCTGCAGCCACTCCTTATTGACAGCAACACAGTAAAAAAAGTAGTTTGTTTGAGTTGATGTTGGACTTTGCGTGCCCTCTGTGCTAATTCAAACGCAGAACACGCGAGGTGCAGATCATCTTTGCACTCTGTCGGAACGCGGCGTGAGAAACGAATTGCGACGCAAACGGTTGCAGAAGCCTCGGGAACGAGACGTGACCGTTCCCTTTCGTTTCGTTCAAGTTGTGTAATTAGCGTCGACGGCCGTAATCTGTTGCCGGCAACGTGGCTCCTTCAGTGCAGACAGTTTAACTTACGGAGAAAAGCATGTGTTTGTCTCGGGGAGGAGGCGTGCGAAGTATCCGGACTAGAAGGAGGAGAAATAAAAGATTTCAATCGCTCTGTGTTTGCTTCATAGCTTAGCACAGCTGGGTGTTTTTCCCACCCTCAGACCCAATCCAAATGCGGAAACCCGGTCCGCGTGCCATCACTCACCGGAGGCAACATCTTCGCGCGCACCTCGTCAGAAAGCCTCGCTGGGCGTCTCGCGGGATTGTTCTGCAAAGTCAAAGGTTTCATTTCCGGGAAACGGCGTACGGGGAAAAAAAGGGGTTTTCATTCCGTCTCGTAGAATCCTGAACGTGCACTGTGTCGTCAAGAAGTGGAATATGAGCTGGTTTCATCCCAGGCTGAAACGCTGCCAGTGGGTTTCTGGTTACAGTCGGGCTGCACAAATCGATGAGAACGCTTTTGGACAAACTGTCAACGGAAGAGCCTTTTAATGCAGTTAGTCTGGGCTTTTATGTCCTTTTGTTAGGTGTCACGCTCGCGCTGTGACTTATTTGACTAAATAAGCGCTCTTAAGATGTCAGGAACTGACCGGGATTAAGCCCGCTGCGGGCTCGGTAAACCAAGACATGCGGCGTATAGAGAGAAATTGATTCTGGCAGGTTCTCGGGACAAAAGGGCGAGTCGGCTTCACCCCCAGCGACGGAGCAGGAGCATTCTGTCCGAACGGGTCGAATTTTTTTTTGGAGCTCACTGGCGCCGCTGCCAACTTTTTCCAAGCAAGAGCGGCGTTTGGAGGCTGCAGAGCACGGTGTGTAAAACAAGAGTGACTGGAAACCAAGCGCTGAAAGAGCGGTGACTCTCACCTGTAGCATCAGAGCTACGTCTACCTCTAACTTGTGTCATATCCGGTCGGATGTTGCCCATTTCACATCAAATGAGCATAGAGCATGGAGTGAATTGCGTGAAGCTTTGTTTTGTAAAGTATTATCAATCCTGTTTTAATCGCGACGTAGCTCGATAAATGACAGCGTCGATCGTTTCGGGTCCAAATCCCAAATCAGGGCAACCCCGCCCACCTCCTTCTGTCACTCCATCTCTCCCCTGACTCAACCGGAAGAGCTCTCTCTCTGGTTTATGATTTATGAATCCCGTTTATTCTAATCTGGCCTTAGGTTCGGAGCCGCCACAAGGTCAACGCCACCGGTCGCATTTGAGAAACAGTCGCCAGCAGGCTGTCAGAAATCCATCAGCAGAGCAGTCGTCTGTCAGTCGGTCTGAAACCCAACTGGTTTGGTCGTGTTACTTCGTGTGCGCGTCTCTCCTCTGGGTCCCTGCCTTTTGAGAACGTGACACCTTGGTCAGCTCCTCCTCCGTGATCGCTTTCAGGGCCTGAGGTCCCTTTTGTTGCTGTTTTTTGTCGCTTCTGTTTCCACTTTACTCAGGTCAGTGTTTCACCTTCGATCCCCACGTCCCTCCGGTCGATGCGGGCGGTGAATTAGCCGGCAGCGCTCAAATCTTCAAACGCGTCTCTACTTCCGGCGAGAGCCGCTTCGTTGTCGGCGCCGACGGGGCGCGCGGAGGTCTGACGCCACGCGCTTTTAAGGTGGTTTTTAAACGCCGTCCTCGCCTCCTCTGCTCCTCGCGCTTGTCAACACACCCGCCGTCCTCCTGCTCTGCACTAATTGGCTTCCCGAAGCTTCCAGTAACAGGTTTTCCCGCCCAGAGTCTCTGGGGGTCTCTTCTTTTGGAGAACACGCGCTCTCTTCCTCCCATCATGCCCCCAGAAGCCGATTGTGCCGTTAGAGCAAACAGGCCGCCGCAAATGCAAATGTCTTGTTTGGAGGGGAAAAAAACAGAAAAAAAACAAGTCTTCTCGTCTGTTTTGCTGTATATTTTAAGCAGCTGTTTAGCAGCTCATGCTGATGTATATTTCAAGTGAGGGAGGCCGGACAGGATATCTCTATTTAAAGTAACTCTTTTGCACAAGCTGACATTTTTTTGCTGGATGTAATTTATTTATTCAATTTAACCAAAAGTGTCATTGCGAACGATCGTTGGGTTTTTTTTTTCATTCTCAGAACAGTTTCATTTTTTATCACCTGCTGTATTCCTCTGAAAACACACGCACACTTTGCTCCGCTTGGATGACTTTGCGAAAACGCTTAATTCATTTCTAAGAGTGTTAAATGGAAATATATTTCGTGTCTTTTTTTGTTTTTTTTGTATCTGTGATTTATTCAGCATTTTCAATTTTTTAAAAGAGCCCTGCAAAAGCTGCGGCTCAGGTGAAGCACCACCTGAGTTTCTTTTGTGCTGCAAGGACGGAGGTTCAGTTTTTGCGTTTCTTTTCTGTTTCGGTTGTCGCTGCAGCATTTTGGGGCTTGTCAAACAGCCGTTTTCGGGATGCGCCATGTCGTTTTTCGCTACTTTTTTGAGTACGTTGCAGTGGGCTGCCTGCTCATGGCCGGCGCGTTGCAATACGCGTCCTCGTAAGCGTACTGTGGGTTGTCACTCTGATACTGACGTTTTGCTGTGTATGCCGTCCCGAGTTGTGGTTCGCTGTTTGGATTATAGGAAGTGTGAAGACTAAATAAGATGTTGAACTCATCAGGGAGGTGCTTGACCTTTCCCTCTCACTGTCAGCTTCTTGGCAGCAGCGGAGGGTGTGGGTGCTACTGATGGTGTTTTATTTCCTGGGTTCTGGTCCAAAAAGCAGGTCAACTTTCATCCAGATAACTTTTATTCCTGGACCTAGTTCCAGCAAAGTTATCCAGAGAATTGACCAAACCTGCGTCTCGAAACGGTTTTATTTGAAAACCCAAACCTGACCCAACCGTTACATCGAGAAACCACGTTTGAATAACTCCAGCCCTCCCATCATGTCGGGTTAGTTCTGCTCCAACTGCTGAGCTAACTGGTATCATACTGGTTTACATCTTGAGCGGTGTCTGCTGGAGCTACATCCCAGTAAATTACAGGAAAAAGCTTTTTAATTGAGCCGCGCGCCTTTTGCAGTTCTCACGCTGAAAGAGACGCACTTGCACAGTAGAATAAGCAAATGAGTTTAAGTAGCTCAATCCCGGTGGCTGATATGAAATTCTCTTCCTTGTTTTTTTTTTTTTTTAAATACTTCCAAGAAAGGCCTTTTACAGTATAGCAATCACATTACGCCGCCCATGTGCTTGTATGGGACAATGAAAGCTTATCAGCGGGGCTGTAACATAATTAGCGGAGCCGTGGAGCCGTCTGGTGCGGCCCAGAGCCATATGGATTTACAGAAAGAGCCACTCAGCGTGTTTGGATTTCTGGAAGTGACTGGCTCGGCGGATCCAGGCTGCGGTTAAGATGCGATCGAGACGCAGATTACCCTCCCATCATGCATTGCTCCCTGCGGTCGTGCGTGCGTGTGCGCGTGCCTCTCTTCTTCCTAGATATGCCTTAAAGTGTGTGCAGGCGCGTGTCTCCTGAGAGCAATGACGGATAATGTTTTTGGCTCAGTTGCAGAGGGGAAGCGATCCATTGTCACCCTCTCTCTCTGTCTCGCACACGCAGTCAAACACACTGTACTGCAGGACAGACAGACAGACAGACAGGAGGGATGACAGTCATTTGCGTGGGCCATCATGGCATGAAGACAGCGAGATGGGAAGAAAATGATGGCTGATGGTTTTAAAAGGCTGTTAGAGCGGTAAAGGAAGGAAATGGCCCGATAATGGAATCTGCCTCTCTGATCTTTAATCTAGGGCCCGTCGAGCTTCGTGTTGGAGAGACAAACGGAGCGAGAGGAGAAAACCCGCTGCATTATTCTGCTCGGTAAACAACGGGGGCGAGGGTTATCAAAGCGAGGCCGCACAAATTTAGATAAGTCCGCTCGCGCGAGGAAATTCCAGATAAAAACTTGAGCGCGGCGGCGTATCGTCTCCTCTCTCTTCTTCTGGGCGAACTCGACGCCTGAATGGCCCGCGCTTTTACGCGTCGGCCTCGTGCGACTTTATTTTGTTCATATTTCCAACGCTGGCTCGAGTGCGAAGTTAGATTCGATAACAAAGTACTTCACCGCGCGTTAGCATTCCTTACTCCCAAGAAATCAGCACCATAAATCAAAAAGTGAGCAAGATAAAAATGTGTTTACAGCTTCTTACGGTATTCACATGAGAAAATCAATCAATCATCCCGGGTGCAAAAGTTGTTGACATTTATCATTTTTCAACGCAGGAAGAATACATGTACATGTATATGAATGAATGAGTGTCAATGGGGCTGCGGCGCTGTCAAAATATATTGATACTGCAACGTGACACAAAGTTGATATTCATTGATCTTGCCTGACTTTGATTTGGGACTACAGTTCCCATAATTGCACTGGGGCCTTTGGGGATGCAAACAGGTATGCGTTAGGCCGCCATGGCAAGGGCGAACGCCGCCAGCTCAGATGCTACCCCGGCGGCTACCAATGCATCGCGCCGACGTTCATGCCGCGTTTCCTTCTTACTGCATCGTGCACGGGGCCGTCTCTGCCGGCGGTGCGACATCACGCCCGCAGATCACATCGCCAATGGGGAGGCGTCGCTGCTGTCGGGAAGTTCCAACGGCTGCGATTCGCAGACACAAGTCGCGCTCGGCTGATCGTTATCACAGTTTGATACGACGCGTGAAAGTCACGTTAGCGGCAGGATACATCTGGAGCGCCCCTTGCTCTTTCTTAGCCTGTATTTGGGTTTTTTTGGCCAATCGGCACCGTAGAGATCAGCGATTACCACTTCCTGATTGCGTCGCAGCCACAGCTATCACTGGATGGCTCTGATAACCTGACCATTCAGTTTTACGGAGCAAATTTCTTTTCTGCGTCGCTTCTGGATACAGAGCAGGTCGTTAGAAATGGAGAAGGCGAGCGCAGTTCTCGTCTCTACAGAAACTACATGGGGTGATCAAACACACCGTGTTCATTAGCGAGCTTCACAGGCACCGGTATTGATATATTTATTTTTGCCATTCTGTGCACGGGGGCAAGGAAGCTGGTTCCTGCTTCCTGAACACGTCCTCACCGCAGCTCTTCGCACACGGACGTGAGATTAGCGATATCGATCTTCTCATCTCACCCAAGGATGGAAAGCAAGTGGGTGTATTTCCAGAGGTGTTGAGCTGCTGTATTTTTTTTTTTGGTAAAAATCCATCTGAGATACAGCCTGTGAGAGAACAGGAAAAAAGAAACCCTCTCCCTTTATATCGCTGTTTTTCATCTGCTGTTCTCCGGCAGAACCGCCGCTCCCTCTCAGCGCACGGGGTGCGCAAATGTCATCGCCGCGTTTTTAGCATTTCCACTGTCTGAACGGTGCCGTCGCGTTTGAAAGAAAGACGCAGCTGTCCAGAGCCAAGTTTGAACGAAAGACCCATGACTTTAATAGACAGATGAACGCAGCAAGGTAAAAAGAAAAGAAGAAAAATTAAAATTAAAAAAAAAATAATTGCCGGTGAGTCTTGTTCTGGCTGGCGTGGTGGCGCGCGTTCTCCCTGCGCCTGTGTGGGTTTTCTCCCTCCCGCCGCCAGAATCATGCAGGGTCGGGTTGATCGGATTGTGCGTCGTCGTGACTGGGAGCGTGAGTGGTCGTGTGCCGCTGTCCAGGGTTGGACCCCGGCCCTCACCCGAAGCCAGCTGGGGTGGGCTCCAGCACCCTGCTGGATAAGTGCTACTGAAAAGAGACGGACGGAGTCTGGGTTCCGGTTTCCTCTGCGTCTGGCTCCGTCTCTGCGGTCCTCCTGCAAGTCCGGGTTTGACTTGTCCAGGTGTGATCCATTACGCGCATTATTCATAGGTGAGGGGAGCGGAAGAAAAACAGAGATGGCCATCTGCTCGCCGCTTGATTAAATTAATCACGGGTGAACTTTTGCACAACGCTGCGGGAACCCCCACCCCGGCCCTCTCTGTCACACTCTCGCTTTCTGTCAGCGCGTCCGTGTCACTAAAACCTAAGCGGCGGCGCAAAAATGGCAAAAGCTCGTTTCCCTTCACTTCGGGGGCGTGCAGACGGGCTCGCGTTTTGTCCCAGCTGGGAGCGGCGCAGCAACATTTTGTAAATGAGTCGTGTGCACAGCGTGCTCGTGGCAATGCAACCAAACACACAGGAAACAATATGGGGGGGGGGCGCTTTTTGTGAGTCATCCCTCACCGCGATATGAAAAGAAGCTGTCGTGCGATTTTGAAGGGAATGAGAGTCAAATGAATTGCCTGTGTTTTCCCCCCCGCGCCTCTTTTAAATATTGGAACACAAAAAAGCGTTTGCAGGGAGATAATGTTGCGAGGCTCGCGGAGCAAATGAGATTCTCTCCACCGGAAAAAAACAAAAAACCAAAAAAAAAACGCTAATTCTCTCAAATCCTCGGGTGCGAGTGGGTGTGTGTTTGTGTTACAAGTGCAAAGCCTGCTGGGATGGGTTCCTGTGAAGCGGCAGCCGCCGCGAGCGTTTCAATGCGGGGCTGATGAGCGACTTGAAAGCGCACGGAGGAGGCGACGAGGTATAATTGAGTGTTTTTACATCCACACGCAGTGTTTTGCAAATCGCGCTCGTGTCCCATTTAAGGTCTTGATCAGTTTAAGCTGTTTATGTGCATCTTTGTATCCCACACATAAATCAACGGGGCTGAATAAACACGAGATTCGTGATTTCGCTGAGTGATTTAATGCGGGGTGAATAAAAAAACAAAACCGATGCCTGCGAGCGTCCCCGCTTTCACTCCCGTCAAAATAAGAGCTGATTGCAAACAGGATACGAGCCTGAATGCTCCTTTCTCTCCAACAACGCTCAATTTCCCTCCACCGACGAGCCTGAGCGTGGGCGCGCTGCATGTCAAGTATTTTTGAGGAGCGTCCTTGGAAGCCGGCTGAATGGAGGCCGGCCGCCGTCGCGTCAAAAGGTGAGAGGGTTTCTGAAAAAGAATCAGCAGATCCTGAGCGCATCTATTACAATGACTCACGGGCGGGGAGAGCGAGGATTCTTCCTCCCCTCCACTGAGTCATCGTCACAGCCCTCCAGCAGCTTCCTCTCTTATTCGACGCTGCCCGGTGGAGAATGTCAGAGAATGGCCAAGACGGTCACAGGCGGGCTGATTCCCCTACCCAGGTTTTCTGGGATTCTCCTCGGGTTTAGGTTTTAAAATAGTCCCGGTCGCTCTCTCCCCGCTCCCGCCGCATTTTACTTCCCGCTCTTAAATCGCCAGTCGCTCCATCTCCCCGTCCGCCGCTCCGGCTGTCAATCAGCGCTCTGACTGATGGCCACGCTGCAGATGCAAAACGCTTTTGGTGGGAAATCGCTGAAAATACAGCTCGGGTGACAATGATGCTGAACAGAAAAACTTGTGAGCTCATTCACTTTGTCTGCTGTTACCTAATTACATGTGATCAAGATGTTTTTGTTTCCCTTTTGGGCATCTGTCATGTCATCCACCTTTTTATACCGTCATTTGGTTGATACAAAAAGAAAGACTCGGGCATTAATCCCCCAGGTGCTCGCCCGCCCGTATTTCAGCTTTAAATTGTTCTTAATTTCCTCCTTTTTTCAATTTGTAAATATATACGTAATTGGATTTCAACAGGAAAAAAAGGATTCACAGCTGCTTGTTGGTTTTCTCCACAGTACAAACAATGAAAACAATAATCTGCGCATGTACAATATAGTGTGTAATTGTCTGGAACCTTTTCATGGGTTCATTCGCGAAAAGAAAAACTACACAGCCGACGCATTTCTGCACAAGCAGTTTGCTGTGTGCTTTGCTGGTCTGGAACAGTCCCGGTCTCGGCTGACCCAGATCTCAGCTCCGACCGGGGGGGTCCCGTCACGCCGTGAGCTGCGTGCAGGGAGCTGCATCTAGCGCGACGCGCTAACAGCACGCCGCTTCTGCATAAAGTGACTGGGGGATGAAGCGAGGCCCTTTGTCACCCAGCAGAGCGGCCTGCTCCCAACCCATTAGGTGGGGGTGGGGGGCTGTGTGTCTGTGTGTGTGTGTGTGTGTGTGTGTGTGTATGGGGCATCCAGGTGTCAGCGCTAATAAAAGACTGTGTTTCCATGAGCTGATGTGACAGAGCCCAGCATCACCTAGTTTACAGATGCCCGGGGATGAATACCTTCTGTCACATCCCCTTCACTCTCGCGTTCTCCTCACCGCACGCGTCGCGTCGGCTCGCTTATTTTTTTGGCACTCACCTATAGTAACCCCTCTGGCTTTTTTTCTCTCCCAACCGTCCTGTTCTCAACACAATTACTTCCTTTCTTATGGGTCTGTGACTTCATATCTCTCACCTCACTCTCCCTTTTTTTCTATTCCTGCCCGTATGTGTGCATTGTGTACATTGCGTGTGCGTGTGCTGTGTGTAATCACAGCTGAGCAGACACCGACGGTGCGCCAAGTCCCTTTTCCCCGACAAGGATACGGCAGGACAAAGTCACACTGTTTACCCTCACAGCATCGCCCTATACGTCCTGCCAGACTGAACAGTCAGCATCAAATGTGTACTTTGACCTCTGACCTTCAAGACCCTCAGGTACGACCTGAGGACATAATGTATGGGGACATAAATGTGCCCGGTTTGGGAGCTGACTATGAAATGCTTTTTATAAAAAAAGTTTATGCGGAGCAGTCGAAAAAGTGTGAGAGTAGTGTATTTCTGACACTATCCCCCTTTTGTTCTGGAATTTTTTTTTAATTAAATGAGCAGCACCATCAGGCCAGAATGTCCACTGTTAAAACCAAAACTGAATAGTCAGAATGATATAAAAATACCACTTTCATCCTCTAGGACCAAATGGCAACTTAAATACAGAAAGTGTCGCTCTGATAATATTTCAGTTCAAGAAATAGTTGAACATTTTGGCAAAAGAAAACTAAAGCTCATACACTTGTCTATATGTATATGTATGTACAATGAGGTCTAAAAGTTTGATGACTCTTCAACAAATGAATAGGAAAGTGGTTTCAGATTGGATACTGTATCCTGTGTTTATGTATGTGTGTGATCTGCAGTCTCATGAATATGAACGCAGCGCTAAGTAGTTTGCTCGTGAGTTCTAATTAGCATTCTCTCACAGTCCCCACACACACACGCAGCGCACAACAGACTCCCCTCAACGAACCGAGCGCTCGTATCACTGTACACGCATCACTGCAGGCACTGTATCACACGCGCGCCTCGCCGCCGTTCCACCGGGATCCCCCACCCCGACTCCTGCAGCAGTTACGCCGTGCCCTCCAGCCGTTGTAGAAAAGGTTGCTGGGCCGGGGCTAAATTAATAATGAAACATGTCGGACAAAGTGCAGGGCAGGACACGACAAACTGGCTCCGCTCGTCTCGCCCTGTGGTGCATCTGTCCCATTCCCCCCTGAGAATCTGGCGGCCCGTGGATTGAAACGGCTTTTTTTCTGCTTCTTTTTTTTTCAAGCAGCTTTTCTGTCTGATTTCAGCTCGAAAAAAAAGGGAACCCAAGCTTAAAACTGTAAAACTTTAGGTGCATTTGTGGCGGAGAGAAGTGCAAGAATCAATGATTAACAGAGCTCTCAGTGCTTCTTATGGAGCTAAGAGGGGACTTGGAGGGAGGTGGCATTTCACCCCGGAGAGCATCAAGCATGTTATTGCCGGAGGGGGAAGTGGTACTGCTCTTCAAAACTAATAAAAAAAAAGCCATTCAGCTCAGGAAGGAGAGGAGACCTCGTGTGACCCGTGTTTGACGGACTGGAGCCAAGAATTCAAACTCAATTCAAACTCAAAGTAAAATTAGGCTTTTCTGAGAAATCATAATCCTTATTGTCTCACGCGCTCGCTCTGTAACCTGACGCTTCGCGTGGCTCGCTGTACAGAAGCATCCAGGGAGGCTTGTTCGGAAATGATTGGGAGATGGGCGGGTGCTTTCACTAACTACTTGGCGGGTGATTGGATGAAAGATCTGTCTATCACAACAGGTCCTGAACTTGTCAGGAGAGCTTTCATTGCCATCATTTGTTAAATTAAGAACATCTATTCAAGAACTACCCTATTTAAAAGCCGCCATTGTTGCCGCTGCCAGTAGCTCCTCCCTCATAGAGGGATTTGATTGGTCAGAACTGCGGTGGTTCGCCCGCGAGCGAATAGCACGGAGCAAGATGGATTCTCACTTGCGAAAACGTCGTACGGACAGCCGCAACCGCTAAAGTCTACTGCTCCGTGCCCGTCTGCAGGCTCGGCGGCCAATTAGCTGCTCCGCTGCGGCGACATTAAACAGCGCGGAAGCGTACCTGCAAATGTCAGACGCCGGCGTGGTCCTGACTCACAACACACTGCGCGTCAGCACCGCCGGCTGCTGTCAGTCACACACTGACAGGCCCCTCCGGCCAGCTGCGACGACAAGGAGCGTTTCTCATCGACTCTTTAAGAAAGAGTGACGTCGCTGTCGACTGCAAAGGAGATAACTAAATACAATTTCGGTTCGGGGCGGCGAGAATCGGTGTCGTGAATATTTCGCCCTCCCAGCTGATCTCCATCCTCATGTGACTCGGACAAACAACAGACCTTCTGCTTGCTTCTGCGACTTTGCCCCATATCTGCCGTGACGTGAGCGCAGGTGAAAGGGAAGCTGCACAGAATCGTTTCCCCATCCAGCGTTTTCGAATCCTGCCGAGTTAAGAGTTTCTGCGGCCTCCCGGTCGGATTCATCCCTTTGCACACCATAATCCACAAGAAATATAAATATTTCAGACAACTGCCAGTTTGCTTTCTGTTGTTTGCATTTTTTTCCCCCCAAACAGGCCTTGGGCATGTTTTCTTTGTTTTCCAGCATGCATGGGAAACAGCAGCACGGCGCTGCACGTGTAGCACAACTGTGAGCTACAGAACTGATTAAAAAAAAAAAAGTTACCTTGGGCATGTTGGCGAATTTGCGTCCACCTCTGCACAAATAGACGGCCGTGGCTGTCACAATGAGTTAATGGTAATGAGGACAATGAAAATCTCTGCTGTTTCGCATTGCATTTGCGTTCCGCCTAGTTCCCCATTAATGCTGAAATCTTTTTATTTTTTCAGCCCTCGGCAAACAGGTTTTATTTAATAGCCGCGCAGGAGAACGCGGCGCTTGGCCGCAGTCATTGTTCCTGCAAAGCTCCAGCAGATCTGAAGGAAGTTCATTTGTCGTCAAAGTTCTCCGCAGAGTAAAGCAGCTGTCCCGGCATCTGACAGCACAGCGGCTTGCGATGGGGGTTTGCGGAGACTGCTGGAAAATAATATGCTTCTTCTTCTTCTTAAAAAAAAAAGTTTGTCCAACCTGTCCCTCTCTCTCTCCACAGAGGCCCCCCTGAAGGATGTTGAAGACGCCGCCTCCTCTTCAGACTTGGCCTCAGACCCCGCCTCCTCGCTCTTCAGCCACTGGGGTCACGACCTGGGCCCCGAGAGTCGAAGGGTTGCCCTCAGGAAGTTCCGTTACTATGGCTACAACGGCTACCTTAGCGATCGCATCTCCCTCACCCGGCCCATCCCGGATTTACGACCAGACGGGTCAGTCGCTTGATGGACGGGTGCACCGTTAATTGAGTCATTCATCAAGATGTGCGATGGCGGTGTTCGCCCGCATGGATTAAACCTCTGGAGTGATGGAATGATGTTTAAGGCTTGATTGTGTTTCAATAAATTTTCAGAACACCATAGAAAGCCTTTCCCTCTCTCCCTTTATCCCTCCCCTCCCCCCAGTTGCAGAAACATCTCCTATTCGTCGGACCTTCCCCAGCTCAGCGTCATCTTCATCTTCGTCAACGAGGCCTTGTCCGTGCTGCTGCGCTCCATCCACACGGCCATCCAGAGGACTCCGTCCCACCTGCTCAAAGAGATCATACTGGTGGATGACCACAGCAACAGCTGTGAGTTAACTTTCCTCATTTTATTTAACATTTTTATGATATATTTACAGTGAGTGAGCGGGGACACCTGCCCGTCTGACACTGAAAGCTCAGCAGAGATCACACTCACTTCTCCATCCATCCATCACAGGGAGCAAATTGAGTAATTGTAATGTGGGGGTTAAACGGTGTATACCTTCTTTTCCTTCATGGCAGCAATAATTTCTCTATAAATCAAAATCAATCTAATAAATCTAATCTAAATCAACCTCTTTTTAAGTTTGCAAGCAAAACTTTACATTATCCATGTCAGTTACAGTATAATAGCGCTTTATAGACGTCTTTTTAGCAAAATTACATCAATAAAACTAAACTCTTTCAAAGACCTCCAGAGAAGATGTGTTTATAACAAGACTAAGTGAGAGATGGGTCATTCTCCCCCGTTATAACTCTATAGGCTCCAGTTTAACAAAGGTAAACTGGCAGACAGTGCTGGAGTGCAGGCTCCTGTTTGCAGTTGAGCTCAGCATTTAAAAGCCACAGCAGATTACATATTACGTTATTTTATGAAGAATCAGACGAGGATAAAATCAGATAAAGGTGCAAATACATAAACAAAGTGTTTTTCTTGCGGAGAGTTAGGTAAGAAGGTTGATGTCACACTCGTCACTTCTGCTACAGAAACACTGATGCATAATTATTATGTTAAACAGGAACTGAAATAATACAGTAAGCAAACTACAACTCCAGTTTTGTAGTATTTGTCGGGTGCGTTTCCCACATCTTGCGCTGGAAAACATCTCGCTCCATCCTCTGCTGCTTTCATAACACCGAATTATAATAGGCACGATTTAGAACACCTTCTCACATTCAGGTTTGTTGTCATTGTTACATTTGTTATTGGATGGAGATGCAAGTGATCAAATTAGTCTCCTGGTTATTTTCAATGCGATTTTTCAATTTTTTTCCCAGTCTCGTTACTGACAGTTTTGCACACACCGTCACGCCGACAAACCCGCTGTTCACCGCTGTGAAAACACCGCAGCTAAATAACAGCCAAATAAAGAGTTGGTTTAATTCGCTCCACTTGTGATGAAGAGTTTTCCATCACACTATGAGGCAGAGATCCAAAGTGGTATAATTAAGCACTGAGTCCTGCACGCGAGGTGAGCTACGTCCTACGCTGTCCATATTTTATGTCCCGCTTATTTTATGTGCCGCCTCGGACGGTGCACGAGATCAGGACACGTGCAGGCATTAGCTGCATCGCTGGCGTATGAAAACAGATTAAAACTTATTACAGTAGTCACAGGCGAGGCCTGGGTGCCACTTGTCTCTTTGAAGACCGGCGTTAATAATTGCATCACGTACTAAGGAACATATTTCACTGCTGCCAAATCTATAATTACCATTATGAGGAATCTGTCTCTGCTGCTGTGGCCTGCAGATTTAATGGGGCTCTGGCAGGTCCTCTGTTCTTCAACAATACAGTATATCAGAGTTTAGTTACGGTAGCTGCGCAGGTTGAATGCGTGTCAGCGGCGGAGCAACCGGCGATACAGAAAGGTCCAAGGTTTAAAGTCTCCCTTCTAAAAATGACTTAAAATATGACGTAATGCTTTTTGCTTGACGGTGAATAACAATTGCAGGGTTGCTTATTCATAATAAAGTTAATTGATGGGAGATAACGCGGTGAAAGCGCATCGTCATTACCGCCGCTTATTGATCCCGCGCAGTGTAATTATGACAAATGAGGGTCAGCTGAGGTTAGATGAAGGCAGTCGCTTAGATGATGCGGGGATGCGGTCGATCTCATTATGCAGTGCCACCGCAAGAGTAAATTAGCCATCGCGGGTCGGATTCATAAACCCTCAAAGTCCTGATCACAAATCACTGAGCCCTGCCAAACCTCCATTAATGTCACAGTGACACTACTTTGAGTTACTTTGAACGCCTGTTAGCCAAATCATCATTTCTGCTTCCAAGGAGAACGGGTCTTCCAGTGAGACGCTCCTTACCATTTTTTTTTTGGGTTCGACTGAACCCAGTAGTTCGCATCACATCACGTTCCTCGGATTACTATTTTTAGTAGACAGATGGAAAGCAGGGCTCCTGCTGTTCAGACAGGCAGCTCCGTATCTGACAGTGTGGACCGCACACGTGAAAATGAATTGGGTAACCTGAAGCGCGCGTGATCGGATGACTCGATTTTCTGTGTTCGGGAAGTCATCTCCCGCGTAACGCAGACAGGTTCTCTTCAGAATACTCCCAACCCCAGTTTTGAAATGAGCCCGTCTTTCTTCCAGGTCAGCCGCAGCAAACTGTGGCTCATTAAGGGGAAACAGAGAGAATGCATAATCCAGGCTGATGGTTGTAATGAACAGAGAGGGGAAAGGCAGCAGCCGCAGCCTGCGGGCAGGATTACAACCCAGATATCACGATGAGGAAATGAAGACGTCTGTTGTTCCAGTGTGGCCGGCCTGTGTGTGTGACCATATATTTGTCTGTATACCTGACAGAAAGACAGAAGTGACACCGCTAAGACACATGTACCAAATCTTAATCTTGCGTAGAATGAAAATGGGTTGATTATCCACCAGCATGCCAGCTTTTACTTTTTAATATAAGGCCTTTAGATCTCTAACATCATCTGAGAGCATCTGCTTTATTCCATCACCCAGTAGGTTCCGGAAGTGCTTCTCAGATTATTATTATTATTATTTTTTAAATAAGCAGAGCCGTAGTAATTGCAGTGTTGAAACAACAAGTAGAGAATCCATCTGCAGGCTTTCAGATGATGCAGCTGCCCGTCTGCGTTTCGGTTACTGGCCTGAACGAGCGCGCCTGGCAGCATTTTAACAGAAGTGCGTGCTTCTCTTTCCAAGTCACTCGTTTGACGAAATAATTTTCTGAAAAGAATAATTCAATTTTCTTTGTTTATAGATATGCACAGATGATACAAATCCTACTCAGCAGCCCACGAGTTGCATACTGATGTTTAGCTGACGTGGTGGCATTGCTTTAAAAAGGAGTGCAAGGGTTAGCAACCATGAGCGTCCAATTTAAACAAGACCGCAGTTAACCACAGTTAAGAATTATATGAACAGAACTGTGTGAGCACACGAGTTTTACGCTTGAGTGATCGGGATCTCGTCATTCTTATTCTTCACAGCCAATGGAATGGCCGCTCATACCGGTCTCCTCTCCTCCTGCAAAGCTTTACAGGAGATGTCGGAGCCCAGCTGCGGGGATTTGCCACCACTCAGCCTGGAAAGCATTAGCGAGGTGTGCTTTGGCTGATAAGCGCTGGTTCGTGGTCAGCATTCCAGTTCATGCCAAAGTTGTTGGATGGGATTGAAGTCAGAGCTGGGGAAAGGGGGGGGGGCAGTCACGTTCCTCCACGCCAAACCAGGACCATATTGCTCAGTGCACTGGGGCGTCAAACAAGACAGGGCCTCTCAAGCATGTCATAGAATTCTGTCTTGCAATTTCAAAAAGTTGCAAGATTTACAAGAGATAACCAAAATGCTCTGAAAGCTTTTGATCCATTTTTTCCCAGAATGCAAAACAGCATTTTTACTGGGCTTCCTGTGCCTGGTGTATCCCCACACACCAGAGTCAGCCAGTCAAAGATTTGTATCCAAACCCAGGCCTGTATGAAACTCTGGGCACATCATCAAGATTATTTTATTAGACATTAGAAACCGTGAAATGACACAACTGTTTTTACAGGATTCTCCCAATGACGAGCAAACCACACGACATGCACTTCATTGTTGAATTCCCACTTCCCCAAATGAGAAACGAAGACCAAACCATAAAACCCCCACAGCCCCGAACATTTGGCTGTTGAGTGCATCTCAACCACCATTCAACAAGTCGGGTTAGTTTCAGGCGGACTGGCCATGACACATGTCAGCTCTCGCGAAGCTATACTTTGCTTTTGCGATCTAATCCTGCACAGCCTGCAGAGCCCTGCTGTGCCACTGCCTGCCGCTCAGCTATTTAACCCCCCCCCCATCGTCATCATCCTCAATAACATTTAGATTTATGTCATCTCGGCATGTTTGTCCATTCAATACGGGTTTATGCTCATTTTATTGTGTGTTCTCAGCTCTGCCAGGGGCTTTGTGAAATGTCAATGTGTGTTGCTGCTGGCAACAAATGGATAATACCTTAACAGGTGTCCACACTGGAGTGGCATGTGCTGGCAAATTGTTCTGAGCCCACGGGGGAGCATGGTAAAAGAAAAAAAAAAAAAACCCAGGCTTTTGTGGCATCCGAAGATACACACACTCAGATCTGTTTTCCTCTGTCCAGTGGAGCTGAGGGAGTTTCTGTCGAGCGCTGTCGATAAGATCAATACGCCAAAGGGCTACACTGAGCTTGCTTTAACATCCAAGTGTGTGTGTGCGTGTGTGTGTGTGTGTGTGTGTGTGTGGCTCTCCCCTCAGTGGAGCTGAAAGAGCACCTGCAGAGCTTTGTAGAGGAGACCAACGCTCAGCACGGTGCCGGATTCATCAAGATGGTCCGCCACGACAAGCAGGAAGGACTGATCCGGTCCAGAGTCAGGGGCTGGAGGGCGGCGTCGGCTCCCGTGGTGGCCCTCTTCGACGCACACGTGGAGTTCAACACCGGATGGTGAGCGGCCATTTTCGCTTCATTCCGAACAACGCCGTGTTTGCGGTAAAACTACGAGTCACCAGGCAGGCACCAGGCAGCTACACAGCGTCAGGCCCAGATGACAGCAGGTGGCATCTGAAAAATACCGGTACCAGAGCTCTTGAAGTCTCCTGGTTCACATGGTAACAGCTGAGGGGTCCTGCTTTCTGACTCTCTGTTGTTAAATGATAAATTTAATGATATTCTACAGGAGGTGAACATTTTATACTCAAAAGATGTATTTAAAGGGATGTTTTATGTGGTTTCTTGTCAACAAATCATCATTAAAAGCCCAAAACCCAGTAAAAATGTGCCCAGTGCAGGAACCATGCTTTCCTTATACACATGAAACATGATCAGACCAGCTGATCTCAGACAGGCTGGGTCAATGAAAATGTCCAGTTGCAATAGGCAGAATTGAATGCTCTGCAGCATTCTGTCAAATCAGTGCATATGGCTGCCACAAGTGGTATTCAGGGGCACCAACAAGGCAGCGCTGCATTCACCACACCATCAGGTGGACTCACATACGGCCCATGTGCAGAACAGGGACCTGGAGGGGACTTGCCAAAGATCAGCCTGGGCCCCGTCATGGATGAGCCAGCAAATTTAAGATGGCTATTACTGTATTGCTGTATGCAGTGTATAATGTGAAAGCATTAACTCACAGTGATGAACACACAGAAAATTATTCTTTGACTCTGCAATTCCCCTTGACGTTGCAAAGCATTTTATTGTCTTTGTGTTCACTGTTTTGATTTTCCCACAGTTTTGCTGCTGCAGCTGTTTTCAGACAAAAAAGGGGGAAAAAATGCTTGAAACAAAGGACAAAGTTAGTGACTAGCAGGTGGAGTAGCTGGGACAGGCATTCACTCAGGAGACTGTGGAGAGCAGAACGAAGAAGGGGGAAAAAAAGAAGAAAGTGAAAATTATTTATCTGTCAGACACACGTTGATATGACTGAAAATAAATCCTACCTGCTCTGCCATGTCTGCTGGGTGTCAAAACAGGCAGTAGCTTGCTAGCATGATCGCAAAGCAACCTCCTTATAGCCTCAGTGCGGTTTTAAATACCATTAATAATAATGTTCTTCTAGTTTAACATTGATCTGTTCAGTTTGTTTCCAAAACATAGAGTAGATTAATGTGTTACATTATTGTCTCCTTGGGGCTGCAAAGTTTTACCAAAGTCGTATACATTTGATCAATGAATGCAGAAGTGTCGATTGTGTTTCTATGGTGTCTTTGTTCACTTGACCCTGTGTGTCCGTCGTAATGCAAGGACACAGTTTGGATTTTAATTCCAGGTTCGAGCTTTTCACCTGCCGTCGATCCAGATGTGATTAAACCAGACACCAAAATGTCATTTGGGCAAATAGAGAGAATCTATAACATCTCAATTAGGAGGCCAATCGATGTCGTGCACCCCTGCAAGTGTACTTTACATTAATCCCGCCCTGTCTTGTGTAGCTGTAACCAACTCTGACTTTGTGCTTGTGTTGTGATGGTGAAAAAGAGTAGAAAACAAACTCAGTAAAAAAAAAAAAAGGATGCTGAATATCATTATTTATAGTAGAGTTTATCAGGGGGAGCAGAAGTGAAGCCCTTTAACACTGAATGGCAAGAAATAATGGAGTTCATGAAGCTTCATGAAGGGATTATTCCATTTTTCACCCCCTTTTTTCCCACTACTACTAAGGACAGAAGTAGCCGTAACCCGTTTACAGACAGGTGCAGCTCCGGAGAGCCACAGTGGCAGCTGTGACATATTTATTAATATTTTGGGTCATGGAGTAAGATGACTGCGAGAGAAGCCGGTAAGGAAGCAATTCATATGTATGCATGTGTATAAAAGAGGAGCAGAGGAGATTTGTGGTTGGTTTGTCTTCTAATTAAACCTGCAGTCCTGGTGGTCGGTCTCTCCTGTGGGCGACAAACTGCATCCATGGTGCATCAGAAAATAACACTGGGATAACAATAAGAATCCAGATGTGAATCGAGATCTCTTCATCAAAATAACAACTGGACTTTTATTTTCATATAAATGATTTTTTTTCGGACAAAACAGCCAAAACACACTGAAGTTTCAATATCTTGCTTTTCATATTTGCTTCTTGCAACCTTTGATGCAGTTTGAATGCAGATAACTTTATGATGCCATATTTTATTGTGGTAGTTGCAATGCTCAAGTAGAGTGATACTGAACTAGGCCCCTAAAACCAAACCAAATGTTAGTATATAGGCTGTAATAATTACTGAGGTGAGGCTATAAAATTACCCACATTAACGCTCCAGAGAGGATGAAAATCACGGACAGGAGTAGATATCCTTTATTCATATCACCTCCCCAAAGAAAATAAATCCAGTCTGAATTGGGCTGTGGTCTTTCTTAACATTTATTGCATGCTAACCATCCGTTTTCACGCCGGTGCTTCTCTGTCCGTCCCTTATCTTTCCTCCATGACATTAATCACATCCATGTAAACCTCCCTAAATCAAACAGCCTCATTTATTCATGTTATGTCATTAAGTAGGATTAATGAGCGCTCTGTAATGCTCATTATTTAGCAGAGGGGTCTCTTCTCTTTCTCCGGTGAATGTCTTTACTGCCATATCAAGGCAGAGGGTATTCGCTCCCTTTCGCTGTCACTGTCGAGCAACAGATACACCCAGCAGGTCCGCTGGTTAACTTTTGTGCTAGCAGCATCAGGCTGCGGTTTCTACTGCAAATCAGCAGGCTGGAGCGTTTGATATATTGAAAACACTCCGCGCAGTTTCCCGGAGAAACTTCGATCAATTAAAACCTAAACTCTCTCCGCTAACAACCGTCCTCAGGGCCGTCCGTTCCTGTCTCCGCCCAAAACACTGCTTCACGCGCCATCTACTTCTTAACCAATCTGTCTGGAGCAGCGAACCACCTGGAGAGTGGCATTGTTAAACACGTTACAGGTAGAAAATCCTAGTTTGTGCGTGGATCATACCAGCATCGCTTTTATGTTGCAATACGAACATTAATAAAAAGACTATCAGACGACAATAAAATCTGCAGTCAGACGAAGCTGAGGCGTTGGATGGGACAGATGCATATGGTAGTTACACTCTGATCTGCAGACATATTAAATGAAAGACCAGAGGCGAGGGAACGGTGATTAGTTGCTTCAGACATGAATGATCTATTAGTAACATGACCAGATTCTTGTTTGATTTTAAGGTTGCGACGCCAAGATTTTGTGGACCTATCACAGGCTGCGAAAACGGAAATAGAGAAAATATCATCACTGCCGGAGGCTGACAAATAATTTGAACAAATACTGAAGATTGAAATGTGTATGATTTCTTTCGATTGACATTAGGGGATTTTGATGTCTCTGACGCAGGTGACAGGACAGTTACCGCTGATGCAAAGGGCACAAACTCCAAATGCGGGGTCTTTGTGAGGTCGGTTACATCAATTAAAATGGACTTTAGGGGATTTCTCATTTTTAATTTGGTGCGGTGGTTTTGTCTATGAGCTGGAGAAGATTAAGTTTCCAGGCGCTGCTCTTTTCATTTGCTGGAGCTGCCGGTCCAGGTTGAGATCTCCAGTTATTATCACCTCAGAGGAGGCACACGGGGCAGCGAGCGGAGCTCTGCAGTGTCCTCCAGAGCGTCGGCGTGTGCTGAGGCAGGGCAGCAGTCACGTGCATGTCCCTGCCGAGGTCCAGCACAATATCTTCATATTGCTCGGGCTCTGAGCACCAGCTGATTTTGTGAACTGTGAGGCAGCTCTCCCAATCTTACTCCCTCGATCACGTCTGAGAATGTTGAATCGACTTATAGTCGCGCCTTTATATTGGGGGAGTATACTTCGGGGAAAGCCACGTTTCAGTCAGAACAAGGACGTCTGCGAAGGCATCTTGCATCAAAATGCGGAAAGAGTCCATTTTTCTGGGAGCCGGCTTCTGATATTTGCGCAATTTAAAGTCTCGAGAGGTTTCAACTGAAGCGTTTTTTTTTAGGGCGGACGAGTGAGCATAATAGACACAGGAGGATAAATTAGATTTTTGAAGGAGACGCACTTAAATCAACTTCTGTGTCATGCCAGACAGCCAGCTTTTCGAAATAACGGTATGAGCATCAGGGACGTCAACGGCGGTGCCAGTAGATGTTGTGTGCGTGCGGAGTTTGTGCCCGTGCCTCTGCTCTGTTTTTTTTTTTTTCAGATCCCACCCTGTTTCAAAGTGGCACGGCTGGCCACAAAATAACCAAAGTGCACAACATGGCACCGGGCAGAGCACGCTGGACTGAGCTCGGCACTCCGCCGGGCTCGGGAAAATAGAACCCAAAGAAGTGGCTTTGCGTTAAATCCTTTCCTCTTGCTCTGATAGCAAACAAGCCTTTTTTTTCTCCAAAAGGTTGGTGTCCCTCATTTATACACTAGACCAGGACCCGTTCAAGGACGGTCTGTGTATTCCTGCGTTTCATGCCAGTACGTTCATATTTCCGTCTGCAGGTTTCCTCTTTACAGCGCACCATAAGATGCGGCACATGTGACTGATAAGCGCTTCTTGTTGCTTTCATTTGCATTTTAATAAAGAAATTTCCTTCTGTTTGAAATAACTCTCACTGCTAACCTTTAAAGAGATGGAGCTCACAGATTAACGCCGACCTTGTGTTTTGTCGAGACAAGTCGTGTCGACGCGCGCAGCACTTCCTGCTGGATACATTTCCGTACTGTAGGTAATTAATTACCGACCTCATTAGCATTCCTGCTCCCGCTCAGCCCATCGCGGCCGCGAGGCATCCGAGACTCATGACGCGTCATCCTCGGCGGCGCTTCGGCTTCCTCGACAGAAATCAAGCGCTGTTTTCTTTTAAGCACAAACTCGTCGGCCTGTTTCAGGTGCGGACACTTCATCACCTCAAGGCCCCGCGCTCTTTAAAAACGCGCGGAAACAACAGCGGCGCTGCAGCGTTCATCATTTTGACAGGCTAAAAATATCCCGCGGACACGCTTGACTGAGAAAACACACACGCACACGAGTGCAATATAGATTCACTGGCAGGTAATGCACGCGCTTCGTTATGATGTTTGGGCTTGATCCAAAATAACATTAGCTGCCGCTGCGTTCCAGATTGCACGCGAAGCACTCACAAGGTTCTTAACCCCTCTACTCCTCCACCCACTCACTCACACACACACACACACACATATGCATGCACACACCTCCCACATATTGCCACAGAGGGAGTATTGGCCTATGACTAATGAAATCTTTTACAGATACAAAGGAGCTCAGCTGGAGATGAACAGGTTTTTTGGTCTACTTTCACATTCTCAGCAGTTGTGCTTTTTTTTGTTTGTTTTGTTAGGTTTTGTTGTTGGCGCTGTATCAGGTGATAAGCGCCTTGATTACCGCTCTCTGTAACATATTTGATTTCACACATGCCACCCGAAGGGAAAAAAAACTCAAAACTCTACATTCCTCACAATCCCCTCCCCCCTTCCTTCTTCCTTTCATTTCTCCTCTCATGTTCCTTTGTCTTCCTCGGCTAACACCTTCGTCTTAATCCTCCCTCCTCCTCGCCCCTGCCTGTGCTCTGAAACCCACCCACCCTCCTTTTTTTTTCTTTTTTCACAGAAATTGAGAAATTGCAGTATAATTACCAACAAAACACTGACTGCTCAATCTGCATAATTGTCTCCACCATACATTACACACTTACCTGCAGTGTTGGCTATTTTGAGGTTAGCGAGCGATTGCAGGCTGCGTTATGTTACAGATGTTGACTGACTGTAATCACAGTAATCCTCGTTCATCCGCACCTGCCGTATATTTGCTCACAAATGACATGATTACATGATGAGATATGTACATGTCCGGAGGTGGGGATCTACAGAAATACAGGCTGCCCTTTCTGAGAAAACAAGCAACAACACAGCGACTGCAATGCAAACGAGGGGCAGAATCAAATAATCCTCCAAATCATCGATCATCCCAGATGCGACGGGGATGATAAAAGCGGCACTAATGAACATCTCTATGTCAGCGGTTAATGAAAGGATAATGCGCGACGCTACAAGTGTGGCTCGCGGTGACGCATACCAAACTCTCCCCTCCGCGGAGCATCGCGGTTTTAGATTTACAGCCCGCACCCTCGCCGTTCTGGGTCAGTCTCACGCCTCCCGTCGGAAGCCGGCAGCCGTTCCCAGCGGAGAAGAGCCGCCGTCCGGCGAGCAACAGCTGGCAGAGTCAGCGAGGAGTGAACACAGGTAGCATTTACAAGCAAATATTTCCCTCGGGAGGCGGTGGAGAGCAAACAGATCTAGAAGGAGAGTGAATATTGTTGACACAAAAGGGGACTCCAGATGAATGCTAACGTTGGACGGTGTCTTCTGGCCGCGCAAAACAAATGCTTGCTAACACCACAGCCACGGCAACTTCAAACTGATATCGACCCACGACAACTTACTGCTTCAGTGTTCTGCTTGCAGCTTATTCTGCTGGCCAGAGGTGACCAAAGTCGTCCACAAACAAAGGAGTGCGGACTTTGGAGGTCGAACAGCGGAGAAAAAAACTCTCCTGCAACAGAAAATCTGTATTTTTATGATTTTTCTTTGCTATGTTTTTGTGTCAGTGTCATGATGTGCCTCCTGAGTGACTTTAAGTGACTCTGCGGACTCTTTCTTTCCTGTTTTACTTTGTTGTTAGTTCCGAGTCTTTCTTTTGGTAGTGTTTACCTCCTGTCTTTGTTTCCCCACCTTTTGTGATCGTCTGCCCTGCCCTGATGTGTTTCGCCTGTTCTGCCTCCCTCGTGTATGTAAGTCTCTGTGCTCCCCTCAGTCTTTGTCTGTTCCTCTGTTCAGCTTCCCGCTGTTTGCTCGTGCTTCTGCTCTGTTCCCGAGGTTGTTGTTTTTTTTGCAAGTTTTTGGATTGTGTATCGGCCTTGTTGCCATTCTGTTGGAGCTCGTAAGCTGATTTTCGTTTATAACACATCTTTGCACCTGCCTTGGACTCTGCATTTGTCATTTGGGTCCTCCCGTACAACAGCTTAACACATAGTAGCTTTACTTCTTCAAGCCCTTAAGAACTTATCCAGTCAAACAGACTTAAGATCAACGTACATGAGCAGGGTCACGTAGCATCCTGCTTTCTGAAGAAGCCGCAGCGGCCGAGACATGAAGGGCAGGGTGTGTGATGAAAAGGCAGGCAAAGTTATTGCACATGAAGACCCAGCCAGTGTATCTTGCCTCTGTGGTCGTAAAAATCAGCTCGCAGCTCACAGGGGGTTCCCTCCGCTTCTATTTCCTGTCATCTCTTTATTGCCAAATCATTAACGAAGTCGTGGAAATGGCCTCAAAGTGAGCGCCGTGTCACGTGCCAAAAAAAGTTTGAGAAGCAATGAACTAGAGGATGATCTTTAGTGGACTGGTGCATTTTCATATCCCTTTATTAACCCTTATTTGTTGTTGCAGCACGTTGCATTTATTCGACAGTGACAGCAGAAACTCCTCAGCTGGAGTTGAAGCGGGGATATTTAATACGCTACATGTCTTAACCGCTAGAGCACCCAAGACGCCCCGACTGGAGAACTGCTTTGATGATTGTCCACTTCCCTCAAAATGACGACTTGAAATTAGCGACCTCGATACATCAACCTCTCTCTGCTTCCTCGAACGTAAAATCTTTCCCATGTGTTTGGTCTCAGCGTTCAGCCGTGAGAAAACGAAGTGCGAACCTTCACCTTGACTGGTAGAGCTGTCTTTGATGTGGAGGTCTCACTAATTGGCCGGCTACCCGACTTCACCTCCACAAATTAGATTTGGAGTTTCCTGTGCGGGCCCGATGTATATTTTTGCGTTTCGGTGTTTATGCGTATGTGTGTGTGTATAGCACTGATAAAAAGTAAGCCAGAGGCGAGGTTTATCTCAGAGCAAACAATCAGTGTGCTCTTCCTCTTTGATGATGATGATGACTTTGTCATTTTACTGTCATCTACCTCCGTGGGGCTGAGCTGATAAAACAGGAGCGATTGTGAGGCAAGGGTCCTTGTTTGTTTACTCTCTCATGAGCCAGTCGAGGCTAGTCTGCATTTAAACGACAGCCTTTGGCAGCTTGTCCCACAAGGCTACAAATATAAAGATAATATTTATTCTCTCTCCAGTCCTGAATTCTCCTGATCAGTGGTATCGTTTTGAAGCAGATAAATATGTATTTCCTACAGAGTGCAATGAAGTAAATCCTAAATCCTCTCTCGTTTTCATTAAAACACACATGGGATTTTTTTTCCATTAAAGAAGGAAAGCAGGAAAGAAGGGTTTTTTTCACTTCCTTCCATAATTATAATTATAATTGCCACAAAATATATAAAGGCAACAGTGAGAAATACAATTTGACATGTTAGTCACAAAGCTTTTTTGCCTGAAACTTATCCTTTGTTTTACAAAAGAGAGAGAGAGCGAATCTACATTGGCCTTCAAATAAGGATGGGAAAGGCCCTCTCAATTGCCAGTGTATTGTTTGTCTCTTCTGGGTGAGAGACAGGTGGGGGGGTGTTTGCACAGATTACAATTTATTCTGTGAAGTGTTTTAGTTTAAACTGACAATCATTGGATGGATGCGATGATGTAAACACTGTGAAGTTACTCTGATTCACATGTTTTGCAAACTAAGCCCAGTAACTAACTGGGATCCACACTACCTCTGCTTTTGTTTCGCTCTTATCTGCACTTGAATGTCGACCCAACCTGCTCAGTCTCTTTAAGTGAAGACCCCCCCCCCGGTAATACCGCTGTATCAGCAGCATCCCTGTGATTACTGTCCAGGTTTCCGACAGGACCCTGTGTGAATCTTAAGAGCCGTCCGACTGGCAAGGCCGTAATTACAGCCATCCCTGCAGCTTCGCATCGAACATCACCTGAATCATATATTACCTGATCAAGGACTGCACTTCTGCCATCCAGGCTCTAGTTTTCTCCTATTTGGTCTCTGGAGTTCCAGAGTTGAACTCCATCGACCCTCTCAGCTCCTCACGCCGCAGCTAACCTGGCTGCCGGCAGCTCCCAATCCTCGCGCACGAACCACTTCCTGCGCTTCCTCTCCAATTACATTCAAAACCCTGGGGACGGCTTACAAGGCTGAGTGGGGGGGCAACGGGGTCACTCCAGGACTTTCCACGCCGGGTCGGGCTTTGCCGCTCTCGCCGATTCTGCTCTGCCTTCCCCGAGGAGCCATGGCCAGCACACCTCCGTTCACATGATTGATTCAGCTCCATCCTCACCTGCCTCCTGGTGTATTGACCTTCCTAATCCAGTCAGGACTGCAGACCCGCTCTCCAGCTTCCAGATTATTTCACTTCTTCCTCTTAAACACATCCTTTTTTTGTCCAGTTGATGTAAATATTTATTAACCAAAAGTTTTGGGGAAAAGGCAGTTTTAAAGGATGAATGTTCTCTCTCAAGTTCTTATGTTTAAGTTGCTTCAATGACTTTTGTCAGAAAGTTGTTAATGAGTGAAATCATTGGCTGCTGCCTGATATAGAGTTGAGAGAATCATCCCATTCAAACACACAGGGCTCAAATGCCTAAGATGCCACTCGACCTGAATCAAACCACACATGCAGGCGCCAGCCACCACAACTTAAATAATTCAAAAGGTTTTCAGAAGTGCAACACGGCCAAGATGAGGAAGGCTCAAATGGATGAAGATGACATCATAAGCCAGGTCTACTGGGGTTTTAAATTAAAACCCCAGTAAACCTGGCTTTTATTAAAACTTTTAATAAAAGGATGAAGTATGATATCATCCTATCGTCATTTTTAATGCTGAGTTCTTGTTTTAATGAATGCAGTCAGGTTTGCTTTTAGAAATATGCACTGATAGTACAAATCCTTCAATTATATTTCTTGTACGTTTTTGAAAAACAAACTTCCAAACTTGCTGGCAGTTATCTCAGAAATGCTGTGACTTTCATTCCTCGCAGCGTGAGCATGGACTAATCTGTGGTCATCTTTTAAACGCGCTCTGTCGTCCCACAGGGCCGAACCCATTCTGCAGCGAATAAAGGAGGACCGGACCCGGGTGGTGTCTCCCTCGTTCGACAACATCAAATACGACACGTTCGAGATCGAGGAATACCCGCTGTCCGCTCAGGGCTTCGACTGGGAGCTGTGGTGTCGCTACCTCAACCCGCCGAAGTCCTGGTGGACGCAACGCAACCAGACAGCTCCCATCAGGTAAGCACAGGAAGGACTGGGAGACCATTTTGTGTGCTGAATGAGAGGGACGCAAATGCAAAAACCACAAACAAACAAAGGGGTGAAACCGAATTACCCTGAAAGAAGTAAAACGCCAGCAAATTAATCAGTGCGGATTAATTATTAATGATTTCCCCTAAAGCATGTTGAAGTAGGTTTGATAAGATCATTTACTAGGCTCATTATTTTTACAGCATGATTTCTTGAACGCTAATCCCCGATGAATAATTTTGAATGTAAATTCTGTCGTGTCCGTAATACATGTGAAACCTTGGGGGGGTGCTGAGCGGGACCCACGTCAGCAGGTCATTTTTGTCAACACTGTGGCAGCACATGTGGAGCGGCCGGACTGATCCACATCTCCAATATGACAGGTAGAAATTGCTTCGATGTGCTGCAGACGCTGCCGCAGGAAAAAAGAGCCCAGCATCAAGAGCAAAAGTGCCGACTCACCAATATTTGCGAGAGGATAATATCTCTGTTCTCGCAGTTCATGGCAAGCCAATCAATGATGCAGTGTTTATAGATTTGGACAAAGACAAGAGGACAAATCCCGCTCAATACTGAAATGAAGGAAGATAAATAGCCCCTGTTATTTATTTTTTAAATTTTGCAAGTCTTACTTTTTTCCCCCAAGTGCAATTTGTCATTGGATTTGCTCAGGAGTGCCCCCACGCAGTGCTGCCAGCTTATAATGACTTTCAGGCATTTTGTTATGAAGAAATGACTACGCTCTGATATAAATATGCATATTTCATGTTTCGGTTTTCCCAGTTAAGTGACAGAAAATTGAGTTTTCATGTTTGTCAGCGCCTGATTGCAAAACCAGTTCCCCCCTGTTTAACCCATATTCAGCTGGAAGTAAATTGCTTTTGCTGGAGAACCACAGTTTGCCACAAATTGTAGCTGTAGTCATTACTGGGGAGCAGGTGAAAACTGTGCCATCACAGATGCTCCGGATGGGATTAAAATCACTGATCAGTGCAGGTAATGTTGAAATCACCACACCTCCCCTGGAGAAATAAATCCAGTTCAAATGTGACTTAATACATTTAAATCTCTCCCGTTTTGCTCGGCACATTTAGGACCTCAGCGCTCCATACTTTATGAAGCGCACGTTGGTCCCTACACAAATGTCGTGGGGAAAAAAGCTTTTTAGCTATTACAGATAAAATGTTTGCCATGGGTGAGGCCAACATTTAAATCCAGCATTTCAACAGACGACTCTGCATGCCGCTGCTACTGAGCAGCAGAATTGCCATGCGTCCAGCAGAGATGAAGAGCGGAGTGGAGTGGCATAGTCGTTGAAAATATTCATAAGCGGCATACATTTGATCATTTCATGCAGAAAGCACACACCTGATCGCTGTAGGGTGCGTAACACGTGGGCTTAAGCCCCCGAAGCAGCAAGTCCAGAGTTCACCTCCCGGCTGGCCGTGATCCACTGATGCAGATACTCTTCTGATTCAAGAATTGGCGTTGGGATTAAAAATAAAGTCCTATTCTGTTTCTATCACACGTTAGAGATGCAACCTGCTGCAGGGTGACAGGATAAAAACAGTGTTAAGTTACTGGCTAAGCTGGGACTGAACGGATAAGCAGTATAGCAAATAGATGGATGGATGGAAGTAGCCAACGATGCTAATATGCTACTGCTGCTTACTTGCTAATAAGCCGGAGACGGCAGTTTATTGAGTGTTGGTCATGACTGCTGTTTCATAGCTGAAATCCTGCTGAAAAACCAAATGTGAATGTATTATCCCTTATTTGTACTTGAGGGATGTGTTATGGCTTCATTGCTCTTTACATTATCTCATGTGCTCAATATATTGCACTGTAGAAACTATATTATTTAGACTGAGCAGTGTAAAACACAGAACTCTGATATGTAAGATATGAAAAGTGATTCATTCCACTGCGCTGAGATCCGGAAGGCTGCAGAGAAAACAATGTGCTCAGAGCGAGGGGAGGGAGGGGAGGGAGGGAGGGGAGCCCCCCATTAGCATTTTTGGGTTTCGGTTGTTTCGGGCCGTTTGCCAATCTGTGTATCTGCAGGGAGGAGAAATTCACAAACAAGCTGTTTTTGCAGCGGTGCTGTATTTCATATTGATAAGAGGAGATGTGTGGGACTGACAGCATGAATACTAATGGAAGTTATTTTTCACTCCTGTTGATTCAGTTTGATGTTGATGAAAGATCTGTTTGCCTTTTTCCCCTGGATTTCAACCAAATGTCCTGAATTTGTTGTGTTGGGTGAGGGCATCATTGTGACAGCTGCATTATTTGAAAGTATAATGCACACTGCAAAGGGTTTTCCTGAAAGGCTGCGGCCGATGTTCAGAGCCTCAGATGTGCAGCATACTTAAACAAATAGATCTTCAGGGCCCTGTTGCCCAGTGTGGGGCTGATTGTGGGCTGGGACTGCTCTTGTGTTTGTGTCTTGCAGATGATTTGGTTTTTAAACTCTCCATTTTGTTCAGTACAAAATTTTGTTTTTCTATTTCCTCCTCGAACCCCCCCGTTTTAGGAGCCCAGCTCTGATTGGCTGCTTCGTGGTCGACAGGAAGTACTTTGAGGAGATCGGCCTGCTCGATGAAGGGATGGAAATTTACGGCGGGGAAAACGTGGAGCTCGGCATCAGGGTGAGTCGGCTTGAGGACCGACAGTATCTCTTATTAGCTGGCGCATCTATGGCACGTCGACACTATACATTTCTGCTTCTGTGCTTCATATGCTAAACAGTGGTTTGGGTATGTATGCCAAAGAGGCATCAGGTCCTAATTAAAATATCCTGAATAGCAGACATGTCTCACATGCAGAAGAAGAAGGATGACCTTTCCTTTGACAGAACTGGGTCTTTATCAGTCACTCACATTGTTCATTTAGTTTGACTCATGCAAACTGAGCTGATTACCAATGATGGAACAACGGTCAGATGATATTGAAAGTTACTTTATAATTTGATTAAATACCTTTATCGCAGGATGATGAATGTAATTTTTCTATCATTTAAATTTTGTTGCAGTTTCTGGCAGTATTTAAAAGGTTTTGTCATTTTTCCAGCATGTTTAACTGCAGTTAACAGTTACTGCAAAGATTTTATCTTTAGTCTGATCTCCAGAACCTGAAAACTGAACCTCTCTGCAAAAGCACAATGCTCTTGAGGCGGATTTGCAGTCTCACCTGTTGGATCAGCTTTGAGACTAAACAGACGCAGGAGACAATGTGCTGACGCGGGCTCAGCGTGGAGTGATTTAAAGCGCGGTGTCACCGACGCGCAGGCTTGATGGCGAGCCCGGGCCCGGCTGACGCTGATCCGAGCCGCTGGGTGAGGAACACGCGGCGCTTTGAAAAATGTATAATTCTCTGAGGCTTGACCACGTCAGGTTCAGATTTAGTGGACAGCTGTGAACAATCGATGATAGCGGAGCTTAAAGAGAAGATGGATGGGTCGTTATTGTGCTGCGCCCTCTACACTCGAAAAGAAAAACACACCGCAGTGCGGCTACACTGTCATTAACTTTCCCATCTATTGTGTCCAGTCGTGAGGCGTTGATTGCCGCTGCCGCCTCACACCAGCTTCACTTTAATCCTTTCTCCTTGCCCTTTTCGGTAAAACAAATTCACACTGGTAGCCATCAATAAACTGTACAAGGAGCCAAACCCAATGAAGCAGAGCGAAACTTGCTGTGAGCTAAGGTGGGACTAGCTGGCAGCAGATTCCACCTTGGTATTTTTGGACTTAAACAACTGACAGTCAAGCGAACTTATTTCTCAATTTTTTTTTATTTCATATTTCCTTGCTGATAATGAGAATAATAATAGGCAGCAGCATCTGTTGATGAAAAACTACTCCATGTGAGAATCTGAGTGATTATTTTCCCCACATTTTGATTAAATTAGATTTTTTTTTCTCGGCGCTAGTATTTAGGGGAAGAGGAACTGCAGCTTGCAACATGTTTACATGGGTTTCAAACGCTGCTAAACCTCCACCCGATCCGGTCTGCATCTAAACTCTCCGTGTGGAGGGTTACCCCATATGAACCCTTCACATCAGACGGACGCACTCTGTGTCAAGAGTCATACTTCTCTCAGTGATAAATGTGTCCGATCCGAACAGAGTCAGTGTCACGTATGATTTGGTCTGATGCCCGATGTCCCAACTGTTTGCAGATGAACGTCCATAAATCGGCTTGGATCCTCTGTCCTTATCATCACAATACATACTCAGTTTCTCTTTGGTATCAAAAGCAGTCCAGTGATGTTGCACAAACTGCATGAGTGTGAGCTAAAAATCAGGCAGGTAGGCCGGTTTATTTTAAATAACAACATAAATGATATGCCTGAGACATATGTAATGACTCAGCCAAAAGCCTGTAAATAAAGGAATTAGAATAGATAGCTTTATTGTCATTACATTTAAAACAATGAGAAAAGGAGTGCTACTTCATGGCAGTGCGATTCCAAAACACTATAAGAACAAAGCTGAAAAAAAAACAGCCACAGGCAAATAGACAAAATAGACAAACAATCACAGGCAATAAAAAATAGGGAGAATATTAAAATAGTGCTTTTTAAAAAAAATAGGGAATTAGAACTGAGAAAAAGTCATCTCCAAACAGCTAGTGCTGGTGGATTTTAAAAAAAGCCAACTGACAGTGAGTCTCCATCTGTGCTGACTGGACATTCCTCACTGCCTCTTAACAGAAGAATGGCTCTCCAATCGTGGCGACAGTTACATACATACAAAAAAAATTTGGTCATTCACATACTGTGAACCTGCCGGTGCACTTTCCAATCAGCACACCACACCAGCAGCTTATTTTAAACGTGGTCGGGTATGGTTTCATTTTTTTCAGAATGTTGCTTTTCATCAGCGCCTCAGGAGCTGTGCTCTGAGGACAGTGGCTTAAATGAATGGAAGCTCTGGTGTCTCGCGTTTGGGTTGCCTGCTCTACCTTTTTCACTGCGCTGCAAAGCATCCCACAGACTCCCCGGTAATTCCATGCCGCCGTCCAAGCCCCTCGACGCAGATCGCCCTCCGTCCGGAGTGAAGCTGCGGCGAAGGGTCCGCGAGTCCTTATCAGCCCTTTTGCACTGACGACAGGAGCTGGCTCAGCTTCAGCTGGAACAAGCAGAGGATGCTCGCGATATGAGTGATGGCACACTTAATATTCTCTCGAAAATGACTTTCACTTCATGTCATAAACGTTATATGATGCCATGAATATAAATGACCCAGCGTGCCACAGGCTCACGGCGTCCTGTTGTTTCTGCACATTTCAGGTCATCGACAGTAATGTGTCTTTGTTCGGATCATAAAAAGCTTCTGCGCGGCCTTGACTTTCTCCGTACGAGGCAGGAATGAAGTTCTGCGGTCAAGTGTTACAAGTCTGATAATGGCTTTCTCCTTAGCGCTCGCTCACTGACCGTGAGTGGCTCTGCATCGGGCAGAGAGGTTATTCTCTATTACAGAGCTCTTTTGACGTAGAATTTTGCGTCAGCCCCTGGTTGTATAGACAATTTGCTTGAACACCTGTTGACATCGGCACAGAGGAGACTCGGGGCCCTTGTTTAGCGTAGCACGAGCAGCAAGGCCACGAACGGCCGGCCTCTCAGCGGGGACGAGATCCGCCCGCATCCCGCTTTCACCCATGCGCTGATGAGCCGAGAGCCACGGACGGCACTGCGAATCAGTTTCCCTCCGCGGCGTGACAACAAACGCTGAACTGAAACGAACCTATTTTGGCAGAGAAGGCACTTCAAAGCTGCCGTTGAGCTGGTTTTCGCGGTCGTCCGCACATCGGGGTCGGCGCCGGGGGTTCGGGGGCGGGCGGGGGGGCTGGACGTGTTTACCCCCGCTCTGTCTCTCTCCCCTCTGTGATGTCTTCGAACCGTTCGAAAAGCAACAAAGGCTTAGCAAGAACATCAGCCATCATCAGAGCATTGAACTTTTCTTTTTTTTTTTTTCTTTTCTTTTTCACAGCAAACACTGCCAGCACCACAGGGCGCTCCAAGCCAGAACCTGACATCAAATAGTAGCCCCAACGAGGCCGCTTAGACATGCAGAAACACATCATTGTCAGCTTTTTCACATGACACTTTTAACTATAACCACAAGTAAAAGTCAATATTTCCATTTTTTGGAAAGTTGCAGACTGCGCTGCAAAGGCCCAGTATACTTCAGATCAATGACTATGTAAATCAGCACCGATTTTTTTTTTTTTTTTTTGACAGAATCAGTTCTGCACACGTCTCAAAGGTATTGCTCCTTCTGTAACTAATTCATCATGTGTTGAGTTCAACCCGAGGCTTAAGTCGGAAAACAGCCGGTTTCCTCTGTTTCTATTTCTGTCATACCAAACACAGGCGCCTTTTTTTTCGTTATCAGCGACGTGATCCCCACCACACACACACACACACACACACACACACAAACGCACACCAGAGCTTGCAGAAGTGCTCCATATCTCTGGCCCGCACACTCTTCCTGTGATAGGGATTGCTTTTGTGAAGCGTCACGCGCGCCGTGGCGTAATATTGTGCATATTTAATGCTCATTGTCTTGCGCTGCCTCTTTCATCACAACGGGCGTTCGTCCTCGGCGCAATTCATAATTCACGACTTCATTTGTCGGCCTCCTTGTTGTCGCCTGGCACCTCTCGTTTTCTCATTTTGACTTATAAAGACGCGAGATTCGTTCGAGTGTTACATGGAAGAGGACAGACAATTATGATGGACAATTAAGAGTGGGCTGTGTTGACACATAATAGCAGGAAGCCCCAGACACCGGACGACAACACACATACACGCACGCGCGCGCGCAACCTCTCAACGTTTTAATGATGTGCTGTGATCTCTGCTGGGCGATATTTGGGACACGACCCTGTTTTATGCCAATGAAGAAGGCTCTTTACTTAAAGAGAGGAAAACAAAACGAAAAACAAAAAAAGAAAAGGCTTTTGGAAAGGATGAGTGAAGGGAAGCCGTTACTCTCTCTCTCCCCTCCCTGCCGTATTTCACTTCCTTTATCTTCTCTCTGTACTTCCCACTTTATCGCCATTCTCTTTTATCCCTTTACTTTCTCTGTTTTATGTTTCCCTCCGTATCTCCCCTCTTTCTCTTTCGCTGTCCCCCCCCCCTTTTTTTTTTCCTCGTCTCAGCCTCTATCTCGCTCTGCACACCCACATGCTCAGACGTAGATGGTTATACTCGAAGAATAGCTCCTTCTACTCTAACCCCATGTTGTAAATCCTTTACAGAGAACGCTGAGGTATTTCTGAGGGAGGCATGTATTATCTCAGATTTTGGCTCCAGCTCGTGCTCCCGCCCGGGCGCCGGGCCAGGCTACAGTTTTACTGTTGTTCTTGCACTAGCTCTTTGTTTTGGAAGGATACGAGGAAGGAGGCTTGCTGGCAGGAGGGATTAGAGCACACAACACACAGACAAGGTGCAGGAATGGAACAGAGAGGATAGGCGTTGCATTTCGAATCAGCATTCTCCAGCCCTTGTTTGGTCGTTAAGGTGAACTTTTCAATGCACCGGAGGCTGAACCTGAATTGTAAGCAGCGGGACCATAGAAATTAGTGTAGGTCTACTTCATAAAAGTCAGAAATGTGTGTTGCCATGGCATCAGTCGGCGAAACTTTGTAGTAGCAAAAAGAAAAGGTTTCTTTTTCTGAGGAAAATTCACTGTGCTCAGTTCATAAAATTTACAGTTAAAATCCGTAATAGTTAAAAAAAAAAGTGGGGGAAAAAAATGTAAGAAGTTCACATACTGAAAGCTTTAAAATGACCCAAATGGGAGGAAAAGAGGTGGAAGTGTCAGTCGAAGGTGAATCACTGACAGCAGATGAACTGCAAGTTAAAGACTGACAGATAAGAGCAGCGGAACTGTCAGATGAAGAGTAAGAAGTGAAACAGTCAAAATTTTGCTTGAAATAATTTCAAGATTTGAACGTGAGCTGCTGTCCTGGCCAGAAATGGAGCAACTTTACTGTGCTCATGCTCATATACCTAATCTAATCCAGCTGCTTTTATTTGTAGAACACCATTTCACAGCATACGTTATCTCAAGGTACTTTACAGAGTAAGGTCATGACTGTACAGTGTTGGAGAGAGAAACCCAGCGGTTCCTAATGTAGATCAAAATGTGCCAGAGGGCTGTACACATCCACTTTCAAAAGAGAATTTCCATGCAGGGTTGCTGGAGCCAACCCCAGCTGAGATCATTGTCCACTGTGGCCAGGTTGTCAGTCTATCAGAGGCCTGACACAGAGACACAACCACTCACACCTACACAGAAAACCCATGCAGCCACACAGGAAGGGCCAACCTGAAACAGAGCTTGAACCAACAACCTTCTTGCTGCGATGCAGACCATGCTAACCACTGCACCACCTTTCCGCCCGCATTGTTCTCGTTGTGAAGCAAATCACAACATTTATGTTTCATGGGCTTCTCATGCGGCTAGCACGGCGTGTGCAAACATATTTGACAGTTTCTGTCAGCAAATAGCAGAGTGGCAAAAATAGCAAGCACCTGGGTGAGCATTCTCAATATGCTGCTGCGATACCTTTTTATTCATACTAATTCTATCAAGCAGGCTTAGCCGCAGTAAAGATTTAATCCCCTTTTTTTAGACGATACGGGATTAACTGGCATGCACCTGGCAGGTGCTGGAAATATCCATACCGTTATTCTGCAGGTCCCTGCTGTCACTCATGCGCGTGCATTTGTTTTTGGATGTGCGTGACGCGAAGGTGTGGCAGTGTGGCGGCAGCGTGGAGGTCCTGCCCTGCTCCAGGATCGCCCACATCGAGCGTGCCCACAAGCCCTACACCAACAACCTGACGGTGCACGTGCGCCGCAACGCCCTGAGGGTTGCCGAGGTCTGGATGGACCAGCACAAGAGCCACGTGTACATGGCCTGGAACGTTCCACTGCAGGTAAAAACCGAAAGCACAAACACGCATGTTGGGAGCTTAAATCTCCCTGTGTGTGGGAGACTGCGTGTGGGCGTAATTGCGTACATGCCTATTTGTGCTTGGAATCTGTGTCACACATCTCCTAGCAACCGCAACTGCTACCATCATGGAGGTCACTGAAGAGTTGTGCATAAATGAGGCTTGAATATGCCTAAGAAAGATTTTTTGGAATATGGGTACAAGTCAGTGATTAATGATTAATCAACGTGAATGTTGCAGGTCCTTTCGACTTTAACGATTTCAGACTGTGATGCATCATTTCAGACAGGGTTGCCAGGTCCAATAAACTTGTGCGGACCAAAATCTTCCAAAAGCCTGCCCAATGGTAGCTTAAAGAGAATAACTGTACTTTTTTTTCCATGTCATTATAAAATCTTTTGCGCTTAACAAAAGTTTTGTCCTAAATCCTGGCATAAATTGGCTCTGTCTGTATGCTGCTTTTGGTCCTTCATTCACCTCCTTTATATAAAATTTTATTTAGATGTTATTCCTCCTCCCCTTCATTCTAATTTTATTTTATTTTTTAATTGCCGATTGGAAACTCAAATGACAACCTGTCTTGCTCTTCAACCATTTCTTATTGTCTTATTTCTAGTTCTTGCATTGTCGTTTTAAGGATGCAATTGGAGGATTTGAAGCTCTTTTCATTTACTGTATTGCTCTAGGTTGGCCGTGAAGTAAAACTGTGATGTCCGTGTGTTTGTTTCCTTCTCATAGAACTCAGGAATAGACATTGGGGACATTTCTCAGAGGAAGGCCCTGCGAGCCAGACTCCGCTGTCGACCGTTCAGCTGGTTCCTCTCCAACATCTACCCCGAGCTCCGATCCTACAGCAATACAGTTGCTTACGGAGTGGTGAGTTAATTGGTTCTCGGGGGTTCCTCACATTTTGAAGCTGCAGCCTTGATTCGAGTACATAACCCAACTATCCTGCAATAGGCACTCCTTATGAATGACAGTACACTGCTGTTCGTCCACGAAGTCGGGATCCCACCCCACAGTTTGAGAAACACTCCAGTACATCCCCACTCAGTCCCCGCTGGTTGTTACACATACACAAACACCTCAGAGAGGAGCATAACATATTCAGTATTTTAATTCATTATGAATTAAGAACAAGACACTGCTTTAGCTTTATCAAAAATTAACATGCCTTTGTTGCGGCAGCTTACAAGTGAGGAGTTATGAAAATGTGCGAACAGATTTTCACGTGTTGTTTTCTTTTCTCTTTTGTCGGATTTCTAAAGACCCTGGGCGGCGCGCTCCCACAATGAAGGGGTTTTTATTTCGATAAAGAACAAAAGTGTTGCACATTACTGTCATATTTTCTATCTTACTGGCCCCCTGGGGGAAGAGCAAGACGTGAAAACAACAGAAACATGTTATTGCTTCATAAAGTAATGGGAATCTGTTGGCAAACTTGTTCCTGTTTACACGTCTCTGACAGCATTCAGTTTTATCATGTTCGTGATCAGCTGATGAATCTAACTGCAATATTCACTCTCCTTTTAGTTCTGCTGTCATTTTTAGTTGTCTTTGATTTCCTACTAGCCTAAACACTGAAAGAGCACAAAACACAGGTGTGCATTTCTAAAATTTCAGTTGTAGTTGTTTCACAGGCACTAAAATAGCAGTGAAATGGTGTAAACACCTCCTCCAGGATGAAAGTTTCTTTCCATTAAAACTGAACTTTTTGAGCTGAAAAGTATTTCGAGCCGTCACATTTAAACTTTTCCATTAATCCTGATTTGAGTTGCACACAACATGTGATGTATGCGTCTCTTCAAATCACAGCAGCGGGGTACCGAAAGGGCGAACCTTTTTACGGCACTTAATTTCTGCATGGCTATTCCTCTCTTCAGCTAACAGCTGTGGGTGGACTTTGCATAATTGAAAAATGACAGTAATCTGTTGAAAGCTGAGCAGAATTATCCCACCGCTCCGACTGCTCCCGCCGATAGCGGAAGAAAAATGAGTGCTTCTCGGCTCGGCCCACTCGCCGATAATTTAATAATTTCATTTTTGATTGTGACTTTTGATTGCGGCTCCATTCTAACCTTTTTTCGACGGTAACTTGAGTAGTGGGAGTCATGCGGCTCGACTGCAGTCTGAAAATAACCGCCACGCGGAAGCCGTTTCCTTCACGTTGAAAAGGTCTTCTCCTTTCAGCCGTGCTGACTCTCTGCATGACTTCAAGCCTGTCACTGAAAAAAAAAAAAGATGGGGGGAAAAAAAGTTATGAATTGACGGAGGAAAGAGAAAGACAAGCAGCAGCAAATGAGTCTCTGTAGCTCTGGAAACAGCCTCCGCGCCACCTCTCGCGTTAGTCGTTCGATAAACACTTCAATAACGGCGCAGGCTGGATTGAGTTATTTGTTGACACCAGCGAGCATGTGCGGGGGCCCGGCTTGGGAGTACATGAGATGAAAGCGTCGCCGCGGTGACATCTGAGAGATGTAGATATTATGAAGTTTACATATTTGACTCTCACAGGAGAAGGGGAGTTGGAGAGACTACAACAAGTGTTCTGTTGTGATGCCATCTGCGGATGCTGTTTGTACGCTCATCTCTTATTTAACATGAAACAGAGGCAGGAGAAGTGCGCCGCTCACACAATGTTAATATTGAACAAAAGAGACATATTTTGATAAGATCTGCGGAGCTGTTTTAAATGAAACACGTCAACTGTTTCACTGGTTAAACATCAGGATTGGCTGACGTTTTCATACTTATCATGACACCCCAGAGACCAAAGAGAAGATGTTTTAATTATTTTAATCTCTCATATTTTATTAATTCCCTTAGTACTTCAGTTATATTTTTGTATTTTTCCCATGATGAAAGTCTGCTAAAAGTTGCTAGAAAATGCAATAAAGAAATAATGGACACAAGGTCAAGCCTGTCTCCAATAAATCAAATATTTTATGTGGAACGTCAGATGCATTTTGAGAGACCACATGTTATGAAATATAATCAGGCAACATTTTAAGGCATGCTCGCAACGTGGTCAGTAATGTTGGCAGTAATGTCATTCCCTCCACCATTTTGGCCCAGAGTTATTTACTGTAGCTTTGTCAAGGTGCCCAGAGGATCATTTCCACTGACACTGGCAATCCTGTGATTTTTCCTGTAGAGTGAGCAGCAGAGAGATTCACGATTTTAACCTCGCCAGTGAAATATCTTCAATATTCTATTTCTACTATATGAACTGGCACAAAATTTGGTACACACATTCACGGTTCCCAAAGGATGGATCATAATGCCTTTATTTATTTATTGCCTTAGTTTTCTTCTAATACCCCATGTGGTTAGCATTTCTGGTTCTGAGTGAAATGTTTCAGCTCAAATAAATGAGCATGAAATTTGGCTCAGATAGTCACGTTGGAAAAACTTTGGTGATCGTCTGGCTTTTCCTCCAGTACCATCATCAGGCCAGATTACTGCTAATTTGTAACTGTTAGCATGCTAACTTAAACTAAGGTGAAAGTGAACACGGTTAACTTCTCAGCATGTTTCCACTGTCGCTGTGAGTGTGTTAGCATGCTAACATTGGCAGTTAGCTCAAACATGGATGTGCCTGAGTGCAGCCTCACAGAGCCACCAGCATCACTGCTGATTCTTACTCTCGTCAGTCAATAAAATTATTCTTAATGACTTCTGTGGTTATGTGTAGGCAATTTAAAAACAGATATGCATTAAGGAAAGGCTTTTTTTGAAAATGTGTTTTGAAAAAGTCTTTGTGCAACTTCTTAGAGGGGACAGGGTTACGATGGATGCCACAGTTCTGGATATTTAAGGACAGAAGTGTCCTTTAACTGTATGTCCCAGGTTTAAGCTTTATTTTGAAAAGCATTCACTTTTTCGATGACCCTTGAGCAAGACGCCGAGTCCCAACCAGCACCACGGCTGCTATTGTTTTGTTTAGTAGCCCAGTCTAACTTCTCTATGAAATGGGGCAAGAGAAAAGAGGAATTCCCCCGAGCGATCAATAAAGTGTCAGTTTATCGAACCGCTGTAATAAGTGTGACGGGACATGAGATATTGCGAAACAGAAGGCCCGGCTCAGCCCTCAATCTTTGATCAAGAGCGGTGCCGAAACCCCCACAGGACTGGATGTGATGTGACTCTCCAGGAACGTGGAGAGGGGGTGGGATGTAGTCAGTGATCAATCTAAAAGGGAAGGGGGGGTGTCTGGGTGTTTGGATGAAGCTAAGTGTTCTGCAGCTGGAGGAGAAACAGAAACGCTATCTGTATGTAAAGGAGATTAGTGGAAAATGAAGACCTCCCCTCCCTTTCACTCATCATAAACTCCAAATATTGCACCTTTGGGATGCTGTTTAGTGGGAGTTTGCGCCCAGCAGAGATGCGAGCAATTAGCATTTTCAATCATCTTTAAAAAATTTATGCTCGCATTTTACTAACGTTCATGAGGAACGGCGGAGCAGGCCGAGGCTCACACCACAGGCGCTTGAATAAATAAACAGGCATTTGTATTCAAATCCCTTCTTCTTAAAGGTCACTTGAATGGCATGCTTAAGATGGCTGCCACAGGATGTTTACGATGCTGTGGAAGTGGAGGTGTGGGACGTGAGAGCTGAACTTCTAGCACAACAAACCCTGCACTTTTCAAAGGCAGCTGTAACATTCCTGCAGTCTGAATTTACCTTTTGGATTCATGTTACTTTACAAAAAAACCTCTCCCAATACACTACAGCCACTATTTTCAGTGCATTAATGAATATTTTTACCATGACAAAATGAGTGGTCGTTGATGACGGGAGATGAAAGGAGTCACTAGCAGTGACAAATCAACAGTTATCACCCAACTTTGAATCCCAACTGATACTTTCATCTTTTTATTTCATTGTTTTAGTTTTATAGCACATTTCCTGCTTGGTTTAATGTCACTGCTCTAATTATCTTGTTTTCAGCAGCATCAACCAGCTGTTTTCAGGAGTAAAGTTCTAATAAACCAACTGTATGCTGTACATCCCAAGCAATCCAGTTAAAATAGTGGAGCATTAAGGCAGGCAGGTCTCACCTGGTGAATATAAGTCAATTATTCTCTTTTCTTTTAGCTGTGTTTTTATTCTCCAGTGGGAGATATCTGGCTCATTTTTACTAAATGCTCCACTAGATTCTCCAGGCTGACTGATCAGTCTGTATGTTGCCTGGTGCCATGCCGAGCAGGTAGCTTGTAATGGGTTTTTAGAGGGTTTTTTTGCTTAAAAGAGCTGCCTGCTGCATCCAAATCTTATGGTGATGAGATTGCTGAACAAAAAAAGAGTGGTAAGATAGGAATAGCAAAACAGCTCAAAGCTACACGCAACCTTCAACTGTTGCAGAACCAAACGTGAACTGAAAACCAGCTCAAATCAAACATTTGAAATGACTGATTATGGTCTAAACAGGCCCTTCGCTAACAGGTAATACATGGAAAACAATAATGTTTAAGTCATTCAAGTACGACACACGTGATCTGGATCAGCGGGTTTGAACTGGCATGTTCTGATAGGTCTTGGCCTAAAAATAAAGAATATCTTGGTTAAGGTGTGAAGTGCTTCCCCTTCCTCCATTCTAACAGTAGTTTGGAGAACCAGCCCATCATCGTTTTCTTGATAACAGACCGTTCAGCCCATGCAGTACTTTGACATCCGACCTGCTCTTGAAACCGCCCAACACAACCTGGCGGGAAAGGCTCTGTGTGTTTGCAGGACAGATACAATATCCCTGTATGCCACGGTGTTCCTAAATCAGCTTCCCATTCTGCCTTCTCCGCCTGTTTCTCAAATACATAATTTATTTGAGGGCGGAAAGGTCCCTGCGAGCTGAAGGCTTTTTCACTTCACTGTAAAACACTTCAAATAAGTTCCTTTTGTGTTCACGCACGCACACACACACACGGATAAATCATAAACATACAATCGTACATTTTCAGGAGAAGCATGAGCAAGCGTGGTTGCAAATACAAAAGTGCAACCTTTTATAATGTGCCAGTCAAATGAAGGAATATAACTTGGATCTCATGGAGCTCTTAGAAAATTGAACAGTTAAAATACCTTCATGACTCCCTTTCTTGTAAATGCTTAAAGGAGAAAGGATAAATTTAAGCGTATTGATCGAGTGGACAATTAGTCTATACGTTTCTTTGGAATATAAAAAGGACTAACCTCTGAAGAAATCAAAAAGCATCATTGCTTTTCCTTTTTGAAATAGCGCTCCGCAGCTGCCACAAAAAGGTGAAGGTTAGTCTTAAGTGTTTGTATGACTTTCTCCTGGCGAGCAGTAATTAGCCTGCAGTGGTTCCATTTGTCTTCACTTTAGCCACTCAGCTCAAGCTATGTAGTGCACCACTCTGTCATGATGGAGTAATTAATAATGTAAAGGCGGGGAGAGAGATGCGGGAGGGAGAGACAGAAAGACCCGCTATGCTAACCAGTGTTTCAGTATATTTGTGCAACAATTGCTGGGACTTGAAAAACTCACAAAAGTTTATGTAGGGACTGGTAGAGTTTTATAATATTCAGTTATTTTATGAATTACAGGACTTAAGGATCTCTCCATAACATCACAGTTCACTTACAGGACTCCTCACTCCTAAAACCAAACCGGTCTTTAATCCAGGAGCGATCAGTGTCTCTTTACGAGGAGGAAGCCAGAAAAAAGTGCTTGCAACGCCGTCGAGGAACTCGCGCGCTCCCGTGGCCGCAGGGCAAAGGCAGCGGTCGCTCTTCCTCAGAAGTCCACCTCAAAGTTAGCAGGTGATTTGAGGCCAGTGAGCGCAGACAGCGGGCTTACTCTGCCTCAGCTGCAGCCATCTGAGCATCTTCCGTGTACATACGGCAGTGGTGTGTGGGCTCTGCCATCTAAAACAAAATCCTCCTTTTCCATTTAGCTCAAAGCAGCATACGCCTGGTGAGTTTACTAAAAGACTGGCATGGTCTTCCACGATGGGATCACGCTGAACGCCTCGGTGGGCCTGTTTTTGCAAAGCTGTTTACTCTGGGCTGCAGTCTTTATGACGTTATAAGAGAGTCACTTCGGAACTCCAGTTACTAACTCTATGTACAGTCATTTTGTCTCATTCTCACACGGAAAAGGATGTAAGGCTGTTTCAAAAAAATTTGAATTATTCCTTCAAAAAATCTAAATAAAGCAAGAATCTAGCTGCTAGGTCAGTAAAGCAAAACAATTGAAAATGAAACGGCACTGGGAACCACAGTTTTAGAGATCCCCCACAAGAGGCGAACAAACTGAGAATGAAGAGGAGCTCATTCTTCTTTCCAATGCTTTTGATAAAACTTTCCAAAAATAAAAGGATGCCGAGCTCTGACAGCCTGCAACCATGCTGAGTGAGGGGAGCAGTTTGTTTAATAATGCCACAAACATAATGAAGTGCGCGTGTGAGAAAGGCATCCTCCCTTTTCTTTTATGAGTCACATGTGCGCCAGAGTTTGATCATAATTGCGGATACATTAAATCAGTTTTTAGAATTGCTCTCCCTCCCACTCCTGCCCTCCTCATCCCCCCTTTTATCCCTCTCCTTTTTTTTCAGTTGAAGAACAGTCTAAGGGACGACCTGTGTTTGGACCAGGGACCTGAAACCGACAACATACCGATCATGTATCTCTGTCATGGTATGACGCCGCAGGTCAGTGGTTCTGTCTCTCATTATATTCTGATCTGTTCTGTCCTGTCTACTCACACACGCGATAGCCACAAAAACTAAACAGAAAGAGAGTTTGTCAGGGCTTTAGAGAAAGCAACCGCCCCGGAGAGGGCTGAGTGATATCTCTTTATTCTCTGTGCAGAAAAAAGGCTTTGTGAGACTCAAATACATACAGTAAGCTGTCCTACTTTTAAACATCTATGCACAAACATGCTACCAACACCATTATTAAAGCGGAATGAACAGGTATTTTTCTTCTTCTTTGTTTGCATGCTTGGCGTTTTTGCCCACTGAAACACCATGTTGATATAACTTCTTACTGTCAGTAGTAATGAACAGTTGCCGAGTCATTCATCCAACAAACATGGACTGACGTGCTTGTGCCCACCTGATAAATAAAGGTCTAATGTTCCCTCTGCTTTTAGCTCTGTTCTGATCTCGCCCCCGAGGAAAACGTCTGGCTCTTAAGATGACCAGTTGCTAATTTAGTCCAAAACAAAGAGCTAACAGATGCTAAAATGCTACGTCACACTAAAAGGGACAGCAGAATCAAACATAATTGGGATCACTATTGTGAGCGACTACTTTGGCGTTACACATTTGTTCAGTGTAGGCCAGTGCAGCTTCATTCTTTTTCTTCGTTTCCACATTCCTGAGCCAAAAGGAAACTTGCACTATTAATGAAATAGAGAAATTTGAGGAAAATGTGATGACTGCATAGAGAGGCATTAGTAATGTTGAGCTATGTGGGCCTGTAAAGTACATAAATCATAAGTCCCATTACCACACTGAGTAAACTGGCTAATTAAAGCAGAGCTCCAGAAGAAAATGGTAGCACGGGCCTATCACCGTGCTATAGTGATGCTGTTTTTGTCTTGTGCAGTTTTGGTTGTGGAGTGAAACTTTGTAGCCTTTGCAGCTGAAATATGGAAAAGCAGTCTTTGTGTCACTGAGGCCAATCAACAACTCTATCAGCCCACTCCACATTTAAAGCCATTTAATTTAAAGGGCAGTTAAAGGCTGAATTTATTGCCCCTTTAATGGAGGCGCTGAAAAACACTTTAAATAGCAACAGTGTGTGACTGCGTATTTCCGCTTTTCCCCCACTTTGAAACGCTCGGTTGCTTGTCAAAATAAAAAATTCATATTTAGCCATCTACATTTTATCCCCGGCCTGCCACGGAGAGGTTTGCATAATGAGAAGTGGACTCCACGACGTACCGCGCCTGGAATTTAGAGGGGGCTTTCCGAGGACACGCCAAGCCTCGTCTCCATTGTCAGTTAGTTAATGGCTTTGACCGGTGCCTTGATGTCAGAAACATCCCACTCTCTATCTGGGTCATACTCAGCAATACCGCATCAGCTGCTGAAACAGCTTTGTTGGCGTTTCTCTGTATCTGCCCCGTCTTTTTTGCCTTTTCACATTTCCTCTTTCCTGGAGACAGCATTATCAGCAAGTACTGATAAGAAAATTGAGTTGTATTAGTAAATTTTTATCTCCCTCGCTGTCGGCATTTATTTATTTATTTACTCATTTAAACACAAGAAATGGAGATGGGCAGCGCCGCGCATAAAGGGGTCTTGAGCTTATTCTCTTCACAATAAAAAAGCTTAATTCTGAGTGTGCGAGTTGGGCTTAAATAGGGCGCAAAGCTTGACGGGCACTTTGTGAAAAGTTTTCACATCCGCAACGTGAGTTCGGCTCAGTCGGAAGAGAGCGGGTAAATGCGTTCAGCCGCCGGCAGAACACGCTGCCTTCAGTCACATCCGGAATCGCCCAAAGTGTGGCCCGTGGGCCAATTTTGCTGCCGACACGCAGCAGTGCGCCATTATTCATTTGGCGTATATGATGCTAATGCCTTAAAATTAATTTCTTAAGACGCAAGCAAGTTGCAAAGCCGAGCGTTTGCCTCTCAGGTTAGTGCTGTCGAGCTGATATTTCGCTGCAAAAGACGCATTTCGAGGTGTTGGAGGCAGAGCAACCGAACAGTTTTGTTTGCTTGTGTTTACGGAGGAATTTAAGCTTTCCAAAAAAAAAAACGACTTCCAGGAAGCCGTAATTTACCCACAGCACGGTAATGTGTCTGCAGATAACCGGGGTGATTTAGGGCTTTACTAGGATAAGTCAAGACAGTGGCAGAATTTCATTACACAGTGCCGAATCAGCGAGATGGACTAATCACGTTATAGACTCCATATATTTGAGCTTATAGAATCAGAGGTGCATAGACATGACATTACACTGCACGTACTGAAACAGAAGGTATCATCTGTCCTGTATGTGCTGCAGTAGCCACAGGAGGATTAGAGGATGTTAGTATATAATGTGTAAATCCATATTCTTAATGGGGCTTGTGTTAATGGATATTCTCCCACATGTTCACACGCATAAAAGGCCGCTCCTCGCATTAGCCTAATGAAATTTGACTCAAAGTGATGGACAAAATTTCAAGAAAAAAAAGAAACAATGGCAAACCTCAGTCCAACGATCAAAGACTGATGGTGGTTACTGTGGAGAGCCAAAAAGACGCCATGCTGGAGAGACATCAGCGGTAAACAGCCTTAGGACTCCGAGCGAAAAGCAGCAGGAGCCATTTTCATAGCCAACATCAAAGATTCAAATATTCCTCTGGTCTTCTATCATGCCTTTATCGCCTTTCACTCTGTATTCTTTATTCATGTGGAGAATCTATTACAATGTAATTCCCCCTGCTCCTCCTTATTCCCCATTCAGATCCCCTTTATTCTGATTCTGTCCAATCCTTCAGATTACCTCTGAGTCCTCGTCCTTCTGAGTAGAATCACTCCATCCCCGCGTGTGTCCGGCAGAGCGAGCCAGCGTGGCTCTGAATACCTGATGAACTGTTGAATGTCAACGATGCGTGGCGTTCCTCAATTTCCTTTTCAGCCACTTGACACAGACGGAGAGGGAAGTCTTACGCAGCGGAGGATGAAATAGATAGAGCTTGACGGATAGAAAAAAAGACAGAGAGACAAACCGCAGGCCTCGTCCACGCCTTCTAAAGTGTAGCGTGTATGTACAGTGTGTATGATACTGGCAGGCTTCTGTTTCTAAATGTGTAAAACAGAAAAAAATAACTCAAACAGCTGTGGACTTGTTCCTAGAAACAAGTGAGATATGTGAATGAAAAAACTACAACTCGCAAAGCCACGATGAGGAACGCGAACTAAAGTGCAGGCAATGCTGTGATTTTGGATACAAATTTCGCCTCTCGCAATAGGAGTGAGTCATATTTATGAATGGTATTCATTTTGGATTAACCCCATTACCCGTCTCTATATCACATTTGGCCATTTCCGAAAATGAGCGTGGGTGTTTAATCGGGGGTTAATTTCAGGCCGGTGTGGGAGGTGTGGAAAACAATATTCACTTGACAGAATGATGAGAAGTTCCAGTGGAAATAGAAATCTGATCTGCGCCTCAGTGTTAGTGTGGCCTTGCTAAGAAGATTGGTTTGTGGCTGGATCAATAAAGTCTGAAAATTAGACCGTTGAGGCTATTTACCGGGGCAGAATTCATGAGCGTGTGTGAGCGAATCGCTCCTTTCTATCTCTGTGAGTACCGATCTGACACTCTTCCCCGCTGTTTCATGAGGTTTTTGTCGTACTTTAAGGTCAGGGCATGTCATGCTGACATGCAGATAAGACAGAACGCAGTGAATATGAGTTCTTGCACTAATATAAAAGTGCGAGAGTGTGAATTGGTTCGTGTCGGTGGATGTGTGGGTGTCTGAAAAGCTGCAATGGCCAGGATATTGAACTTGTAAGTTTAGACAGGAGGGAACAAGCTGCGGGAAATGCTCTGGCACAATTTGAAGCTTGTAAGAGTTCAGCAAAAAAAAAAAAAAAAAAAGAGCCAAGTAGCAGAACAAGTTTAATCACAGATTAAACTTTGAAACAAGGGTTGCCACTTGGGAAAGGGAAAAAAAAGCTTTCCTCCAACTGTGACTTTTCTCACTTTAAAGAGAGTTTAGAAGACATCGATTTATCATTTTTGGGGGAAAGTTGGTGGTGTATTAATGATTCAAAATAGAGTTATTTCACCGGGGAGTCACTTTGATAGAAAGAAACCTCAAACCAATTACCAGCCTTTAAAGGAAAAAGTTGACAAATTGCTTGTTTGCGTTGGCGAAACCCAATTACCGGACTTTGTAAAACTTTTAACCTTGACAAAATTGATCGGCGGGAGCACGTGTGTCAGCGTTTATTGAGCAAGCTGGTGAGAAAAAGGAAGCCGTCCCGCGGGATCGCGCGACGTCTTCTTTTACGCGGAATCTTATTCAGAGGTGTCACTTCCCGACGAGCTTCTGCTGCGAGGCGTGACGAGCGCCGGCGAACGGAAGCGGCTACTGGTTTCACTTTTTTGGCTCATTAATAGGCGGCGGTTGTCGCACAGAGGTATTGTCACACTTGTCGATGAACTGAGGTAATCCATTCCAAAACGGTTGCGCGTGTAAGCCTATTAAAAGACGGAGCAATCCGATCAATGTACAATACGATAATGAGTTCCCTCTCTCTTTGCCTGTGTGTGTGTGTGTGTTTGTGTGAGCGTGAGCTGCATGTTTGTTACCTGGGACTATAAGTATCGGCTCTTCTGGAGTTAACCTCATTACCTCACAACCTCTCCCCTAAACTCCCCTCCCGTCCCTCAGTCTGCTCCGCTCGTCTTCGCGAACCTGTTCATTATGTACCGAGGCGGCTCCGCAGCTGTTACAGCGCGTGTGTGCGCGTTTTGTTTTGTCTTCCTCGCCGCCGGAGCAGATGGCCGAGGGAAACACCGGCCGATTAGCCTGGCTGACTGCATCCCTCGCCGTCAGTAATCAGCTCACCGGGAGCCTCGCTTAGGACAAAGTCATAGTGAAAAATAAGAGCGGTCCAGATTGCGAACAAATGGGTTTGTCTTTGCGTGGCTCGTTGCCATTTAGGGGTCAGCTGTGTCATCGTGCTTGGAGGACCAATTCCAAAATAAAAAAAACGGACAGAAACGTGACGTGAGCTCACAAGGGTTTTTCCCTCATCATTTTACAAATGAAGTGAAGAAAATGAGCCTGGCCTCATGAAAACTTATGAAAAGATATGTGATAATAGAATGCTCCAGGTGATACAACAAACTGACATAATTCAGGGTAGCAGAAATCAAAGCACGGTAAGATCTGCTGATGCTCAGTTGAGATAGGACTTGGTTTTTGATGAGCAGAAAAAAGGTCATGGTTCAGGCTCACACCCATGATTTAAGGTGCCCTGCAGAGTTTCCTTGTCAACACTTTCTTTTTAAATTCAGTGTTACTCAGCAATGCAGGATGTGTTTGCCCTCGAAGTCTGACACAAATGTTGAATGCGTGACCTTCTTTGTGATCGCAACAGGCTGACTTTTTTCAGTTTCAGTTTTGAAACCACCTTCATCGCTGCCTTTGTTCGCGCAGTGCTGCATTAACGTGACCTGGAATCGTGTGAGGTCTTTATGCAAATGCACAAAAGCAAACAATCAGAGGGTAAAGGGCAGGGATTGTGGGCATGGTTAATGTAATCCACCCCATCCTCCTCCCTTTATGGATTTTTTTTCTTCATAAAATAACATGACTGAACTCCCTCTGGACTACATCTAACATTTCATCCCACCGGACCCCCTCCATTGCTCATGAAGTCATAATTAGTCTGACTGTTAGAGGATTTTGTCATACCACATGCAGCTGCTTCTGTCCTGTTCGTTGACAGTGAACAACGTTTGTCTTTATATCAAACAGGTATCCCATAATTTAGATCAGTGACCGGCGACTTTTTTGTTTTGACTCCCCAAAGATTTCGGCCCCGGATCGAAATGTCATCTGCTGCTAAAGACCAGAAAATCAGCCCAGCTTACGGGCTTTCTTCCGTCCACACTCGTTAATGTGTACATCTGTCAGGAGAGATTGCTGTCTGTCTCGCGCAGCACCGTGCTAATCCTTCTATTAGAGGTTTTAAGAAGCCGTGACCGGAGAGGGGATAGCGTTAAAGCCCTCTGTTGGGAGCGGAGCATCAATCTATTGGCAGATGCAAGTTTAATCGCCCCTATTAGCGCACATGCACACGCGCACAAAAGAACAGCTTCCTTCCCTTCAGGGGCGTTGGTATGCGCTCAGCACGCCCGTATGCACACGCATGCACTCATCTGCCGCTGTCTGTCTCAAGGTGTTTTTAAAACATCAGTTTAAAAGCTGTGTGGCTGCTTCCCGGCCTGGTAATGGCTTTTATCTGAAAAAAAGAAAAGTCCCGTTCCTGCGAGTCGGTCATCCTTCTCATGAATTACCTCCGCTTCCGTAACTTCTTAGCTTCTGTGCTTACTCTCCTGTTACGCCTTGATCTCAACTTTCCACGCTCTCTTTGACTCCGCGTCGACCTTGATCCTTCTCATTTGCTTTACTCGTGCCGGCCCGTCTGTGATTCTTTGTCTCATCTCTCTCTCTCTTTGCCGTCAGACTTGGCGGGGAAATGCATATCTCACTTTGCGGGGTTGAATTTTCAGACTGCTGAAGGTGTGTCTGATTCACCCTCACTCCACATTTCTGCAGGCTTCAAAACTGGGCCAACATTTGCATTCATTACCATGTCCTTGTGTTTTGTTTTGTTCTTTTTTTTTTCCCAGGTATGCAAAATTTAGCCAGGATCTGCTTTTCCCATCTCTGACCTCTCTCTTCCTCCTTCATCTTCACACTTCCTCCTCCTTCTCTTCTTACCTTCTGTGTTTTTTTTCTTCTTAATTAGATCAGTTACAGGTGGCCTGTTTATTCCTCACAGCATTATGAATGAGAGTGTTGTTTAGAGACATGGCAAATGTTCTAGGTGAGCTGAAGGAAAATACACTTAAGGATAAAAAAAAACAGCCTAATGACTGAACCTACTATAAATAAAAACTGTAGTGTTCTATTTGCAAAGGTGCATTATTATAAAGAAGCACCTGCTGTCTCAGGTTTAGTTCTGTATATTTTGCTGAAGAGAGGAAGGGGCTCTATTCATCATGAAAAACATGTTTGTGCCCAGCTTGACAGGGCTGTTTGTTCCTGGATGGGCACTTGTCTGACTTAATAAGCCGGTTGTGAGAGCTGGCTGGCTACCTCTTGTGTTAACAGTCCAGGCTGCTGCTCTTGGTGGAGTTGGTGGTGGTGTAATGGTGTGGGGGATGTTTTCCCTTCTGGGACCCCTTACTACCAATCAATCAAACTGGTTTTATGAAGGCGACAGTGAGTTCAGCGAACTTCAGTGGCCTCCCCAGTCTCCACATGTGAATCCAGTAGAACACCTTGGGGATGTGGTGGAGCAGGAGATTGGCAGCGTGAACGTGCAGCCGACAAATCTGCAGAAATGATGTGTTGCCATCACGTCGACACGGAGCTGAATCTCAAAAGGAAAGTTTCCAGCATCTTGTGAAATCAGTGACAAGAAGAACTGAGGCTGTTCCAGAGCAAAGGGAAGCCATACCCAGTGTTAGGGTGTTGTTCCTAACAGGAAGAGCTTCTTGGGTGGATATACATAGTATAAATGTACTATAGATAACTTCACAGTACACTGCAATACACTATGCGCTATAGAAATAGAAAAATAAGAAAAAACAATTGCAGTTTTTTTTAATAATTTAAAAAAGAAAAAGGAAGGAAGGAAGTGAAAATGACAAATTAAGATGCAACACGTGAATAAAAATGCAATATACTAAGTATCACATTTTCACTTTACAATAAAGGTCATCATCAAACCTGCCCCCTGAGTCTCCGTCTGTGTCTCCTCCCAGCAGAACGTCTACTACACCAGCTCCCAGCAGCTTCACCTGGGAGTGCTGAGCCCGACCATCGACGACGACGACAACAAGTGTCTGGTGGACGTGAACGGCAGGCCCAGGCTGCTGGAGTGCAGCTACGCCTCCACCAAGCACATGAAGCTCACGTGGTCGTTCGCTCAGGTAAAGCGACGCTCCAACCCAGACGCAGAAAACACAGTTGCACGCGCACAAGGGAGACTGAAGAAACTCCAGCCGCGCCCCTGTTTTATCCGTTTCAGGTCTTCTCTCATGATGCATGCAGCGCTTCATCTCGTCGTGTTTTTAATTAGTATTCTGTACGTGGCTGAAACTCCCTGCTGTTTCTTGTCTGCAGGACCAAAGCTCCATGATTTTAGTGTTTTAAATAACAGAGTGGGATTATTGCCTCTCCCTCTCCACTTTATTTCTGACTGTTAGAGACACCTCTCCTGGTTTTGTTAAAAAGCGCAGATCACTCCTCCGTTATTTCACGCGATAGGTGTTTTAAAAGCACATCCACTCCGGTCGGGTAATGAGCTTTCACGCACCCGGAGTTTCCAACTTTTAACAATCCTCTGTCTCATTTTTTTAATCTTCACACTTTTAATGTTGCGTTCAAATGTGACAGATAAGTGGAGGGAGTTGGATAATTAATAGAAAGAAGACACCACTGTATTCATGCCACGGGCGTCTCTGCTCTCTGTGTGTGCTGTTTTTGGTCCCGCACATGAGATTGAATAAGGAGCTTATTTAAATATCACTCAAGCCCGTCCTCTCCCTCAATACCTCGCCGTATTTCAGCTATCCAGTTTCCTCTGTATCTGAAGCTGCCGGGCACTCTGGCAGGGAAATCTGCCTCTAATTAGCATCGGCCAGAATCACAGATCTCACATCTACTTACGTCAGAAGTCAGAGGGATGAAACCCATTAGGCGCGTCTCACAAAAGGAGAGCTTCGGCCTCTTTGTAAAAAGTTTGATCGAGAAGTCAAATAAGGCCTGAGATTAAACCGCTGGCTTTTCTAACAGAGCAAATGAAAAGTTAGCTGTACGGAAGATTCAAGAGAGATTCAAAAAAATGGATTAACATTTCATCACATCTCTTATGTCATACTTGTTGTCTATCGTTGAGAACCAATTCAAATAATCAAAGTGAAAACGTGCTGTCAGCTGAGTCGATAGAGGGTACAAACCTGAACCCTGGCTCAGGTTTTGACCACTTATCAGTAATCAAACTGTCAAGGTCAGATAAGCTATAGATAGATGTGACTGACCAGCATTATACAGTGTTCCTCAAAATTTAATTTAAACCATTACATTTCTTTCATCCTTGAGAAAAAAAATGCAATTTATTTTTTTGTGGTTATATTAAGATTTCCACTTATATGAAGTAATGTGTAGTTACAGCCTGATATCCTCCAAATAGAGGAATTATACCATCCAATTTCTCCAGTACACTGGAGAGTAATGAACATCCATCGGGTGATTCATTCGACGGGGGATTGTTTATTTTAAGAACAATAGTGAAACCACTAGATATTTTTAGAACTGAATAAGCTTCTACAAAACACTTTCCTTGGAATGAACCACATCCAATATTCAACCTGTTTTTAGCTCTTTAGCTGCTAAACGCTACTTTGCTTTTACGATTTAGTTGCTTGCTATCAAGCACTTTGTGGTGACTAGTACCGTGTGTTGTGTTGTTTTATAGCTTTTACACTATAAACAACTGTCTTTTTGACAGCAGTTCAGCTCCACATGAAAACCGGAACATTAGGAAGACTCCGCAGAGCTCAGCTGGCCTGCAGAGCTGGCAGATAATTCTCTGAGGCTTTGTCACTTGTAGTCATGTCTTTCATACTGCACGTAGTAATTTTATAAATAATTCATATAAAATATATTTCATGCAGATTTAACTTTGACACACGTGCACTGTTTTTACTTTGTGTAAACGAAACCTGAGAAGCGGTGCCAACTTACATCCGCCAGTGCCGACTAGCATGACTTGTCAGGCATATCCACTGAGACATGCTAGCTGTTGTAAATATATCGCATGCAATCTAATTTATGCTAATCCGGGTAGTAGGTGCTAATGTACACATCAGCTGTAGTCAGATCAAACAACACACCACCAGTGCATGCACTGACTTAAAATGTGCTTCACAGCACGAACGGCAACGCCATCATATTCATGCTAACCGCGGCATCATTAGCCGTGTTACAAGCCTTGAACAGGGTACGCGCTAACTGGAATGATCCAAACAGGAGTTGGAATAAAGAAAAAACTACACAACATCCCAGACAAATTCTTCCAGAGGTTTCTTCCTGACTTCCTCACCACATTTAGCCGTGTTCACATTTTGTGCTTGTGCATTTTTTTGAGGACGTTAGTGTAGGAGTGAGTGTAGGTAGAGGAGCCAGCACACAGCTCCGTGCTTTTTTTTTTTTTTTTAGTCCTAGATCTTTCCCTGTGAGGAGGAGGCGGAAGGAGGCATGAAGAAGAAAAGCACAGGTGGATAAACGGCAGCGGCCATGCCGGCAGAGGGACGAGGCAGGTAGTGAGAGAACGAGAGGAAGGTGGCGAAGAGAGAGAGGGGGGAGGCGTGTCCAGAGCAAGGCAGCGTCGGGGAGAAGTGAAGCGAGACGGAGGGAGGCCGCGTTTCATGTGAAGTGGGCAGTCAGTATTTGTGAATTATTGATAAGAAGATCTTTTACAATATTGAACTGAGCCTGACCCTGAGGGAACAGCCGTCAATAGAGACTTAGAGAGAGAGAGAGAGGGAGAGGGAGAGAGTGAAGGAGGGAAAGGGAGTCAGGAGAAATTTGCCTCACAAAAAAAAAAAATCTGCCCGAGAGCCGGTTGTATTTTCTTGTATGGCGAGTACGAGTTTTGCGATAAAGGTGGATTTTCTGCCGTCAGCTTTTTATTTTGTTGGGCTGCTTTTATTCGCGCCTTTATGGACGCTCCTTACGTTAGCCCCGATAAAACGTTTGACTTTGCTGATGCTGAGCACATCTCCCCTCGGATTCTCCACAGAACACAAGAGGAAGGTCAGAGTGTGCCGTGTCACATATCGTCTGACTCAAAGAGCTTCCTATAAGGAAGAATACATATGAGTTCAGACATCAAGAGAAGCAGCAGCTCTTGCTATTGGTGCATTATTTCCAGCACTGAAATAAGCCGTCTTGGTTATTTGATGGAGCTTCTGCGCTCACTGAACAGCCCTGCTGTTGTATTTTCGCAGTTCTTCCCCGTGTATCATTTAGACAATCGTATGCGTTTGTCGTGCCGGATAGATGATATTTATACCACGCCACAACGCATCCTGGTGTAGCTTCACTGAAGTTGGATCATGCTGAGTTCACAATGATTAGTAATTTATAACCGCTCCTAGACGAGACGAGCAGCTGCTTTCTGGGAACTCTTGCAAATGCCAACTTATGTTTTCTATTACACGCTGCAAATACAGCTGCCGCTTAAGTCACTAGCATTTTAGAAACTGTCTCTGCTTGTAGTAGCAAATCGGAGCCATTTATATACGATTCTGCTTGTGCAGTGTAATGTGAGGAAACTTTCTGGGCTTTTCCAAACTTCCGACAGCACAGCCCAGTGTACATTTAGTTAATATGTGTATAAATAGATTTTATATTTAAAGTTTTTTTTATAGGGAAAAACTTGTAGAGGCGCATATTTACAGTAGTTAGCAGGGGAGCAATGATTACACTTGGTCCCAGGGGCCGGGAATATTCACAGTGGGAATGAATGTGTGGAGACAGCTGTTTAAGGCAGAGTGCTGATAATGAGGTGATTTAAAACAAGACATTGCAATAGCTCTTTTATTAACAGTGTAGTACTGCCAACAGGCCTGTGGTTACAAGGATGAAAAAAGACTTCAGGACAGACTGGTGTCTTGTGTTACATAAGTATAAGTAAGTGTGAAAACTTTGGAGCCTTTAGAAGTCACTGGACTTGTGGTGACAGTGGATGATGGGCGACTGGAGGAATTATGTGGCCTCTGCCAGAGTGCTGCCGGCTTTTGGAGCCATGATGTTAACTTAAAGGTGTGAAAGGATCCGCATCAGGGCTGATCCGAGCATTTTGAGGAGGATTGACTGAAATAAAGCCGATCAAAAGTCCAGTCCTTTCTTCACTGAATTCTGCTGCTAACGTTGCGGCGTCGCTCCCCTGAACCCTGAAAGCGAGTGCGCGTGTGTTTGCGCACATCTGACCACCAATCACCCTGATTGAGGCAATGACATTACACAGATTTTCTTACCGCCAACTCTCTCTCTCTCTCTCTCTCATCAGGAAAGAGCAGTGTGTAGCACGTTCAGCTGGCGTCTTCTCATCTTCATGCAGCACCGGCTGGTGTGTTTTTTTTTCGCCGGTTAAAACAGAAACGGTCGGCAGCGGGTCATATCGGCTGTCGCTAATGAAAGATAATTTGGGGAGTGACTTGACGGCAAGGCAATATTAAACTTGGCCACCGTCGGGTTTGTTCGGAGCCAGAGGAGCGATCACTGTGTGACAGCACTGTACTGTACTGTACTGTGCACTGTCTCAGCTGTGCAGAGTGATATGTCTGCTCTGCAGCTGAGTCGCCGTCTTCCAGTCAAACTTTCCATATCGTATTCATATCAATTATCTAATCTTATAAACCTAATAGTTCTGAAGCAGGATTTCTAATGTTTTGATTAAGCAGCTTGTGACAACTGAGGTGTGCCAAATGTAGTGAGCACTAGTGAGTCTGCAGCTGTTGGGCTTTTCGAGATGCGCTGAGGTAACTCTTAGTATCGGACTGGACTCAGCATCAGCAGATACTCAGTGTTAGAGTGTCAGCAGCGAAAGAAAAAAAAAAAAGCTCGACTGGGACAACTGCGTTTCCACTGACGCCAGCTGCCGGCTGTGACTGAAAACAAGGTGAGCGAGGATCGAGTGACCTCAGGAAAAACAGCGAACATCGTGAGCCCTTTCACAAACAAGCTGCCGCTTCACTTTTGCTGCCGGTTCGATACCGGGTATTAAAAATGCCAGCATGTGGCTGAGGTTTTGTCAGTGGTGGAGTTTACCGTCAATCCACCGCCGATTGTACGATTTTTTTTCCCCCATCACATATTGACAGACATAATGCATAAATAAAGTGCTTTGCAAAAGTTTCCTATTTTGCTGCTGCAGATATCATGAAACACTGTTGTCACTAAAACCAGGGCGCTGCAGTGTGACGTTTAAGAGCCCTGCTGGTTTGTCGTGCATTAGATAAAGATGTTAGGTGTTGTTCACTCAGAGCTTAATTATAGCAAATACAGGGAATGCGCGATGCCTCAGTTAGCGAGGAGCGGACATGGTTTGCTGCTCCACTTGTGCAAAGGTGAAACGTGTGTATTCCAGCACAGAAATCCAGTTTGGCTGCTGTATGAATTGCATCTGGACCAGCACCTCAGGCCTCGTGCTCTGGCGTTCAACGTTCTCTGTCTTCACGCCTGTGCTTTCACTCACCGTATCCTTTGAGTCGATTGACTCGACGATGGAGCATCTGGCTGACAGATTGCCCGGCCTGCCAGCCTGCCGGCTGACTGACTGTCTGATGGCTGTCTGACTGACTGATTAACTAGTGTTCCCGCCTTAATAGCAGGGAATCGATCCAGCTCTGCACTCTGCACAATCACAGGTGGGGCTCGCTGCTGAGTTGAGGACACGGTGCTGGACAAATGCCAAATATTTGTGTGCGTGTGTGTGTGTGCATATGTATGCGCATAGGTGTATGTGTGTTAAGGATTATCAAAATGTGTGTGTGGACTAACTCAGCTTCAGTACACTTAGTCTGAGCTGTACTCCTCAGGAAAACTAAGAGCACAGACTTTTAAGTCAACATGCAGGAAGTCACTGCAGAGGCCGCACACTTAGAGAAAGTCAATAGGCTGGTTTGCATTGTAGGAGGCAAGAAATATCATTGTGATTGGTTTAATGGATCTGATGTCTACCTCCATGCACAGTACGAGCCATCAGTGTGGTCCACTATGATGACTTCCCCCTGCTGTAATATCCCATTAAAATTGCTGCAGCAGACAGGGCATAAATTGAATATGTCCAACCCAGTGCTGGAAAACTGCTGAATCTCACAGCAGAAACTGTGAAGGACCAATGCATTTTGTAATAAGTTTGCCAAAGTGATGGCCTTGAATTGATATGCGCACTTATTTTATATACACTCTGGTCCACTAATTTTCTTTCATTAAATGATTTTTTTCACAATGAAGTTGATCGTGGCAAACATGTTACGTGCACAGCATACACAGTTACATGGAGCAACAGTCATTTCAGCGTGTGTTTCTGGCTAACAGATGAATGGAAGTCTTAGTTCTGTTTTGCCTCCGCTGTCTGCGTCTTTAGCTGCCAAATGTTCCACTCTGTCCACCTACTAGTTGCTAACATTGAGCTGCTAGAACCTTCCCACTGAAAACAGCAGTACTGGTGACAGACACGAGGGCGAATCAAAACAAGGCGGTTGTGGTAAAAACAATGAGGTAAAAGACATTAAAACGCTCCACAGCACTGAAGGGACCCGCAGAGCTGAGTGCTAATTATATGTGGGTGAGCCTATGAATGACCCATTTCATCTTACACAGGATTATGTGGTCCGCTGTGGCTGTAAAAATATTGATTAGAGCATCGTTCACGCCTCCTGTGCTGCAGACCTACATGCATGCTGTCTTTAAAGTGAAATACGGTTCTTTAGAGTAACTCAGTGACCAGGGTTTCCTGCAGCAGAGACAGGCTTCCATTTACTAAATTAATGACCACACCAACTGTCAAATCAGATTAATACATCTTTAGGAAATAAAACATTAGCCGTCTTCAGGGACGTGTGTTCATTTGTGATGCTCACACGGTATTATGATTCTGATGGGGAATAGTGAAATATTACTGTGCATGTGAGAGGATTTGTAATGACAGAGGAATAGTGCCTCTTGCTGGTCAAACAAGAACTGGAATTATGATTGTTATTCATCTTAATTATGAGTTTTATTTGAAACGATCATGGCAGCGAGTCTCTTGATTACCCAGAATTACCATTCGCAAGGTCCAGATCTTTTAAAGTCAAACGAGATGCAGAACAAGAAGTGCATCTTTAGGTGCACACACACATATTTATCACTATGGTGACAAAGACAAAGCATTACAACTAACACTAAGCAAATACAGAAAAGGAGAAGGAGAGGGGTAACAATACAAGACTTTCGGTGCCCGGCGGATGCATCCTGACTGAAGAAAGGCTGCCCCCTGTTGTCCAGGGACAGGAGACTCCACCTCTGAAACGTCTGGAGAATGTTATTCTCACATGATTTCTTTTATTTTCAACCGTAGCTTCACATACAACAGCGTTCTATTATTGGTATACCCATAACTATAACTATAACTATTACTTTATAAATCCTATATGAAACACATCCATAGTTTAAGCACATGGCAGTAACACTATGGAGAGCAGGGGGTCCAGGGTATTTGTGTGCATGCGTCCTCAGGTGTCGAGTCACTCAGGTGTTAAAAGTTAGAGGCGATTGGTTCTCAGAGTGGGAGCTGTGGCAGTGACACGGTGTGTTGCCGTGTGAGTGACCTGAAACAAATAAACCTGTGGGCCACGAGACCAGAGCAACAAAGAAAATGCTTCACTGGCCTGTGGGTGATGATCCCTGTGGGTTTGTAACCACAGGCGACACCTTTCACGTTAGACATAGTCATGTCATCAAAATTGAAAATAAAATGATTAGAGTGGATTTAAGGTCTGTCCTCACACGACCATGCTGGTTCTGTGCAGTTTTAGTTCATATAAAAACATCCTGCACTCAGGCTTTGACATTTGGCAAACCTGTACTGTAAAGCCTCGCTCCCAATCTGATGCTGTCGACTGCCCTCTCAGGCCTATCCAGGGACTAACATTTCAGAAGCACGTCACATTTAGCACTAACAAGGAGGATACTGCCACTCGTTAAACGTCTGAATCAAATAAGCCCCTCGGTTATGGAACGGTCGCTGTCTGTGATGCAGGCGACAACACCATTTGCCAGTTTTAGAAACCCCATTAGCTAATGCTGCGTCTGACAAAGTGTTTTGTCCCCAGACGCAGACGAGAATGTAAAGTACGAAGATTCAGATGCTAAAACAAATGCAATCATCAACAAATATGCAACAGACCAAAACACAATAAATATTCGAGGATAATAAACAAGCCATTTCAATTGTTGAATCAGATAGACCTTTTCAATTTCTTGTTGAAGAGTTTTTTTCATCCTTCTCTGAAAAGACAATTTACTTGCTGATTGGATTTTGAGAGGCATCATATTCAACCTGCCTTACATGAAAGTGCCTTTTTCCATCAGAACTTTGACTCTGTGAAAGGGGTTCAACTGGTCGATCATTGTAAATCAAAAGGGATTCCACTCCGTTCCTAACGCGCCATGGTGGCATTTTACTGATTAGCCTGGGATCAATGTCAATACTGGTTAACTGCTGTAAATCCAATGTGTGACCCTCTCTCGCTGTGTGTGTGTGTGTGTGTGTGTGTGTGTGTGTGTGTGTGTGTGTGTGTGTGTGAATTCACTCTCTGAGCACTTCATTAAGAACACATACTGTCTGCACCTGCTTATTCATGAAATCAGCCAATCACGTGGCAGCACTGCAGTTCATAAGATCCTGCAGATACAGGTTCAGGAGCTTCGGTTCACGTTCACATCAAATATCAAAGAATGTGGAAAAATCTCAGTGACTTGACCATGACATGATTGTTGGTGTCAGACGGGCTGGTTTGACTATTTCTGAAACTGCTGACCTGATTTTCACGCACAACAGTCTGGAGAGTTTTTACTCAGACTGGAGCCGAAAACACGGGGGAACACGGCGACAGACGTGAGAGGAAAACGGCCGGAGTGGTTTGAGCTGACAGAAGCGCTACAGTGTCACAGGCGACCGCTCGGCCGGAAGATAACCAAGGCTGTGGTACAAGGACGACAGGGGAGCTCGACAACGTGCGAGCCGTTCAGACTTAGTGGATTGGCAGATGTGTTGGAGGGGCCCGGACACGATCAGAGGTCGTCCTCCGCCATGGAGTCATCGCGTGCAGTTCATGTGTGGGCAAGGTGTGGTTTCATGAACACAACAGCGAGTTCAGTGACCTCTCCAGTCTCCACATGTGAATCCAGTAGAACACCTTCAGGATGTGGTAGAACAGGAGATTGGCAGCGTGAACGTGCAGCCGACAAATCTGAAGATGCGTGCAGACGTGTCGGCATGGAGCAGAATCCCGAAACGAAATGTTCTCAGCCTCTCGCGGAGAACCGAGGCTGTTTTTAGAGCAAATGGGGGTAAGTACGGCGCTCCTAATGAAGTGTTCAGCGTGTGGATGTGCTGCGTGTGCGTGAGTGTGACCGTACGTGCCCGCTTTGTTCCATCAAGCGATCGCGCCCACACGCGCCAGTCAGCCGAAATGTGAACAAACCGCTCGGCGCGGAGGCAGCCGCGCACACACAGACGTGCAAGCTCAGAGAATCAATATACTTTCGGCGAGCTGAAAAACTCGCTGCAGTCTAACCGCGGTGAACAGGTTAACCGAAGGAAGCGTAGGCAACCGCTCTCCTGCAGAATGCGGAGCGGCGAGGTCCAAAAACCAAAACGCGCTGTGGCGGATGCACAGGTCTCCTCTCAGGCCCCTGCTGTTTGACACGCTTAGCTTTAATTCACTTCCGGGACTCCGCTCATTAAAACATATTACTGTTCCATCCATATAACTCAGAGCTTACTCAGGACACACACACACACACAGGGGGAGATGGGAAAATAACATTTAAATAACGTGAATGAGATGAAGCTGTGTCTAATGAACTGCAAACATACATTGAATCCCAAGTGAGCAAAATTCCATCACTCTGGTGGAATGGATTAAAACTATTCTTTGTAATTTCATAATGTTATTAATGAAACATGTTTCAACGCATTCGCTTGTAGATCACAATCATGGCTGCACTGTAAGTAATGCATGGCAACTGATATTGAGGGGAATTCAGCTGACTGAGAAGAAAGAGGCGCTTGGATCACGTTCATTCAGCATTTTAGCACCTTTCAGCCAGTGGTTCTGTTTCGGTTCGCTCTCACGCCTCTCATTAACCTCGTTTTCCGTTGCAGAGGGAAGATGTCTTCCGCAGAAAAGCCCTTTTATGCTACCTGCCCTGCACCGAGTGGCAGACATGAAACGCTGGTGACTAGCTAAGTAGGCGGTGATGGTAATTTGCGACCAAAGATCCACGTGTCTCCCTCGGGAGTTAGCAGAGAGCAAAACAGAGCTCCGCGGTTTTTTTTTTTTCCCCGTCACGGGAGTCGGAGGTTTTGATGTGTCGCTCGGCGTCAGCGCTCTCATGTTGACAGTGTCACGACCACACCGCGCGCATGTACCTCATCAGGCTGTGCTGCGCTTGAATAATATTCCCCATAGTCACCGTGTTTGAAGTCTTTCATTGGCTGAGACTATTGTGCGTTCGCTACCTTCGCGCTCATTTGTTCGCCTTGTTAGAGAGCGAGAGTCGCAGTCGGCGGAGACGCCTCCGTTAGTTCGTGCAGGAGTGAAAATAAGTCTCGCTCGTGGGAGAAAACACAAGCAGATCAAGCTGACCAATCACAGGTCTTGTGGCCTCCATGTGGTATGTTTCATAAGTGGTACTTTTCGGGTGGCTGTATGAGTATTAAGAGAGCTGCGAGTTATTTACATTTGCGCTGATACTGAGCGGATCTCTGTGAATGTGAGCATGAGTTAAGTGTTCATAGTGCACTCGGCGGCCTCTCGGTATCTGCAAATGGATTCGGCGGGGGAAACGACACCGAGCAGATCTGCACGCCGGCGCGCCTCGTCGGGCGCCGCGGTTTGAAATTCGGCGCCGCTCACCCTCTCTCTCGCTTCTCCTTCAGGGCGGCTCCATCGAGAACACAGAGTCTCAGCGGTGCCTGGAGCTGGTGGAGAGCAAGCACTCGGAGTTCAGCTTCCAGCTGGCCATTCAGGACTGCACCAGTCAGAAATGGACCATCACTAACGTGCTGACCGTCCTGCCGCAGTGAGCAGTGTGACTCTGTTGTGACGGACTACTCGTTTAGTAAGTTCAAGCCAGAAACTCCACTGCTTCAAACTGAGAAAAAAAACCAACTGACTGACCCAGATCCGACTGTGACAGAGTTCTGGTGCAGGTCAAAACGGACTAACGTGCTGACCTAAGCAGTGAATTCAGTGTCCAAAAAATTAGCTTCAATTCTTAACCTGTTTTTAAATGAGAATCAGCACGGGGAGTGCTTCAATCAGACGCAGAACATCAGTAACCTAATAACCGTTTTATACCAATGACCTGAGAGAAGAGACGCTCGCAGATGGAACAAGGGCTCTTCAACTTCGCACTCTCCCATCGAAATGAGGAATATAGTCTCTTGTTCCAGGGGACAGGCTGGTGAAATCATGTAAGCACTCTGCTTATTGCGGGACCTCAGGCCTGTGATGTAATTTGGACCCGTCTGCAATTTCAAATAGCGCCAGACTCGTCGCACAACGGCCATAACAAATTGAGGGTTTCAGAATGTTTGCGGGCAGGGTGGAGAAATGCAATGTGAATGAAATGTTACAATCCAAACCGGCCAATATGTCACGCAAATTACATGGAGGAGACGGGTTTTTCATTATCATTGTTACACGCCATTCGACTCGGTGTGTAGGCCGGACAGACGCTGTCGATTTCACCAGGATCACAAAATAGCGAGGCAGCGCAATGCAAAGTGATTTGAACTGGGGCTGTCACTGACTCTGTCCCTCAGAGTGTAGTTTGTGATGAACGAAATCAGAGGCAGGGTCGTCCACGATGCTGGCTGCTGTTTGCGGGCTCAGACGCGGAACAGGACTCTCAGGCAGCAATAATATACATTCTCTTAAGCAAAGCCGTTTCTAAACCGACACCTATGTAATAGCAGCTGAGAGTATGACAGCCCTGTTATGCACATTGCTTTTCAGCCCTATAAAAAAAACAAAACATAAAATCCGATGTCAGATATGCAGCCTAAAGATGTCAAGAATCAGCCTTTTAAAAAACGTGTGTCACAGAATGTAAACTTTATCAAATTCAAGCCCGCTTAATCCCTCAGTGGTAGCGACGGTCCTGCAGAGTCTGCATGTTCTCAAAGAGGTGAGGCCAAAGCAGAGGGGCCGCGATGTGAAGGCTGCTCCTTCAAACAGGATGTTCATGGAGCTCTGATGTAACGGACGAGTCTGAAACACTGTCCGTGCACTTCCTGTGTGGAGGTTTAGGCAGAACTATGTGATGTCACCAAGCCCTGTATATTAAAAAAGATTCAATGCTGTACTTTTCCTTGCATAATAGGCACTTTAGTAGGCAGTAAATGCTGACACAGCCAAAAGTTTTTGATCAGGCAAAATCATTGAATTGTCAAGGTTTTAAATGACTGAACATAAGCTTTAAAAGGGCAAAAACTCAACTTCAGACATTTATTGTCACATATTTTATATTAGTTGGTATTTTACTTGTGTGTCGAGCATCTCTGAGCCTGCTGAAGCGGGCTTATTATAAGGAAAAAGTGTTATTATTTCAGTGGCCTCCTCCCTCAAAGCCCTCCTTTTCAATGTTCAGACCTAAGGCTGACCCCATCAACAACCCCTGCCAAGAGAGATGCAGCGTTCTTCTGCCTGAACCTGGAGGCCGCAGCCAGCTTATCGTTCATATGAGCCCTCAGCATCCCACAAAGCCCACTGTTTGTCAAAACTCCACATTCCTGACTTAATGAGATGTCGAGGACAGACCTGGGTTGGGCGCAGACTTCCGAGTGACACTTTGTTCAGCCCCCTCCATCTCATTTGAGGAGGTCGTAGAGGTTGGGCCCACTAGCCTTCAGCTCTCTAAAGGACGCCTCTTTTTTCCTTTTCTTCTTTTTTTTCTTTGGGGGGGTGGTGGCTCTCAAATGGAACCCATTTGTCCTTGTATTCTCCACCTGCACAGCCCAGCTCTTGCTGCGAGAGCTTTTGAAAGGTATTCTGGGAACCATAGCACATGACGAGGGATTTGTGCAAAATGAATGTTCAAAATGAAATGATGATAGGAATGGATTGAACAGACGGATTTTATTTGTATCTGACAGTGGACTAGCATCCGGGAGAGAATTGCTCCTTTTAAGTCATGCTGCTGCATCCTTGAGCAGTGACACCGTAACTACACAGTTGTGTGTGTGTGTGCGTGTCTGAGCCCTTTTGTTTTTGTTTTGTTCTATTAATGCTTTGTTTTTCCTAAAACTTGTGTCGAATCGTGCGTATCGACCAGGTAATAATTCACAGAAACACAAATAATCCTGAGCAGATAAAGTGGCATTTCCATATTCACTGTCTCAAACCATCGGGAGCACACATCCTCATCTCCTCCTTTAATTCATCGCAGGAGAAATTTTCATCGGAAGACAAGGAATTAATCAATGACACATGGATGTGACTTAAGAAGTTTTACATGTCCCCATCCTGAGAACATGGTGGGTAATTATAAGTCTGAAAATGATATTTTGTTGAGACAATATGGTAAAAAAATTGCTTTATAAAGCTTCCTGCTTTAAAATATTTGTGAAATTATTTCTCCATTTATTCACAGATGGTTAAATGTGTGTTCCCAGCTCCCTGGACGCGTGTGTGTCTAGTCTACAACTGCATGTTGCGTTTAAGTGCTGGTGGGAAAACCAGACTACCGCACTATTTGACGCAGTCATGTGGAATTTCAAAGTATGTTTTTTTTTCCCCAAAAGATAAAGCAGCTTTGATCTGAAGGCACAAATATACAGTCAGTCCATACGACCGGGGCATTTGTAGTTGAAAGTGCTGGGAGTGTCTGAATGAATGTTTTATGTATGAGTAAAAAAAAAAAAACTTTTGCTGATTTGACACTTGCATATAAATGTTAAATGCTAAATTGTATGCTCTACATTTACAGATGCTCAGAGGTTACACACTTTCATAAGATATACTGTAGCTGCTGTGCAATCAATATGCCAGTTATTCAAAGCCCCAGCTGTCAACAATCTCTATCAATAATTCAAGACAAAAACAGGATGAACCTATCCATTATTAATCCGGCTATTATGTATTCAAATGTTTTCTTTTCCAATCCCAGTCCACTGAGGCATCAGTAACACAGTGATAAAGCAGTGGTGACTTGTGAAGGACTCAAACTGTATGTCTTGTACTGGCTACTGTGTAGCGTCTGTTACCAAACCTTTCTGTTCAGTGTTCTGTTTGTGGCTCAGGCTTGTAGATCCTGAAATTTTAGAAGTATTTCAGTTGTTGGGAAACTGAAAATGTCCAAGCTATTTTATTAGTGTATTTAAACTGGATATTTATAAGTACCAACAGTAAAAAAATATATATATATATAATGGAACAAGTTGTCCTTGTGTTTTTTCCATCTCCACTAACAATGCATATATGTATATAAAGTTTAACACTGCAGGCCCTTGTTTAGCACACAAAAACTTTAAATTGTATTAAAGACCAGTGAAGGGTGAACTATTCAAATTCCCCTTCAGTTGAAGATTATGCAAAAGATGCTTTCGCTCATCATCCAGTCACTAACTTTGCCCATCTGCTGTTTGGTGCTCAGCACCGTACAGCTGCTGTATCTGAGCTCTCTCACCACTGTCATCCAGCTGCAGCTGAACAGCAGTGACAACAGTGAACTGGAACAGAAATGTGAACTGAACACTGCACACGTAGTCATTTGATCTGCTGTGTATATGAAAATACTGAAGTCCAGCTTGTCTCAATCGACTTAAAACTTGACTTGAGACTTGCTTCGACAAAACTCAGGACTCAAACTCAAACTTTTGGTTCTAGACTTGATTTCAAAACACTCAAGACTTGACTTAAACTTGATAAGGTCTGAGAATTAACTCTTGTTTGTCTCACATGACTTATAACTTGCCATCAATGACTTGGGACTTGGCTTGAGATCTGTTTCATACAGACAATTTGAACTTGCTCCAAAGGGCTTAAAATTGAGTTCTCATTTACCCCTGAAATTTCCCAGAATAGATTTATGAGACTTATGAGACTCGGTACTTTACAAGAATTTTCTCAAAAACTTTTTTAAGCTCTCTTGCCCCTGAAATGGTCTAGAAAATAGATATGAGTCATTTTGCATTGAGGAACTTGTAAACTCTTGACAAGAACTGAGACTGGTAACTTGAAACTTGAAACTTGACTTTATGTTTGACTTAACTTGTGTTCACCTCTACTGATTTGTGACTTGCCATAAAAGACACAGTTCTGTTTACTGGTCGCCTTCACCCTTATAATGATTCACTTTGCTGCCCCCCCCACCAACACATACACACACACAAATGTCACCCATCCAGGTTTCATTTTAGCCTCTCATGATAGTCTGGATGCTCTTAATAATTAAGTATGAAACTCTGGGGGAAACAGTACAAACCACAGACAGAAAGAACAAACCCGCTGTGGTGCAGTTTTTCCTGTGTAGTGCAGATAGAGAAGGGGCAGATGTTTGAGCCTCTGCAGCCTCACAACCTCTGAGGATACAGTAATTATCACCTCCAGGCACCATCCTATACTCTCTCATTAGCCCACTGAAGAACTGCCTGGAAACTCTCCCTTCTCTCAGTCTCACTCATTCCCCACTTCCCTTCTTCCCTACTACTCTGCCATTATGCTCTCTGCCGCCACCACCACCACCCCCCATTTGACATCTTCCTTCCCACTCTTAAATGCACTTTTCCTCTGCTGCCTCCTTTTCATTTAATAGATACCATTACAGAGAGGATGCGCCTTCGCCAGAGGAGCCAATACTTTAACACAGTGCCTTCTTAGCATGGCCAAGCATCAAAATGCTTTGTCTCTGTAAGCTATAAAGCACTTCTGTGGATGGATTAGCATAAAAGCTGAAACTCCGCACCTATATTGCCGGGGTGAGTTGCCACGAACACCTCATAAACAAGTCCCCGAGCCTTTCATAACATCAAAGGCATTGTAAACCTCGCACAGCCAATGATCCATGAGCACGCACAGTAATAAACATACACATCCTCAGCGCTAAACGGCGGCTGAGCGATTAATCCAGTGAGGCGCTCTGGGGGCCTTGAAGGGAGCAGTAATGATGCAGTGTCAACCTTTGCTCACACCTCATTGGCTCACGCTTCTGCTGAGTAACCACTGAGACGTAATTGAAGGGTACACTTCGTTAACACTGTTGCCAGGTGACCGCGGAGGCCTAATTGAAGGGCAGTGCTGGATCTGTGCCTGTCCATCAATCAGGTGCATTAGCAAGAGCTTGGCTTTTTTTTTTTATCTTTGTTGGCAGTGGAATGTGTTGACTGGAAGAGGGATGAGGTGTGGGAGGAAAAAAGAAGGGAGGAAAAGGGGGAGTAAGAAAAGTAGACTGAGAAGATAAGGGTGCAGAAAGGGGGAAAGGCTACGAGAGAGGAGGCTTAAGGGTGCATGGGAGACAAGAAAGGCAGGAGAAGGAAGTCCTTGGGGATCTGATTATCAGATTAAACAGCAAATGCTACATCAGCAACATTTCACCATGGAAATGAAAGCTCTCCTGGCAGGAAAGAAGGGGGGAGGGGCTTATCTCCCGTTTCTAATCGGATAAAACCTGCGCTCAGCAAGGAAACGATCAGAACTCCAAATGAAATGACATTGAATTCTAATTTCAGTGAACAATTCTCATTTCAAGTTCTGGCGGGCCATACGTCGGCCAGAACATTACAGTACATAACATTAACATTTTTTATTGTTACTCTACGAGCAGAGTTGTGATGAAATGGAAAGTATTAGATATCATTTGAAGCACAGACAAACATAACTTCAGCTAGCTGAATCCTCAGGCAGGTGTGAATGGACTTGTAATTGGGTTCCAACCAATAAAGTCAGATAATAAAATGAGAAAATGAAGGGTTTTGCTTTTTTAATATAGTGGAAACTGAGGAGGTATATTTTTGCATTACCATAAACTCTTTATATGGGTCTATGGTAATTTGACTAATGAGTGGAAATATTCTATTATGCTGTGAAAGCCTGTGTGGAGGTGTGCAGGCTTGACGGATTCACTCTACCGTAATAAAACAAAGAGGATACTTTCCGTTCACTGTGACAGTTGCCTGGGGGGAGAGAGAAAAAAAGAGAAATAAAATAAGCATCAAATGTCACCACCAGGCTGTGAGAGCTCTGTCGAGTCTGTCACTTTTCCTTGACTCGTGAAGACTTCTCCTCAACACAAGCCAGGAGAGCAAACCTGAAAAACACAGCCGGAGGAGTCATCGCCGAGAGCTCATGTTAACTGTGCAGAGGTGAATGGCTCTGAAAAGGTCGGCAGAGGTGTGGGACTGATGAAAGCTCTGTCAAGCATCAGTGGGAGGAGTGGGCCTGATGAAGAATGTGTCAGAAGCAGAAGACACCATATGGGCTGCAAAAAAAGAAAAAAAAACAACTTTCGCTGCTGCTGCTGCTGCTGAGTGCGCGACGCCCGCGCTGCTGCCTTCCAAGCACGGCTCTTTCTCCCACGTGTAGGCAACTACAGAGAGGCATGAAAAGAGGCTGCAGTGAATTGTGCGCTGCTTCGCTGTCTCTGAGGACCTTCTGCATAAGAAAGACATCCACCATGGGTGGAGAATACAACACATAAACAAGCTCCCAAACTGGGACACGGGGGCCGAGTTCAAACATACATACGGGCCTGATTCAAAGCAACATCGCCGTTGAAGTGCTCAGTGGTATTTGTGTTGATGGAGAGAGATTATTAGACATCTTTTCCCCTTCCCAGAAAGCTTAGAAGTTATTAGTGTTGTAACAACATGGCAGGGACCCGCTAACTTCCCTGCCAAGTTTGAGCCTAGTGTTGGTTTCATATTTTGGAGATGTTAGGTGGGGAAATACCGATGGCTTGAAACCAGGACTAACCCTACTTAGTGTCCTCTGGTATGGGTCACTGACGTCAAACTCATCAGAAGGAAGGGATGATTCACACAGTCATCCTTGAATCAGCATCCCCCCAACATTTAGGACAACGTGACCCTGGCTAACGTAGCATCACGCTGTGCGCTCGCAGACTTCATTTCCATTTCAATTACTGGTCCAACACAGAATCCCCAGAGGTCATCATTAGGAACAGAGAACGTATGGACAGAACATGCAATGAAGTCCTGGCATTACCTCCGGGCTGGCTGCAGCTTCACTAGCTTTCGTGACTCAGCCTGCTATCTCCAATTTCACTGACCTTTCTGAATGAAACATGTTCCACACATGGATTCATATTCAAAGATCAATCAGCGTCAAGCACAGCTCCGGTTGGTAAAATTAAAACTGTATTTCATTTTCTTTCTTTTTTTTTTGCTGTAAACAAGTGGACTCAGTGGAGTAACAAGCGCAACATTATCATTCATTTGGAGCTATGTTTGATTCCACCTGATGAATGTTAATGTAGATGCAGTTGTTGAAGCCTCCGTCGAGACAACTATGTGTCTTTAGGCCAGTTGCAAAATGCTCCACTATGTTCATGAGCTGGTTGATAGCTTTGTCTGCCTGCTGGTGCCTGCTGGTGCTGGGCAGGCACCATGCAGTGGGTTTATCTGAGTTTTTTTTTTTACCAACAGCAGTTGCCCGCCAGCAACTGAAAAAAAGATGTAATGAGAGGTGAGGAGGATGGATCGGCCAAAACAGAAAAATTGCAGGCTATGAAACCAGAACAATGAGTTGGAACTAATGCCATGTTCACTGACTATATTGCCAGTTTCCACCAGTTTCTCACTTGCAAATGTTCTCATGTCAACATTCATGTCCTAATTACTGAGAACCACTACTACTACTACTTACTACTTAACTGGGAAGCTGTGATTTTTTTCCCCCCTGAAACCTCTGATATATCCAATTTGGCACTTCCTCATATGCTAATTTCTGAGAGCTAAATGCCTCAAAGACCATCGTTCGGTATAATTGAACCCACGTTGGATATGGTGTTACATTGCTAATGCACAGTATTTTCAAGCCTCACACAACAACCATTTTAATCAATATTGGGCTTGAGCACATGAAAGGAACTTTCACAAGTTGTTACTAAAAGAATCTTTTCCACCTCGACCAACTTGAAAGTCCTGATGCTCTGACCAGTGACTGATTGGTCATGTCCAGATGTTTCTCTGGGTCACTGATCATGTATAAAAGACAGCTGTTTCTGCCTGCAAATGGCTTCACTGTGTAAAGATAAATGTTGGTCTACAGCAAAAAGTGTTTTTAGACCATGGCATGATTAAGTGTTTGCTGACTGCAAGTCAAAGCCATATTGTCTGTGTCTGAATGGAATTTTTGTTTTATTTTTAAGATGTCTACTTCAGCTTCCATTTATTTTAGTTTATATACATATATTTTAAAAAGCTTCAGCTTCCATTTAAACATCAGTCAATCACTTGATCATTTTTGCTACAGTGCAATACATTTTGACTTGAACATATCTGCAGGGCTGCATTCAACACTCCTGTATTCAAGCTCTGGTTAAGATAGAAAAAAAAGAAGAGAAAAGAAAAACTATATTAGCAGGTCTTGCAGAGAGCAGTGGGATATATTACAGCTCCAAGCATTTTTAAAAACAAGTTGGGTCCCCGCCAAGAAGGTCTCAGAGCAATATCTTCAGCCATATGGATGGGGGAAAGCATTTTGCCACAGCTGGCACCAAGCTCTCTGACAATATTTATGATTATATAGATGTAACCTGCCGGGAAATCAAGTCCAGGACTGATGTATGGCTTAAATGAAACTACAGTTCAAACAGTGACTGTTGTGAAATTCACAAATCATGTACCTTTATAAATTTTCTTTCATCTAATACAAATGATATGGCATGTCTGCTTTTGTAATCTGATCAAATAATCCCGCAACACTGTAGGATATATTACTTGCATAAAAGGTTCTATTTATGAATGAGTGAAAGGAGTGGATGAGATCAATACAGTGTATGTTGCTTATCAAAGTAATACAATTCATGTTGTTTTAGTATTTTTTCATCTTCTGGTTCCAACTCCTGGTGAGAGTACACAAAAATACGAAGATGTACAGTGAAACACTGCCACCTCGTGGCAAATGCGGTAACGGTAACTCGTCTCCATGTGATATTTATGATTATAAGAATTATATCTTGTGTATTATTTATTTATGGCATAGCGAAAATGATTTATGAGATGAGCGAATAAAACAACCACAATTATTTTTTTTGAATGAGGGTTGCTATAAAAAAAAAAGCAACAAGAGGAACTATTAACGAATGTGAGTGTTTTCAGTTTACAGGAAGCGGATTCATATTGCGGTTACACCGTCACAGGCGCTTCCGTTTGGACAGTGCCTGTCGTCTGGCCGAGCAGTTTGGTCATGTTTCGGAATGTTTTGGGGAACTTGGTGACGGAAACAGTTCGTGTTCACCGCGGTTTGCAACATGCGTCATTAACACGGAGGCTGACGCCCTCGTCCGGGTTTGTCAGGAGCTTTGCGGACGTCAAGGACGAAGCGCTGCCGCCGTTTGACATCTCCCTGCTCGACTTCCTCGTCTGCCCTCTGTCCAAGAAGCCTCTGAGGTAAAGCAGGCACGCACAGCGAACTCACTGCGTGCGATTTAGGAAGCGTTACATCACGCTGGATTGGATTTTGAAGCAGCACTCCAATTCTTAATTCACTAATGTGTGTACGCTGTGGGACTTCATTGTCTTACATTGAAATTGGGGACAAATATAAAACACCGTGTCATCCCACGCAAAGGGAAGCATTTAAATACACTGTGCATTTTACATAGATCTATTATCTTTTTTTCAGCTAAGCATTGCACTTGCACACCACTTCCATTAATAGTGGGAACTTAATGCTACTTAAATAACCGTGACCCCTCAGATTTTGTAAAAACAATAACAGTAATGGCTTGAATACAATGTTATCTCGCGAGATGTTGAGTCTCTGGAAACAGTTACACACATATGTAACCACCAGTTTCCTCTATAACAACTAAAAATGTGTCTAAATTATCAGGTAACCGATGTTTTTAAGAAGTTGTCGCTATCAGAGTCTGTCTCCTCATTTTTTAAATCTTTAGCAACCTTTAACTTTTCTAGCGTCCAATCAGGAAATGCGTCAATCAGTGTGCCGGCTGTTAATTGGGGGAAGTTTGAGCAGTGTGGGAATTTCCCAGGGTCCGTGAATGCAGCTCTGTGCAGATTGTCGCTCTTGGCGTTCCAGCTGTATGCAAGCGCATGCGATTTTTGAAGACATCTGCATTATGGTTAAGACCAGCGCGCATCCCCGAATGATTACGTTGCTCTCGTCCCTCCCCAGGTATGAGGCTGCGACCAATGAGCTGATCAACGAGGAGCTCGGCATCGCCTATCCCATCGTCGACGGCATCCCCAACATGATCCCCCAGGAAGCCAGACTCATTCAGAAAGACGCCGACGCCTCGACCCCACCGGCACAAGCGTAGGAGCCAGGCCGCAGCGAAGCAGACTTACGGCCCGGTTGTGTTGGACTGAACGAGCGCGACCGGATCCTGCTCGGCTCAAACTGAGCGCTGCGTCTCGGCCGCCCGCCTGCAAGCGCGCTGAAGCATCTCATCGCTGATATTTATTTCACAGCGTGTCGCAGCCCCGTCTGCAAGTATGCTCTCCCTGTCCATGATGGCGGGACTGATCCCGATATTGTCCCTCTTCGGTTTGTTCTACTCTGCCGCGGTGGACGAGAACTTCCCTCAGGGCTGCACCAGCAGCAGCAGTCTGTGTTTCTACAGTCTGCTGCTGCCGGTCACCATCCCCGTCTACGTCTTCTTCCACCTCTGGAGCTGGATGGGGATCAAGCTCTTTAGACACAACTGAGCTCGGCTCTGTATCAAGCAAAGAAAAACTAAATCCACCCGAGGTGACGTACCGTGCGTTTCCAAGCCTGTTTTATTCCCTGGTTAATGAAATGTAACAGTGGATGGTCTGACATCACATCAGCATGGCGTAAACATTAGCTACGGTGATTATTAACAGCAGGAACTGTTGGTGCTTTCGCAAACACAAGAATTAAATACAGCTGTAATACGTTTCGCAGGACATGATGCAGAACCAGGCAAAGCTGGTTTGAAATAAAGTGAATGCAACAAAAAATCTAAGCGCTTTTGAAATGCGCAACCTTGGGCGTAGTACTGGTAATTTTTTTTTTAGATGGGGTATAATGATGAGCAACACTTTTAATGAAGACTTTTTTTGAGCAGTGGTAACCGGCTTGCTTTGAAGGCAGAGTGACTGTAAAACATGTTTTGTAAATGTCCTAGAAGTCATCTTGTGTTCATTCTTATTAAGCTTATGTCGTGACAAATGACTTGCACTGTATGCGACTGCTGCGGAGGTGAAATTAATAAAGATAATGCCGTTCAAACTCTTCCAAGACTGCACAGCACATAAACGTCTGTTCCTGTCCGATAAATAGACTTTAATCGTTACAACTTTTTTTTTTTTTTCGTACAGAACAAAGAACAAAGCTCTGAACACAGTTTGACGTCGCACAGTTCTGGAAACAAAAAAAAAAAACTGCCAGCGAAACCGTTTAAAGCAACAAACCTGCGAGGCCTTGTGCCAACATTACAGAAACATCTGCCCTGAAAATCCAAACAATTAACAAACACAAATAATATCTTTATTGGTTTTGAAGTTGTCATTTTATCAGGAACATCAAGCTGAACCGCAGACAGTCCTGTGATGAATCTTTCCTGCAGGAAGACGTTCACAAATTGTTTTAAAAGTGTGTTGGTTAAACTGTGTTATAGTGGAGGATGTAGTATTGTAATGGAAATATCAGACTCTTGCATCTGTGTTTTAATAAAAGCTGAGCATCAGCGCAGGGGCTGCTGTATAAGCCGGTGTTAGTTGATGTTCCTAATAAATTGAGCTGACTTTGATCCACCTGCTAACCCTTCACGCCAGGCCGCCGCCGACTGGAACTGCGCAGCCGTCCGGCGTCTGACGACCTCAGGGGAACTTCCTGCTCTTCGGCTCCCCGCCCTGCGCGAGCTTCATCAGCGGCGACTCGGGCCTGCGGGCGCGCCCCGCGCCTTTGGCTTTGAAAAAGAAGGACTCGTTGAGTCTTGTCTGGACCGCTCGGACCTGAAGTCAAACACACAGTCGTGGCGTTGAGTTTCGGACGCAGATTATTCTGACGGAAAACAGAACAACAGCCTGAAGGATCAGGAAACAGACCTCATTGTGCTGTGGGGGTCACGTGTTGCGCTTTGTTGATTATAAGTAGACGGCACTCAGTCATACTGAGCTCTGCGCTCACATTACTACCTACAGCATGTTAGTGAAGAATCACGTAAAGGTTCTGATGAAAACTAGAAAAAAGGGAAACTTCTTTTGCCTTGGATCCAACTCTTTTTGCTGCAGGGGCAGATTCGGCCGCTGCTTGCTGACCTCAGACATGTAGTACCTGTAGTAACCTGTAGTAATAACACATTCTGTACACTAGTAGGCGTGTACTCTGCACCACCAGGGGTGGTGTAGGTGTACGACGGTGACCAAGACGCAGCAGGTTTTGCACGTTGCACGGACTACGCTCGCTAATCGCATCGATTAATTTGAGCTTGTTGGGCATCTTTTTTTTTTTTTTCGCCTGCAGGTCTGAATGAATTCTAAGGGGGAACAAAATTCTGGGGCAAAAGACTAAATTTACAGAGATGAAAGATGTGCGGTGGAGGATCACGTGGTATCACCTGGGTCAGGTCCAGCTTGCCAGCGCAGCCGGGGGGCTCGACGTCGTCGCCGGAGGTGGTGGTGTCTGCAGACCTGGGCTCGGACTCCGACTGGGAGCTGGGGGTCGTTTTGCCTTGAGCCCGCGCGCTGGCAGACGACCTGCTGAGACCACAGGCCTCCTCCTTCACGACTGAAGAGCCAGACCGACGCCGGCCGGGACCGTTGGCTTTCACGTCGGCCGGCGGAGGCGATGGCTTCCGGTCGCTGCGCTTCTCTCCATCGCCTTTGATCCCGATCCCCGACACCTTCGCCGGCAAACGCCTCCCGAGGTCTTCCCTGGCCCTCTGAGGCAGACTCAGGTCCAAAGGTTTCAAGTTCCCCAAAGACGCAGGACCTCGACTGTTGTGGCAGAAGTTGAGATAGGAGCAGAGCTCAGTGGTGAAGAAGTTCTCCGTCTGCGTGGACACGATCGCTTTTGATGTCCGGGGAGGCTCGCCTTCGCTTAGAGGACATGAAGGAGGCTGCTGGCCTGAAGCACGGGAACCTTTCTTTGACGCTGCCCCATCCAGGGAGGGGGGAACCACAATCGGATCATTCAAGTAAGGATTCACTTCGCCGGGCTTTACGCGTGCGGGGCCGGACACCATCAGTCTCTGAAAGGACAGAGGCTCCTTCCTCGGACTCTGTGCCAGGTGCGACCCCTCATCTTCTTCTGTGAGGACGAGAGGCACGTGAAGGTCCTGCAGACGCGCGTTTGCCGCATCGTGATGTTTTATCTGAGCCCCAGATGCGCGCGGCCCCCTTCCCGCTCGTGCGATCGGTCGGGGACTCGCAATGGCGGCTTTGTCGCAGGCCTCGCAGCTGGAGGGTTCAGACGGCGACGTCCTGAAAGTCTTCTGAGTGATGAACAGGTCCTGGCTGTTGACGTCGTCACTGGTGCATTGAGAGTCGTCGTTGTGCGGTTGAACCTGGCGGCTCTCACCCTGTCTCACAGCTTCCTCCTCCGTGACGATTTTCTCTTTGGGCGACGAAGAGGCAAATTGCGGATGTTTGAGTCGGCTGTGGCCTGGCGATAAATCAAACACCACCTTTTTTTTTCTTTTGGTCTTCTTTGGTGAGTCTTCCGACAGGTGATCAGGCTTTTTAGTGCTGCGAGGACTCTGCATTTCAGGTTCTGATTCTGCAATGGGGCCAGATGCACCTGAGTAACCCATAAACATGTCATCTACCACTACTGGCAATTTCTTCTTCTTTCCCTTCTTTTCTTTCTTCTTCTCCTCCACCGCTTCTTCGAATTTGGATTTCTTCTTCTTTTTCTTTCTCCCCTGGATGCTCTCCTCCGTTTCCACGGTGATGCAGTTCTTGTGTTTGACACATGTCTTGTCCTTCTGGGAGTTCTTTTTTCTCTTTTTCTTCAGAGGGGAATTCCAAGGCTGGCAAGAGACGCCCGTCTCCTCACAGTCACTCATGAGTCTGCTCGGAAGAGAAAAATGTGTTAGAGTTAACGGGCCTCCGTACGAGCCCGCTAAGTAACGCTAACTTTGCTTTGTTTTGGGGGAGGGGCTTATTAGACTGTATTAGTTTTAGCTAAGTGTAGGGCAGAAACAGGTATATAGTTATACCAACAGTTATTTTCTGGATTGATTAATCAATCACTCATTCTCAGAGGCCGGGCTGACATCATCAGATCGCTTGTCTAAAACGTAGACCTATTCACAAAAAACACAAAACAGCAACAGCTTCGCAGTTGATGGACTGAAAGCTGTGATATCATGATTTGCCAAGAAAAACGACAACGATCAAAACAGCTGCTGATTCATTTTCAAATGTTAAGCATTCATATTGATAGTATATGATTTCCTGCCCCTGAATGGAAACATTTACATTTGTTAATGCTTTTCCACTCATTCAGTCACGTTTCCATTTATTTCTCACCTGTCTGTACTTATAGATTGTAGAGATTATTATAGATACTGTAAGTTATGTCCTGCTGAGTGTACAGTGTGCATCAGCAAAACTTCTTCACATGCTTGAGTTATGTTTAGAGTCCGTGTTGATGTCTTGCCATCTTTATGGTTTAATATCAAGCCCAGGCACTAGGCGGCAGATATGATGGCTGTAAAAATACACTTTGTGAAGTAAAGACAATACAGTATACTGCGTACATATAATGGGATGACAGGTTAGTATACTGTATTCCCCAGAGGACACAATCCATTGGCCCCTCTAATTGACTTTTAAATGATATTCACTGGATATCTATAATAAATCATTTAGTTCACTGCCCTCTGGCTTATTATGAATTACAGCTGTAATGTCTGTACAGAAGAGTAACTCACTTTCTTCATGTAATAGAAACCCGCTGTGGCTGATGGGAAATATAACTGACACACTTGGGAAAGGGTCTGTTTGTGCAAACTCCTTGCTCTCTGACAGTTCGTGCCGTAGTTTGCTTAATAAAAGTTCATTTCAGATATCTACGATGTTTTCCGTTACATTTTCCCCCAGCCCGGTTTAATTTCTGCTAACACCGGAAACGAAAGTAGGAGCGCAACAATGTAACCGTAGCCAGTTCATGAGGCGATACCGCTTCAGAAAACGACAGATTTACACTTAATTAAATTGTTGTACGCGCAATTTCACCGGTTTTTTTTTATTTAATGTCGTAGCTGGAAACTAGTACTTGTCACAATAACGAAAAAACATGAAGCAGACTGAAGACGTGTGGAGTTTGATGTTAGCTTAACTGTCTGTCCTTTTGAAAGTGTGCTTTCGCGGTTTTCAACGCAGTTAACTCATTTATACTTTGCGCTTTACGGCAACCTGTTGTTTCCTCCCACATATTTACTGATATAAAAGTTCAAAATTAAACGAAAATAACTTAGTGTAATAATGTGATAATTACCTTCAGGTAGAGTCAACTCCAGTCGGAAGCTTCAACTTGAGCTGCTCTGCCGCCTAGAACCAATGTCGCATTCAAGTGCTTCTGGTAAGGCCCGATTTCTGGGCACTAGAGAGAAATGTGTTTTTTAAGGTTGACTGGCTTTTTTTGTCATGGAGGTTTTAAACCACAAAGCTATTTGAATTTGAATCACAACACACAACTAGTCTATATAACTATTATGATTGGGAGGAGGAAAAACTGAAACTAAAAATCGTCATTCAAAATGGTCACTTTATATAAAAGCCCGAAACCTGCTGTCAACCCAAACACCCCAGGAGTCTTCGAATGGTTTAAATGTTAATAGCTCACGTTTGAGAACCTTCGCGGTTTTACCACGAGATGTCGCAATTTACAATCTGCATATGATCCTTTGAAACACATTGGTCAAACCTTTGTGGCGGTGATGTGTGATTGAATAGTAGTAGCATTTAAAATCTTTAATCTAAGGCTAGGAAACCTGTCAAGCGATTATTTGAAAATATTTTTACACTTATACATGGGTCATGAGATCGCAGCTAAACCATATCCATGACAACTGAATGACGACATCTGCCAGGGAAGTGGTTAAATGTTTTGTGAACATCTAATTAGTTGGATTTGTAATGAGACTTCTTTGTCAAATTGTTGTTGTTTGTTTTTTCTAAACTCAGATAAACAGCATTTCATTTTCAAAAAGTTTTTTTTTTACCATGAAAATCAGATTTTCTTTTTTTTTAATGATTGTGAAGGTAAATGTATGTCAGGGTGATTATACAACTTCCATTATAGTGTCTGGCTGGCAATTGCCCCTTAAGTGTTGCTGTGACCCATTTCTATCCCTCCACACCAAATTAGTTTGACAAAATCAAACCAAACCCTCCATCGTGTTCTGTGTCTGTACCACATGCTTTAGTACAAGACCATCCTTTACCCTTGTTAGCTTGAAGAGTAGGTTTGTCTCGATAATCAGATGGGTTGTCATGTTGTGCAGTGGGCTGTGGGGATTATTTCAGAGGAAGCTGGATCCCATTAAAACAAGCTTTATTAATATATACTGTCGGAACAGTAACTATAGAGTTACTGTAAGAGTTTTTAGGTGGCTGAGAACCTAGCTAAGACCACAGAAAGTTTCCAATACCTTCATTAGTGTCTTATTTGGTTGGCAATCATTCCCATTAAATCCACAGTACTTTAGGACCAAGAAAGGCAGATAGGCCCTTGGATAATCAAAAAACATATGGGGACAGCACATTATCTAAAAGTAAAAAGGTCTAAAAAAATTACCTTCATTATACACAGGAAGAATAAACTCCAGGTTTGCACACAGAACCTTCCTCCTGTAAGTGCCATTGCAAATGGATTAGTTTGATTACATTTAACAATGGTGTTCAAAGTTATCTTTGCCACACCAAATCACATGACCTGACTGGTAATAACTGAGGCCTGCTATGTTACTTTCAGTATAGTTTGGTTTTTACTCTCCAAACTGAATAACCAAGATGCCAGTTCAACTAAATATGTATTTTTCATTTCCAGAAAAAAGACTGGGGAAAAAGAATCAATGTTTCCATTTAGTTTTACTTTTACAAAGGTGACCTCACCAATGTAACTACAAAGTCAGAGTGGGGGATGTGGGTATGTAAAGAGTTAGTGTACTTTTACTTAAACATTACTTTTTATTCCACTACATTTCAGACAGCCATAGTAGCTAGTTACTGTAACGTCCGAGTATGAATCACATTTGTTTGGAGATTTTGTTGCTTTAATTCAGTTCCGAAGTCTTATACAATGCTCACATTCAAAGCAGACTTCTAAATGTCTCAATCTCTGTCAGTACAATTCTAAGCAGACTGCTGTGGAAACCAGGACATGTCCGATACACTAAGTAGTGGAAGTCAGTCCGCGCATGTCTGCAGTGTAGACATCCTCATCTGTCTCCCTCTTCTTGTAATCTTTAATTCAGCTCATTTATTTTGGATCACTTTAAATGCTCTAGTTTACCCTCACCGCTCTCATCCTCCCATATTCAGCTGCAGCAGGCGCGTTGAAACCATGCCACACGCTGCAGAAGTACATTTTGTCCTATCATGCACACTTTCCCTCTGTTTTTGGTCTGACTGGGAGTTTAAGGAGCCTGTGAGTATAACTTTTGCTGTCCTGCAGCACTAAATGGCCATAATACATATGTGGGGCTTGATGGTGCATTTACCACATAAGCCTCAGGAACTACTGCATGTCTACGTGGATATTATATTTTCTCTGGAGGAGTAATCTGAGCCCTATAAACCCTCAACTCAATATTCTCATTGTGCTTGTATTACTCCTGTTGAGTACATTTTCATTTTCATCTGTGGGGAGCTTTCTGTTACCATGGAGATCACATGGAGCTACTGTGGACAGCAAAACCACAAAAGATCACATCCCTCCATATTACTCACTATCACACACTAGATGATAACCCACATTTACTGCATGTTACCTGTAATGAGATTTCTACTCTAAAGTATGTCTATGGAAGTCTAAGCTGAAGAGCGGCCAGATTGTCAACCTGTCACTATTCCCTGTTGCATAACAGTAGCACAATTCTGAACTTGTCAGCAAACAGACTGAAACAGATAGAAATAATGATAGTTGCACAGCCACATCTATCCAAAGTTTGGCTTTGGCTCTGGCTGCTATAGTATAATACAGACCATGTAAGCTTCTTGAAGTAAATCCCTCAAAGTATTGAATTGAGAGATGTCCTCAGTTTGACCTTTAGTTCTCATGAGTTGGAGGGCAGGGTTTAAAGGCTTTTAAAGAGTTTAAACTCAACATTTACTTTCCTAAGAGTCACTGATGAATGCTTGGACAATAACACTGTAATGTTGGGGTCACAAAAAAACATAGGCTGAAGTGGACAGACAGATAAATGATTCCCTGCCCCCTCGAGAGTTTGATTTTGTTGATCAATTTGATTGTCCCCATGGAGAGAGCTTGACGCGTCAGGTTTACACATTTTAAGAGTTGTGAAGAATCTGTTAATTTGGTGGAGAGCGCAATTAACCCAGCTATACCAATGGAATTCAGGCTGCGGTAATGGTCTGGTGTGATCGTGTCTGGTGGCAGTTCGATGATGGCGCATTGCCTTAGGAGGCAGGACAAGTCACTTCTGGGAAAACGGGGTCAGGCGCGAGTAATGACCTGCCTGTAAATTCATGAACTCACTCAGAAGTTGACTCTTCTCCCAGCGTAGTAAAACCTGTCGATCACATCAGGCTGCAGGGCATTACTTCTTATTGTCAGTGTTCTGAGGTTAAACATGTGTTGTCAGAGCTTTTTTTTCTCAACTGTGTTGATATGAGAAATGTAACTGTTGGAATTGTTCTTTTACTCTATATTCAATGGTACATTATTTAGAGACTGGTGGATTGCTGAACACCACAGCTAGCATTTTTTTCCCATTTCTTTTTAGCAAAAACTAGTCAGTCTCAATTCTCATTCATAATGCACATTATTTGCCAAGAGATGCAGTTTTTAACTATTGAAACAGCACTAATCATTCATTTTACATTAACAATGGATCGAAGTATGATGTAAAAAAAAAAGGTTGTGCATAATGATGAACTCTAGAGTTCTCCTCAGCCTCCTTGGAGCTGTGTGGCATCTTTTATTTTATTTATTTGGGTTTTTAGGCCCACAAACTCTGCTTCCATCAATCTTGTTTCTAGTGGAAAAGCTGCTAGCTTGAAAGCCGCACGTAGGCAATTTCTCAGGAGGTGGGGACACAGAATTCATCAAGTGGACAGAGGCATTTCTCTAAATGATGATAAAAGTGTGTGAGATGTATGCATAAATAGGGAATTGCGTGCTAACGTGATCAGCATAACAGCTATATACGGGGATATTATGTCATTACATTGTGTTTGCAGTTTATTACACTTTTAGCAAAATATTAAAAATGTCCCATCATGTCCTCTCTTTCTTTTTTGGATTCATTTTTGCCACATCAATCCAATCTTTAATCACAACATCTGTACTGAACAGTGCTCTTGTTTTCACCAAACTCTCTCTCTCGAGTGACTTGAGACGAGGAGTATCTGTGTGATGTTATTTATCTTCTCTGTCACCCATCACAGGACGTGCTGTCACCCTCTATAAAAGTCAAAAGCCTGGTCAAAAATAGCACTCCCCTTCTCCTTATTTACTCCCCTGTAACTTTTCTTGAGTCTTGGGGACTAGCTTTTCTTCATGATGCACCTGACTTGCGATAGCCAGGAATGCTCTGTTAATGGCGATCCTCAGTCAGCAGTTCCTGTGTTCACAGTTCTACTTCACACAAGGACTCTAGGTATAAAGATGAATCTGTTACAGATGTATCAGTTGTACGTGCCTTCATTTGACCGTCACTTGACGTCTTGGGACTGCTGACTTTGACTTAAAGTCTCTTGCCTTGTTGTATTCCCATGCACCTTGTTGCTTTTGCATGCCGTAGGTAACATGCTACGCATTGAGGCAGCATGAGGTAATGAGGATGACAAGCTTTAGAACCCTGAGCTTAGGTCAGAGGTCGCCATGTGCAGCGGGTGTCATCTAAACAGGCCATGGCCAACGTAGCCACCCATAATAGTATCACAGGAAGGCGAGCGGAGGTCGACGTCTCTTTAAGGGCCCCACGATCACTGTAAGTCTTTTAAAGCTGGTATGTAAACAACTTACAACACTGATGCTGTCATGTTCTGTTTTTCCTCATGGGAATAAGGAGGAGGAGCTCCAAGCAGAATGTGAGGATGACAATCAATATGTTTGGACCCGTTGGAGCGGATCACTGTGACACAGTTCACACTGGAGCTTTACAGCTTTTAAGTTGGTCGGGTAAAATGACAAATCTTCTCCATGAGGTACATCACTCTTCAAACACAGTATAAAGTCTCATTTTCCCAATTTTTAGAATCTCCTGATCTATAAATCAGTTTCTCCATGGACTGAGAGCTTGGTATGAACACAGCCTTTGTGTCATGACTTACTCATTGCCCGCTCCTGCTGCATTTGGAGAACTCGTGCCCTCGTGATTACCTAATGTGTGGTGTATGTGTTGTGACCATAATAGTAAGTAGTAGGGTGCTTCTCTTCGGCTGAAGCTATGTGGTCCTGTGGCGTGATCACCCTTGAGACACCTGTGGCTGAAAGCTGAAGGGTGAGATGCCTGAATGACAGACAGAGAGGCAGGGTGGAGGGTGCCGAGATTTGAAATTTAGCAAAGATTTATGGATGAGAGGCCCTAAAGCTAAAACTAAAAATAAGATACATTATATAACACACATGTTGCAGTTTAAGGTATAGATAACCCAAATCAAGAGAACCCAAGAGAATTTTTTTTTCCAATTTCCACTATGGAACCAAGCTTAGGTTTTATTTACCCAAGGTTTAAGGTTTTCTTCCAAAGCCATATAATAATCAGTGGAATTTAATTTGTGTTGCTCAAAGAATAATGAAAAATTACATTCAAAAAACCTCAATCACAGCTGTTTTCTTTTGTGTCAGCAACTGTCCACAACATGCTTTGTGGAATGTCCCATGCAACTCAAACACTCTTGGATAACATACTGAGACACTGATGTAGCGTTTTTCAAGAGAAAAAATTAGGAATTGAGCAAATAAAACCAAAATGACTGTATATGCAAGTCTATAATACCATGTGGAAAGTAGTTATGCTTGCTGTGATTTTGGTCAACGTACTCTTTAATAGGCCTCATGCTATACAAAAAAAAGTTCAAACATGGTGAAATTCTTGGGAAAACACACACACATCAGTCATGACCAAGGCAAGTGACGGCCAATAGCATCACCAACTGACACCTCGTGAACTCCCACTCACTCTTTGATTCAGGAAGTTTTCTCTGACGTCATGTTGCTGTAAAAGCTCTATTTGGGGGAGACAACTCATTAAAACAATGTTAATTCTTGGGTAAAGCGGCTACGTAACCAGGGAGACTTCCTAGTGGTCAGTGTCGGTGCTATTGTTGTGAAGATGGGCTGCGAGTCAAACAAAAAAGGTCATGTTAGTTGTGAATTGATAGATTTGGCCAACTCATGAGAAGCATGCAAAATTGAAAATGTGGAGGGAAGTGTTAAGGACATTGCAGTTATGGACAAGCGTTTGGATGTAAAAATCGGATTAAAAGAGAAGCATGGTCAGTGGATATAATCACTTTCATTAGAATTACTTTAATAAACAGATGCTGACTTTGTAGTGATACAATAGTAAAAATCAATACATATACATATATTCCTTCACATCTGGTTTTTGAGTGGGTGGGTGGATGATGGTATTTGGGTTAAACATGCAAAGCCATTAATTTGGTATGGCATGACAGTGGTGAAAGCCTGAAGTTCAGAGGAGGTGTTGCCATTCCTGTGACCCCCCCACCCCCCCCACCCCAACCCCCCCTCAAGAGCTGGAGGTGGGAGGTGTGACACCAACAGCAATAATGAAGGCGGCTCATCAATGGCTTGGCCCAGGAGGCTATAAAAGGAAGTTGAGGAGTCCAGTGCTCATCATAACTGATAGGAGCTAACCACAAAAAACAGACTGACTTCACTCGGGACTACATACAAAACTTTTGCTTTCAGCAGAGGGAGGAGAAACCACTATCAGAGGTATGTTCAGCATGGCCTATCTATTGGTTAGAGCTGAAGTGGAGGCTGGACATCTCCACTCAAAGTTATTTCTTTACTGATTTTCCTGTGTTAGTGTAATTTGTGTTATATATGAATGTAACTTGAATGTTACTAAAAACTAAATTAAATTCGTTCATGTTCAATACGACTGTCAGATATTCCATTATTTCTTTTCCTTGGTTTGCATTTTTATTATTTACATGATTTGGAGATTTTTTTTTTTCATTTTTATTTTAACAGGTCATTAAGGCGAACATGCGAAACAGGGACTATCAAATCGTCTTCATTTCACTCTGCATTTTACACCTCTCCGCGCTCTGTGCAGGGCGGCCCCCCAGGTAACCGCGCCTCCTCTCTCCTCTTTCACATCAGCTAAGAACACTTAGGCTGCAAGGCTGCAAGGCTGTTATCTCATTGAGCCTGTTTTCGCACAGGTAAATTAATGTACTGCCTTACTGACTACAGGAAAAGGGCGCTGAGTGAGGTCCAGCTCATGCACAACGTCGGGGAGCACAAGCTGATGCTGGAGCGCCAGGAGTGGCTAAAGATGCGGCTCCAGGGCATCCACACCGCCGCGGACCAGGGAGGCAGCGGCAGGGAGGCGCCTCGGACGCGGAGGAGGCTACGCCCAGAGGAGCTGCACGACCTGACGCCGGAAGAGATCCAGTACGCTTTAAGCTTCTTGGAAAAGCTCATGAAGTCAAAGCAGTCATGACTGCAGTTGACTTTTATTTGACTTTAAGCGACATTTGCGACATTCGTTATACAGAATTTTAGTCCACTTACTATTTTTCCATTTGATTTGAAATGTGCCTCGATCCCCTTTTATTAACCTAAAAGCTATTGCACTTTTAAAATTTTATTTATTGTACATTTTCACTTTATTTGTAGTTATTTATTTATGAAACTGATATTTATGAACCTGATAAAGGCAAACGGTGCCTTGGAGAGACAAGGCTTCCCCGCAGTGTGTGCACTTCAATAACAGGTGGTGTTGTAGACCACTCTTAAAGCTACTTAGCCCGCTTCAACAAACTGAGGGAGATAGCGAGTTGGACCAACCGTGTTGTTGTGGTTTGACAATGCCGCTTTCAGCGAGCATTCCTGTTTTTTCTTTTTGAAAATGTAATTTCGTTTATAGGCTTTATGAATTTATAGCCTACCTATTTGTGTCCTCTATGTGATTCTATTGCAGGCTTTTTCACAGTGCTTTATGTTCGTCAAAACGGATATCTAAGGTTAGGATAACCTAGACAGAGACTTCAACAACAGAAATAAATTGTATATTTTTATATTTTCCTTAAACCTATATTTAACTACCCTGTATAAGGTAGGTTATTTTATTTTTATTTATAATTTTGTAACTGTTAGACGTGTATGATAATGTATTGATAAAAACATAAATTAATTAAATGGTTATTTCTTTGTTTTCCAGTTGGTTATTCATGTACACGTACTGCTCAAACAAACTGCTATGTGATGCGCGTGCGTGTGTGCACGCGGGGGCTTGTCCCTCAGAACGTGTCCTTGTATCGCGATATCTTTCACGTGACTGCCCGAACCAAAACAAAGAACCTGCAAGCTGGAGTGCAGTTCATGTAAGCTTGGAGTTTCTGCAAAAAAACCTCTGGTCTTTTTGTCTTCCGTTCGTTTGAATAGGCGTCGGACTGTTTGAGCGAACGGGAGAAAGTCAACTCGGAATGTAACGCGAAGAGGTAAAGTTGTTTTAAACTCCAGTTGATATAGCTAGCTAGCTGACGTTAGCCGACTAACTGCTGGCGATGCGTTTAGCTTAGCGGTTAAAGCTAACTTAACAGGCTAACCAAAAAGTCTAAAATCCTCTTAGCCGCTCTAAAGTCTCTGTAAACCATAATGTCTAGTGACTCCACGCGGTGTACATCGTTAAACATCGTCGGTAAGTTCATACAGACCGGCACCATGGAATCATATTCTGTTACTGCACATTATCAAAATAGGGAACTGAAGTGAGAGACACGATAAAAGTGCATTTTTTTTTACAGTTATCTCTGTTCAACAAATAAATATATCGTTTTGAAAGGTAGTGGTTGACAATATTGTTAGACCAGCTGTAACTTATATCCAGCTAATGAAGCCATGGAGGCGCATGAAGGTCCATGTCAGAGAAATTCTTTAACCCTAAACTTGTGAATTTAATTATTCATGTAGGTTAATACATGGAATCGAATTATATGTAAAGCTCATGCGACACCCTGTTAAAATGGAATCAGCAGGTTTAACGTGTCGGGGCATGTTTAGCCTCTGTGTTTGTGGATTTCACCTCGTGGGAACGCTCGTGACTGTTTCCTGCTTGTATCAGCATACACATATAATATACGGTTATTTTTTTTGAGATCAGCAAATTTCCACGCCGCCTTTATGGCTTGCATAAACAGCTGATGGATGGATTTTCAGTGTGTTACTTTAAAAAAATGTTAAGCATCAAGATTCACTAGATCAGTTCAGAAAGTGGGTTGAAATCATTGCAAACGAATAATCCTCTCATTCATTTGATAAATCGCCGTCATTGTAAAAAAAAAAAAAAACGGTCTTTGTCCGGTGGACAGATTGGGTAGTCAGGAGTTGGTGTTGACGTAACCGTACGGACATCTGTTCCCATGATTAATCTAACGCCGTGTGCAATATCTGAAAGCCCGAGGATTATTATTCATAATTATGGGAAACCAGGGTACTCCCGGTGTCACGGAGGTGAAACTGCTCATACAGTTCACCTTGCAGGTCACAGCGTGATCATTAAGTTATGTAAGAATATGACGCGTTGATGGCTTGTTGCGTTTTGTACGTGCAGCCTTGCTGTGTCAGAACTGTCTACGACTTCCAATGCGTCTTCGATGAGTAGTTCTATCGGGCTGATCGGGGCTTGTGGTACAATTGTGTGTAATAACCTGCTGGATGCTGCCTTCAGGTGATGGAGATATTGCAACAACAAGGACCAGTCTGGTCCTATTTGAAAGAGCAGATCTAACGATACTCCTGGAAGAGCAGGGATTTTTGTGCAACATTTGGGTGGGACCTGCTAACCTGATAAAGGAAAAGTACCTGCCAAGAGGAATGACAAATCCACCTCTTTTATAAAACCAGTGCTATTTATAGAATTGTACCAAAGCCATTTAGGCCATTCGTTTTGTAAAGATAAGTTAGGTTATATGTGGTCAAATTTCCCGAGTTTCCTCAACAAGCCGAAATCGATTGAGGAAATGTTTTAGTAGGGGGAAAAACTGAATTTCCACATAGTGCACAATGATTGTAATATTTATGACATGTGAAATGTGGAATTCCTGGGTGAAATGACGCCCCGTCATTAAATAGAGGACGGAAGTCGACGTTATTAACGACCCGCTTGCGCGGAACGCACCGTAGCACTAGGGGGCGGGAGCTTACGAGGGGCGCGTGAAGGCAGCATCGCTCCGATTCAGTCAAGCACGCGGCCATTCACAGTTTAAGGTCCCTCCGGTGACTCTGAATGACGAGCCGGTGCGCGCGTCTCCCTCGCCCCGCAGACGCGTTTCAAGCTCCGGGTCGAAGCAGCGAGGGTGGGGTTGTGTGGGGTTTTTTTTTTTGGAAGGGGGGTTCCTAGCGGCGACTTTAAGTCCGTTTTGAGTGCGTGAAACGATGCTGATGAAGTTGGAAAGTAATGAGCGAGGATGCTGAAGCTGCCGGCAAGCCCGCTTTGTTCGGAGGAGCGCAAGGCTTTTGTGGCGCTGTCATCCCGCAGCTCATCCCCTGCTGCTTTGTCTTCACTTGGCCCTCCGATACCGACCGGTAGGTGCACGTCCGCCTCCACAGCACCGGGTGCTTTTTTTGTGTGGGTTTTTTTTTTTTTAGCTCTGTCATTGCGCTACACGTACACGTCTGTAGCCTCTTGGTACGATTTACTGTAATTAAACGAATTATAAATGTGCCATAGTAGAAAAATCTGTCTAAGTCTGTTAACCACGATGGGACTCAGTCTGACTCTCTGGCACTGGATAGAGAGTGATCTCGTGAGAAATTCTCATGATATTCACAAAGAATTATTCTTTTTTTTGATGTGCACTATTTCCTTAGAGTAAAGATGCTATTCATAGCCCCTTTTTATATCTCATATTCAACGCATCCCATGTCTTATTTTGCTGGATTTCAACCCAGACTGCTGCACCGAGCTCTGTCTCTGCCTTTGCCCATCAGCGCGCCGGTGTCAGCAGCCCCTAAATAATAGATGGGACCCTCACCCCAGGGGACTCTCACCTCATGCTTTTAATAGACTGCCTGCCTGGACGCTTCGCATCTTTGTCTGACTTACCGTGCTTTTAGATGGGCTGTAGAACTTCACTTGTATTGAACACATTAAACCTTAATCCACAGCTTTTGTAAGCACTGCAGGGCATTGACCCATTCAGCAAAGGGACAAGGGAAATGGTGGTTATGGGAAGGAGGAGTGGGGGTCAGCAACAGGAAATTGGACAAGTGAAATCTTAGCCTCCTCCAGTTGTATCTTGCTGTGTGAAATCTTGGCTGCTGTAGATTTGCATGGCCGTGTGAAAGATGAGAGGAGCCGCCTGTTGTGAGTGAAATATTGCCTCCTCAGTTCCTTTGTTCCCTCTGCCCCGCCGGTGTGGCCGCTGGCTGCCTGCCTGCTCGCCTGGAAGACCTGCTCTGTTTTTTTTTTATCGTCCTAGTGGAGATAAATCCTGCATTAATGCTGTGTCAGGCGCTGGTGTAAATACACGCAACACAACCGATCGCTCACATCTTGCTGTAGCTCACTTAGTTGTGTCAGTTTGTCAAATGAGACCCGATTGTCTCTGTCAAGATTTTCGCCGGCGTAATGTTTAACCTGGGTGAGATGAATCGCAGACAGGTCTTCTTTGTAATGAATATTTATGAATCCTGTTTGTCACACTTTGACTGATAAGCAGTGTCTGTAATATAGGCTTTGGGGGGGGGGTTGTCCTCTGTCTGTGTCAGCGGGTTCACCCGAGCACACAGAACCAGAAAGGAGAGGTGCATGTGGGTGTTTAGTGTGCACGTTGCTTCCTCTCCTTAGCTGCTGTGGTGACCCTTGTGTTGCGCTCAAGGACGTTGCCAGACTATACAGCTCTCCCGTGAAGCCGCCACGTCGCAAACAGAAGGAGACGACGGTCTTCGATTGCCGAAACGCTATCTTTTTTTAATATAATTCGAAAAGTCAGCTAGCACCATTTACATTAAGTTTCTTTTGACGTTATTAAATGCTTTTGTTTCTATGTAACATTTGCGTTAGTGTTTTGTGTACACGAGTCTTTGGCAACACATAGCTGACGGGGCACCGTCGAACCAAAATGAACGCGTGACCTTGACTGGGTGCAGTGTAGGTGTGGTAGGTGATGTGCAGCCATCGCGCTGCGTTGCCGACCTTCTTCTTCTTCTTTTTTTTTTTTTTTGTCACCGGACCTTGCTACACGTCGCCGCTGCTCTGTCCGGGTCTGCCCACCCCGACAGTTAGCCAATTAGCCACTCAATCAGCGCGCCCGCGCCGGCAGCTTCCTGGCCAGTCGGCACGTCGACGCGGCGCCCGGCGTCCAGACAGGCGTCTCTCGCAAACCAGCGGTTCAAGCTGTGCTCCAAACGTTCACGCAGCCTGTTCACTATTCAAACACAGGCGTTAGGTAATTCATCAATGCACCCTGCACTCATTGTTCTGTTTTTTGTTTTTTTTATCCTGACTGTATAAAATATCTCCAAGCTAAACGCCTCAGCGAGCCAGGTCAGGGCTCCGTGTGGTAGTGGTTTATTTATGTTGTGCGCTGTGCAGAGTAGGAGGCAGCACTCAGGCCCGCCACACGTCACCGACTGCATTTTTATAAAAATAATAAAAATAACTCTGTCTCCGCACGCTCCTGTTTTCCGACTCCCCCCCCCCCAATGCTGTGGCCGGCCGTGGTCGTCGCGTCGCACAACGAATAACGCACAACGGCTGCTCTCAGGAGAGCGAGACTCTCTTCATTACTCAGACCTGGAAGTGTATTGATCAGATCAGATCAGCAGCTGCACCGTCGCAGCGCAAAGTGAAAGGGATACGGTCGCCGGCGCGCAATGATGACGTAACTACGAAGAGTTTGGTACCGTCCTCTTCTTATATCTGTACCAAAATCAGACCATGATCCATTTTCCAATCTCCCATAGACAAGAAGTTTGTGTCGCAGTTCCCACATGGTTCTGACTCCCTCGGCTTTAAATCTGATTTAATTTGAAATCACTTCATCAAAAACATCACCTCGGGCTCATTGAAACTGATATGACCGTTTTCCACTTTTTTTAAACGTTTTTTTAGAAGAGAGACCAAATTTGCAGCTGGACTGTGACCTTCATATAGTTACCACTGAATTCACGCCACGTCCACCCGCGACAGAGGCGCACGGCCGTCCTCGCGCTCTCAGCAGAACAAAAACGTAAAACCAAAAACGCCAGGAGCGGCAAACCCGTCCGCGCTGCACGTTAATGCGTGCAGGCGCTTGTGTTAATGTGTTAAAGCTCTTTCCTAAATGGAGGGCAGGCACGGTAACGGCTCTCTCAGGGCAGCTCTGGAAAAAAAACCCGCTGAAGCATCGCCGGCCCGGAGGCCAGGCGGAGGAGTCGAATATGCCGGAGGAAGAAGCCGGCGCGCGGTGCAGGTGAACGGGTGAGGTCGTTCCTGCGTGTTGTCCTTTTTGTCGGCCGCCCTCTCTGGTGTGTGTCTGCAGCAGGGAGCTGACGGTGCAGGTTTGTTGTCCTGGTCCTACTTCTTTTTTTGGGGGGGGGTTTTGCAGCACTCAGCCCGTGTAAGGGTTCACATGAGTTGACTGCAGGCTCTCTTCTGGTTCCGCAGCTCGGCACGCGAAAACAAACTCTTTAACCCTCGGCCCCCTCAGGCGATTTCTGCACCAGCGCGCGTGTGAGTGTACCACGGGAGAAACTAGTCCCTGCACCAAGTAATCCATCTAATTGTCCCATGAAATCACACATCAGCGACCTTTGCTTTCTGTATGATTACCTCCGCCGACGAGGTTACTATTCCCAACCGTCTCTGTTTGTTAATCGTCAGGATTACGCGAGAAGTCCTGAACCCATTCTTGTTTGGCCTTGGCGTGTGATTCCACTCGGACAGGAAGCTGCGATCAAATGTGTGTCCATCTGTTGACCTGTCCGGTCGTCCAGCAGCAGTTTGTTCACGTCGGCCAGGGCGCTGGACGTCCCGCCGTCCCCACTTGACCGGCGAGCACGTCCTCGTCTCGGCCATTTGCGCTGCCTGCGCGCATTGCTGCGTTCGTCAGGGGATGCGACTCTTTGTGCACTTGCGCGCCGTGATCTCAAATAGCAAAGATGCGGAAGATGTCTCTTAACAGTTGTTTTCGATTATTATCAGGAGCTCATCACACGCGCGCAGATATTTAGAGCCAAAAAATGACGATCAGATACGGCCACCGGCTCATAGCTGTGATGGACTTGTGGGCAAATTGTACCGACCGTGCTCGAAGCAGAACGGAGACAGCGTGGCTTTGGCGCAGCGGCAGTTACCTTCGCTCTAATGCATTTTTAATGCCCTACTATAACCAACAATCTTCTCCCGCTCATAATTACAAGCAGAGCTGGCTTGTATGAAACCGACTTTCATGTCAACTTGAAACTATCTCGGGCACACCTGACGGTTCCCCGACCTTTTGAACGGAACCTCAGCGCAAAACGTTTAATTGCTCCACCTCCGCACAGTTGTATTTCCCCCGGTATTCAGCTGGAAAGTCGTCTGGTCTCGCTTTGAAGTGTGGCTGCTGTTCAGGAGAAATTAGATTAACTCTGTGTGTGTGTGTGTGCGTGTGTCTCATCTCCAGCAGTGACCGGCAGCGTGGTGTGTCAGTGTTGGACCGCAGCCAGCAGCAGCAGGTCAGCACCATGAGCCTGTACGGGTCCGGCGGCGGCGGCGGGGGCGGAGGCGGAGGCGGCGCGAGAGAACGAGGGGGAGCGGAACATTACCGGGAACAGCGGCGGCGCTCCAGCGACCGCTCGCGCGACTCGTCCCACGAGAGAGGAGAGGGCCAGCTGACGCCCTGCATCAGGAACGTGACGTCTCCCACGCGGCAGCACGGTGAGGAAGAAGAGAAAAAAAAAAGCGTTTGACCGGGCGCTCCCTTCGTCCCACCTTCACGCGCCCTCCCTCTCTCCCTCAGACCGCGAGCGCGGGGACGGCGGCTCGTCCTCCAGGTCCTCCAGCCCGCGTCCCCCCAGGGTTTCCCTCCCCTATCCGCACATCGGGGGGACTCTGATTGGAGGACACATACCCCGGTGCCTGGGCCCGCCCGGAGTCGACCACCACGCCAAGGCCCCGGGCCAGGGGCCGTGCGACATGATCTACGTGTACGACCTGAGCGGCAAAGAGGGGCATCGCGGCGGGCTGAGACTGGGCGAGAGGGTGACGCTTATCGTGGACAATACCAGATTTGTGGTGGACCCTGCCATCTTCACAGCTCAACCCAACACTATGCTGGGCAGGTAATGACCCAGAGACGAGGTCCGCCTCTGACATCACACTGTGTGTCCTTGTGTTGCGTGAGGTGTCAGCAGACATGGAGTCAAAATGCCAGCGATAGAGTTCAAAATGAAGATAAAATAAGTGCTTCCTGTTGAAAAGGAGCTATACAACACTTGGGCCTTAGCGACGATCGCCCCCGAGGCTGACACATTCACAAAACCACACAAAACCCGGCAAAGTATACACACAAAACACAAACCAAAAAGTCAGTGAAGCCTGATCATAACTACATGACTCATCCCTCCTTAAATGCTGTTGCAGAAACCCACGTCAGCGCCTGATTACTGAGGCCTTTATGTGTGAGTTTTGATATCAGCTAATTCAATAACGTTAACGCAAAGAAACATGTTTAATTTCTTAAGGGTGGGGGGGTGTGATGCAGCCCCTCAAATTTCAGCCAGGGATATTAAAAGAGATATTTCACCTGTAAACCGCGTTCGGTGCCGTGTGGGGTCCTGGAAGCAAAGCGAGGCCTTTAACGATGAACGTCAGATACCAGTTCACACGAGTTCATACCTGCTGTGGCGGGCTGAGCGGCTGGGTGGGAACCAGCAATGTACTTCCACCGGAGATATATATATATAATATTTCCTTTTTTCACTTAACTTAAGAGGATAGACATTTTGGATAATTTTTTCCCCCTGTTCTGTTTTCACTCCTGTGCCATCTGCCATGCTGAAAGCTTGAGCTGGATGTGTGTTGAGCCCCCCCCCCCGTTTTGTGCTGCCCTCAGCAGCGGTCAGTCAGTTTTTCTCATAAGGCACAGAGCAACAACAGAGCAGCAGCATCAGGCATGCGACAAACGCGCGAGTGACAGTTACTCATCGCTCATTTATCGATGAGACGTAAACGCACAGGTGTGACTGGTTTTTTTTTCCTGCTTCATGTGTCATTCAGCTGTGAAGCTCAAGCACAAAACAGACGCACCCCCCCCCACATCTCTCCTCATCTTCTTGCCTGTTTCCAGGATGTTCGGTTCTGGGCGGGACCACAACTTCACGCGGCCCAATGAAAAAGGAGAGTTCGAGGTGGCCGACGGCATCAGTTCCACTGTCTTCAGAGCCATCCTGGTGAGAGAGAGTTTCACCTTCTCCAGGGCTCGCTCTCACTTCCTGTCTACACTTCTCGTCTTCTTTCCTTCTGTCTCTAACTTTGTAACAAACTATATAACTTATTTGTTTTGCCATCATCTCCTCTCTCTTGTTCTTGCCCCTTTCCTCCATTCTCCCTCTTTCGCTCTCATTTTCTCTTTCTCTGTCCTCTCGTTCTTTGACTTCGCCCCCCACACACACACAGACATACCTTCTTTCTTCCTCCCTGCTCTCTATCTTGTTTTCTCAGACCTTTTCATCCTCCTCTGTTTGTATCGGGCCCCAGTGAGCTCACAACCCTGTGACTGCAACGGTTTATTCGCTTTTTAAGTTTTCCTTCTGCCCGTCTCTCCTCACATCCCTCCATGTTATCTGTCTGTGGACCTCCTACCACCTCTCTCTCTCCTCCTCCTCCTCCTCCTCCCACCCCTGCTCCATCAGTCCATTCCCTTACAGCTCACAGGGATATTCAGGCTGCTCCTTATATGGAAGTCCTCCTCTTGTTTGGAATCTGGCCTCAAAGTGTTGAGACCTTTGCACACTTCATTGTGTTGTAGATGTGATTTTTTTTTTTTTTTTAAAACTGGTGATTTGCAGCCTTTGCTCTGGCTGAGCTGCAGGCGTCCTCTCTAGAGAGAAGCCATTCTGCTGGAAGGACAAACATCTCAGCATCGCTGCGTCCATCAGGGCTTTGTGGTAGAGTGGACAGATACAAGCACTTTGAGTAGAAGACGAATGACAGCCTGTCTGGAGTTGGCCAAACATAATTTAATTCTTTGAGCAGACAAAGAGGATGAATGTATTTAAAGGCGGAGAGGTCCGGAGTCCGCGTGACCCGAGACCGGGGTGACGCTTTCAGCACAGTGACCCGGAGCAAACAGCTGAGACAACACTGCGGCGGGACAAGTGTCCCACAGAGGGCTGGAGAAAGTTCACGTGGTAAGATTGAATCTGATAAATAGGTAAGAGCAAGACCGTTAAGAGCTTTATAAACCAATAAAAGAATGTTGAAATCAATTGCGAGGCAGACAGGACGTTAGAGTTGGTCTGATGCTGGTCTGAAGCTGTGAGAGCGTTGTGAGGCGGTCGTAATGGACGCTGGAGCAGAAAGCAGAGCGCTACAGTAGCGAAGTAAGCAGTGATGTCGGCGTTGTACAAACCCGGAGGAGGCGAGCGGAGCCGGGGCTCTCAGTCCCGAGGCTCTCCTCCCAAGTTTCCATCGCAGCCTGGCCACTGTGAGCTGGTCACGTGACGCAGGCTGCGCGGAGGCAGAGCGAGGATGGAAAGTGGGGCAGGCAAGGATCTCTCTCTCTCTCTCTCTCTCCTCCTCTCCCTCCCGCCTGTGACGTCGCCAGATTTAACTTTCACCACCGCTCGCTCCCCATCCCTCCCCCTCCCCCCTCTTCTTCCCCCATCTCTCTCTCTCTCTCTCTCTCTGCGTCGCCCGTGTCAGCGGAGCGGCATCAATAATGGCGTCTTGTTTTGGGTTTTTTTCTCCCACGCTCGGGGCGTGCACGTGAACACCCGTTCATTCATTTCTGCGTGTGCGCTTGCGTGCATGTGCGTGTGCGTGTGTGTGTGCGTGCGCGCGCGGCTGAAAATGGCAGGATTACTACAAATCGGGGATAATCCGCTGCCCTGACGGCGTCTCCATCCCGGAGCTGCGGGAGGCATGTGACTACCTCTGCATCTCCTTCAACTACAGCACCATCAAGTGCAGAGACCTCAGTGAGTACAAGGCGTCGCGTGCGTTTGCTTTTGTTTTGTTTTTTTTAGTGTGCGACAGCGCGCAGAGCCGCAGACCGACGCGGTTCCCGGCCCCGCTGATGCGCTCGGCGCGGTGAGTTCGGCGTGAGGGTCGCGCTCGCATTTCTCTTGCGCTCACACACACGCGCTGCCGACGTGAGAAGGCTTCGCTCCGGACCGCACTCGAGTGGATGTTGTTGGCAGACGCGTTGTCGCTTGCTGTAGCGGAAGTGTAAATTGTCAGCGAGGACTGAACGTACACGCAGCCCGCGGTCTCGATCAGCACCGAGAGTTCCGAGGTGGCTGTTTGTTTGCGTCGGCGTCGTTCGCTCAAATTCATACGCGATGCACCTGTCACGTCTCGCAGTTCCACGGGGGACGTGAGCTCGTTAGTGACGTGTCATGCGCAAAAGATGCGGCTCTGAGAGCAGACGCTTTGGAGTGAATCAGAAGAGCCGGCTCGCAATCACGGCTCTTCTGATTCACTACAAAGCGTCATATCGGAAATCGGATGAGTTCATCCAAGCTGAGGCATCTGTCTTTATTGAATGTTAACTTTGACTGAGGACAGTAATACTGTTTGCTTGAGTTTGGTTCTGTTCTGTGGATTTATTTGCAGTTAAGTTCTTAATTTGTGCAATAAAATGTTTAAGTAAAATATTAAACAAAAGAATGGTTTTGTAACAGAATAAATGCACAAAATTAGGCAATTATAAGATTCCTCATAAAGACACTAAACATGAAAGGGTTTTCAACACACAAACCAATAATTTTTGCAACGTTATGGTAAAATAAAGGCCTATAAAAAATCTAAACCTAAATTAAGAGCCGTTCAGGAGTCGAAAGAGCCGGCTCTTCTTTGGGAGCTGAGCCAAAAGAACCGGCTTTCTGAAGAGAGCCGAACTTCCCATCACTAGAGCTCGTCACGCCGATACGTGTGCGCGCGGGTTCGTTTCCCCGCACGTCGGTCCCTCGTGTGTGTGTGTGCGCGCGCGTGAATGCGTGCGTGCGTGGGAGGAGGAGCCTGAGCCTGCCTGTGTGTCGGGCCGTAAAAGTAGGTCACGATTGGCTGAAATTAAGTGCTCGTTACGCCGGCACGCAGCCACCAAAGGCGAGCAGGTCTCAATCGTGTGCTGACGGGATGTGGGTTTGTGTGACCAATTAAAATCAGAACTTTTTCAGAATCAGTCCACACTGATTCTGTGCACGCTAACCCCGATTTATCTTTGCATACTCTATGAGTTTATGATAATGATAACTGATTTATTATATGGAAGCAGCTCTACAGAGGGAATAATGTAGGTCATGAGTGGTGCAGCGCTGCCGCTCTCACTTTCACTAAGCTCAGAAGAAGACACTGTAGTGTAATGGAGGTGAAGTGGAAATCCCTCAAATCTCCGCCTACGTATAAATCCAGCCCATAAACTTTACAGAAACAGCCGTAAAGGGAGCATGGCGGGCCTGCAGGCACCGAGTTTCAGTTTTGTCAGACCCACTCAGAGCTGGTTCACGCAACTGTGTCAACAGGTCACGGGAAGGTGTCCCGTGGTGTGTTCTTGTACACAGGCTTCATGTTTACGTCCTCCGTTTACCACCAAAACACACTGCGTGCGAACGTCTATCCCTCCCTCACGTCCTTTACATCCGTGTTTACTCTCAGGTCGTCCGGGGCGCGTCTGTGTACTGTACGCAAGTCAAAACTACACATGGAGCATTTATATGCAACAAAGACTGCATCTTTTTTTTTTTGTTCCAACTGAATATCATCAAATCAGTTTAAACGCCATGATAATAGTAAATATTAAAAGTAGAAATCTAGGGCGTATTTTAGATATATCATCAATATTAGGTTCACTACTCACAAACAGTAGCAGGTTATCATTATTTTAAAAGTAAAGGGGATGCAAGGGGTGGAGATGCACTTTACAACACTCTCCTCACAGTGTTTCCAAAATAGTCGGTTGTTGCGGGAAAAGTTGACGCCGACCCCGTCTCTCCTCAGGCGCCCTGATGCACGAGCTGTCCAACGACGGGGCCCGGCGTCAGTTTGAGTGCTACCTGGAGGAGATGGTGCTGCCGCTGATGGTGGCCAGCGCTCAGAGCGGGGAGAGGGAGTGCCACGTGGTGGTGCTGACCGACGACGACGTGGTGGACTGGGACGAGGAGTACCCCCCGCAGATGGGAGAGGAGTACTCGCAGAGTAAGGCCGTCTTGCTTTTTTTTTTTTTCCCCGCAAAATCATTTTTAAAGAAGCATGTTGTGTTTTTTTTTTTTAGTAGGTCATATGATCTGACCCCACCACATCCACCTCAAACCATCTCTGTGTATTATAATGAATATTTTCTGCATAGTAATATGGAAGAAGTAGCAGCAATAAGCCCGTGTGCGGCAGCGTGACCAACCAAATGCGTCTCCGCTCTGCGCTGTTGAATGTGGGAGAAATATTGCATTAATGCACATTTTAATCTCGCTCAACAATCAACCCGCCACTCCTGACCAAAAGCTTTTCACAGTATACTGATATTTACCACTCCAATGTACAACCGGAATACATAATGAATACTTTATTAGTGGCATTTATCAAGAGTTGGAAGCGCGGAGCCAGCGAGTCCTCCAGAATCTCCCGTAGAGGCCGCGGCATATTTTCCACATCGTTTTCCCGCAGCGAGCCCCGTCCTCCCCTCCGGTCTTTCTCCCGTCTTTCATCTCGAGTTGCTGCTGCTGCTTCACCTTCCCGACGTCTCTCCTCTCCAACAGTCATCTACAGCACCAAGCTGTACCGCTTCTTCAAGTACATAGAGAACAGAGACGTGGCCAAGTCGGTGCTGAAGGACAGGGGGCTGAAAAAGATCCGCCTGGGGATAGAAGGTACAGAACCGAGGTGGTTTTCTTTCCTTTTACGCGGTCTCAAAAAGATAAAACGCAGTCTTTCCAGTCATGAGAATGTGTACCGAGGCCTCTCACTGCAGCTTTATCTGTGTCTGCTTCAGATGAGAATTTCGTGTAAATTTGCTGACTGGTCTTAGGCCGGAAGATTTTGTGAATTCTCAGCGGACGTTTTTGTGTCTGACTCTTCTTATCTCCACGAGAGCCCGACTGTCATGAAAGCACCGAGAGCCTTTCTGAGCTGAGGGGAAAAAAAAAACAGAAGAAGAAGAAAAATAACAAAACTTTCCCTCAGAGTCCCAGTTGGAAACCCCCCCATAATCTTTTTTAATAAGATTGTCACCCTGTGAACCTCTTAATGGCTCCATCTGACAACACAACACGCTCTGAAAATGCATTTGTCATCATGTGGTTGAGTGAAACATTAAATTCCAGGCAGTCGCTCCATGCTAAAAATGTTTTGGGCTGTTTTATGGTCACTTCCCGGAGTCTTCGGCAGTTGCTAGGCAACAAGATATTCTGACCCGCGAAACCAGAAGTGGTCGTCTTCTGGGCTTTTTCTACAGATCAACAAAGGAGATATAACATGTTTTATTACTGAGCTGTGAATGCTCTTCTCATCAGTTTCTGATCTCTCCTCCAGGATACCCCACCTACAAGGAGAAGGTGAAGCGCCGCCCCGGAGGTCGTCCAGAGGTCATCTACAACTACGTCCAGCGTCCCTTCATCCGCATGTCCTGGGAGAAAGAGGAAGGGAAAAGTCGCCACGTGGACTTCCAGTGCGTCAAGTCCAAATCCACCACCAACCTGGCGGCGGCCGCCGCGGACATTCCCCAGGACCAGCTGGTGGTCATGCACCCCCCGGGGCCGCAGGTGGACGAGCTGGACACTCTGCCGCAGCCGCCGGCCGCCAACGACCCCCACCAGCCGGCGCTCGGGCAGGGGGAGAGCAACAACAACAACAACAACACCGCGACCCCCCAGCCAGCGCAGGCCCACGACGGCCCCAACCAGCAGGCCCAGGACAGTCCGAACCAGGCCGCGCACAGCCTGGCCCACGGCAACCAGCAGCAGCACGGCGGCAGCCACACTCAGGCCACCTACCACTACGACCCCGACCCCGACACGCCGTCGCCCTCCGCCTGAGTCCGGCCCGCAAACTTCCCCTCACCCTCTTTCCCCCTGTCGTTTCACACTGCCAGCAACAAGCGCTTTTATCCACCGCGCTCCGGGCTAAACACACGACGAGACGCCGCTGCCCTCTGAGCGTCGACCCGCGCGCTCGCCGAGGAAGTGGGAACACGGCGACATAGCAAAGCACAGACACCTGATTGGCCCACCCGACAGTCGATACAACAATCAAAAAGTGGCACCTGTTGCTTTCAGTGCGAACGTAAACTTTGCCCCCCCCCCCCTCCCGAGTGGCACAACACCACTTTGCCTTCACCTCTTCTGCAGCCTCTCTCACACAGCGGACGGCGAAAAGCACATCAGCAGGCCTCCCCACCCACCTCCTTTGTTTTGGTTTTTATTTATCAGTCACTCAGTTGACATGTCAAGAGACAAGTGTATGGTTTTACTGAAGCGTGTGTGACAGTGTGCGTTGCGCTGCTAGGATGTCGTACCTCTCTTGGAAAGAGGATTTCAGTGCCTCTTCATGGGTGATTTGGGGCGAGCAGGTTGGATGTGGTGAAGGATTTCCTTTTTTTTTCCCAGCATATGTGAAGGTCTTGATGATTAGTTTTACACTGCACAGATACGTTTCACTCTTTCTATTGTTTATACCAGTTGATTCGATTCCTGGTTTGTGTTGAAGTTCGTGTTTTCACTTTTTTATTTAATTTTATTCTTTTTGCTCCACTCCTGTTTGAGTTCCGGCTGAGCTGCTCTGAAAACTCCGCACAGGTTCATCACCACTGCTGCAAGCACACAGGATGTCAAAGAAGATGTACACAACACGATGGTTTTCTAATAAAGAATATTCACAACACCTCTGAGTCGCAATCACTTCTTTATTTAAAATTGTGCTCAGGTAAAGCAGGCGGGTGGTTGTCTGAGTTGTCGAGTAGGCCTGCGACATCAACATCTACACGAATTGTGATCTGATGTTCATCCGTGTCGTAAGTATAGACAAACACAATGTTCTAGCTATAATTTTTTATATTTCTATTTATGGCATTTGTATGCCATTTTTAATGTCTTAGCATATGACATTTTTGATGGCATACTATACTAGTTTTTGATACCTACTATACTATGACCTTTTTCTGACATTTTTGATGCCCTACTCTTGTATGATCTATATCTTGTATATATATTTTTATGGAATTTTGATGCCTTACTATAGTATGGCATTTGTATGACATTTTTGATTCCTACTATACTATGACATTTTAATGTCTTACTATACTGTGAACCTTTTGTGACATTTTAGATGCCTTATTATACGATGACATTTTAATGGCATTTCTGATGACTTACTGTACTATGGTGTTTTGATGACATTTTTGATTCCTACTATACTATGACTTTTTTATAACACTTTTGATGCCTTACTATAGTATGACCTTTTAATGACAATTTGATGTCTTACTATACTATGACATTTTTATGGCAATTTGCTGTCTTACTATACTATGACATTTTTATGGCAATTTGATGTCTTAGTATACTATGACATTTTTATGACAATTTGATGTCTTACTATACTATGACATTTTTATGGCAATTTGATGTCTTAGTATACTATGACCTCTTCATGACATTTTTGATGCCTTACTATGCTATGGTGTTTTTATGACACCTTTAATGCCTCATTATAGTATAAAATGTATAGTATGTTTGTTTTTTTTTTTTGCATAGCCCTGCTAACAATCAAACCTAAAAACATAACATCCTTGGCGGAACTAATAACATCCACCTCATCCACCACATTTGAAAGCCTCTAAACTGAGTATTTATTTGACATGGTACTTTTATTTCTATAGGAAAGGAGCTTAATACCACGACATACCATACTCTTCTGTAACATCAGAATTTGAAGCATTACTTAGTGATGCAGTGTGTGATAGATGATGCAGGATTGCACACAGTGTACAAGCTGATCTTATCAGAGTGCAGTGACTCAGCATTTGCTTCTGCAGCATACGGCGGCGACTGCATCCCAGGCGGTGAAGCATCACACACAAACACACACACGCATCACCCCTCGGTTAATATACTGGGATTCAAGACATCGCCTGAGAGTTTGAGGCTACAAACTTTTTACTGTAAGGGACAGGAGAGAAGCAGAGTACTGGGCTTTGGCCATGTTTGTGTATTTAATAAAAATTTAACAATCTACAAAGATAGTCAAGAAAGTAGCTGTTGTCAAGAAGGCCTCATTAAGATAAAGAGCCTTTAAAGTTTTAACTTTCCAACTATTCTGGCAGGCTTCCTGACGGTTTGGCAGCAGATGAAAGAAATGTTTGTTCGCTGGAAATGACCTGACTCGGGAACGAAGATTGGAGATTAAATATACATATGCTGCCTCTGCTCTAACTGTGACTAATTAATGCATCGGTTCAAAGCTTAGGCTTACGCTTTTTGGGCCACAAATTTAAACCACAAGTGAGTTCAAAAGTTTATATTATAACATGAAGTAGCTGTTACAAAAAGAAAATAAAATGGGGAGACTGTATCATCTTGCAGGAACTCTGAGCTCTTTTTGCAGCACCGGGGATGTACACAGGTATTGAAGTTGTTCGTTGACCTCAGTTTAGCTGTGTGCTTAATAAAGAGGCTTTCAGACATGCAGCATTGCCGACGTTTCCTCTCGCGCTTCGCTCTCTGGCAAACCTTCCTGCAGCTGGATAGCAACATTATATAAAAATACCACCGGGCTTCAGCGATTGGCTGAGGGAAACAGATCAGGTGTAAACCTTCACCCAGAGAAGACAACACGGTTGTACACGAATGGCAAATACTGCCAGCCTGAGTCCACAATGACAGAAACAGTTTTATTTTAAAAATATTTCACTGCTGATACATACAATACACGCATCATACTCATATATATTTGCATAAAGTATACTCTTAACATGATAATATTTAAAGATTTGATACAATATTGTCAGGTGGGGAGGGGTATATCAACAAGGAGAACACTTTGTTGTAGTGTGTAGCATAAAAACATTGAAACAGAAAACCACTAGAACAGATACAGAGGGGACCTCACCAGCTGCCGCCTCAGGAGGGGGGGAGGGGGCGGAGCCTGAGCTCAGCGGGTATTTAATGTTAACAGACCTGGCAACACAGATGTGGAACCCAGGAACTGCCACAGCTCCCTGACTTGCACTGTTGTGCATCTCCGTCTAGGACTCGCCCAACGTTCAGCCATGACTGGGCTGATATCAAGCCAGAGATGAAAAATTAAACCAAACAAACAAAAAAACAAAACAACTTTCTGCCCATATGGAAAGAAAACATGTTTGACGTACATGATCCCAGTTTGTGCTCCACGTATGTCGATTCACAGTGAGAGATAAATTCCTACGATCTTCAACGGACCAATGAAGTCACTGAACCGCTTTGGATACATTGCCAAAGGCCGTCTTCAACCACAAGAAAAAAAAAACATGTTTCCCATGTTTTGTCATCCAAACAAAAAGGTGGTAGCCAGAAATGACATCATTGCTCAATTTGTACAACATAAACAAAATGTAAACACTTAAGTATTAGTTATATTTGCCTATTGTACAGCTCCTGGAAATGTGGTTTCCTCCTATTTTTATGACATCAAAATACCTCAAAGAGGTCAATGATTCATCAGGAGGAGGTTGAGTCAGATTTGATCACCATACAAACAAAACTGTCTGAAAGTTTGGCAGAGGACTCCTCATGTGAGAATCCATCGCTCAGACTGAGAAGCTGAATGAGATTTTTTTTTTTTTGTGTCCACTTTCAAGATCACATTTGTTTTTTCTTGTGTTGTACAAAATGGGCGAGGAGCTTCATCTTTTCCAGCCACCTGAGTGGAGAAAGAAATACTCTCACAACTTCCAGAACGGGGTTAGGGTTTTTCATCTAATAATATATATATATATTTATATTTTTTTTACAATTTCATACCTTCAAAACGGCAGTAAGTTTTGCTGCTAGCCTCCGTAGGGGATCTACACGAATTAAACAAATAATCATTTCGAATATATATATATATATTTTTGAGACTAGATAAAAATTTCAAACTTTCTCAGGCTGTATTATTTCTATGATTTTTGTTACAACTTCAAAAACTAATTCAATGCACATGGGAAGTATTGTAGCTTAATTTTCCGTGTGTGTGGGGGAGGGGCACCTTTAATAAAACTCTGACAAGATAAAGGCCTGTGAGCGGTAGGGAGCTGGCGAGGTGAAGAGGTCGTGTGGCGGATATTCATCATCATCATCATCATCATGGAGGAAAGATGAAGGCTCCTGCATTAGAGAACGTCAGTTAGCTCTATCCCCGTTACAAAGTCCTACTCTGCTGGATTACTGTCGCTTCCATCCATGTTTCTATAGTTTCCCCCCTACATTATAGCCCCCTCTGCTAGCAAGGTAGGTTGCATTGACAGTTACGTGTAGCCACAGAACATCTGCGTGTTATTAAGTGCTAAGCAGACCGAATTTAAGATTAACCGGAGGATTTTTTTTCTTTCAAAAAAATCCACATGATGTAAATCTGTCGTTGCTGCAGTAGAATTAAACTCAGAGGTATTTTATTTGAACGTCTCCCCGACCCCAGCCAGACAAGCTAGAGGGGGCACCGTTTCCTATTTTCAAGCCCGGATACTGACAGAGCGAGAGGCCAGCCTTGAAATAGTCTCGTAGCAAAGGCAAAGAAATTCTATCTCAGGGCCTGTGCTGAATCGGAGAACTGATCCGGAGTCAGTTCTCCTGGGCTCCCGCTGGGGGGGGGGGATTTCGTGACCGACAGTCCTGACTGCATCGCGAGTGCTTCGTAAAAGGTGTAGCCGGAAGAGGAGCAGGCGGAGACCCTGTGACCCAGACCACCAGGTTGTGAAGTCAAGTGTGTGTTCAGCTGTAGAAAGCAGCGTGTGTGTGTGTGTGTGTGAGGAGCAGACCTCGGTAAAATGGCAGTGAAACACATTTCCTCACGGAGGAGCACTCGAGTCAGTTGAATCGCTCTCTTCGGGACTGGAAAACGCCTTGGAGAGGGAAATCAGTGTTTGTGAGCGAGCTGCTGCTGCTCCCCCCACATCAGGTTAACCTCATTCTCTCCGGTGAAGTCGGATTGTTTGTTGCAACAGTCTTGGGGACATCTCTCTCTCTCCCCCGCCGAGGATTCCCGGGCGCTCGGGGAGAAGGCGCGCTTCGCAGAACTGACGTCTTCGCGGGTTCAAATTAGAACCCTGCTGGTCTCAAGGTCTGCGAGGTCGGTGGGTCTCCACGTTTTCGCTCTCAAGCGTGTTTTTGAGGCAGGCAGAGTGTGAACTGACCTCTTATCCTTTGGGAGGCTGCAGCTTTTCCCAGCATGCACTGGGTCAGTCTATGACCAGGCTGACACTCATCCTTATAGTACAGTCTTTTTGTACTATCAAAGTCAAATGGAGATACTCGGCTCTTTTATAAGAACAGGAAATACAATTTGTGTGTTTGTGGGAGCAGTGGCCACAGTTGCATTTGCAGGATCACGTGACTCCCACTGGCCCAAATTTTCCTCATAGGCAGCCATAATAGAAGCAATGGTGTTTTATTTCCTGAGTCAGAAACTAATCTAAGTCTTATAGCAATCAGAACTGAGGCCATTTGGCCCAATCAAAGCTGGGAAGGCGCTGAAGAGCCGAATCAGCGACGAATTCTGTGGCGCTCGCGCAGCTCTGCCGGCCCAGAAACACACAAGTTCACATAAACATTTTAATCCACCTCGCTGCTGCCGGCGTCTCTTTCTCCGCTCCGATCGAGTCCCGTGTTTCGGACCGCCCCAGATCTTAGTCTGAAGCCTGAACCGAGCGCCGTCGGGTCACTTCTGGGTCGGATCGCTCCGACAAGCAAGACTGGTCGCAACAAGCAACTTGTGGGAAAAGAGTTTCTTCAGGGAAAATATAATTTAACGAAGATGAACTTCAGAGTGGCCCGGAGAAAAAGTTGTTAACCTTCATGTTAGTTAGGGAAACAGCAGCTGGGGCTGCAATAGGTCCTTGTCATTATTTAAAATCAACTGAAATACACCTGCTTGCGGAGTTTGGGGAAATAAAGGACTTCCAAGTATCTTCCGAGCAAACGGGGGAATCGCCGCCGTGCATTCGCTTCCCGGGGGCTGGAGGTCGGCCGGTTGTCGCGTGCGCCGCAGCCAAGGGGTCGGCACGGCGCCGGCGTCCCGCGGGGCGAACGTACAGTTAGAGACGGCGGGGGGGCGAGGAACCCAGAGCTCCTCCTCCCGACACCACCTCCGTCCCCGCCCGAAGCTTCGACCAGCTGCCCGTGAAAGTCTGGGGATCCCCCGTGCTGGCTCTGGGTCGGCTGTTGACCGGGGCCCAGAACCGCTGTTAGACAGAGCTCAGTCCGTCAGCAGACATGTTAGCACCGCAGACCTAAAACCTATGTTTCCATTTGCTGGACTGTTCTGTTTTTTTTTTGTTGTTTTTTCGGTTTTTTTGGAGTAATGGTCTGTCACCGTGGCAATGTCTGAGAACCCCACCTCCGCAGCCGACTGCAAACATGATCATCTCGACGCATCACCCGGAGCAGCGTTTTTACACCGCGACCCGACTTTTTTGCCCCGCACCTACAGGGAATGCTGAATCCAAAAGGCGGGAGGCGAGAGACGGGTTTCAATCGAACGAATCATTTTTGCGAGATGAACATTTTTGCAGCGCGGCTGCGCGCGGAGGGCCGGAAAACATGGCAGCCAGAATTCGACCCGACCGAGCTCTCTCCATCAGTGGCTCTGGCGCTAAGAGGAAGTCTCTCTCTCTCTCTCTCCTTCTCCCTCCCTCCCTCCCTCCCTCTCTCTCTCTCTCTCTCTCTCCCTCTCTCTGCTTCTTCCCTCCCAGCGTCTTCACAAAGGCCAGGGCAGGTCGCTGAAGTCCACGGGGCCGCCCAGGCCGGCGTCCGCCTCCAGCAGCGACATGATGACCGCCATGGCCGCCTCGTCGTTGCTGGGGCTGCTGGAACCGGGCTCGTCCATGATGTCTATGCTCAGGTGGGAGTTGTCGCCTGGATCGGAGGGGGGGGGGGGCGAGTCAGGGACAAAAATCGCTCAGGAAAGAAAGCGCGTCGGGTGCGTGCGCTCGCGGCAGACTCACTCATGATGGACTGGTTGGAGTAGGGGTAGCCCACGGAGTCGGGTCCGGGAATGATCCCCGTGCTGGGCAGCTCGGGTGTCCCTCCGTTCTGAATCTGTGGAGGTGACACACATTCAAAACCGCGCGGATCGGTTTACTGCGAAAAACAGATCAGTTTCCACCCGAAACAGAAAAACACCTGCGTGATTCTTTGTTGGCCCACAAAGGATCGACACCGAGGTTCGTGCGGTTCCTCCGCATCACTCATCCTCATGTTACTAGTTCCTCAGAGAATTCTGAAGGCAGCAGGCACAATGTATGTATTGTATGCTTCAATGTATGCAACTCACAAAGCTACAGGAGTTCCCCAGGTTGGCTAATAAACCTGCGACTCTCAAAGCTTTTTGGGCCACGTACAAAAGACTGAGGTCAGAACACCTCGATCTGCAGCGAGCTCAAACGCTTTGAAGCATCAGCGACAGCTTCAGAGTAGCGCAGCTGGAATTTTCCCTTCTGTAAAACGCAAGCGTTTGCAGAAAGTGCCGCGTTTCCATCTCATGAGTGCGTCACGAAGCGGAGGCGTATCTGCCGTCGCCGCAGGTCGCGCGACGTCTCCCGTTTCACACCTCAGGTGAGTTTTCCACGTGCACCGAGCTCTGAGCACCGAACCCTCATTTTTTTTTTATCGTGTTGCACATTTTAGTTGAAATGGACACGATTGCCGATCAGTCTACTGACATTAACGCATATTCTTGGGGGAATTCAGGCTGTCAGACTGGTTGGCAAGTATCTGCGCCATCATCTGGTCCCTCCACTCATGTTCTATGGAGGTCCAGGTTTTGTCCACTTGAGGACAATCGGAGACATGTCCTGAAGACACTCCTGCGCTGCGAGTTCTGCTGAAATGCTTTAAAATCTGTCTCATGAAAGGAGATGCTCTTTTCCCCTCGTGCTCTCAGCGTCCTCCAGATCTCACTCGGCCCACTCCAGGCGGGACGGCGTACGTCTTTTCCTCAAAGTGGCTGCTGTCGATCGGCTCTACCGTAAAGGCCTGACTGATGGAGCGCTGCTGAGACACTCCACCTTTTCACTCTGTCATCACCGGTTAGCGAGTGTCGCCTGATGGGCAGAAATTGAAACTTCAGGCATTTAAAATGAATCTACTTCAAATCTACTGCACAGTGAGGTGCAGGGGTCTGAGCGCGTTCTGAATTCTGCTACTGTTGCACCTGAACGAGTTCTGCGTCGACAGCGACTGAAGCCGCTCCTGCCGAGTCGAAAACGATATCTCTGTCGGAGAGAGCGGAAAGGTTTCCAGACTCTCCAGACTCCGTCTGAGAATTTGTCAAGACTGAGATCACGAGTTAGCTCCTCCTGTGAGGAGCCAAGATAAGACAACGGGGACCAGAATACACTTTTTAGCCAAAAATAAAAGAATTATTAGCAGAAATGTGGTGTCTGACTCAGAAAGGTGATCTGGGTCTGGAAATTGTGAAATATGTGATATAATCTGGAGAGGATATTTTATATTTATATTTTTATAGCACTGATTGCGCTGAAGGAAGGAAGGTGGTAAGGAGGTCCACATGCTGGGAACAAATTTGTATCGAATAAATTATTTAAATCAGGAGTGAAAAAAAAAAGGATCTGAGACTTCTCTCTCTGAAACCTAAATGATGATATTTGGGAGAATACTAAAAATGAAAGATTTTCCTAGATTACTGTTATAAACTGATAGAGCCCAACACTTTTCATGATGTCGTAGGTGCAGAAGAACATTTGGGGAAAAAAGGAAACGACACGGTTTACTTCGCCCACGTTTATGTCAGTCCCGGTGGCTTTGATGAAGGGCTCCATAAAAAAAATTAATTAAAAAGGTGACTTAATCTGACTTGAAGCCAGTCGTTCATGGAAAAAAAAAACCCAACTGTATTTCACCTCTGCAGCTGATCTCATATCAAGGAAAACCGCAGCCTTTGTGCTTCTCAGTGAACAAAAGCAGATTAAATCTAAATGGTTTCAGGGATTCAGCTTCAGTCGGTCTGTTCAATACTGAGCTGTGATTAAATGCTGTCGTAGCCCAATTTTACAAAGGCAGCCGTGTGTGTGTGTGTGTGTGTGTGTGTGTGTGTTACCTTCTTGCCCCCCGGGGAGCAGGTGTCAGGCGGAGGGGTGCTGGTGATGTTCAGAGGGCTGGAGCCGCAGCTGGAGGGGGAGGAGCCTCGAATCCTGAGAGAGAGAGACGGGGGCATACAGTTTTCAATTCCAGCTCCCAGAAGAGCTGCGAACATGACCTACATGCAACACATTTTTAACATTTGAGCTGGATTTTGTCACTGTTGCCATGACAATAAAAAGGCGATGTCGCATCCATCGGCGGGCACAACTGGTGTAATTTTGGCAGCGGAGCAGCTACGCGAGTCACCGGCAGGCTGAGCGGTGTGAACACGCCGCCCCGTTTCACGCTGTAAAGAGCTTGTCGAGCTTCTTCACGTTATCGCGTGTGATCGCACAACACGCAAGATGTCAGATGTAGTGTATAAGGTCACGTCGCGCACACTACACGAGGTGTCCTGCTGCCTTCTGATATCTGCTAAATCACGCGTCCCCGCCTCCGTTGAAAAACTCGGGCCGCGGGGATTTTCCCGCGCGCCGCGCCGCGTCCCCGCTCACCTCTGGATCTCCATCACTTCCTCTGCGATCATGCGCCCGATCTTGCCGGCTCCCGCTCTCGTGCCGCCCGGGATGCCGGGCACCGTCTGCAGCGCCCGCCTCCCCCCGCCTACCGAGCAAAGAGCAATCAGGAAAAAGGGGGGAGATTTGCGTTGTGGGGTTTTGTTGCAACAAGTGAGCCCCACTTGAAGTTGAGTGGTACTTTGCTCTTTTTTATAAAAGGTGCAGGGTGTCGTTTACCCTCTGAGGTGAGAACACTGTCCATGCTCTGTGGCGAGGCAGCAGATTGAGGGTAGTCTGATCCTTCCATCATAGGACACCTGCGCAGAAAAGAGGAGCAGAAATGGAAAAGCTCCGATATCTCACAGCTGGGGCGTGTACACAACAAAAAACAGTTGAACTCAAAACTGAAGGAAATCGGCTTTAGCGGCCGTGCGTTTCTGCGTCGCCTGGTACTTACGACACGATGGTGTTGGTGGAGACGATGTACTCCACCTCCTTGGTCCAGGGGTTCATGAAGCTGAACCACCGGCTCCTCAGCGTGATGAAGGAGCCGTCTTTGATCTTGAACTTGTAACAGTTGGTGTTGATCTTCTCCCGCATCTGCAGCACTACGAGCACAACGGTCGACACAGTGAGCAATACAAAAAAAAAAAAAACTAAACGCACGCGTCCCGCTGCTCGAGTTCACCCTCCGGTTCGTCTTTCCGTCTCTCGGCGGGCACCTTGTCTGTGGCACTCTGCCAGGTGGCCGATGTCGTCCTGGTGGAAATACTCATAGAAGGAGGTTCCCAGCAGCTCCTGAGGCAGGTAGGCGAGGATGGCTGTGGCTCTGGAGGAACAGAAGAGCACACGGAGGTTGCGTTCACTTGCAGCTGTTGGCTTGTCACTCCTTACAACAACGAAAACGAGTTTGAGGCCAAAAAGTTGCATAAAAATAAAAAAAAAATGTATAGAGCACAGCGTGCAGTTCATCACTTTAATAGGCACATGAATGGGAAAGGATATTAATGCATAGTGAATAAATGCTTAGCAGGACGAACGTTTTGGTTTTTTTTTTGCCCAAATTAAAAGTGACATCAGGTCTCTTTGTATGAGCTGATGACTAAAACTGAAAGCTATAGCCGGGAGAAATCCTTCGTCCACTCAGGTTACAGCTCGACGCTCTGCCTTTGCTTTCGCCCTGAGTTTGGTTTCGCAACGTTCCTTCTTTAGTTTCCTCCTCGCTCGTTTCGGGTTTTGGTCGACAGCTTTTTAAAATGTCGCTTAAATCTGAATTGTTAGCACTTTGGTTGGTGAGCGCGGACGCAGGATCCACACGGGGTCTAAATTATGGGATAGTTGCCAGGGAAACACATGTTTCAGAGGTCGACAGATGACAGATTGACTGAAAGCTGTTGAAATAAAAAATTATTTGGAGGAATTCTCCTACTCGCCTTTTACAGTGAAGCCTTGTCACTGTTTCTTTAAGATGCAAGTGTAACATGAATTGGTGGTGGGGGGGGGGGAGGACGGTCACGTGACTCATAAGTTTACAGGTTTTTTATTCTATCAGGAGGACGGGCCATGAGGAGCGGGGGTAGTCAGATTACCACCCGGCTGCACTGCTGGCACCCGCTGACATTTTAAAAACATAACCATATGAATATAATCTGCGCCACGAACGAGGAGCGGGGTCACTGCTGAACCGGTTCCCCGCCAAACGGCTTCTCATTTCAGGAGCCGTCAGCCCCGGCAGCTACGACTAAAAATGGAGGAACGTCTGCATCATCCGATCCGCTTCAAACTGGAAGGGTGTGTCGCTGAGGACCCGAGGAGGCCAGGGGATCGGAAGATGGGAAAGATTTGTTGTCAGGCATATACCAAAGCTGTGTGTTTGGACGAGCGGCCTCAGCGACGAGGGCGGAGCGGCTCGCGGCCACTTCGCGGCGCGCACGCGCATTTCGTTGGGCGAACGCTGTATTTACCGTGCTTTTCAATCGCGTTTCAGTGCAACATTTAAGGGTGCATTTTATCCTATACGTTGCGTTGTCCTCTCGCTGTGGAAGGTTGTACTTACTTTTTCAAGCGCAAACAAAAGTCGTACGAGCGCGTCGCTCCGAGGGCACGGTTTACAAATCCGAGGGCGCAGACTGCACACAGGTTTCTAAACCCACTACTCTTTTACGCACAGTCTATTCATTTACACACAGACCTTTCTTTTTAAAAAAAAACTAAAACAAAAAAAACCCTTTGTTATGTTTCTGTAAGAGGTCATCTGCGTGAGGTTGCAGGATGGATTCCGGGCCCGGCGCACATAAAAGGAAAAACCCGTTCCACTTGCAACTACTCCACTACTTTTGTCTTATCTTTTAATAGTCATACTACGCCGTTATCTTTGTACTTCAGAACTATTTAAACACTGTATTTCATTCACTCACGCACACGCACGCGCGCGCACACTCTCGCCTCACCTCTGGTCGACGAAGACGAACTTGCCGTCGATGGCGTGCCGGGAGACGTACTCCGTGGGCTTCACCCTGATGTCCGCCAGGCTGGGCTGCGGGACGATGTGGGGGTGGAGGCGGCCGATGGCCACCAGGCAGCTCAGGTTGCAGCCCTCGTTGTCGGGCTCGTTGTCCTCGTCCAGGCCCATCTTGGTGGGGGGCCAGCTCTTCAGGTAGCCCGTGCTGTGGATGGTGCAGAAGCTCTTGCGGTCGGCTGTGAAGGGACGGAGGGAGCGACGGAGGTTATGAGCGGGGGCGCACGCTGCGAGGATGATGGTGGAGCCTCACGGCTCAGTGGGCGGAAGCTGATAGGGGTCCAATAATCTCACAACGCCACGTAATAACAGTATCTATTTTTAGAGTGCACTTTTTTTTTTTTTTTTTTTTTTTTACACTAAATTATATAAAAAAAACAAATCAACAATCACGACAAAAACTCTCCTGTTTCCCTGAAGTGGATGTAAACAGTCGCAACAGGAAGTCACTGGAAAAAAAAAAAAAGGTTGATGTCACTCGGCTGCACTCCAGCTTAACGTTTAACAACTCGCCTCACAGTCCAAGGTTGTGAGATTAGGACACCTAATTATCTGGAGTTCACTTAAGAACAACAACTCCAGGCTTTTCAGCACTGGATGAGTTTCAGACACGGTGGATCTCATTCAGCCGCGACGCCAAGAAAACAAAATCAATAAATATATACACAGACAAAAATCTCCAAAAGCCCGAGGGCAGCGCGTGCGCCACCCGCAGGAGGTGACGATAACAGGTATGCGACTTTAGCGTGAATTCGAGGCTCCGGCACTAAACACACGTGCTGCTTGTAAGTTGTCGCAGAGGCCAACCCACAGGCGATCAGAGCAAGCGGTGTCAATATTTACGCGCGATAACTCCGTGGTAACGCATGTGCCTGCCAGCAAACGAGGCGGGGACTTTCCCCAATCGATCTTGATAAGGTGCTTCTCGTATTTTTCTTATATTGCAGTACATAACATCCTTTCCCCGCTCCGTCCTGTGTCTGCCTCTTTGTCATTTCTCCGCTCATAACACGAGGTAGAGCTGCGGCCATCAGATATCACATATACTCTTTGTTTGCATGACCTGCTGTCAGGCAACCGAGTCTGATGCACCGCAACCACAAGGGGAAACAGGTTGTTTTGTTTTGGGGCTTTTTTTTTCCCCCCAGATCAGATAAACTGATGAGATAAACTTTTTTTCCTCCCCATAATTAACCTGCAGCTACTTTTCTTCTCCGTGTTGAAACACAGTTTACTTGAGCTCGGCCCGTTACGTTTGCTCGCTCTGCTTTGGCATCACAGGTTGTTGCTTTTTTGAAGCAGCCATGTCAGCCTCCCCTTTCTGCTCTAATAAAAAAAAAAAGACTGGTTACATGTTCGGAAAAAAAAACGCGCAACTTAAAGGGGCCAACTTCCTCGGTTGCGTAACGGAGATGCTCTTGTGCTAACTGAGGTGCGATTCCGCGTTCTAATCAGGATGTGCAGATCCTGAACGATAAACAGAGAGAGGGGGAACACCAGGGAGTCGGGGCTTTTCGCTTTCATAATGAGGTCACTGGGAAAAAAAAAAAAAAAAAAACTGGGGCTGAGGTAAATTGAAAGTAAAGAGCCCGTGACTGGCACTCGAAGCCAAAAAAACTGCTTTGAACAGCACTTCGCTGCAATGAGGATTCGCGCGAGGTCTCGTCCGCAGGCGATTCCCGTCCCACGCGTCGAGAGAGCGGTACCGCACCTTTTTTCTTGGAGCAGGTGGAAGGGAAGTCCTTATCTTCTACTTTGACCGAAGGCCGGTTGCACTTCATCCTGCAGAAAAATGACCGTCTGGCTCCGGAGCAGAGTCGAGACGGGCCGGGGGTGATGTCCGTCTTCACCGGAAGACCAGCTGCAAGCACACGGGACAGCGGGGATCAGAACTAGTAGTTTCCTTCTGAACACACTTAAATACCAGAAAAAAAAAAAATTTAAAAATGGAAAATGTATTCTAATAGTCCATCTATCTGTCCGACACTCATGTGGAGAAATTCAATGATTCTTTCTTGGGTTTGCACAAAACACACCACTTTTTCCGTCAAGAAAATATATTCAACCATTCGGAAGTATTGGTCCTCTGTCTGGGACTCCATCTATCTGGACCACTTCCTTGACCCAGGCTTTTAACTTGCCTTTGGTCATATATCAGTTAGGCTTCTATGTAAAAAAACCAAACAAACCCCAACCTTTTGCCAAAGTATAAAATTAAAGCTCTGGAAATGAGGAGGAAACACAAAGTATCTTCCGTCGCGTGACGCATAATCTCCTAGTCGCTGCTACGAGCAGCTGAATCCTTATCTCCTCTCTCGTAAATATTTGGGATACCGAATGCGATCGTGAAAACTTGGCTCCAAGTTCCCACAACACTGATATAAAGCCGATGCGAGGGGGCTTTGATCGTTTTCAAGCGTCCCAGTTCAGCCGATAGACAGAAGCTCACCACGTGCTGAACTTCACAATAAATGACACGACTGATGTCACGGGGCAGCCTTGACATTCCTGACAGGACGCGAGTGAAGACGTAAGCTCGGGGCGGAGGGAGGAAAGCCGCCCGCGCTCGGCGTTTGGCCGGGATCCTGATACCGGCTGAGCGCGTGACGCGCGTCGGCGCTCGCTTACTTTTTGCGTCAATCAGCCTCTCCCGCGGGGCCGTGTCGGAAGAGGAGAGCTGCTCTTTGACCTTGGCAATGTCCTTGGGGTGAAGGTAGTCGAACAGGCTCTGACCGATCAGGTCGTTCTGGAGAGAGCGGGCGAGATGTAGCGGTGAGAGGGGAACAGAAGGGGGGGGGGGGCACACAAGGCTTGCACAAGACACAAAACATGCGTGGACAAATGTAGAGCTAAAGTCAAACAAACTCAACCCTCGTTTGATTCTCGGCGCCGAGATGCGACGCCGGCAAAGTGCAAGAAAACTTTCACCTGCGGCCGAACCGCCGAGGCGGGCAGAACGTCAGAATTAGTGGTGGTGATGAAATTCTGTTGAGCTCTCTTTAAGAAACACAACACTGAGGGCTGCCGCGTAAGCTGAAGCGTAAGCGGCAGAGGACAGAAAGCGTTTCCACGATCCAACGCGGTCGAGGTCTTTCGCGGCCGGGGTGAGGGTGGGGGGGTTCCGACGGCGACTCGAGGCGGGCGAGGTGCGGCGATGGCGAGCGGACGCACCTGGCTGTAGTTGAGGATCTTGTAGACCGATTCGGAAACGAAGAGAATCTTGCCACGGTCGCACCCAACCACGAACAAGAACCCATCAGCGGCCTGCACAGGAAACAAAAAAAAAAAAAAAACCCCAGAGGGGACGTGGTTCAGTGTTAGTACACGCATTATGACTCAGCTCTACAATATGTCGTTTGGGGTTTGCTGAGCACTCACCCGTAGTATCAAGTGCTTCAGCTCGTCGTCTGAGAGGAAGGAAGGCTTGTAGTTGGCCTCCGTGTACGGGTTGGCTGCACCTGCGCACAACAGCGAACACACAGCTCACGTCGGCGCCGCTCGCAGTTTGAGCCAGAAACATTTCCACGGCCTCGAGTGCGTAGACCGCCAAGGTTGTTAGTTCAGCTGCTGAGGCCGCGATCTTTTTTTTTTTTTTTTTTTTTGTTACCGTGAGAATTCCTCGATCCGAGACCCAGAGAGTATTTTTCCATTTGTCTTTCTGTCAAGCAGCTGATCAGTTAATCAACCTCGCGCTGCAGCTCTGATCTCATGGCGGGAATCGTTCGACATTCGCCGTGCCAGTCGCGGAACGGACGCGGTCAGCTGTGCCAGAGAGGCATCAGGTGTCCTGCGGCTCTTTGGACAGCTGTGTGCAGTATGTGAGTGGAGTATGTTGGCAGTGTTACTTGAAGAAGTAATACTTTAAAAAGGTGTTTTAGCTGTCTGATAAACCTGTCAAATTATATTTACTGGTCGTTTACAGCCCCAAACCAGAGCTCATCTACCCCCCTCACACGCTGAGACAATCTCCAGCTTCTCACTGGCCCCTCCTAACCTCTGAGCGTCTTCATGTGCTGGACGGCCATGCGCAGGACCGTCAGCTTGTCCAGCTTGCGGGACATGGCGTTGCAGGTGGGCACCAGCGACGCCAGCTCGTCGATGAAGCTGTTCATCTTGTCCCTGCGCCGCTTCTCGATCTGGCTGTGGGCCTCCCTGCGGGGGAAGGAGCGCGGCGCGTTAGCGGACCGTTGACTTCGCGCCTCGTTAAAATTCCTCCGCGCCGTACGGCTGGTCCAAATCCAAAAGTAAGAGATCTACGGCGCTCGCGTTTTACCCGTTTCGGCTAAAGACACGAAATTGCACCGGGGCAGGAATGCAAGAGCAGGCAAGTTCTCCTTCAACGGGCCGCATTCTCGCCCCGGCAGATGATGCATCACCTCGTACTCTTATCTAACGTGATATTAATCAGCTGGCCTGATCCTGAGACAACACTGCTCTCTAAAGAAGAAGGATGAAATGCCATGTTTGGCGATTGCTCTAATCCTTCAGGAGGGGAAGAGCACGTCCCATCCCTGTCTATCGCTTGGACCTGGCTACACCAGCTCCCGCAAAGAAGATGAGTTCCTTCCCCTCCGGGCGCGTCATTAGCCATCAGGTCGGCTCTTACGCTCCCTCGGTTCCACATTACGCTCCGATCTATACGTTCAGGGCAGGAACTTCCCTCTTATCCATGTACACAAAGCTCTCGCTGTCCCCAAATCAGGCAGAGTGACATTTAATTCATGTAAGAGAGATTAGACAGCAGGGGGGCTGAGAGAGAGAAAAAGAGAGAGAGGAGTTTTTTTATACCTGGCATTCTTAATCCGGCCCTGTTGGTCACTGGAAAGACAAACAAAGAAATATTAGCGAGGGGGAAAATGTGCAAAAGGGAAAAAAAAAAAAAAAAGGGGAATGTTTCGGAGAGAAAAACAAACATCAGCGTTTCAGGTTTAAATGAATGAGACGGGTGGGGAAGGGAGGTGGGGGTGGGGGGGGCTAACCTCACAGGTTCTGTAACCAACCTCATTTACTGGTCTCGGCAGCGCCGGAGCTTACACAACCGGGGTTATATCGGACTGTACCATCTGACGACTGATGTAATACAAACGCAACGTCATTTCGATAAACCTCCCCCGCGCATACTTTCCCCGTTCATACGCTTATGTAAGCCCGTAATAATAACTTGCTCAGACCAAAATCTACCGAGTCTTGAGTTTCTTGATGCCTACAGATTAAATGAAGGACGATTATAGGTCTGACAATTCATGTCAGCACTCGATTCTCCCCCCATTGTTCGCCAGTTTGCCTACAACTAACTAAAAAACTAACTCTGCTGACATCAAGTCACATAGCTCTGGTTTTATTTGCTCCGGTTGTTTATTTTCTGCCACCAAACCAACACAAGAAAATGTATTAGTTTACTGGTGATTAAATATGACAACCTGCCCTTTGGGAAACCAACAATAAATTACTTATTTATTCATTTGCTAAAATGCAGAAACACGGTCCTCATTCGCAAAACCAAATCGCCCCCCCCCGTGAGGTTCATTCCCACAAGCGAGCAAACACGCAAATTGCTACCACAAGTTCAGAAATTCCCATACTTCCTGCAAACATGGACAAAGACATGGGAATCTGTCCACGCTTTGTCCTCAAACAGCCCTGTCGTGACGGAAATTAGGGAGGTTGGGTACAAAACGTCTCCTTCTAAAGCATAAGCGGCCGGAACTAAAATTGGAAGCAGTCAAGTCAGCGCAACGGCCGCAAAGATGACACTGTCGGCTGCAACAGAGGAAAACAACCAGCGCGACGAACCCTGAAGCGGCTGCCCGGCAATTAAATATGTATGCGTCAATTAGTGTGATGCATCGTAAACTGATGAATATTCATGCGTGCGGTAAAACCCATGCAGCGCATTTCTGCATAATGTCCCTGAGTTGCATATATTTTCCTTTATTCCCAATTTCCACGTCAAGTGGAATTAAAGCACCGCAGCGCCAGGATCATCTGACGCTCCACGTCTCACGGGCCTAAGCTGGCACCACTCAGCCGTGACACTTTTTGTAACATATATGAACTCTCATTATTAAACAAGGTTTTTGTTCTTGTTTCGTTTTTGGGTGAAGCGGCCCTTTAAACTGAGCGGACCGAGGGAAACCGGTTCATTTCGGCAGCGGGGGTGGGGGGGCTGGGGTGACAAACGCTCGAGAAATGAAAACATAGCCTTAAAGCTCGAGCTTTGTCGCCATGGCAACGGCGGTCTCTTACCTTCCCAGTTTGTCTTTGTCTGGGTCCATGTCACTGAGGAGGAAACGACAGCAGATATTAGTTCCGAGGGGGACGCGAGGGCACGGCGAAATCAGCACAGGAAAGGGTTCGCCGGGTTCGCTCGGCTTTTCAGTCCCTTCATTACTTCGCGGCGCGACATCCACTGCGGCTCGCTGGAATTTCAGACTGAATTATTCAACTTCTTCTCCATCCACACACACACACGTCAAGATGTTTGAACTTACTCGAATGAGAAGCCATCGATCCTGCAAAGAAACACAAATGCGGTAATTAGTGCGCGTCACAGAGGGACCGGGGAAATGTGATTATTTACAAAGTGAAAAGCAGCAGGGCCCGGCAACACTTTTTTTAAAAATTTTTTTTTAATTTATTTTTTTTATGGGGGCCGTATCCCAGCCTGTGTGATTACCGGAGCGATTGTAAACGCTGCTCCTCTGTAATCAGCCGTGAGGTTAATGAGGCCAGTGTTTGTGTTCGTGTTTGTGTTCATTGTGACAGTCAGTTTTCTTTCCTCTGTTGCTCTGCTTCTCTTTGTTTTCCTCCCCTATTGTCATCATTTCAACCCCCCCCCCATCGCACACACACACACTCTTTAAATCTCTCTCTCTTTCCTGGCCTTCTTACTGGTAGTCGGTGGTGCTGCCCTTCCTCTTGCGGGTGTAGTCCATGCCGGGCGTGCTGATGGAGCTGGAGATGAGGTCGGTGGACCCCGGGGACATGAAGTCAGTCATGGTCGACGAGATGTCCATCCTTTGGTCTGCCATCAGGTCATCTGCAAGGGGGGGTGTTAGAGCTCGAGCGTCACTCACAGAGCGCGCTCTGGGCGAGAGACGGGAGGGGGTGCAGGGGGTTGCGCAACAGCTGGCGACCGCACGCCGCTCTGAGTGAGGTCGGAAAACCCTCTTCTTCGAGGGTCCGACATCTGCCGACGCCGGACGCTCCGAAACAAAAGCTGTTGTGCAATTTCCACAGCGCGCGCCCGCGCCGTTTCCATGGACATGCATTCGTGCACGTGCCCACGAGAAAGTGTAAATAACACAAAGGACGCTGGCGCTAAATATAGCATGAAAGCGCTCTGGTGTTAATCCCAAGGGGCTGTTGATTGTAACTGCTGCGTGGTTTAAATATGCAAACAAACAAGAAGCTAAGGTAAGGTCGTTGTTATTGACCGACGGTCGAAAATATCAGCTGTTACGCAAGTTTCTGGCATGCACGCGGCGGGGGCGCCTGAACGCACAACACTTTTTCACTTATTTCTTTTTTTTTTTTTTTTAGGGACAAAGACTTCAGAGTACAGAGGTTCCTCGGGACGGGCCGGGAACATCTGCCGCGGCGAGGCCGGGGCGTGATGAGGTCACACTCACCACAGATGTTCATCACTGCCTCTGTGTTAAAATCATCTCCTTCCATCCACTCACGAGCCCTCGACTGTGAACACACACAAAAAAACAACAACAACACACGACAGTTCAGAAAAGACAGCAGCGCTGCAGTTGCCTGGACGCGTGCCGCAAACATCAGTTCATCTAGGTCAAACGTGGAGGCGGGATAAACAGGAAGCCACCGCTGCTTACGTCGCGCTTCTTCATTTTTTTTCAACCAGATTTAGGTCAGACCATAGATCTGCTGATTTATTTGTTTGACGGGAGTCTTGCGACAGATACGACGGAGCTGAAATTTAAACGCTGCACACGCCTGCGTATGGAATCCGCATGACGCGACGTCTCGGTGTGAGAGTCGGCGTGGAGCGCTAGTTTCGCGTCTTTGCCGTCGTCGTCGTCTGGGCCGTCGTTTCGCTTATGTAGCGGGGAGGCTAAGCTCTGGTTGTGGTTTCGAATCTTCAAATCCGGAAACCTCCTGGATGATGAGCCTTTAACAGGCAAAGGTGACCGACCTCTGAACTCTGGGCCTGTTTAAGATCCGCTTGTGTAACGATGACTTTTCACTTTAAACCAGAACGCAATCAAGATGGACCAAGTGCGGATCAACGCAACGTTTAAAAGTAAAAGTGTAGCAGCTACGGTGCTTGCGTCTGACCCGTCCGAGAAGTTCAGCGCCGGAAACTGGTCCCTGAAAGTTCTGGTGCTGTCGAAGAGCGCTCGCTCCCAGAGCAGAGGCTTTGTGGAGGCCAGGAACTGTCGCAGAGGAACTAAATTTAGACCCTTGTTCCTCGCTCCCAGGAACCACGGCGCTACCAGAAGCATTCCGCTCAGCTACGGCTCCCGCACGAGCCCGGCCGACGCGCGCCGTCACCGGGCGCCTCCACGTTCGCGCTCCCCTCCGCTAAACGCGCGTGAGAGGCCGCCGGCGCACAGTCACCTGGATAGCGAACTGGAACAGGCCTCCCGCTTGGGCCTGGTGCCGTTGTGGACGCGCCTGGTCCGCTCAGTTCAGATCCGGGGTCGAGTTTGGATTCAGCCCGACGCGGTCTCATCCAGCGCGGCGCGGCCGGTCCACCCCAGCGACGGTCGGTCGAGATCTGATCCTCGAGCAGCCGGCGCGAACCGTCAACCTCTGGAGAGAGATGAAGAGGGAGGCGTCAGTCGGGTGAAAGGCTGACCTTTCAAACCGCGTAAACAAAACAGGGTGGAAAACAGAACGCACGGATGACAGAAGCTGATTAAAGCTCAATACGCAACACGAAAAAGAGAGAGCCGCTTAAGTTCATTACTGCCGACCTGAGAGATGTCGTAACTGAATCTGGCCGGGTCTTCAAATGTGAAACTCGAAGCAGATTTTCTCTGTTCTCGCTTGCACACAAACCTGAAGTTACGCGGCTGCTGCTCTGCGAAGCAAACGCTTCACGTCTCATTAGGAGTGAACGCTCTACGATAACAAAAGACCTGCCCCTGATGTCGGGAACTTGTGAATAAAGTGGAAATAACTTTGCTCTGACTTAGAAGATGTGGCCCATTTTTGAAGGTTACAATGAAGACTCTCGGGCTCCGGCAACACCCCGGCTACTGGGCTGCTGACGGCAGAAATGTGACGCAGGTACAACAACTTAATAATGACAAATGAACGAGCAACACTCAAACGCAAACCCTCAGCTGGACAGACGGACCGTTCTGCTCCTCTAATGCTCACCGCATTCAAATCCAGAAGGAACGAACGGGTCCGTCGCGCAAAAGTCGCATTTACTGCTTTCTGACCTCATGTGAAAGTGTGTCGGGCTTGCCGGCCAGACAGACGAGAGACCATGGATGGATGAAAGCAAACGCGGGGAGAACAATCCTGCATTTGTGATCACGCGATCGGAGCATGTCGAAGGATAAAAACGAACGACGAGCGCGCTGGAAACCGTGACCGGTTCCTGCGAGGAGGCTCGTCGGTGGCCCGCTTGAGTATTTAACGCGCGGCGACATCGAAATGCGAAGCCCTGGAAGCCCCCGTCGAAGCGGCGGGCCCGGCGAGCTCTTTTACTGGGACAAAGCTCTGGGCTCGGAGGGGAAAACCACTATGTCATGATTGAGCGCTGAAAGGAACTGGTGTTGGAGTGGAAACTGGGTCAGTCAGTCTCCATGGTCTCAAACCAGCCAGCCTCAATTTCCATCCGCCACCTACTTCTGCTTCGTCAGTGAGTCAGCACGCACCATTCAGCTTAGACCGCCCCCCCCACCCCCCACCCCCGTTTCTGCAGTCCGCAACCTACTCAGGCAGTCGGCAAGCGGGCGGCGAGCCCGTTCATCCAGCAGTGGGAAGATCCAGGCAGCAAGTCAGTCGCTGTCACCTTGACCGGAGATGGAAAGAGTGAGGCCGGCGCTCTTTATTACTATTCCAAAACTTGGTGGAGAAGCGAGAGATGTTGCGAAATCGATACGTGTTGGCAGAAATAATAAGGAGCAGGCAGCAGAGCCACTGACTCGCGTCGACAGAGAGCGCACAAACGTAGTCGGGCTTTTTTAACGCTGGCCGCACTTTACTGAAGGTTGCCAACAGCCACTTGTGCGCCGTCGCTTTGTTACTGACATAACTGCTATTGAGAGTCACAAGTGCGTGATCAATAAAGAACGCAGAGGAGGAGGAGGCCGGGAGGTTTGTGTTGCACTCGAAACCCTCTGATGAAACCTTCCAGGGTTTGAGTTTGCAGCGGTGACAAAAAAAAAAAATAAAAATAAAGCATATATGGCGACTTCAGAAATCAAACTAACGATTCGTCAACTTATTGATCTGGCACGAAACAGATGCAGCCTGATGCAGTCGAATGATCGTCGACGGATCAGCTGACCGAGTGGACCCACGTCACCCGGCTCTGCCACGGCGTCACCGCTCCTTCATGCACGACTCCACCTCGGGCTCAATCTGCAAAACTCTGAGTTCAGTGTGAGCATGTCAGCGCGTCGTGCGGTCTGCCGACCCTACAACACTGTGTCACAATCTACAGCGCAGCATCATCCAACCGCATCCATGCCCCGGGACAGAAATAACGCCTCGCATGACACCCACTCACATAGTTCGTATGGACTGATTGCTGACCCCGTTTGCTTCACGCAGCCTAATGGTTCTTCAGTTCACTATGAGGTCGGTTTGAAGCGTGAAATGCAACTTCTCTTCTACGTAGGCCCGGCTCACAACACGGTACAATCAGCATATTTTTGCACCCATGGCGCCTGCGTCGCTGGATGCCGGATTCAGCAAAATGTTGCCAGAGAGTCATCTTTCAAACACCCTGATGTCCACGTGACATTCAGGCCTCCGCGCTACACCCGGCACCAGCTTTCACATCATGCTTCGCCGCAGACCTCTGCTCGGATTCGACCGAGCCGGGCTGGGCTGGAAAGTCACCAAAACCCGAGACGAGGCCGTAAGTAAGGAAAAGTAGAAACCGGTCATTTAAGGCGCGCGCTCGCCGCAGTGTTTTCAGTCGCGCCGAGTTGTGCGGCCAACAGTCGAAGCGAATAAGCCAGCCCACAGCGGAACGCCCGTGCGACACGCGCTTTAACACTTCAACGTGTTCACCACAGCCCGAACGCCAGCAGTCAGGCCGCGTCAGCCGAGCACGCGGACTCCCCTGCTCGTTTCCCCTGCGTCCCCTCGGCTCCGGAAAGGTGCCGGACGCTTCCTGCCGAAGCACGCGGCTCGCAGTTGTGTCTTTAGACGGCGCTTATCAGGTGTCAGACATCCGGCGAATATCTCCCCTTGTTTGACTCGGCAGGGACCCTCGGTTATGATGACACGCCGCGCACCCCTCCTGAATGAACGGCTGGATACGGCGCTGGCAAGACGGCGAGTTTTCAGGGTTTTAGTATTGTCGTGGGGAACGGGGCGGAGCTCCGTGGGGGCCAGTCTAGCGAAAGCTCTTGCGTGAGTCAACCCTGAGATAAGGGGAACGCCCCCCAAAGTATGCAGTCATCTGAAGATGTTTACATCAGGAGAAGATGGTCGAACTATTGACTTGTTACCCAAAACCTGCCTGTACTTATGTCACTCACACTCTGCTTTCCCCGGGAATCTTTCTCCTCAGGCCTGTAACTGGGTCAGACTGTGAGGTTGCAGCCTTAGGTGTATAAATAAACTTATGTCTTATCAGTCTGAATTCATCCTCTGCTGCTGACAGCTCTTTGTCTCCGCCCAGGTTGAATAAATATACTCAAACATTTAATGCAGGCGTACAGTAGGGTTGCAGTGGCTCGTCATCCATTAAGGAAATTCCACTCTGTTAAATGATGAATGAGTGAAGCTCCTCTGAACGACGCGCGACTGCGTTAACGTGCCGACTCTCTCCTCCGACACGAGGCTCGAGCGCCGCCGCTGCTTCGCGAAGGCCGACCCCGTGGACGCGGTGTCGTCATGCCGACGATCAATCCCCGGAGACGGCGAAAATTAGAACACAATTAAACGGCGATTGATCTCACGAACCGTTAAGAATCTGAGAAAGCATATTGCACGGCGATGGGCGAAGCTGGCAAGAAATTAATCAGACTCCCCCCCATGTGTGTAATTGAAGCGGTTGGATTTCCAAACTGCGCCCGAGCAGCCATGATCAAAGCCCGCGGCGCAGGCGCCGAGCCAGCGGTTTTTCCATGTGCTGAGCTGAAGGGGTTGTTTGCTTTTGTGATGTGTCAGACACTCACACTTGCCCGAAAACACCCGTCGCCCGCAGCCGCTCATCCAACAAGCCGACCCCGGCCGCCGCGCGTTCCACTTCTCCTAATCCCCCCGCAACAGCGAACTGCCGCATTTTTCCCCAATCGAGTCTGCGTCGCGTGGGAACGGATCGCCCGTCCACCTCACCTCTGATCACGTGACCACGTTTCACATGAACGCCTGGTTGGAAGCTAAGCTCGTTCGTTGTCTTGCACAGGTACGATAGGATTGACGCCACTCTCTCGCCTGCGTAGCGAATGTGCAGCTGAGGCCAGCAGCAGCCAGCTTAGCTTAGCACAAAGACCGCAAACAGGATAACCTGAGAGCGCCGCATCTGCTCTGCTTAGTCGGGGCGAGAACCGCGGCCGGGCCGTCGGGAGTCTCCAGTAAGCCGCTCGTCCCGGTGAATTTCCCACGGAGCTCTCAGCGAGAAAGAAATTTTAAAAAAAATCTAACTTTTCCTTTCAGGCCGTTCTCAGGAAATTAAGGCAGCCCATTTTATATTTCTGCTCGATAAAAGGCATCTGGAGGCACCGGCCCTTCTCTCGACACAAGGAGGAGTTATTTATAGAGGTTTCTTTTGGCCATTTGGTGACTAACAGCATGGACCTACAAATCCAAGCTGCATGTCCACAGGTGTTCTCACTTATCTCGCTCGATTAGAGGTCTCCTCCAGACTTTGTGGACGTGCGCAGACGGCCCCTAATTGACACCTCTATGGCTCCCCTGTTATGGGAGGTCAAACTGCACAAATATTATTCTAAACTCAAAGTCACGCCGAAATTTGCTCCCCATTCATTTGGCAGGGGCAGGGCCTGGGCGGGGCCGAGATGTCGCCACTTCCCGGTCCCTCCCTGCTCGCGCCGAGGGGTCGGGGACCGACTGCAGCTGCCCGGTGCTGCTGTAAGTTGGCTAGCCACGCGAGCTCCTGCAGCTTTTGACCCCGCTCCAGCTATTTCCTGTCCTCCCCGCGTTTTAAGATCGCGCAAGTAAATTCCTCCTTGTGAAATCTGGTCTGACTTTCGGTTACCTAATGTAAATCCCAGCACAGCCTCACCGCGCTGAGCCAAACAGAAAGCATCAATCGCACTGCTTCGAATAAATACATCAGTGTCCATAATTTGGCTGGAGGAAAGTTTGAGACACAGTCATTGATAGCAACAGGAGGATAAAACAGGAAGAGACATTCTTTTCATTTAAAAAGAATAGTCTATCGTGCTCGGAAACCTGTCACCTAATTCTGTCACAAAAACTCTTAGATACAGCTCAGGGTTACAGACAAAGAAATCACATCATCATAATCATGATCGGGTGAAGAAGCTGCAATAGAACAGTTAATAAAAGTAACTGAAACTCAGATATCAACATTCTTCTTTCCAATGTTTCCTATCTCACTGACCTTTGCACAATTTTTTTTCATGGGCACTTCCTAACAGAAGAAACCGGTTTACTTGTCTCCACGATCAATTTAGCGGTCAACTGGAAGCCCTGCTAAATCATCACAACAAACATCTGTTATCTCTCATCAAATGCCTTTGTCAACATATCAAGATTGATAAGCGCCAGTGGAGCTGCTACCTGTAAAGTGAAAATAACAACACTTGTCTGTCCAAGTCAACAGGTTCACAGCGGATGACTGTCAGGGAAAGGTTAATACATAACCTAATAAACATAGCACTGGTGTTGAGGCAATATGAGAAATATTTTTTTTAAAAACAGAAACGAGAAGAAAACCCATTGCAAAACACAAGCTGCACATTTAAAAATTTAAAGGGCTTGTAAAAGCTCTTAAAATAAACATTAAACGGCAACTACAGTCTCGTATTTTTAACAATCAGGAGAATTTTTCACATCACGGATCCCCAAACAGATCCAGAACAGATCGAGAACCCGCACTGGAAAAGCCTATATCCTGAAGGGAAAAAAATCAGATATGTGAAGATTTATGCTGATCAGAATACTAAGTAGCAATCTAAAGCAACCATTCACCCAACCTGACTGAGATCTCCAGGAATCCTCCTCACGAACCCCCCCAACACACACCTTGCTCCTGAATGTCAAGTTCTTGGATCCCTTGGTGCAGAATCACCCGACAAAAGGCAGCGACCGTGCCCGGCGCACATTGTATCCACAGCCCAATAACACGATCATCTGCCGGGAGTCGCTGCGGAGACTGCAGAACCCGATCGGTCGCCACATTTCCACTGACAATGCCAAGCACTGTCACGATATTTCACAACCAAACATTGAGCCCCGCTGTTTCGTGACGGCTTCGGCCTCGCTGTGGGTCGCAACCGCACGTTACAGCGCCGTCTGAGGGCATATGCCACGGGGGCTTTGAAGTTCTCGCAGCCGGATGGATGCTGTCGAAGAAACCGTGTGCCAGATACCCACCAAGGCCTGTTTACATAGCTAGCGTGCTAGCACTGGATAGCGCTACTCACTTAGTCGCTCGCACGTTTGGTTAACGTTTAACAAGCCGACGGACCGGCAGTCACCCGTATGCAAGCTTCCTCAAAGACATGGCAACTGCTGAAGACAGTTAAAGCCGAGGTGACATACCAGGGGGAGGATTCCCTGCCTTTTTCTTCACAAAAGCATTCAGACCCGTTGCCCTAATATTAGCACACAGCTACTAGCTAAGGAACGCTAACTGTCAAGACTTGGCCAGCGAGCTAACGTCCCTCCTCCTGCTCTAGAAAACCACACTGACATGACCACGGCGCTGGGAAAACATCGACGATATCCATCATGGATTAAGCCCCGCCGAAGTCACTGAAATGCACCATCGATAACCCACATGCTTGTTTTCATAGTGTACTTACAGCAGGTCCACTGAGACTAGTGTATCCATTGAAAGACGCTGGGTCATATATAATAACAGCCCACACAACTGTGACATAAACGAATTTCAATCGGTGACCCAGTTTCTCTTCACCGTCATGCCTGTCGGACCACTAACCTAGTTTTTCAGCCAATGGTGTTTGTGCTACCGCCGTAACTGCCCCACTAGCCAATCAGAGGCAAGTTCAAGCTGTGGAAATATGACAGACGTGCTAGGTGACCAATGACAGCCGAGGTAGAACGGAATGCAGAAGCTACTTTTGTGTGTGTGTGTGTGTGTGTGTGTGTGTGTGTGTGTGTGTGTGTGTGTGTGTGTGTGTGTGTGTGTGTGTGTGTGTGTGTGTGTGTGTGAGTGTGAGTGTGAGTGTGAGTGTGAAAAGAACGCTGCATTACGAGTCATTTAAGAGGTCGGCTTACAACACGAGCTGGTCCGGTGCCTAATTGCCTTATGATTTGCTTTGATGCTTTAAATGAATTTTTCTTGACACGGGATCTCTCCACTTGTACTGAATATGGAGACGCTGAATATGAAGGCTGAAAATCTATATATTCAGTATAGGCTTTATATATTACAATGGCTGTGGTTTTTTTTTTCAAATAAAATTACCCAGTGTAACAATTTGAAATTTTTTTAATGTGTCTTAAATGTGTCACTCCTTAATTCTGGTTCTTCCTTTAATTTGCCATCTGTGTGAACAGTTGAAGAAGCTGAAGTCAACTTGTCATTGTAAAATGTATTTATTGTGTTTTTTACAGTGACCAGTGAAAATGGAGACGTCTTAAAAATCAAGTTACACCTCTATTCCTCGGCACTACATTTCTGCCTCCTGCTGGTCATATTTCTACCTCCTCCACTGTCCAAACATGAAATCACACCATAAATACTGTAACCTGATAGAGTCATTTAAAAGGTCAAATGTGTACATATTTTTTGGCATGCCTTTTTTCCTTCACGTTATTGACAACCGAGTAATAAAGTACAAGTGGTACAGAAACAGCAAGCATATATTAGCATATTTACCCACTGGAGGGACCTGAAGTTTATATATATATAAGCTTCAGAACTTCAAACTATATATATATGGTTTGTGGTAATAACAAACAAAACTACACATTATGTCATCTTGTGAGGGAAGAAGTATATCCAGATGATTTGCTCTTAAGTTAAAGTACAAATACAGTAATGCATTTAATATATGAAAAGCTGTGCTTTTCATATATTAGAGCAATAAGCAGGAATGCACTGGAATATTCACAGAAATGCAGTACTTCCCCAATAGAAACTGGATCTCAGGTCTCAGCAGATGATCTCTATAAATGGTCCATGGGTCAGGGTGACCCAGTTGCAGTGATTTCAACCACTGGGCAATAGGTGTCACTGTCCATTTACTTGGTGGAGGTTTGTGCTGTCGGAGGGTTTTCAAGGTTTTTTTTGTTTTTTCTTTAGAATGAGGTCAAACAGGTCAGGTATAGCTGCCCCACCTTGCCTCACAAGTTAAACAGTATGGGTTCCAAATACAGGAAGGTAACAAATAACCCACTGGTTGTTATTTTACATCACTGAAAACATTAAACTAGAGCAAATTCTCTGCAATTTGTCATGTTTGGTAACAGTCAACCATGTCTTGTAGTTAACGTTAAAGTAGAGAAAGGTGGATAAATACAGTATGTAAGCTTATACTTTATATAATTCACTTTAAATACATCACATCTGTCAACTGTATTCTCTTGGCATTGTTGACCTGTATCAAAGTGCATGTGGTCTCCATATAGTGTATTACATTAACTGTAATTATTGTTAAAACAGCTGATGGCAATACAAAAAATATTTAAGGGCAAGCACATGACGTAATAAAATGTATATTTCTTCACTGTCTGCAAGAAACAGTTGCAGCTATGTATATGTCTTATTGGTTTTGATGAAGTTTATATAGTTGCTATATATTTCAGTCATGTTTCTGAAGTGCATTTCCAGTCATTGTGATTGTAAGATATTGCATTTGAGTATTTATTTTGGTGCTTGTGTCTTCGTTGGGTGATTTGTAGTGGGGAGTGTAAGAGAATAATTTGGCCAGTAATTGTTCAATGTACAGGTGGATTCCATATGATAAAAGCATTCAAGAACATTGTGCTGTTGTTGATACGTTCTCTTTATTTGTGATATGCAAAAAACATTTTAAGGATCATTATCTCACTGATGCTTTTGTTTGTTTGAAAAAAAGCAATTTGACAAAAGCACTTCCTCCTCCCATTTCACGTTGTATCCCAATCACCGGGCTACATTTACTGTGGATATTGCACCAGATGTATAATTCCTCCTGTTTCACCCTCATTTTAGATTGCTAATCAGAAAAGAAATGTCTTATTGCACGAAAAATTAAAATTAAAGTAGGAACAGAAACATGTGACAGTATAACGAGCACTTGATTTTCCAAAAACCTCAGTATAAGGAATTAATGACATTACCATCCGGGGCAATAAATTGTAAAAAGAGGTAAAATATACTAATGATTTTTCCCTGACAACAATGAGTATTTTGTATTCCTTCAGGTCAGTGCATTTAGCTATTCCTGTCATTTATGTCTCACAACCACTGTCTGTATATTTCTTTCTTTCTTCTGCTTCTTCTCTTTCCCGGCTGAGTTCTATTAGACAGACCACATTTGTCTCATTGAATACAAAGGCAGATATCATTCAGTCCATGGCAACAAAAGTTTGATTTAACAAACTTGAGCTTCCACGACACTGAGGATGAAATACCAAGATATCACACGGAGAAACCAGCTAATCTGAAAGTGTACGTGAATCTGATCTGATTTCATAGTGTCTGTCTCGTGCCCTGGAGCAAATCTCAGATCACACTAGTTTTGTAAGAGCAGCTGACTCTGATTTGGCTTCACTTCTATGGGTCTTTTGATCCACAATATTGAATGAATGCATGGTTATTAGTAAATAAGGTCAACATGAAGATTTTTTTCCTGGCCGGGGTACATAACCATAAATTACAAATTCCATTTTTACTTAAAATACATTTAAATAAAATGGCTGAGTGCTTCATTAAGGTCAACATAAGGTTAATGGACCTGGAGGAAAAAACGGTTTGTTAATGCTATGGTAAAATAAGGTGGATTACCAGATACATACATGTACTGTACATATACAGTACATGCACTACACAAATGACAGTGCTCACTCTTACACTTTACAGTTTAGTACAGCTTTAGCACCTATTCTCATTTTCCTTCCACAATTAGAATCATTCCAGTCAGACAAATCAGTTACAAAAGAAACAAAGAGAAGTCCTGTGCTCGCCAAATGAAAATGAAGTGCCACTTATTGCAAATATAACCTGTGCCACTAGATGCCAGTGTTGGGTCGTTAAAAAATGAATTTTTTTTCTGAAAAAATGAAATTTATACACTTTATTTTTCACGTTGTTTGTTGTTTGTTTGGTATATTCTGTTGCCCGTGTAAATGACAAAATATTCTTATAATTTAACAGCAGAGGCTTATAATGTTTGTACGTTGGCCTTATTTGATACTACTAATCACAAATCTGCATTTATATACTATTCCTCTTCAGTAGGGCACCTCCAGTTGCTTTGTTCAGTGTGTTCTATTGTTTCCCTCTTTTTCCCGGAGATGCTGGAAAACACTGGAGGTTGTGCAGTAAATAAAACGGAGCACTTTCCGGAGGAATGTGTAGTTTTATATCTGTAAATTCAATTAATCCAAACAAAATTCCCCTTTATAGCTTTACTGCCTTCACGTACAGTCGGAAGTATCTTCATTATTAAGTAATTAACATAGTTTCTGACAAGGGTTTGTGATGTTAAAGTCAGTATAGCAATGGCATAGAAATAACTTATCAACAGCAAAAAAAAATTCAACTGATATTTTATCATGGCATTTAGATATTGACCAGGCTGGCATTATGTGTAAATAATTGCATGCATTGCTATCTGTTGGAACAATACTTGATAGACACTTAGTACAAGTAGCTAACATCACAGATGTTTTGAATCACCGATATATTTATTGTAGATACCCATATCCCTGACAGTTATGAAAAGAAGTCACTGTAATAAGAAGCGCATGAGCGGACGAGATGTGAGATTGCGAGTTACGAGCAGCTCCTGAAGGCATCGCGCCTGTCACATGGCAGGTGATAGTTGAGGGAGCTCTCGCCGGTCCAGCGCAGAGTACAGACGGTGGGGAGGGAGGGGGGGGGGCAGAGGCGCAGCGGAGGGCATCCCATCCCGCCCGTGTGAGTGTGTTTCACGTGTGTGTCATGATTATGTCTGCGTGTGTCCGTGAGCTCGCTTCACCTCGACGTGTCTCCCGCAAACACAATTAAAGGACCTGTGTCGATTAAGCTTCAGAGGAGTTGCACCTCCCGTCGTAAGTACGAAATGACAACAAGCTAATTAGTGTCAGTCGCCCGCTCCGCGGTGCGCTTTAAGGTGTGTTTCATTTCTGCGAGAATTTCATGTAAATATTACAGATGCACTGTTTTGAGATTTTGACTAAGAAGAGCAAAAAGAAGGACAAGTTTATTACAAAGTTCGCACTTTAATGCAACAAGCAACAGACAAGTCCCCAAAGCTGCCGTGGCTGTCCTCGAATAATTTCTCGGCGTTAATATGGAGTCGCTCATAAGCTTAATCTTTCTTTTTTCTTTCTTTTCATTAGAAGTGAGTTTGGGCTACTGTATTTATGTTTACTGTTTATAATGGGAACTAATGTGTTGTCTGTGGTGCGCAATGGTGCGTTTGCGGGGACTTTATCCACTTTACAAGAGTTGGGAAAAATGACATTTCTACGATAACGCTATAAAGGCTTTACGTTGCCTATATTTATATTGCTAATATTATTGTACCACTCGTGTGGCATATACAGCATAGAATTGTTATACCGTGGAGTATTTAATATGCACTTACAGTTAGCAGGGCAGCAAATTTGACTTGTGTACAAGCAACATGCTCCGGGATAGAAAATACAGCACTTTTAGTGTGACGCTGGTGCCCTCCCCCCTGCATGCCTGCTCAGTCATGTATTGTCAGCTCGGAGCTATTAAATGATGTTCAGTTGCACTGACACACGCTGTGTAATTGCGAATCATCAGCCTCTGACAGCATGAGTAAAGGCTGGGGAGGGGAGGAGAAGAGAGGGGATGCTGATATGCTAATGGCAGAATATCAAGGCTGATGTGTGGCCCCCCTCCGCCAAAGCATCTGCTGCATCTAGCCCTGGAGTTACACGTGTAGGCGTGCTCGCACACACACACACACACACACACACACACACAGGCATGCACGTGCACAGACATCACAGGCAGGCGGCCTGAGAGAGCTGGAGGAGCCTCCTGCCACAGAATACAGCAGGCCAGTGCCTCTTTTCTATTGCAAATCTCATTTAAAAAGGGGGGAGAGAGTTGAAAGGCGTCATTGCCACTGATGACAGCGAGTTGATTAAAGCTGCTTTGGTTGGCAGCAGGGTGGCATCAGTACGCGGAGACAACAGAGGAAACAAAAACTGGAGCTGAAGTGAAGTGGCAGCGGACGCGTCTATCACAAATTTGTTCGTTTTGACTGTGTTGCTCGCCCCCTTGTTTTAAAGCTACGCCTGCATGCATGCATGGGGCACACACACACATACACACACACACACACACACACACACACTGGATCAGCAGCTCATCCCTGTGATCAAAGCCACTGGTGTTACACAGAGAGCGGCGCTTTTTCCCCGCAGTTGCACAGGTTCAGACGATTGCTCTGTCATCTTAACTACTGCTGCTAATCACACCATTACTGTAGTTTGCTGGAGGTAATCCGCTGCTCCCTGATGGCGAGGAGAGACGCAGAGAGGGAGATGAATAAGAGAAGGGGAGATGTAGAGGAGATTAAGTCGGAGGAATGGCTACAAAAGAGGGATGAGAAAGAAGGGAAGGGGAGAAGAGCCCCCAAAAAAAGAAGGGGTAGAAACCAGGAAGACAAAGTCAGGCACGCTGTTAATCTACAAGGGATAATATACTCTGCTTGCCGAGGGAGTGGAAGAAAAGACAGTGGGAGAGAGAGGGGAAAAGCATAAAAATGAAATAACTTGTTTATTAGAGGTTATCTCTGGTTTGCCGTCAAGTGAAGGAAAAGGACGGAAAGGAAATGAGAAAAAGGGTACGGCGGAGGAAAGATGGTGTACGGACCATATTGCTGTCAGAGAGAAAACAGCAAAGAGGGAAAGAAATCAGCTCCGTTTCTCAGTCCACGCCGCAGCGAAACCAAAACATAAGTACAGGTGTGGGATGAGTCAAAGGTGTGAACTAGTGATAAATGAAAAGCACTGCGTTGGTGGAAAAGCTAAAAAAAAAATAAAATAATGTAACATGATGAAGTGTCAAGGAAGTTCACAGCAACTTTAATCCCCCTCCTGAGCGCAGTCAGTGTGCAGCCTGAGCCGTCTGTGCGCGACAGAATAAAAGCCTGTTGTTGTTTTTGAGGAAAGAAGGGCGTAGAATTACAACGCTGCACTTTTCCACTGTTTTTGGACACTTTTGTCAACAAAGAGATTAATGACGCCAGAGAATAGTTCTCTTTCATATTTATGCTCTTGTCACATACTGAGCTGTGTGAGATTCTCCTGTTCAGAAAGTCAATGGAACAGTAAGTAAGTAAGGTAGTCTCACTGTGCACTTTGAGCAGCACAAGTTAACTGTACGAAGAATAGAAGGCTTTGTTTTCTGTTGTTGTATGTCAGTTATATTCATTGTGTAAGTCAGTTATATTGATTTCCACTTGTCTGTACGGCATCGCTGAACCGACCCGCGGCCTCACCGCTCTCTCAGGCTTCTCCTTTTCTTTCCTGACTGACATGCTCTCAGACCAGTGGACCTCCGTTGAGAGGCCATCATGGTCGGACATAGGATAGGATATTCTGCACGGAACACTGTAAGCGGCTGTAAAACAGCGGCGGCGTGAGAGACAGAGGGACCCGATGGGGTGAGGACAGGAAGTGTGAAAATGGCAGATTAGGACAGAGAGAAGGGGAAATTAGCAGCGTTGGAGGATAACAGCTTGCGTGATTTGATTTCGGCTCCATCAGCTCTGACTCTGCTCTCTGACAGAAACAGGGAGTGACTGTGACACCAAGAGATGATGTAGCACTTTAGGAGCTGAGCTCACACATTAACCTGTGGCACAGTTGTTAAATAATGTCCAATTTTTGCAATATCTGCAATTTGGACTTTTAAAGGTCAGGACCAGTTCTGGAATATATATGAGTTTGTCCATGTTAAGCAGTAGATTAATAAGTGAGTTCCTCATAATTCTCCACTGAGGACACATGCCTGAACACAGCTACACACATGCACACCCATGTCCTAAAACTACCGGGCATGTGAGCATCGCTGTAGTCCAGTCTCACACTTTGACTTGTCAGAAACAATATCAAGCAAAGTAGCAGAGGCACAGAGGAGGAGTGGAGGTGAGGAGGGGGGAAAAAAAGGGTGAGCGCGTGGAGGGGAGAAGATAAAGAGAGGACGGGAAGGTGGGAAGCCGGGATCGGACAGTTTGACAAGAGAGGGTTGGTCATAGGGAAGAAGAGATTTTAAAGGGACTTTCAACATTTTGAAAAATAGACTTTTATCTAAGTCACCTGATATCTGCTGCCATACATACATGTATGTTTTTATACTTTGATATTTTACAAGCAGGAAGGTTCTCGTGTTGAACCCCCGTTCGGGCGGGTCCTTTCTGTGCGGAGTTTGCATGTTCCCCCTGTGCCTGTGTGGGTTTTCTCCCTCCCACCACCAGAATCATGCAGGTCAGGTTGATTGGTGTCTCTAAATTGTGCGTGTGAATGTGAAAGGTTGTATCTCTCCTTGTGTCAGCTCTGTGATAGACTGGAGATCCTGGACCCTGCGCTGACCTAAAACCAGCTGGGTTTGGCTCCAGCACCCCCTGCAACCCAGGTGCCTGGATAAGAGGAACTGAAAATGGACGGATGTGGTATTTTACAATATTTGTCTTCCAGCAGCCTAAAATACTTGTGGTAATATACAAAAGGACTTGCACAGATACCTACAGCACCTTCACACAGGTTGAGACATATGAAAAAACCTGCCATCTCTCTGCAATAAGTTAAAGAAAATATTCTGGAATACTTTTAAACTAATCAAAATGATCCAGAGCAAACCTCCTGTAAATAGTGCCACAGGGGGAAACATGTTGCACATGGCTACTTTGTGTTACAATTACAGGTTGGCAAACTCGACTAGATGACACATCTCCTTAAACACGCTCCTGTAATATCTTTTAAAAAATCCAGAGTGAACCACACAGACCTGTTCTGCTACACGCTCAGTGTGTGTTCAGTGGTGGAGAGTGCTGTGAATGCGGGGGGCATGAGGATGGAGTGTGTGGTGGAGCGGACATAATTATCTGATTTGTCAGTGTACCGACTGACAAAAAAATAGCCTGAAGCTGTTTTGGTAACTGATCAATCATTGTATGGTTTTCATGCGATGGATGCACAAAAGCAACGTGAGCACGTCACTTTGTTTCCTGCACACCTTTGCTGCACCTGCTAGGGTGGGACAAATTACCGCTTTATCCTTCTCATTGGTACACATTAGTGCCCAGATTAGCTCCACCCACCATCAACCTGGGCAGAGGACTCATTAGCCGCAGCAGCTGAAAAACTGTGTGTGTCAGGAAAGCAGTAAAGGAGGAAAGGCTACACAACCGCCGCTGTATACAGAGACACAGAGAGAGAGACAGGGGAGTAAGTCAGGATGATTAAATTATATATTATCAGTTATTTTATTAAAGAAGATATCTCATTTTACAATCATACTTTTTCATTTTTCTAAGCATGACGGTAGACATTTTCAGTGAAGAGATAACATATTTGAATTAAGTGAGAAGAACGATGAGATATGAAATGTATTAAAGCCTTTAACATTTGCCTCACTTTTCTGGTGTAACTGAGGCCAGTGCATGTGGGCAGACAGTAATTCATATTCTCCTCTCACAAATGGAAATCGAAGTGTAATTTGTTTGAGTGTTAGTCCACTCAGAACAGATTATAATTCGTTTTTTCCTTTTTAGCCCTGATGCTGATCAGTATGTATCCTGCGTGAGCACTGTGACAGTTCCTCCCGGTTGTGGTGTGTGTGTGTGTGTGTGTGTGTGTGTGTGTGTCACTGTGTACCTGTGTCTGACATTTACCTGAGACCCTTTAAAAGACTAGTGCACACATGCAGCCCAATCTTATGTGACTGTAACATTATCCTGTAATGGGATCTGTTGCCGCTCTTGTCTAGCTGGCTTGTTAGCAGGTTGTGGCTCTGTGTGTGTAACCCAAGTCTCCTGTAGCCAAGGTGCCCGCCTCTGAAGTTTGCACTGGTCTACCTGCATGGCTTTTATTGTGGAGACAGAAGTTGTAGCCAGTCTGCATTTTGGTTTTTTTCTCTTTCCGCTCAGTGCAAATTCATTTTTTTATATGTATATACCTAAGATGATCACCTGACCAAGACATTTGGCTCTGCACTTTGGCATGAATTGGAAAAAAGAGTTATAACTGCAGTTATAATGTTTGAAAGGAAAACAAAGTTGCTTCTGTTTCAGCTTAAAGTAGCATTCCACCAATTTTAAGGTCAACTGTCTGCCACAGAAGAGCTGTAGAGTAATGTTGTTCCACTGGACACTTTAGCATGTTGAGGCTAATCTTACTTTGATGTGATAACAACTTGTGCTAACTTTAAAGCATTCTGACCCTTTAATCAAATAGCAGTACACAATGTATGATGTACATTAATACCAGCAAGAATATGTAGGTTTGTCCAACTATGAGCTTATGGGTGGCCATTGGGTGTGGCAGCGATGTAAAAAGTACAGTATAGTCCTCTTAAAGTCAAGTGGAGATGATGAGATGGAAATGCTCATTTTAAGAACCAATATTCTTAAAATCACAAATCTTAACAGAAATTCCTTTAACTTAATGAGACCGGTAGATTTCCTCATTATTGGTTTTCTGGGTACTTGGTTAAAAAGCTAATTAGACCAGCAGGATTTCATTTGTCTCATTGAACACAACGTTTGCAGTTTGGTTCGCATCGGGCAAGTTCCGTTCAGACCAAATATACTAGTCATAAACAATCAGCGGAGGCATTTTACCTCTAACGTTTGAATTTGAGGTTTGGTTTTGCAGCGCACAGTCTACATGAAGTGGGTGCGCACAAACCTTTCACATGCCTCGACAGCACTGTCCCTCCCATGATGCTCTGCTGTGTCATCTCATCAGCTTCAGCACATGGCAGAATGAGTCCACTATCTAATTGTGCACCTCATTACTCGCAGTCGGTCCCCTTGTATTTTCATTCAGTCCCCAGCTGAGTGCTGATTGGTTATCCCCAGCCGTCACATGGGGTTGTGTTAGTCTTTAATGTGTGTGTATTAAGTGGTGTTGACATGTTGTCTTTACAGCACTGGCTTGCTGACACTGGTCTTTGAGCTCTCGGCTGGTTTCTGTGCCCGAGGGCCATGTCAGGACTTCAAAAGGAGAGGAAATAAAATCTTCATCTGCTGCTGAAGGACAGAGTGTGTCCTCTGCACAGCTGTATTCTCGATTCCAGGTGTTGCTCAGAAAGAACCAGTAGTTGCTTTTCCTCTGTGGTCGGCATTTAAAAGGAAGAAAAAATGCTTTTAAAAGCAATTTAGTGAGGCTAAAAAAGCACTGTTCCAATTTTTTATTCAGGCAAAGAATTTGTGTATTCATGCCGCTCTCCAGATCCTGTTAGTAATCCTGATAATTACATTCTTTTTTTAAAATTTAGGAACTACTGCACATCTCAGCTCCTTCTCATCTCTAAAAAGTCAGATGCACGTATGATAATTGTATGTTTTACTGATGCATGCCTGCATTGTTTATGTGTTTTTCACAGTTCATATCTCGAAGGCTGTTTCTTTGTATAAGGCTTGTTTTATTGATTTATTGATTTAGTGGATTAAAGTTAGGTCTTTTTTTTTGGTAAACGTAATCCATGCCAAGAATGCTGTCAAATCCTGTTCTCCACTGTAGTCTTAACATTTCTACAGTGTTGTAAAAAATAAAAAAGACTTACATGGGACATGCTGCCCCAGATTCAAGGTGCAACTCTGCAGCATCAAAACCTCACATCATGTAACACATACAAGCATCTCATAATATGTGATGAGACCTGTCAGCTAAAACACAGTTGGAGTAAATCCATGAAAAGACAGTCATTACACATCATCAGTTCTGAAATAATTCATATTAGTGAATGGGTCATTCTACTTGAAACGCTTGCCATTAGAGCAGAAACAAACAATTTGGCTTGTTAATGGTTTGAAAGCTTCCAGGGCACTTGAGTTGTTCACATGGGGTCGAGAGAACTGGGTGTGGATACTGTATGTATCGATGTTCTGGCTAACACACAAGCGAGGCCTTTGACATCATCAGTGTAGTCTTTTTTTTCTCAAGCTTTGAATTCACAATTTTCCTCATTTCTACAAGTAGGGTGCAGACATCTGCCTTAATGAACAGAGTTAACAGGGAAAGGAGAAATATACTGTAGCTAATGGTGTGTGTGGGTTTGTCATGACTCAGGTCAGCTAAAGTTGTAAGCTATCATCTTTTGGACAGAAAATAAACTTCTTTTCATTTTTACACAGCGTAGAAAAGCTCAAATTAATTCCACATATTGCCCAGCCCCTGCTAGGAGTAGAAACTGCCTCAGCTATGTGTGTTGCTAACACACACAGTTAGCATTCCAGCTAGCTAGCCCACCAAGCTTGAGCTTGATGCACATATTTTTCAAAAGCCTGTGGATGAACTCGACTTGACCATGTGATGCAACCGACCAATCGGCTTGCACGAGTGGAACTAATTAGCTGCTTTTAAAAAACACCTGTTGATGCTTGATGTGTAAAAGCAAAAGCATGAAACAGCAAACAAAACCTCTGTCTATTGAAAATATAGCTGCATCAGACGCCCTGCTGTGCTAACCGGGATGTCAGCTAAAACCCAGTTGGAGAAAATCCATGGAAAAGCAATCATCATACATCATCAATACACAGATGCTCTGACATAATTAGGAGGTTGTCCCCATCAGTCAAAATACACTTAATCCTTGAAATCTGTCTCAGAAATACAAATACGTGACTTTTCAGTTAAGTGTGAAGCATCACAAGTCCAAAGTTGTTGAACGTACTTTGCTTGCTTTGAGTATTTATCACTTCATGTCAGTTTATAGTTATAGTTATAGCTTAACACTGACTCACACTAGCTAACCTTGGCGTATGCATGCACACAGGTTTACAACGTCATCAGGAAGAGGAACAGGTCAGCACTTGGAAACCGGAGAACTTGAGAACCGAATCGTACAACCAGTTGTTGTCGTGTTTTGCTTGACAAACTCAATCTGGCCATAGTTGCACAGCACTCTGCATCTGCATGTGACAAGGCTGTGTAATGTCGGCATGTCAGAGTAATTTTACTATGGCCATCACACACACACACACACACACACGCAATCACTGCCATGTTTGTGACCTAACTAATGATCCTGTCTTCATGAGCTGGTCTGGTGAGGTAGAAAATTTAGAATTGGTCCAGGAAATGTTTGTCTATGTCATTGGTTTCCTTGGTTGGAATTTTTAAAAAAAGAAAAAAAGTCAAAGTCTGTTGCATGACTGACATGTCTGACATGTCAGACATCATAAAAGTTACAAAGGTACAGAACACAACTTTAATCCACTTGCTTTAGTTTCAGAAAACATTCTTTCAGAAAAAGTCAGTCAACAAAATGCACCTGTATTCTGACCATTATGGTTAATTAAATATAACAGCTCAGAGTGAGCAGGGTTAGAAACTTCATTTTTCTCACTTTCCAAAGTGTAGCAGTATGAACATTTTAGAGGAGCCATGAAATCTAAGTTGCACCTGAGCCAACATGGTCTCACTCCCATCTCCTCACATACAGATGCTTGAAACAACTTTTACAAGGCTCTGGAAACCTTAATACTTTATTGCAATACTTTTTCGTGATTGTCCAAAATGTTTCCACAGCATCATCTGACAAGTATCACAAGATAGCATTGAATGTCAGGTCTAATGTTTACACACTCGAGACTGGATAAGAGGCGACTGCTGACTGTGAACTTGCCTTAACTCTACCAGACTGCAGAGATGACCAAGTGGTAAATGTTCGAACAAGGTGCTTCAAAAACCATAACTAAAGGGGAGAGAGACATAGGCAGACAGAGAGAAAGGGGGAGAGAGAGAGAGCGAGCGGTAGACTCTCTGGCTGAACTAAAGGACAGAACAGGGAACATCCCCATCTTAAATGTCAGTGGTCCTGTCGCATTGATGTCAATTGGTGAAGAATCTGGTGTTTCTTGTTGGCTTGGCTCCGCTCACAAACGCACACAAACACACACGACTTCCATTCACTGTGTGCAGCCATACCCTAACCCAAACCTGAACCATAACCAATTCATGCCTAATTCTAACCTTAACCAGAACCTCAGAGATGACGTGGGGACCGTTAGGACCGGGTCTGGTCCCCATGAGGACATGTGGTCCTGACAAGTCAATGTGCATACTGGGACAAATTCCCAAAGAGGTAACAAAACCACACACACACACACACACACACACACACACACACACAGTTGTATTTACCCTGTGTGACAGGAGGGCTTGGGGGCTTAGGTCTGGCCTCTAGCTGGTGACACTAATCCAAACAGGCTAAGTGAAATGAGGAAGAACAGCAAACTCACACTCACACACCCTTCTGTGTGTGTGTGTGTGTGTGTGTATATCCCTGTTGCTTTTGTGTGCCTCTGTGTTAATGTTCAACCCTTCTTTTCAACCATACAGGTTCACATGCATTCTGGCATTTCCTGTTCTCGCAGGCTCATCCCAATTATTCACCCACGTTAAGGTTTTTGTGATGCTGGAATTTCAAACGCAGAGGTTTTGCCAATTTGCAAAAACAGCGACGGCTTTCTGTCGATGTTTGACAGGTGGACTCCCTTAATATTTAACATGTTGAAACCCCTGGCTCTCTGATCATTTGCTACTGCTTAGTTGAGTAAAAACATTGGTCTCGTGACCTTTCATCTGTGAGTGAAAGGCCAGTTTCAGAAGGTAGCTTGATACTCTTACATAACTATAAATAAGTTTTTTTTGAGTAGGTGCAGTCATTTGCATGTGTAATGTATGCACATCCAAATGTCTTGGCTAGATTCTGTATACATGCGAACACGCTGGAATAATGTTCCCAACCTTCTGTTCCCGTCAGGCGAGTTAGAAAACAAACTGCAGATGGCACATTTTCTTCTCATGGATCTCCACCGTGAATGGTCCACTGCCTCATGTCCCTAAAATTTCCCAATCGGTTATAATCAGGGAGGCAGCGATGGGTGAACCCACCTTTATATTTGCAAGAAAAAGTAAGAAAAGCAAGTAAAAAAAATACTGCCATCTGTCTAGTGATAACTAATTAGATTTTGTTTTAAATCAAATAATAAGTGGGTACCAAGTTACTGCTGTATTTTGCTTTTTTACATGTGGCAGTTAGTGCTGCAGGGAATTAAGTCATTAGTGAACATAAAGTCAATTAAAAACACGTCAGATAATTGTTTGGGTCATTAATCAGATAAAAATGTCTCACACTCTGGTTCTAGCTTCTCATATGTGAGGATTTACTGCTTGTTTCTCTGATAGCACTGTAAAGTGATTATCTTGATTTTGGACTGTTGGATAGTATAAACAAGCCATTTCAAATCATCAAGTCACCTTGAGCTCGGGGAACCTTTGTCACTGCTCGCTGGGTATTTACTCTATCAACTAAACGATTGACAAGACCAACATTAGTCCTGCATGAAAAAGCTCCCCTCACCCATGCTGGTTATCTGGGAAGGTGCTACCTTGGCCAATCTTGTACAAGAGAGTGCTTGTGTCTGGTGGCTTACTTTGTGAAATATTGCTGCCGTTTACCCCGAGATCGTTGTGACAAAAGCTAAATTTGCCGACATGTAAAATCATAATCCTCATAATATTTGAAACCACGGTGTTTCAAATGAGTTTTGTTTGATCTGTCATTTAGACTCTGGATCATATTTCATCACCTGAAATACATGCAAAAGCATTTTTTGGTAGTGATTATCAAAGGTCTGCCCTTGATTTTAAACAGTCACGCTTACTTTTCAAGTTCTGATTAGCTTACACCTGTCACAACCAGAAACAGACTGAAGGCTGGTTCAACCCAGAAGTTCGCTTATTAACAGTCCAAGGTCGGTATCCAGGTAGGCAATCAAAGCAGGCAGATAAATCCAAAAGGGCTAGGCAGAGGCAAAAATCCAAAACACGGGCAGAGATCAATACAGACTGACACGAAGAATGCTGGAATGCTCATACTAGGACAAAGACAATCTGGGAGAGAAGTGGTGTGTGGGCAGGTGTATATATACACACATATAAATATATATTAAGGTGCAGGTGTGGTGAGTGCAGTGGCAGGACACTGAAAAATGCAGGGAAGTGAATTTGAAATCTTTGAGCAGAATGCTAATGAGGTATTACTGCTGTAGTGTATTTTCATGGTGGTGCAGTTGACCTTAGACCAAACATTATTTCCATCATTAAAATACACTGCTTTCTTTCTGCCTTTAAGACCCACTCTCTCTTTGAGAAACATCGATAGAACAACTACTGTCTGCAGTGAATTAGCTGTCACAACATTTTCTTTAGCAGAGATTCCCCGGAGCTTCGTTGACTGAATGATTGAACGCTGGCTGACAAACTAATGTGAAACGAGCGTGCGCTTCACTGACACACGGCCCTGTTGTGTGCGTGTCTGTGCGTCTCCATCCTCTTGTGATTGCGGTAAGTCAGTTTGATGATCGGTAATAAGCCATATGCTTATGTTAATAGTCCGGAGGATAAGTGTCGTACATCAATCTGCTTAGTGTCAGCTCACATCAGCTCTGCTGTTCGCCTTTTGTTGGAGGAGCTCTGCCTTGTGGGTAAAATCTACCACTTTATGGCCTGTCTCTTCCTTCCTTTGGCTCGGCTCTCTCCCATTGTTTATCATTTATTATTCTCACTGCACACTTACTTGCCAGACCTGAAGTCTTAGAATCCGACTGAAATAAATGCTGTTTAACATATTAATGGATTTACCTTGGAGGTGGTTCGTTACACTATATCTTTTGTCCAGTCAGACCGTCTGCACAAAAAGCCACGGAGTTCTTTCGCGGGTTTAATCTATTGATCGTGAGCTGTTAGCGCCCCTGGGTGAGCTGTGATAATGGTGATCGCCACAGTCAAGCTGCTCTGCAACTGACGTTACAAGAATGTGGTAGTACCGGACACCTGCCAGGTGTCAGTGTGTGTATGCTGCAATAACTGCAGCCCTGTAAAATCTCCCCCAGGCTGCAGCTTAACTTAAAACGTGTAGTCAGCCCTCGTGTGCATTCACCAGGGCGTTGTTTGTCTCCTACGTCTGAAAGTGACGTTATGTAATTAATAACCATGTGAAGTGAGTAATTGGGCCTCTGACAAGTTACATTATTTGAGAAATCAAAAACATCAACAAGGTTACAGTAAAGGTTTCCCAGCACCATTATTTCTGTATAATGGTGCTGGGAGGACGAAGCTCCTGGAACAAATGTTCCTGGGACAGACATCATAAGAAAAAGTGTTTCTTGGCAGAAACAGTCTTTTGGGAAAGTTTTGACACTGGAATATTTTCAAAGCAGACTGAGAGTACAGTACCCCGCTGTGATATAATATGACTCCTCTGACTTGTTTGTTGTTTCTCTACCCTCCCTGTGACTCTTCTCGACGGCACGCTAGCTCAGATGCGTGCTCCGTGCACGGCGTTCCCATCTGCGCTGTTGTTGCTGTATTAATCGGTTCACCCAAATTTTTATTCATGTTTCTTTGCCATCTCATAGGTATGCAAACTCATTTCCATTATTTTAATACTGACGTGACGTTTGACGGCTCACGTTGCTGTGCGTTTTCCCTCATGATGATCGCTGACTGGAAGTCATGTGTTGTTTTGTGCGATGGTTCATTACCCTCACTCCGAGGCCAAAATAGATTACAAGCAGAAAGGAGAACAGAAGAAAACTGCGCTGACCACAGTGTAGCACGCAGCACGAGGAGAGAAAACAAACTGATGACATGGAGGGGGAGAGCAGGAAACAGCAGAGCCCTGTTTTCTGTGAGAGGAGTGAGCAGAACGGAGCGGAATCAGACGCACTCGAACAGGACTAAATGAGACGATGAGGAGCAGAGCAGCGCTGGGAGTCACATTAAACTACTGTATGTCTTCCCTGCACTCCCGGTGGCTGGGCATCAGCCACGGTTCACAGATCACACACCGCCCACAGTCATACACTTGGAAAGATAATCTAAGCAGTGTTCAAGCCCACAGACTTAGCTCTAAGATAATACTTTTTACAGCTCCTCTCCCTCTCCTGTGTCTGTATGTGAGGCCGGGGAGGAAGTAGCCCACTGATAGCGAAATAATCTTACTGAATAAAAAATGAAGTTAGTGTCTGGACAAAGCAGATACTGCAGTTTGTGTGTACTGTCATCCCAGCAGAGGCTTTCATGCTGTCTTTTACCAGTGGGGAAAGGTGTGGCACATAATTGATTTAATGGTCCAAGAACTTGTGTCCCAACTGCAGATGCTGTAGACTTGTCAGGTCTCTCAGGAGGTATCCAGGAGGTAGAGCCTAAAATCGCTGGGCGAAGAACACACACAAGGTGTGTGCATGTTTAGCGACTCCGGAAATCAAAATCTAAACTGTGGTCTTGCCTCAGTGTACTTACTATATAAATCTGTGCAGAATCACTATCATGTAGGTGACAGAAGAGTTCTCTGTTTTACCGCAGCTGGACGATTCATCTGCTAACGCAGCATGACCTCATACTGTTGCACCGATACTTAACTTTAAGTAAGCTAGCTTCTCATTTAGCTCTGTTACTAAAGCCAAATTAGTATTTTAGGCATATTACATCAATAATTAGTTGCAAAAGAACTTATGTCTTCGAACTTTTTGCAACCGAACTTTGAGTATCCAAAGAATATTCAAACAGTATCTCAAGAGAATTACTTAGTTAAAACTTTTGTGTTTCTCCTTTGCTCTACTGAGCCCGTTAGTGTCTTCCAGCACATTGTTTTGGTTTACTGTTCTGGGTAGTTCTCACTGCTCCTATCAACTTCATTTAAAGCAGCAGCTTTGATAAACCAAACAGTGAGATGTGAGGTTTGGAGTGAAGCAGCGAACACATTCTTTTGTTTTCCGTTCCCACCCACAGGTGTAGTACACGGAAAAGATCTCTTGATATGATTGTGTGCCTGCAGGCATCCAGCAGATGTTGTTTTTTTTTTTTTATCACGCTGCACGTTGAGGGATAACAGGGATGGATAAGTGAAATATGTGTTGAAACACTGGCGGACTGATTGAACCTTGCCTTGAGTTTTAGTCCACCTCTGTAAACTACTGTCTAAACGTTGTTCTGGAAGCTGTCATTTGTCACCAACCAAATAAAAAGTGTCGATTTCTGTAACCAAATGCTTGGACTGCAGTGTGCTGGATTTGAGGCTTTGGTCATTGTTTGTATAGGGTGTGTAGAACAGTGTGCAGAAAGGTGCTGATCCATCACGCATTGTTGTCGGCAGGCTGCTTTGTCAAACAGTATAAGTGGTTGACCTATCATTATGGCAGGGTGACAGCTCCAAATGGCTGGCTTCACATTCAGACTCGATACATTTTTTGAATTCTTGCAACAGGAGAGCTTCTGGCTTTTGACTTTCTCAACCTTCAGCACTGTGTAAAAGTCAGCAAGCCCTTCAAGCTCAGTGGCCATTAAGGTCATCTGTCCCTGCTCTCCGATGTGACCCACAGCAGCGTCTCCTGCAATATCGACTGTACGGCAGCAGGCGTGCTGGACCTCCGTCGTCATGGTTACAATAATAAAGACACCGTACCGGACCTCCGTTGTCATGGTTTCATTAATACATGTGTTTAAGCTTCTGGAACGGTCACAGTTTGGTTACGTTAAGGCACAAGGACAACATGGAGAGGTTTAGGGAAAGATCATGGCTTGGGTTACAATACCTGCTTCACTAAGGTTAGAGGAGCATCGTTGTCATGGCTGCCATAATGAACATGCTGTGAAAGGTTGTGGAATAATCATAGCCCAAACAAACAATGATGGGGACAGTAGACTCCCAATCCAGCCGCCCTGACCACACCAACAATAAAATGTAAATATCATGACAAGCTGCTGCACAGTGGAGGACAGTTGTTCGGCACTAAGCTAAGTCTCATGGCAGCACTTTTTAGAAATATACATGCTAAAGGGAAAACATCAATCCACAGCATTATTGCAACTGTCCGATATCCTAATAACCCCAAAATGTTCAATATTAAATAAATAAAAAGGCATTGAATAAATTGTGTAAAGCATACAATTTATGAAGTTATCATTGAAATTATTAAACATGTTATTTGCTGTTGTTATAAATGTTATTTTATATTTAATTATCATTATAATAGGTACCATTTTTATTTCATAGACAATTAATTTCCAAATGCCCTGTTTGAAAAGTCAGTTTTTATTTCATTATGGCATTTCTCCCACGAGCCCACTTCATGCCAAGTCATATTTAACAACATCGCTTTACATAACTGCGGTGTTGTCGTTCGACACAGGAGCGAGCGCTGCCAGCACTGAGGCGGGTGGAGCTGCGAGAAGCAGATCACATGTCGTCGTGTCTGATAAACTAGTTTTTCAGGAGTGTGCCGCTCTTCCTGGTGTAAGAAAAAGGTGTGTTTTTTTCTACGACAACCGAGACATGAATGAGAAATTTTCTCCACGGTTATCTTATCTGAATATGGCACAACACATTAATGCAATCTGAAACTATTTAAATAAACTCTCGAATGTAATCAGTAACTTGCTCAAGCTTTATACACCGTGATGCAAATGATATAAAACATTTTTATTTTGTAACATATTTGAAAAACCTGTATTCTCAGCTCAGTTACTACACGGCTGAAGAACGCATCATCAGTGTGTGCAACAGTTTCATCACCAGACATTTCTGTACCAAGGAATAACCCAAGATCACAATGGAGACACACCCTCACCATTCATGCTTTCTCTCTTTCCCTCGCCCTGTCTCCCTCTGCACACACACACACTCACACACACAAGCCCACCTCCCCAACACACAGCAGTGGCGCCGGTCGTGCACTATGGGAGACCGTGGACAGGAATGTCGCTTGTTGCAGTGTGTCTTGTCAGCTCTGTGCTGGAACAGCACAGTAATCTCTGTATCAGCACTTTCATATACACGCGGCGTTAGAGTAGAACACACTGAGTCTGATAAAACCCAATATTTCTTTGTTTATCTTTCTGAAATATCCACACACAGACAAAGGCATTGTTCGGCTGGGGTCAACTGTTGTCACAGTGCTGCTGAACAGTCACTCTGTCTGTCTTGTGTCTGAATGGTGCTGTCGCCCTTTGTCTCAACGAGACTGATTATACAGCCATTTATAATTATGAAGAAACACACACACAGATGTGTACCGGGACACACACACACACACATCAAGGGAGCAGACAGACTTTGAAAGAACTGTGGCGGCGCCAGAGTTGTAACGACAGCGTGTTACTGTAAATCCATTGACTGCGTTGTATGCAGATTGTCAGCGTCAGCCGTCATGGTGGCTGTGAAGGTTTGTGCTAATGCAGACGAGCATTCGGCTGCAGTGTAGTTGTAGTTGTAGGTCTGTGTGTGTGTGTGTGGGGGGGTTATTCTCTCAAGGCGTCGGTAGATTGCATTACTGTCCTCCCCTGTGATTTCTGCACGTTGACGCCTATTTGTCCGTAAGTGGGAATGACAGCCTGACAGAGGGGGGAGGGCCTTGAAGGAGAGATGACAGAAAAGGGGACGAGTGCCAGGCAAAGGAGGGATGACAGCAGGGAGGATGGGCAAAGGAAACGAGGATGGCAGGAGATGGAGGGGCAGCCAGAGGTGGCGATGATGGATGGACTGTCAGCCCTTCTTTGAGGAATAAAAAGTGTGTGTGTGAGACATCATGTGTGTTTCACTGCCCCCCGGCTGTACTGTATGTACATTCAGTGCTGGCTTGGCAGCAGTGGATTTCCAGGCCTTATTTGTTGCATGAAGCGGAGAAAACTAAAAGGAGCATTAGGAAAGCTTCGTACTTTTTGGACCTCTGTTGGTGACCATGAGAAACTGCAACAACATCCACAACACTGGACTCTTGCTTGGGATTCTATGTAATTTGATAAATAGTCATATCATTACTTGTGCAAATATTTAATTACCTCGAACAATAACATTAAAGATGCATCGGCCTTTTAATTCCAGCTGCTTGTATTGAAAAATGAAGCCTTTTATCTGTCGGGATGATCACCAGAACTACTTCATCTGTTTCAGTGGAGGTGTCTTCTTCCACAGAAAAAAACTTCAAAACTACAAGAAAGCCTAGAAGACAAGGCTTTGGAGGTTTCTGCATTATGTGTGTCTTTGTTTCTGAGGATTAGATTTTGGAAGCCCTTAGGAAGTTGCCAAGCAAATGAGATACATTATCCTTATTTGATTAGAGTTGGTTCGAGCGTCCACAGCTGTTTTATTGTCTCCATGCAGGGGAGGATTGTGCAAAGAGTGGACAGCGAGCTCAGCCTGTGAAAAATTTCAGTTTTTGAAACAAAAGCCTTTCTCCTGCTTTCCAAGTTTGTCTCTTGTGTCTTATTATTTTGTGTTTCAACTTTCAACATTGTTTGCTGACTGAGTGGAAACTGACAACATGCATTTTTTTATTTTAATGTTTTCCAGCACATCAGCAAACCAGAGATCTGATGCTTCCCGCCCTCACCATGGAAACGGAGGCCAGTCACATGCTTGAGGCAGCGCTTGAGCAGATGGATGACATCATTGCAGGTGAACGACGCGCAAGTCCCGGTCCCCTTACTCGCGCTCCTCGTTTACTTGCATCCTCTCCCTGCATCCCTGTCCCTCCCGCCGGAGAAACAAGGATGCGTGCGAGGGAAAAGACGCAAGGAGAGAGGGGTCGAGGAAACGCTGACCTCATCAAGTGCTCTGCGTTTGCTATTCCGGCTCTTAGTGACCACAAATAGAAATACATTAAAAATCCCATTTGTGATAACATCAGCCAATCACTAACAAGGAAATTAGAGCCACTTATCAACAGAATTTAGATATGTTGGTCATATTGCATTCCACGATGAAGAGGTTTTTTTTCTTTCCCGATGAAGCATCTTGTGGGAATAGTAGTGGAAGCACTCCACTGGTTAATGACTGTGATGCTGGTGCCGATGTTGATAGTGCCATTTACTGACTGCAGGCAGAGCAGGCCCAGTTCTTCCCCTGTGATAGAAACCTCCCACTTCTTTATGCTCATAGCCTGCAAGTGAACAGGACACTGCTGCAGTTCTGGCTCGAGGTAAAGTGTAACTCACTGAGCATCCTCAGGCTTGTATAAAACACGGGGGGGGGGGCTTTGAAGAATGACTTAAATATGGAGAGGTACACCAGTCATCGTGAAGCAGACGGTGGAATAAAAACGACATATTAAATCCACTCCAGAATAAAACGTGTGAGAATGCTTCTGAGATTGGTGGGGTGCTGTCGTTACAGCTCAGACAGCACTGGCAGGTGAAGGTAATCAGAAAAACCACAACGCTGATGCATTGTCATTATTGTCATTACTATGTTTACGCATTACAAAAGCACACAGCAACACAACAACAAAACATCATAGACAGGAGTTGTGCCCCAGTACCATCCAACTAACTCAAAGCTGGTTTTATATATGATGCATATATGGATACCTCAATGGGTAATTTGCTGGATAAGTGTCTTGTTAGCAGTACACAGTATAAAGTGTCAGCAACTAGCTAACATGGGCATATATGTTGCCTTGGCTGATTTATTGGTTAGACATGCCAGTATGCAACACAGTATGGTGTGTTCATGATGAAGAAAATTCACTATCCAACACAAGAAAGAGGAGCTGCTCATACGTAGAGAGTGCATTGTCAAACATTGAATGTGAAAGCAGTCATCTATTAAGATTAGTAATGGTAAAAAAAAAATGTAGTACATGGTATGGAAGCAGGCAACAGCTCGCATTACAGGCCTTTTCTATGACAGGTATTAGCTCAAGTGAAACAAATAACATTATTGATGACCTGTGCTGTCCCTGCTGTGAAAAAATGTCTGATTCGAGTTGTCACCTACGCGGCAGTTCCACCACTGTCCTGCTCTGTAGCTGGGCTTGACCTCTGACCTCCCCGTGGAACAGCTTGCAAAGCGATGACAGTGTCACCTGTATTTCAAAAATGCCCAACAGATCTCCAGAGATGACCCTCAAAGCTACATCACACACTTGTCCTCCTACTACAGCTGTATTAGACCTGTGCTGGAGGTGGTGCAGTAGTTTGTAGCTAGTAACTGAGTTGACAGTGCATTAATAATGTTTTCTTCTGTGTGCATGGATGGATACATGAGTGGAAGAATGGGTCCGTGTCCTGTCTGTTCCTCTGTTCATGCTGTTCATGCTCACTTCTCCGCAACCAGCCTCAAGTCATTTGTTAGTGCAGCAAGTGCAGCAGTTGAGCTTCTGCGCGGGCCGTCTCAGTGTCATGTTTAATACCCTAACCCATCCTCGGATGCTCAGAGTCTCTGAACGTCAACTCATTGTCCAGTGACGTGCACTGTATCTAACAAAAGAAAGAAAAGCTACACCTGGATGGATTTGAACACTTTTTCTTCACTTTCAGCCCCATTCATAAGCACGAGTAGACGAACGTGGTTTTCATTAAGCTTTGTTTATTAAGTTTGGACTTAATATAACTTTATGCAGGCAGCTGCTTTTCAGGGACATTTGAGTGCATCCAGATGTGTGTGTGTGTGTGTGTGTGTGTGTGTGTGGGTGGGTGTCAGGGAAATGATCCAGGTGACACATGGACATTTTGGAAATACTCAAGCGGATGTATGGCTCTGATTAAGTTCTGTATCTGCTAGTATTTAGAGCTTCAATTGAGAGCGTCTTGCTGGTAATAAACCTTGTAGATTAGTTTTGCACTGCAGTCGCATTTCAGTTTTAATAATGGCATGATGAATAATCTCTCCCCCTCCTCCATCACAACCTTTCCAGGTTCCAAAGCGGCAGCGGTGGAGTATTCTAACAGCATGTACGACCTGGGCTCACCCGTAAGCGCCGGTCCCCTGCATGTGGTCCAGCTGGCTGAGGACCTCAAACTTGCCTTGGAGCTCCAACCCAACCAGGAGGAGAGAGACAGCCTGAGAGCACAGCTGAATGCAGAGACGGCGCAGGCTCTCATAGACTGGCTGCAGAGTGGAACCGTGAGTACTCCGCAGTGACTTTTAATGTTTCCGATATGTGCACTGTTTTCCAACCAAGCCGTGCTACAACGCGTGATTTAAAGTCTCTTTTTTTTTATTGAGCAGTCAACAAGAATTTGATCCCTCTTTACTGATAGATTATTTCTGCATGGTGTTTACCGCAGTTACAAAGAGAATGAGCATCGGCCCAGAGTGTAGCTCACTTCATTTTGTTATGCTCGGCTTTCTGAGCATGAGGAACTGCTGACTGCCTTTCTTATTCCCATAAAGCATTATGTTTTGTCGTTGCAGAAAATGTTGTCGCCACAGTTCTCTTTGAAAAACATCCAGTGCTTGACACAGCTCCAGTCATTCTTTAAAAACTTGCCTAACTCATCAAATCCACGATTTTGGCTTTAGTGCCACAACTCGTTTTCCATTAATGATCTTAATATTACATTTGGTCAATATATGATCATTTACTTCTTCTGTCAATGACAGCAATAACTGTCGCCATGGTAACTCTTCTTTCAACAAGGCTACAGCCATGTGCAACTCTGTGATTGATGATACTAATATTTAGTATGTAAAATATTTGCCCTGTAAATTACAGCTAAAGCTGTACTTTAACAGGGGCAGGGGTGTTGTCATGGTAACAATAATAGAAATGCTTTCCCACGTGAAATCCACCCCAATTTCCTCTTAATGCAGACTTTGCTTTGCGTTTTACTCTACGTCACCTCACTTCCTCCTTTGCTCCCGTCACATGAAGCATGGCCACCATGGGTTGCCTGTTATAAGTTGTAACAGTGTGATGTAATAAGATAACGCAGACGATAGTTGTTGTTTTAACAAGGAAACTCTCACCGTCCTCAGAGATTATGCAGCAGGGTCAGAAATGACTCACGTTCACTTTCACTCACAACAGACAGTGATGCACATGTTACATCGATGTGTGTATTTTTGTGTTGTGGTGTTTTGGAAGCTGATAAAAATGGAGTTAGGTACATTTGATAGATACATTTGAATGAAGCCAGTATAAATCTGGTGTTTGAGTAGAAGTTGTAGAGCTTTGATGGGGGGGGGGGTCAGACAGGGTCAGCTGAACGGTCAGAGACAGAGGAGAGGAATCTATCATGTCTCTGGGAGGATGAACTCACACATCATCTGGTCTCTGTCCCAGTCATCATGTATTTGTTCCACGTTTCTTTTTTCTTCTTTTCTTTCTTTCCTTTATGATGTCCTCAAGTAAGTATCCAATTAACAGCACTGACTGTTAATGAGTAAATTAATAAAAAAAACATCATTGACAGACCAGATAAATCAAACTTGTTTCATGTTTCTTCTTTCTTCCGTTTCCCATATAATATAATCCTCATTAGTCATGCCTATTTACAGTTCATCTGCGGATCTGAACCGCAGATCGCAGCGCTGCAACATTACATGGGTGTGCCCAACATTGTCAAGCCATGCTGTGTTTTAATTTCACACCTGAAAGGAATTTGTGTTTACATTCTTTGCTTCAGTTAGTGGTTCAGAGCCAGGGTGTGAAGGTGCGTGGTGTTTTGCCGCTGAACAGGAGACTGTTTCTCAGCATCTGTGTTTATGTGTTTTCATTAACAGGGCGACGTTCCTGGTGAGCAGTCGGTTTGCAGTACAAATGTGCGCGGCATCTTTTTCCTACTAAAATTAAAAGTATTAATTAGATACATAGTATTGACTCACAGAAAACCTCGGGCTGTTTGGGCCTCTGGGAGTTCGGTCAGTTACTTACTCAGCCAACAGTAATCCAGCCTTGGGTGTAGCTATGGAGGCTGCACGTGTAGGCTCCACTGCTCTTTTATAACGCTGAGGTTATACTCTTCATCTGTCTTTCATAATACCGTACAAAGACTGATGGACTCCGGCATGTCAGTCCTCTCCACGTTTGCTCTGTCATCTTCATCACGACGGAGATACGGTGCCGCCGCAGTCTTCTCGTAGAAGGAGAGCGGGGAACCGGTGGAGAGGGTTGGGACGCGTTCCAGAAAGTTTTCCTCAGGGACACTATTACAACTCGGCTATTATCAACTTCCTGTGCCGAGCTCCCGCCCTCACACCCTCTGTCTGTCCTGCCGTTCAAACTTGTTTACATCACCCCTCATGATTTTACATCTTTTCCTCTCTCTCTATTTTCCTTCACCCTCTTTCCCTTTCACAGCACACTGCTACTCTGCCCTCTCATTGTTACCCTGCATGTTTGGACACCCTCCCTCTACTTTCTGACTTGTGTGGAAATGAGGTGTAGTAGTTAGACACTCTTTGGACAGAGAGAAAGTGCTCAGGACTGTTAAGGTAAGCTCAAACGACTGAAACGTGGCGTAAGAAATCAGTATTTCGGGCTGTTTTGTAAGTGCGTGTCTAAATTAAATGTTCTGTTTTCTCACTGTATCATTGAAAGTGTTTGAAAGTCTCCTGTGTGCTTTCCACTGAACTCACTGACGTGCAGCTGTTGTGCCAGATCCAGCTGCATGAGGTTGTCAGTTGCTGTTGCTGAGTTTTGTCCTGCAGAGGCTGCTGTTTTCTGCCCGCAAAGCAGTGTGGGGTTTCAAACACTGACTGAGACAGTTGAGGCTGAGAAGGGGGGAAAAAAAAGGGGCTCTTGGATCCAGTTCAGCAGCTTTTTCAGCTCCTGCATTGTTTCAAAAGCAGATGTCTCACATGTTGCACTCCCTCCCTCCCTCCCTCTCCTTGCTTTCTCTCTTTGCTGTTTACTTTGAGCAGGTAGATAGATTTCATGCAAATGTGTCTGGAATCAGTTGGGCAGCCGTTAGTCAGTTGTCTGCAGGCCGTTAATCCACTTCAGTGCCTTTCCCTTGAAGCAATAGTTCATCTTAACTGAAGCTTCTTCTTTCTTTCATCACTGTAACCACCTACGATGACTTCTCATCTTTGATAGTCAGTAACTGAGGCTCATTATGTTCTTCACCGCGATTTTACATTTTTGCTTTTCCTGCCTCACAACTCGGTGATGCATCAACAAGTCACAGAGTCACAAATTATTTTGAAAAATGGTCATTTAAGGTGTTTCTACAACTTTCTCAAGTCATTTAGTGACTTTAAAGACTTTGAAAGATGATGGGAAATGAGGGAGAGAGAGAGAGAGATCCACTTCCTGACTCAAACCGGGCATGTTATCATCCAGATCACTCGGCTACAAGAGAAACCCATCTGAATTTGGATTTTGAGTCATACATTTTTAATGATCTGAAAAAAACCCACCAGAAAAACATCATTGCTGGACAATTCCGGGAATTCCCAGATTTTGTTTTTAAGGCCAGTGATTTTTATACAGTATCCGCACATGGTAGCGAAGGTGTGGTTAGTCAACATTATCACTCGCTCAAGGCAAAGATCATGATAGCAAAACAAGCGCTTTTGAAAAACCCATCATCAGGACTTCTGTCCAGAAACTGTCCTTGTTATTAGTCTGGAAAATCCACAAACCTCCGTGTCTCCAGAGAGGCTGTTTCTGGAGCGGAACGCAGTTACAGTGAAAACTTCACGTGGCTTGTGAATTTCAATAGCAGATGCACAAAAGCTTGGCAGATTATCAAGGCGGCCTGTACGCAAGGTTGGCTGCTGCCTCTTATCCTCATCCTGTCCACCTTCTCCCCCTTCCTGCTCCTCCCTGCTGACCTAGAGGAACAGGATTAAAGACACTTGGGCTCTACAATTAGTCTGCACCCTGCCGGCTTCTCCCCAGGGGATAATCCACTAAACACACACACATACACACTGTCAGACACACACATGTAAACACAGGAAACATCATGAGTGTATTATTGGCAGGAAGCAGAGATACCCTGTGACTGCCGCTCGCAACTGCTGACCCAGAGACAGTAACGCGTCTTCAGACGATCCTGTGTTTCTGACTCAGCTGAAGCTTTTCGGATCAGAAAACTCGTGAAAGAGAATGATTTGGCTGTAAAAGACCGAAAAAGGCAGAAGACTTTTCAGCTGCAGAGCAGCCAGTTGGCACGGGGTTTTTATGCCAGCACCCAGCAGAGCGTCAGCAAAGGGAGACTTTTCTTTAAATCGTACCCATGGTGGCATTAATCAGTATTTTGTATTTAACGCTCTTAAACAAAACTGTAGTCTTTATGCACTCTCAGACAAGGTTACTTTTATTTGAAGTTTTAAATAGTCAAAGCAGTATTATTTGTTTTTTTCTGGCCACTTCGGGACAGTACAACAAGCTGGTAACATAGCATGGATACATTATCATTTACGACACAGCATTTTAAGTCATGTTTCCATCACATGATGAAGCTTTAGCTCCGATTTTGTCTCCACAAACTCCTAAGGACAAACTAGCTAAATATTTCACTTTTGCTACTGGCTAGTCGCTAACTTTGTCTCTCTGCTGTTTGGTGGTGGGCAGGTATCGTGCAGTGGGTTTATGGGAGCTTTCTGTAGAAATTCAGCATCTGGAAACAAGGTTGAGAGGAGTGGTGAACCGAAACAAGCATTTGATCCACTGATGATATAAAAAGATGAATCAGTGCATATTCAAAACTTTTAAGAACTTTTTGTGGGATTTTGAACTTGGATGAAAAGCTTTGAGCTCCGACATGTCATGTGACATAATTACTCTGCTACTGACCCCAACTCTTATCCTTTGTGCTGCAAAACTCTGTAAGACTACGTTAGGTATCTGCATGTCATGTGCACTACATACACTTGTAGGCATGTATTTAAATATTTAAACTTACCTTCATGAACATGACCCTGTCACAAACAGCTATGCAGCAATGCAAATGTGTTAAAGGTACATAACAATAAACACAATACAGTTTTGTTTGCTTTTTAAAGAACATGCTCACACTCATATGAGCATGAAGTCATGCAGCTTTGTGCACAGCTGCTTAAGCAGCTTGTAAATGCACTGAAAAGTCAAAATGTTCATGTGTGTGTCTGTGTGCATGCACGTGTGTGTGTTTATAGTAAAATACACAGGAAATGGAAACCTGAGTTAATGGCTTTAAACATATATATATATATAATCAGATACACAGAGACGGACAGATGCAGAGAGAGAGAGATAAGGAGAGATAAATAAAGAGGGAGAGAGTCTTTCACTCCCACACACAGTGTTTTGAAGTCTGCAGGCGCTGTGACTGTAACTTCATTAAAAGACAGCACAAGCGGGGGGGGGGGTCTGGCATGGTTTGTGTTCGTGCTGAGAGCCCGTTGCTGCTTTGTTTGCATGTCTGACATCAGATGCTGCTGCCGCTGATTTAGAATGTGTGTGTGCGTTTGACGGAGAAAGTAAGAGAGAGCGACAGAGAGAGAGAGAGAGAGGGAGAACATGGGCTAAGATTCAGATGCAAACAGATGACGGGGAAAGGAGAAAAACAGCTAAACCTCCTGCCACCCCCCCCCTTCCTTTCTGGGCTTGGCCATTTGGCTGTCAGATGGACCTCGGAGGGGAGAGAGAAGAAAAGAGGGGAAGCGACTCAGAAGTAAAGAAGGGAAGAGAAGCAAAAGAGAACGGGGGTAGAAAAGAACAGGGGAGGAGAGGAGCAACAAGTCCAGCCGGAAGAGGGAGAGGGGAGGGTGAGGAGGAGGAGGAGGAAGCAGTGAGTGTCTGGAGAAAGGAGAGATGGGGGAAAGTGAGGGAGCATAAAGCGGGGAGAAAGTAGGGAGCGAGAAAGAAAAGAGTGGTAGTAAAGAGGGAAAGGAAAGCGAGTACAGTAAGAGGAGGGGCGGGGGGGCGGGGGGGTGTCCCGCTCAGGAGGCAGAGATCGTAAAACACCCGCCTCCACAGCTGTGAACACTGCAGTCACACACATACTTGCCTGACAGTGCTCACATGCTACACACTGGAGAATCCACTCTTACTTTGTTCACTCTGTGGGCTGTGTTTACACGCACATGCGCATGCACACACATTCACACACACGCACAAATTCTGATATAGTCGGACAACACCACATTGGAAAAAGGCAGGGCAGCGATGGGCAGGGAGCATGGAGACTCCTATTGACTTCTACAGGCACTTCTCCTGGCTCAAAAAGGTGAGTCTTGGGGCTTTTACGTCGTTTTTTGTCACTTGTCTTTTTCGTCCCTGACTTTTTGCACGCTCCGTCATTAGTTTGCAGCCTTGGAGTTGAGTTTTAATGCAAACAGATGAAGAGCACGGAAAAGGCTCAGCTCCTCTGTCTCACTGAGATACTTATTGTCCCCATTCAGAGGCATGTTATTATCCTGTTCTTATTGTCATTGTTTCCCACTGTTTTCCGATGGAAATTCCTCCAGCTCAAGACCTGGGCTGCTTCTCAACCCGTGTGTGTGTGTGTGTGTGTGTGTGTGTGTGTGTGTCACAAGATGTTAGATTGAAAGCGTTATCCATCAGATGGTTGCTGTTGGCAGCAAAGCAGCATCTGATAAGTGGGGTTTCAATCAGGGACTGACCTTGCCACACAAAATCTGTGCCATCTTCAGTTTGGCTTTTCAGTTTCTGTGAGGTTATGGAGTCATAGGCAGGTGACTTCAGATAGAAATCAGATCATTTGGTCAGATGTCTTCTTGTTGAGCTTGGCATAATGAGCTGAAAGTCTGCTGATTTACTTTTATTTAAAGAGTTGGAGGACGGCGACCTTTAAACTGACCTTCGCGGCTCATTCAAACTTCTAACAGCTGTTTGGGCCTAAGTCTACCTGAGCCCCAGATCTGTTCTCCTAAAGAGCACCAGTTTTATAGCTGTCATCTAAACTTGATGCCTCTCTGTATGACCTGCCCTGTGATTTTACATGATCAGTGTCTGCTCAGCTATTGAGACTGCAGGTGGTGCTCTTTGTCTCTTTAGTAAGTAATAAATACACATCCACAGTGCACAATCTTACATTGTCGGAACCTTTTATCAAGCTACGCTGCAGTCAGTCTGATTTCTGTTTCTGCAATATCTAATCAATGAAGCCCAAAAAGCAGACGTCCTGCTATTTCCAGCACACTGTGCTCTGTTTTTAGATCGAAACATGCTGACGCAGCAGGACTGATTGATCGAAACAAAGTTGATGAAGCTACTGTGTGTTTGGTTCTGAGGTCTTGGGATCTGATTTCAGTGCACGGGCTTTCTCTGACTTAAAGTATCACTGCTTGTGAGAGTGCACATGTCACGGACAATTTCTTCAAACTGCATCAGCAGCGCAGCTCAGATGAAGGGTCAGAGAATGTGCTCCCCCAGCCTGCCCCTCTCAGTGTAACATAGTTCCCTGTTTGTCTGAGAGATGTGCGTCCTGTGATCGCTGCTTTCATGTGCTGCCGGGCACGCCAACGTGGTTCAAATCAATTTCAGCATGTTTCGTAAAAGTAATTTCCGCTCACAATACACGGCGTGTCACAGCACAGCAGATGTCTGCAGCATCACTCAGCAAGCGCACTGATGTTCACTGCGATTCATTATGTTTTCTTATATTTCAAGTTCAAGGGAAAATTTTAATATTTTTGCAAAATACTCCCATGTGTTCTTTGGAAACTGCACTGATTAACATAAATTGCATCAGTGAAACTCTGATTCGGTAATGGGTCACAAAACAGCAGAGGGATTCCAGGCTGAGACAAACAGAGATCCAAATCTAACAGACACCAAACCTGTTCTTTACCTATTCAGGGAAATGTGATATTTTCATATATATATACTGTATGTCAATCAACTTAACTTAACCTCTTAACTGGATTCAGAGACATGGTGGTGTGACCAGAGAGACTTCCTGAGCTCATGTGTTGCACGCGCTGCAGGGCCAAATCAAATCAGCACTTAGCACTGAATGTAAGAGCAACAAGGGGAAAGAATGTTGTGGCTACACGCAGTATATTTTTACTCGAAAATAGGCTTTGGAAGGAAGCTGTCAGTACGACTATCAGTCTTTACAACAAGATCACACTTTGACTTTGAGAGTGGAAGGTAAAAAAAGCTTGTATGTTGTGAAAGTAGAGATGGACTTTGTGTCTGGGGAAGGAGTTATGTTACGTATATACATGCGGAGTATTTACAGAGCAGTGACTATTATATTGAGCATTTCTTCTGTGAATCATTAAAAGTAGGTGGTGTCCGGCATGGTGGTGTCATGCATTCTTAGGCACTGGCATCATACTGTGTACTGTACTGTATGTCATTAGGAGTCCCACCCGCCCCACTGGCCACAGCTTTCATTGCTTATGCTCTGAACACTGCATAGCCTGCAAGAGATGTGCTAATAAAATAGTAAATAAAGTAGTATAATGTTTGAACTCCTGCCACTACTCTTACATACAACCTTTAAAAGGGCAATACCTAAATACTAAATATTTTAAAACATTAAATATATTAACTAAGATTTTCAACAAATTTAAAGAAATTAGGGTTTTTACAGTCTTCACTCTGTTCCACATGAAGGGATGAAGAAATGAAGTAATAAAAGTGGGAGCCTTTGGTGACATTCCTCGACTCTTTCCTCAAGCTCAGCTGTTGACTACATCGTCCCTGTCTCTCTGACTGGGGAGACTGGGTGTGAAACTGTCCCGCCACAGCAACCTGCCAGTCACATCATCAGACTGCAAAGTAAACCTGTGTGGAAAACATTATTCCCCGCCTCCACACAGGTCTGGCAATATGTGAACAACTGCAACTATGCTGTCATTACATTTTTTTCAAGTAAATGTTACCCCAGCGTGAGGGGGAGGGTCAGGATTGGCTAGTTAGTCAGGACAAGCACCAAATGACAGGCAGACAGAGAGGACAGGTAAAAGCTGTATGGAGTTTTTGATGAACCATCTACGGGTTCTGACTGTAACTATATTTCTATTACTCTTCATTGAAATATCCAGTTAGGTGGTAATGTGCTCTGCCCCCAAAGCCCCCCTTCCTCATCGTCACACAGTCCACCAAGTGATGACAGACAGACAGAAACAGCCTGGCCTTCTTTCCTCTATAAGCCCCTTCAAGTGCTGTGCCACCTCCCTGACATGGCTCTGCTTCCGTACAGTCTGATGGGAATATCTGTGATTACAGCTCATTTCAAGTACTTCCTGACTACTCCCACCGGAGTGACGAAAAGAAAGTCATGCTGTACGGATACTGCAAATAAAAAATAAAACACTTTATCCAAATATGGTGTCGGTGAGGCATTCGGGATCCGCTGATCTCTCTTTCTTCCCTCCTCTGTTTCCTATTCTGTCTGTATAGTTTACACTGCGTTAATAGGTTTAATGTGTCCATATGGTCAGTATCAGGATGCCCAGTGTGTATACATCCTCTGAACTCAGGGACCTCAGCTGCAGACAGATCATCGAGGATTACGTGCTGATTTTAAGTTCTCCTGTCTGTGTTCAGACAGTCAGAGATAGTTGTGAGGTTAATTCTCAGCGTAGAAATGTGGGCTGTAAAACCAAAACAACGAGCTGAAGGACACTTAAAACACCCTCCAATGCTGTCAAAGCCTTGATACGATTTATTAAAAGACTGAGAAACTCATCACCTGGTATATAGCAGTCTTTGTTTGGAAGAGGACAGGGTGGATGTTCCTCAAACTCAGTCACATGTTTATTATTGAAACCGTGATGACGGAGGTTCTCTAACCTTAAGGAAGTACTTATTTTTACCCAAACCACAATCTCCTGCATTGCTGCTAAGATTTCCTAAATTTGGACGACACTTTGTACTGTGTAACTTTTGTACGTCCGACACCTGTCGATGCTGTGAGCACATTTTGATGTGACAGCGCTTCCTTCGAGAAGACAGAACTTCCTCAAAGCATATGGGCAGCCGCCTCCCCTCTTAAACATGCTGTAATTAATCGTGATAAATGGAGTTATACTGAAACTGAGGATTTGCTATATGAAGAGCTTTTCTCTGCTCTGGAGCTGAGCGAAGCAAGACACATCATCTCATTATGTCCAGGCTTCACGGCTTAATAATAGTGTTTTCCTCTTTTGGAGCGTCCCTGCTTACAGCAGCAGCAGTTCTGGACACACACACACACACTTAAGGATGGGATAATCTGACTTTCTGGAAAGAAATGGAAACTCTTCTGGCTACTTAATTTAAGCCTGACATCATTTAAAGCACTTCTGCTTGATTTTCATTTTTTCCCTCCTGAGTTGAGGAACATAACTTTAATAGCTCACGACTAAAAAACTGGCAAAAGAGATTCTGACCAACAGGAAAGTTCTCTTTTCATAGTGTCTGCATAAATGCACGTTACAAAGCATATGCATTTCTCCAAAGAGTCCAGCACAGCTTTTCTCCTGCTTGGCTGTGAGATATTCATGTCTGTTTGTGTAAGACACGTTCTGTTAGCTTCAGGGTGGTCGGAGGTGGGAATGTTACTGTGAAAATCAAAACACAAGCTTCGTAATTTATTGTCAGTACCAGGCTATGTCTGGATGAATGAGAGTCAGATGAGTCAGATGCTCTTTCATAACCCGGCATCATGTGCTTGTGAAAAATCCAAATAGCAACTTGAACAGCAACTGCTCTGTCAGCCACTTGTGCAGGAATCAGTCAGCAGTTTAGCTCAGACCAGTCCTGCATACAAGCGTTTGTGGATTATGGGTGCAGCTTGTCACTTATAAAAAAAAAAAAAATACACAGCTTAAACTATCATTTCATGCTGTCGCAAAATGCACTTCATCTTCCACAGTGTGTGTGATTCATGACCTGACAGACTTGCCAGTACGTTTTTGCTCATTTTCAGGAGAATCTGTGACGGCACGGTTTCCTCCCACAGCCACAGGCCAGAAAAGATCAAAAGCATTCACTCTGCCTTGCAAGTCGGTTTTGTAAAATGAAAACTGATTTTAACAACAAAAAAGGAGATTTAATGAGATTTAACGTGGCTTTTTGAAACTTGACTACCAGAAAAAATACCCTTTTGATGTTAAAGTATAAAAACATATCACATATAAAATACACATATTGCATCCATGACAGGAGATACCTTAATAATCACTGCAGCACATATTTAGTTAAATAGAGTTCACCCTTTCACCCCCTTCACCCTATCCAAGACGTTTCTTTGGACTGTTGGAGAAATACACGAGTATCTGGAAGAAGAATGACACACAAGTCGAGGATCCTGTTCTGCATGATAATTAATCCAAGCTAACAGTGTTAACCAGATAAAATTATCCTGTTCATTTTCAGCTGATTGTATATTATTATTATTATTATATTATAATTTGTATGAATTGCCCTTTTCTGGTTGCAGTGGTCTAATAACGGTGAAAAATATACATTTTGATACATTTTGATCCAAATCAAATCAAGCTAACTCAGTCACCTATGAATGGAGCGGAAGGCCCAGGACAAAGTATTGATGTTCACTTGTTTTACCTTTGTGTGTTCTGTCCAGGTGAACCTGTGTTCTCCAGCCAACAATGAATCCTACCAAGAGCGACTGCTCCGCCTAGAGGGAGACAAGGAGTCTCTGGTGCTACAGGTCAGAGCTGTCAGTGTGTGTGTGTGTGTGTGTGTGTGTGCTTGTCCTATTTACAACAGAGAGACAGACTGCGCAAACACAAAGAAACTGATGCACACTAATGCAAATACTTCCATTAGCATGCTTTTAAGTGACTTTAAATGTCAAACTTTAAATTGATAGATTTCTCTGCCTCTGCATGAAATTTATTAATTGAAACCTACATCTATACTTCCAGTGCAGTTGTGACATAATGAATCCCTGTTGTGGGTAAATGAGCCAGGGATTTGTCTGCAGGGATTGCCACACTGGAAAAACAGCTTGGTGTCTTGTCTGTAATCCTGGCACTTTTGTGGTGTTTCAAAACAAAACATGCCCAGACACCTTCAAACCACCCGAGCGTGTGTTTACTGACGACTTTTACAGTAACGATCAACATCAGTGCGAGCGTGGCGGAGCAGAAGATGATATACGTCTGCGCTGCGTGACATCAGCGGGCCCTATCTGCTCTTAGATCACTTTAATAACTGGTTCATACAGCTGTGATCCCCACAATCTGTCTTTACACTCCTCCTACTTAACTCCTGCTTTTCAAACTGCTCCTCAGGCTGTCTTCGCTTCCTGTGTATGTTTGTTTTATGCTCTGGGGTTAGCCCGCGTGCGTGTCTCTATGTTTAATGCGAAGTTAAAGCGCACCACCTGCCTGGATGACTCTGGTTCATAAAGTCCTCATGTCTCACAGTAACACTCACACATACAGAGGAACACACACCTACTGGTTACGCGTTACTCATCTAACATCAGCTTTGATTGGGCCATGTCCAAGGTGACCGGGGCTTATTTTTCCTGACAGAAGATTTGATTGGCTGTTATGAAATGTGCCCCCCTTATGGTTCTTGGCTTTACTTTCTCTTCACCTGCCTCTTATTTGCGTGCGGTGTTGTCTTGCCTCAGTGTGTGTATTTTGTAACTAACTTCCCTGTAGCTTCTAGGGAACATTCACCTGCATTTCTGTGTTTGTGTGGCTCTGCAGAGGAGCACAGAGGAGGTAAGAGGCTGTATTTTTACTAACGCTGTTGGTTTGTTTCCAGCATTAGTTTGTATACTACATTCATATCAAAGTCATACATTGTCTTGGTCTTATGGTCTTAAATGAGTGTATATTACTGCATAAAGTCGTACATTACAATTGTCAGGTATAAGTTGAATACATGTTTTTGGGCACTCATTAACGTCACATGTTCATTCATTCACTCACTAGGTCATGGTTCGCCGTCACAGTTAGGAAACACAGGCCACCCGATCATTCACTCGCCTCTTGTCTGCAACCACGCCGTGTCCTTTCTTTCTGTTGTAATCTGGTTTGTAAAATATGTGTTGAGCCAGGAACTATTGCCAGAGCGCTGTGAGACAGGACGTAGCCGTGGGCGCGAAAGTCGAAAGGAAGCTGAAGTGACAGAGAATCAGATGCTGTCACAGGGATTTCACATTGTTCAGGAGAACGGCAGAGTTGTGTTGTGTTGTGCACAGGGGGTGAATGTGTTGTCAGGGAGATTAAAACAAATGTGCGGCACATTCCCGAGTGGCAGACTGCTGAGTAAATGGGTGTTGTTTTGGAGCTGAGGAATGCCAGGACGAATGATGAGGAAGGCATATTTTAAAATGCATGTGTATGTGGTGTGGATTACATTGGAAAAATATATGCCATGGTATAATTTCTTTGTTTTGCATACTGTCTGTATGATTAGTGGTGCATCTGTTGGCTAAGCCCTCTGCCTGGGTGCCCTAATGACAGTATGACTGTGTCACCCATCAGGTGAGTGTTCTGACCGACCAGGTGGAGGCTCAGGGAGAGAAAATCAGAGACCTCGAGAGTTCTCTGGAGGAACATCGGCAGAAGCTGGCCTCCACTGAAGAGATGCTGCAACAGGTGATGCACACAGATACGCAGACATCCAAACGCATGCACACATGCAAGAAAATTCATCTGTGACACACACACTGTACTGACTTGGACAAAAAACTGTAATAAGTTAGGTCCTGTTTAATGAAATGTGTGAGAGATAATTTACGGGCCGCCAGGAGGCTGATTAGTGATCCTGTGAGTACATTATGTGGAATGCATTTTCAGTGAGTCACAGTTGCTTCTTGTGCTTTAATTAAACGTACCCCGAGGAGTGTTATTCACCAAACCGTTGCGTTTGCTCGAGGTCCAACAACTTTTTCTCCGGTGCATTGCTGCATTTGGTCTCGCGTGCCTCTGGCACGCGATTGGTTGAATAGTGTGAAACCGTTAGCATGGATTGATCACGTCGCCTGTGCGTGTGTCTGCGTGTGTGTCCTTCACCGGACAAACACAGGGGGGACCCACTCTGCTCTGTAGCAGTGCATCATTAAATAGGGTCAGGGTGGCACAGGTAGAAAGTAAAAAAGGAAAAGTTGACCATTACCACGATATTTGTGTAACGCACAATAATCCATGATCCATGATCATTACAGTTAATCAGGCGTCATGACTCCCTCCCAAACCATCCCATTTCTAAAAGTAGTTGAGTGTGGCCACTTCCGGTGCTGTAATAACCCACAGTGGCTGCCTGACTTCAGTGGAGATTAGAGTCTGGTGGTCAGTCAGGCGTCAGTAATGTTCCTGATTGGTTTCATTCAGACTAATCGAGACAATATTGGAAGAAATTAACTGCATTAGTTGGCTAAAGTTAAAACATTACGCATATTCGCAATTGCTCCCGAGTTATATTAGTACTGAAACTGAATAACTGTTTAAATTTAACTCAGTTTTCTTGCCTGAAGTACCTGAAGTAATGGCGTTCACAGTACTGTCAGTTTTAACGTCTGTAAACAGGATGTGCATGCAGAAGAGTGCTTGAATAGTAGCAGGAGTGACGTGGTGCTGTATGTGAATAAATAAAGGCGTGTCACACAGAGCAATCCAGCTTGACTCCACATAACACTGGCCTCCTCACCTCTACAAGTCAAAGGTCAACGTAGCTCAGTGTTGTTCCCTGTGTTAGACAGTTTACTGTTAAAACAAACTGAGTTTGAAGGTGACCGTCCCAGATAAAGACCTCTTGACTACTCTGCTGCCGCTGTTGTTTCGTACTTTATTACTTTGAAACGCTAATATTGACTTTGCTTTGTAGCGAGTACTGAAATTGCCTGTTTTTTTGGTGACTGACTTAAACGGGCAATTGCACATGCATTAATGGAAAAGAGACGTTGGCTTCTTTATATGATACTGTATGAGAGAGTGCCACAAGCAAAGCAGCCGACCACCCCTGCTGGTCAATTCAGGTTCGTGTAAACGTGCGTCTGAAAGGATTTTATCTGTCTGACTAGCGTGATAAAACTGCAACAGATAAGGCAGGGATGTATTTGGAAATTCACGAAGAAATGATTTTTGAAGGTGTGAGGGTGGGTCACTGGCGATTGGAGGAAAATATTTACCACGAATGGAGTAATTGTGGTGCAGGGACTGGACTGTGTTGAGTGAAAGCCTCTGCAGAATCAGAAAAGGAGGGATATTTGATAGAGCTTTCTGCACCTACACAGGGGTGATATTATTAAAGTCAAGCCTTATGAACCTAGTTGTTTTGGTGACACCTATAATGATAGGTTCAGTGTGAAAACAAGTTCATTTGTCTGAAAGGGCACAAAATTAGTAGCAGCTGAAGTACATTACAATCAGTTTGTATTCAGCTTTGTCCTTGTAGACACACTTATCTTCTTGCTCTCGCTAAAACGATTCATTTTGTCGACACTAGCAGGGCAGCTCCACGGATGTGAATGTTGGCTGGTCCTTCACTTGACCCCTGCTATTATCCAAACTGTCATATCTCAACAAACACTGGATGGCTTGAAATTGTATACAGACATTACTACTTTCCTGCCTTCTCATCCGCCTCAGCTTTTCTTTGCATTTGGTGCAAATTTGCAAATCCTATATAGCACGCTTAAACCCTGCATGGCGACGCTGGTAAGACCTGCTCCATCTCATTCGTTTGTGTCAAAGTGTCTTCAGTTGTTTTGCTCGACGCCGGCAGCGAGACAGACACCGTGAGCTGTGCCAGGCTGAACACGACAAGAACACAGCTCTGTGTGTCAGAGAATCGTCCCTCTGTGTCGTCTGCTCAACAGGCCCTTTGTCTTTGCCGTAAACACCGAGGTCAAGAGGGCCACAGCCCAAAAATGAATACCCCGCCAGATGTGTGAAATACCTCATCTTTTAGAATTGACTAATTTATGCTATCTGCACTGATTTAGAAATGTCAGGAAAACACTAAATTAAATAATGCTCTTTGCTTAGCTAAGGAAGGGTGTTTTCTTGTTCCTGCTTTTTCTTTCAGTTGTAATGGAAGAATGGAATTTGTAGCATGCTGCTGTAGAGTAGAATGGAAGCCTTTTGCTTCATAGCCAATAAAAGCGCTGTGTATTTCAACCACAGTTGTTTTCACGGTGCGTTTCAACACTGACTGCAGATCTCCCCCTGCTGCAGCCCCTGATCTTCACAATGCTTTGTGACCAGCGAGTTTGGAGGTTTTGCTGGGTTTAGCCTCAGTGATCTGCAGCTGTTGCCCTGGTATGTGGTTGTGCGTGCCTTTGTGTGTGACAGCGCGTGTCACGCGCTCCCATTTCACCATTCATAAGTCAAATAGCGAATGCGGTACGAGGTGTTTGCAGAGAGAGAGATGAAGGTGAAGCGTGGAGAAAGATAACAGCCACCTTGGTTTGGGGTTTGTGTGTCGGTTGTATTGAATCTTTGTGTGCATGTGTCATCTCCAAAAATCCGTGCCACTTAAATATATAATTAGAAACAATTTGAAGGATTTAAAAGGTGACTGCATGTCTGTCCTCTTTCTGCACCACTGTCACTTTCTTCAGTGTGTGTGTGTGCGTGTGTGTGCGCGTTCGTGCATGTGTGACAAAGAGAGATAAAGACACACAGAGGGTCCATCAGCCATCTAACATCATGTGTCAGTGCCACAGGGCTGCTACTTGCTGTGGGAACCATAACTAATCTCGTAAGATATAGTCCTGAGTCAGCACACACACGCGCGCACACACACACACACACACACACACACACATACAGCAGAGTGTTCTCATGCTTGTGGGGATCCTCCCACACATGCAGCCTTACTGTGACTACATGTCCTACTTTATTTAGTCTATATTTAGTGTCTTTAACAACACACACACAGGCAAATAAAGTGTTGTTAGTGTTCATCCATTTCAGTCCATGTGCAAACCACACATACCTCACATTACTGACCATACGACGACCATTCCTTTTTCTGTGGAATGCATTTTTTTTTTAATGACACCAGAGATGCAGCCATCAAGATTCACCAACTGCAACCATTTCCATTAAAGAGATGACCAAACAGAGCATGTTTGCTTATTATTTGTCTTCTAGATGTCACTCATATTTGTACAAACTTTGTGGGATGTGACCCTTTCACTCAACCCTAGTTGTAACTGCAGCAGCATACAACAATAACCTGTTTCGTTTAAAGGTGCATAATGTTGTCTTGATTTACGGTGGGTGAAGTCATGCCGCATGTACTGACAAACGGCCTGCAGCTTTGCTGGTTCAGTTCTCACTGCTGTCATCAGTCTTGTCATAAATCAACTGTACACTGCCTGCCCTACACCGAACAGCAGACACCCGGTGACAACAATCAAAGAGAAAGATATTTCATCTCAGTAGGTAGTAGAAAAAAAATATTATCAGGCTTGTTTTCATCAGGTGGCCGGAAACATGAAGTCAAATCAATGCTAATATTGTTTTGTGTTTGCCGGACACGTTCGCCATCAAAACGTATACTATGTTTCTTTACTATAAAGTAAAGAAAAAGCCATGTTGTGTCAACAGCTTGTAGCCCCCAAGTGGTCAAAACGTATATAATACAGCTTTAATTTGACAGTTTGGACTGCACAGTCTGGAGACTGTCTGAAAGGAACTAATATTTGAGAATGTGGTCAGAAACCATGTAAAGATAATTATGAGGGTAAGTGAACCAATCCACCGGTAACATCCCTTTAACATGTTTGCTGGTTGCCGAGAAAAATTGTGAATATTTAATTTTGAAATCACGTGTAACTTTGTCGTTTTAGCACAGTTTAGCTTTGGAGATGAGCGCGAGCTCTTTGGAGACTTACAAATGCTACAGGCTGGATAACTCATCACGCGCGGCTCCTTATTATTAGGCGAAAGCAAATGTCAGGCCGTGGAGCTCTGATAAATTAGCTCTAAAGACTGCAGCTTACCCTGCTGCAAGTGACACTGGTGCTGCAAACTGACAGTCAGCTGCCATAACTAAGCAGATTTTCTGTGTGTGTGTGTGTGTGTGTGTGACTCCTGAGCTGCAGTGATTATGAGGTTTTAGCTGTCTGTCTGTGGCTGTGGTGTTGACACTAGGTGTTTACCATGTGATCTTTCCATGTGGAGATTATGGTATCCCTCTGTGGTTGGGGAGAGTCGCCCCAACAGTGGCAAGTATGGAACCCCCACATCCTTAAGAGGAACATGAAACATACGGGTTAACCATCAAGTACAGTCACCACGTTACTCTGGGAGAAGATCATTCTCTATAGATACTCCCAAATTTATATAGCCTCTGTCTGTGGGCTTACTGACAGTATGATAATAAAAGCAGGAGAGATGGGTACCAGTGGGCTTATTTTTAAGGCCTTGTGCTAAATAGTCCATGCTCAGACTTCCAGACCCACATGGCATCTAGCCACCAGTGCTAATGATGACCCATATTCACATCTTATTGTTCGATAGTTTTTATGACTAGACTAAAGGAGGAAATCGGGTGCTATAGTTGATGTTCGTGGTCGCTCTTTGTTTCCTGTTCACCAGTAGCTGTCCAAGCTCCTCTTATCTCAAGGTTTAAACCCACACCGTGATATTCTCCTAACCTGACCGAGCAGTTTTTGTGCACAAAGTCAACCAAACGCCAACGGTACGCCTGCGGCTGTGGGGGCGCTATTTCAGGAGACGTTCCGATGGGTCGTATCAAAGGGTCGGGGAGGAATGACCTACGTGGTCGCTCAAGATAGAGGACATGTTGGCTAAATACATAACTCTGACCTAAGTTTGATTCTAGCAAAGAGGAAGTGGGATTAGACGTGTTGTAAATGAGGAAACGACACTGTGAGAGACGTGTGTTTTGTGTGACTTGCAGAAAAAAAAAATACTTCTTCATACGGAGTGGCTGGCGTATCTTCTCTCTCTCTCTCTTTTAGACACACTTTTCATTTTCTCTCTCCCATGCCAAAGAAGCACAGAGATATATTAATAGAGTCCTTAGCTCGCCTGTGTGAGTGTGTATATTTAGCTTTGTGGGGTCTGGGCCCCCAGCCTGGCCTGCTCCGTCAGTGTGGGAAGAACAGCGGTCTGAGTGGAGTAGCATGCTGACCTCTCACGGAGCTGATACATCTCCGATATTTATGTGTGTGTCCGTTTGACGTTTCCTACGGGCGCGGATTGCAAAAGCTGCTCAAGTGTTGCTTTCCATGCATCTAAACGGTGTGTCTTTCCCCCAGGAGCTGATCAGCAGGACCTCTCTGGAGACCCAGAAGCTGGATCTGATGGATGAGGTGTCCTACCTCAAACTAAAGCTGGTTAGCATGGAGGAGACGCACACCAACACGCACTCCCAAGATCCCGCGGACGCAAAGCCCAACAAAGCTGAGGTACGGAAACCTGTGTGTGTCTGTGTGTTTCGCTGATTTAGTGCTGCTCAACCCAACAAGCTCTGAACGGCAACTGCTGCTTCTTTGATCCAGGGATTAACATCTTCAGGGATGCCGGTGTTTAATGTGCTTTGTGAGCTGAGATCCCTGCTACATTTGCCTGAATATATGCATATATACCACCAGTGTCATGTTGAGAAAAAAGCAGAATTAATCTGCACAACTCTGCACAACTAAATATACATTATGTTTCCAAATGTTCTCCTGGTTTGCATCATATATGTGTGTGTGTGTGTGCTGATATTTCATATCAGTTTGATTAAGAACCAATATTTATCAGGTATTTCATTCAGTAGATTAGCCAGAAATGGATATTCCTATTTTGCTATTATATCTATAAACTGTTTCTCAGTGAAAATTATACATAATGAAACATAAATATCACTGTCATGACATAAGCAATAAGGAGATTTTTGGTCATGCTAATGGCCGATGACGTTCCTTGGATCAGTTCAGCACGTCGGTCCAGAGTAAAATGTCTCAGTTATTGGATGGATTGTCAAGAACTTTGGCTGAGACATTCCTGATCCCCTCGGGGTGAACTGGAATGACTTTGGTGACCCTTTACTGTAACTTTGTTCCCACTGGTTTCTGATCAAATCACCAGAGAAAAAACGATGCCCCACAGAGCCGCAGGAGGAGCACGTCTTGTTTGCACGCTGCCCACCCCTCGTTCTGTGTAACCATATGATGTGATCATATGTCTTTAAATAATAACACGTCACACTGAGTTTTAGTGTGTTATCCTCATCCAGCTGTCACGCAAAAACAAAAAGTCAAACATGCTTTAATCTCTGCTCCCGTGTCCCGTGCGGGTACAACAATGGCGCTGCCTGGCCCGGTTGTTTAGTCTCCACTGAGACATCACGTGGCGCCTTAGATGAATGAACCCACCCATAATGCACAACATTAAAAGATGTTTTTTTTCCCTTTGTTGTTGTTGAAATATGGCATAATAGGACAAGAATTATACCTGTCCAAACATCAAATGACATGTTTCTCTTGTCTTCACTGAGCCAGAGGAAAACAAACCATCAGGGATTATTCAGGGACATATCATGGCTCCTCTGAGGACATGCAGCATAAGGATGTATGTCAGTTGTTTGTGTGTTTTCAGTGTTTGCACGGTCTGAGCCAGAAGGGAAAAGTAACAATGTTGACCTCTGGCTGCTGTGGTCACGGCAAACCAGAATAGATGTTTCACAGACACAGGACTGTCCCCACTAGGGTTTCTGGGAAGAGGACACTGACTGGTTAGTACATAAAATATCCAGAATTTCCTGGCACAGGAAAGTTTCTGTCTGCAGCATTTACTTTTTAACTTTGTCACCACCATTTTTGTTTTTACTTCAGTCTTTCTGTCGTGCTGCCGTGATGGTTTCTTCTCCCTTTGGATTTCGTTTGTGCGGTTCTTATTTACTTGTACGCGCCACAGTCATTTCTCACATCAGCATTTTCTGCTTATTGCACACCAGCGGAGGAGCTTTCTCCCAGGGAAGAGCTCCCAAAAACAAATTCTCACTCTGATGCCAATGGTTGCAAAAAATATACACATATTTATATGAGAACCTTCGGTTTCCTGACTCCTGCTTGACCCGATATATTGAAATACATGTAACAAATTCCACCTAACTGTTGTTTGCGTGATGGCACCTGTTGGCTGGTGGCAGATGATCTCACTGCTAAAGAGGGCTGCTATTGGTGGAATGTTGTTTGATGTGAACCAGATCTGTTCGCAGATCTGTTATTAAGTTCAGGGTTGCCGGCCGGTCAGTGCAGAGCTGGTACCGAACAATCCTGACAAAATGACTTTAAAGCCATTGGCAGTAGTTTTTGACCTGGAGAGCTTTGATCCGGGGTCAAATGTTGAACCAACCAAAAACAACAGCTTAAACTTCTTATTCAGTTCACTGTTTAAACAGATTCAAACCTTTTAGTTCTTTAGGCCACCCACAACATCAGAGAGGACAGCTTCAGCTTTCACTACAAACTCTGCTGTTGCCAAAACCAAGTCTTCATCCTCCAAATCTGCAACCTGAAGTTGTTGCATTTGTCTGTCCAGAGTCTAATCAATCACTGACACCATGTTGCAGCCAGATCTGTTGCCCAGATAATAAACAGAAAAACAGTAAAAACAAGCCCCCCCCTCCCCAGTCCAGCTTCACTGGCAGAGGTGATAATGAAATGCGTCTGGACGAGATACAAACTTCTGTGTGGAGGCTCTGAAACAAGCCAGAACACATCAAGCGGCCTCATTCAACAACACCCTGCAGACAGGCTGCCACACAGACAGACTCCAAACTGTGAAGTCAACGCTACAAAAAATACCCACTTAAAAAATATGTGGTTTTTTTCCTTTCTCTTTGCTCCTCAAACTTGTGTTACGTGGGTGGTGCTCAGTCAGAAAAAGATCACATCCATTCGTGCGTCAATTGCAATTTGGCAAAATTCAAATCAAATCTGATGACAGGTGTGGGGTTGTTCATGTTTCCACTGACAATTAAATGTGACCAAACCACACCTACATTGTCCAGACTAAGCACAGAAGCTTAAGCATAAGCCTAAATTATTTTTAAAAATATTTTTTCATTAACTTCAGTGGAAAGGTGGCCCCTGAGGACAAAACACGTTCAAGAGTGAAAGCACAAACGTTAAAGAAAACGTGCCCCAAATCCTGAAATGCAAAAACCCCCAAAAAACATGTGACACCTACTGCTGCTTATTTCCTCATGGATATATAATGTTTCCCAGAAAAAACTATTGTGTATTACTTGTGAAGATGAATATTTTTTGCAGTGTATTTAGCCAGCCTACCCTCATCACTCTTGCTTTTCCCTCTGCTTTAAACAGCAACAGATTTTTCACTTGTTTTTTTTTATTATATCTTTAATTCAGTATGAGCACATTAACAGCATCATCCAATCTGTTTAAAACTAACACTTTTAATAGTGCATTGACTGATCACACACACAAGTCGGTGTGAGCTCACGCAGAAGCTGACGTGCATGTCACCCAAGTGCAGTTGAGCAGTCTTTGCCTGTCCTCACTAGTTTCTTTGTGGGGACTTTGTGCATTGTGACACCCAGCTGCTCCCCACTGGCACCGCAAGATGCCAAAGCAGCTCTGGCCTTTGTGCGCGTTTTCGCGTGTGTGTTATCTACCACAAGGCATCCAGCAGGGCTGTGCTTTCACCGGACAAACACGATACAGCATTTTTGACATGCGGAGGCCCGTGTCCTGCACACGGATGGAGCATCAGCAAAAATAGACGGATGGGGAGAATATGAGAGGTGATGGAACCAGCACAAATGAAGCCCTTGAAATGCAAAATAGAAATTTTATAGGCTAAAGTTATTAGTTAAAAGCTGTGTTTTGTGATTAATTTTTCTTGTTTTGCTTTTGGATGTTATCTGACACCCCCCACAGTTGGTTACATGAATTGCTCTCCGGTCTGTCGGAAACAACCAACAGAAAGATAGAAACTGACAGATTGCACCTTAGAGACCTTGTTTTCCGTCCTGCATGGCGTGCACACAAAATGAACATGCAGGACTTTCACACTGCAGAACTCTGCAGGACGTAAAGTGTCAACAGTGTGAGAAAAAAAAAACTAAATGAGATCTGGCTCTTGTGGTGTGTCGAATCAACAACACAGAAAGTGGTTTAAGAAGTTGATTTCAAATTTTTTTCAGGAAGTCAGTCACAGTTAAGTCACATTTTAAAAATAAAGGAAGTGATAATGAGTAAGATCATACAATTTATCAGTGTCAGCAACATATGTGGTGTGAGTAAGCACTCATTGCTGTGGTGCTTTCCAAGAGATCACTGCTGAAATGCTGCGGCTCTTTGGCTTTCTCACTTCCATCAGTTATGATTTAACCTTTAACTCACCCAAATTATTGCTTCGGACAGGGAACATGCTCAACAAAGTCCAACGAATAAGGGGTCAGATAATAAAACAAGTTTGAACAAAACGGCTCTAAACCTAAAGCACAAAATGAGCTGCTGCACCAGTTAACAGCACTGACGCACACTCATTCTAATTATTATATTCATAAACTTAACATGTATGAAAACCATGTGTGTCAGACGGGCTATCTTAAGTCAAAGGAAATCCTTGCAAACCAAATAAAGTGTCATGGTCCAGGGAGAGACACGCGGTTTTCTTCTAAAGTCAAAGGCTGCTAAAAATTGAACCTGCTACAAGTTAAGAGATTACCAAAGCTATTATATGTCAATCCATCCAATAGTTGTTGAGATGTTTCAGATTGGACCAAAGTGGTGGACTGAGGTCCTACTCTGTCTCTACACAGACTGTGGCAGGCACTTAAGTACGTTCACATCATGTGAAGCACGAGGGCACGTGGACAGCGGTTAGCTCAGGGGAGAGAGAGCTGCACTCATGGCTTTCCTCCAGTCTGATTTTCAGGCGGGTTCAGGGATCACAAGGCTGCTCGTCTGAGCTGGAGGCTCCTCCGCCTGAATCTCTGTATCAGCTGCGCTTCTGTGGCGTCTAACACAGCCGCTTTTACACTGACAGGTTGATGCTTAGTTGGTGTAGTAACGAGATACCATGACTGCGTCTAGTACAAGCACATACACGTCCAAATCCAACATGTCCGGTTCACAGCGGCGATACTTGGCTTTGGTTTCGATGGAAACTGACGTTGGGTTACATTTTTGTTCAAGTGTGTGTGTGTGTGTGTGCGTGCGTTTGTTGCGTGTGCGGTTAGTAACAGCTGCGACGCTGTGGTGGCCTGGCAGGAAGAATGGCAGGCATCCATTCTGAACATTCCTGAGGGCCAAACACTTTCACCTCAGGGAACCACAGGAACACCACACTATCACACACACACACAAACTCACTGCTGTGTGATGAAAGCCTTGGATCGGGGGAAGCCGTGGCTCAGGAGGCAGAGCAGCTCCAATAATCACATGGCTGGCAATCCACGTGTTGGAGTGTCCTTGGGCAATATAACTGAACCCCAAGTTGCTCCTGGTGGCGGGCAGGCGAGCACCACCATCCATCACCATGTGTGGATGGGTGAATGAGAGGCGCACTGTAAAGCACTTTGTTTGCTGAAGAAGCGCTTTTATTTGCGCAGCTCGTTTTCCATTTGAATCACTAAAACTTTTCAATAACAAGGTTTTGAATTGGACGACCAATGTGTTTCACTTTTTGTAGCTGGCTGTGAAAAGATATCACAAGACCAGGAGTTGTGACGTTCTCTCAGGCCGAGAGATCATAGACCTCCATCTGTGTATCGACCAGAAAAGTCTGATGTGTTGTTTATATGAATGTCTCTTTGTCTGCAGCGCCTCTTTCCCTCTTCCTTTCCTGTCTTGCACCGCTGGTTTAAATTCTGGATCATGTCCCTGTTTCTGCTGGGACCAGACCTGGATGGTTTTCAAGTATTTTGTAATAAGCCTGCTGCTCAGGGCGGGGCTGAGGCCCTGTAATGGTCCGCTGAGAGAAGGATCCCATCGGCGAGCGCACTTTGCGAGGCAAAATTTGCTTTTAAACCAAGCAAGATGAATTGATTTAAAACAACACAACATCTGTTTGAGTCCGGGCCAGCTTGGTGATGGCCAGCTGCCACCGTGGGCGATGGAAACAGTGAGCATCGCCCGCTAAAGCTCAAACTTCATCTGCAGAGTCCAAGAAAAAACAATAATATATTTGTTTTAACTACACTGCAAATGCATGACGCATGTCTTCTGGAACTAATAAGGATGCTCCAATCAAGTTCTTTGGCTCTGCTCTGATCTGAGTCCTTTAATACTGACTCTGCCATCATTTTTCTCAAGCTCCTTGATCCAACTACTGGAGATCCTGGTTTAAAATGATTAGATTTATGATCTCAGATTACTGATATGACAGGATCAGTTAGGGAGACTGGGTTACACTGTGTTAGACGTGTCGGACTACAAACGCACTCCATGCAGCAGTCCACTCTCCGCCTTGCAGTGTCTTTCCACAGCGGAGCTAAATGCTCTTTCGCTGAGTACAGGCGCCAGTTGCAGAGAGCGCTTTGACCTCTCGTTGTTTTGTTTACTTCACTGTTCTCATTTCATTGCAAATCCCTCTGAGATGAGTGGGGATTCTGGGCACGAACAGTCACAATGATCTAGGAGTGCAGTTAGTCCAAAGAAGCCGGCCCACCCCTAACTGCCCCGCACGTCCTCATCCTGACGAGGCACAATGCCTTGCCCTGAGGCCGATCACCTGTCATGGCGAGTCATTTGTTCTGCTGATGATGATGTTTTTTTTTCAGATCCATCCAACCTCTTCTCCTCTTCTTTTCCAAGCAGTTACCGCTTCTTCATGCATTTTTGCATTTAATGTTTGAGGGGTTTTTTTGGTGGGGGGAATTTTTTCTTTAGCCGACAGTCATCAAGATATGGAAACAGACATTTCCAAATATTCACTGAGATTAACAAACAAGTTAATGTCTGACTCTCCTCTCCTCTCCTCTCCTCTCCTCTCCTCACTGTTCCACCTCTTCTACTGGCCGTCATTTGTCCATCATCCTCCTTTGCTCCATCCCCTCCCAGTGTGTGGTAAATCTCATCAGTGAGCTCCAGGAGCAGATGTGCAGGTTTCAGGCAGAGATCAGCACTCGCATCCAGGAGAAACGGGCCCTGGAGGAGAGGGAGGCCCAGCAGGGGGAGCCCAGAGGCGGCCCAGCCCAGGGCCACGGCCCTCAGCTCGCGTTAGCCAGCTCAGACCTTAGCCCGTCTGGCTCTGACACCGGGATGCACAATGGAGGACAGTCTGTACACGTAGGGAGACTTGATGGATGAACTCATCTTCCCCTCCTTCCCCATCATTTCTTCTCCTCTTCTGTTCTCCCCTTTTAACCCGTCCACACGCCACCCGGTATTTGGAAATTTCCACAGAATCAAACTAACAACCTCTCGTGAAGTGTCTGCAGAGTGTCTCTGTGTGTGAACTGTAGGATGATGTTCTCTGGTTCTTTGCAGAAATGGAGACTATTGATTGGTTTTCCAAATACTTCCATACATTTGAGGAGTTACTGAGGTTGTTGAAGCTAAACGCATGACAAAGTAATGAGAAAATTCACCTGTGAAAGCTACTGCACAAGCAGCTTGGCTTACTCTAACTTTTTGCGGTCGTATGCTTAGACATAATAAAGACATAATAATTCAGAAACTTGCGCACTTTCTCTGCCCAACTCCTCACATTTTTGACGCATTTGGAAAAACACCCTTCAGCCCAGATCTGGATTTTATCTTGAGAAATCCTTTCAACTTGGGTTTTGGATCAGGCCGAGTGCTTTTATTTGATTGCATGACAGTGGTTCTTCCCTCTACTAACAAAGTTTACACCTGTCTGTTTCCTCCTACACTGGCCAGGTGGATGGGTCATGTAACGGTTTGTATAACAGGACGTAACGCCGTGCAGGCTTTCCACTAAGACGGTGGTAATGTGCGACGGGCAGATGTGCAGCCCAGATGGCTTTCAGTCCTGTTGTGGGTTCATCCTTTCCCTGGCTGTTGATAACTGCACGCTGTGGTGTCTGTTTCAGGAGGATCATGTTTCCTATATTAACCACTGGACTGTTCAGCCCTGGAGACCTTTATAACTGCACTGAATGTCAACCTGATGTTTGAATACCCTCCCATTTCAATGTTGGCATGTGTAGGGATCGGTAGTATGTTTTAAAACGGGACTTTGAGAAAGAGATGTGAAGTAAAAGGCGCTGTGCTTTGTTTTTTTCTGCAGGATTTGTTACAAGAAGTGAAGCAGCTGAAAAGCAAAGTGGACGAGCTGGAGGGAGAGAAGAGCCAATATGAGAGGAAGCTAAGAGCAACCAAGGTACTTGTTAAACCAACATGTGACATCTGTATAATAAGCTGGTCTGGACTGGTCACATAAAGGTCATATGTTGCTGTTGACCAAAAAAAAACCAACTTTGTATCAGTGTCTGGATAGAAAAGTGAGAGTAATGGTAATATGCAATGTTTATAGCTGGAGAGAAAAAAGAAAAAATAAATACAGCTGCAGAGTTTATGTGGAAATTCATGTATTCATGTACCAACATTGCATTAATCATTACTAAATGGAGTAAATCTGAAAGTAAACTTCGGGGCGATTTAATTAATGTAGACATGAACGTCCCGTAGAGAAGTCACATGTGAATAATATCTCACACTAAACATTTTGGGAAACGCACTTTCTGAAATCTTTTGCTCACCGTCAGGTTGCTTAGCAGCAGGCATGGCGTGGTCGAAGTGTCCTTGAGCAAGACAGTGAACCAACTGATGCTGCGTCATCAGTGTGTGAAAGCGAGAATGAGACTTACAGACCATTTACTCCCGGCCAAGGACTAGTCAGGCACGCAACTTTCTGTAAAACCACATATTAACCTGTAGCCAGACTGGCATACACACTAAGTGGGACACTTTACAATATAAAATTCACTTGTCCATACTGATGGTGACTGTTTCTAAATGATCTCAAACCTTGTTTGGTGTTTGTGCACTGCCAGATTAGCTGTTTCACTCTATGCTGAGCTAACCAACTTCATATTTACCTTTCAGAGATCTTCAGTCTGAAATAAAAGGGTTGCAGTCAGTTCTCTGCAGGAACTTAATTTCTAAAGCGCCATGTGTGCTTGAAACCTGGTTTCAGTATTCAGAATAGGAGCCCAGCAACATTCTTTATCAAAGCAAATCTGTTTGCCATATATTTACACTTTACACTTACGTGTGACTTGGTTTCTAATCTATTTACATACTGTATGCGCATGTGCATGGCAACCTGTTGAAAGGGAATGTATCCTGCCTTTACTGCAGCTGTCACATTTTCACAGCAGACAGTGATAACGTGGCTAATTAGAGAAACAGCCAGCGAGGAAATGATATACAACTATGTCATGATGCAAATAAAGCAAAAGTTGTGCAGACTCGGCCAACTTCCCCCACCTTAATCTATTTACAAAACAGAGCGAGGCTTTTTATTTCTCACTTATCGATTTCAAATCAAATTAATGTCTTTAATTTAAAACTATTCTACATATGTACTTGTTCCATTGCTTCTCTACAGGCCACTTTGTTCATGATGATTACACTGAACTAAATATTCAAACCAAAGACACTGTTTTTATGCATTCACTGAGCACTTTATTAGGAACGCCACACTAATGCTGAGTCATGCTTTGCATGCATTGTTATTCTTGTAAACCTGAATTAAGAAATGAAAATAATTGTTTTTGAGTAAGACCTTGTATCAGTGGCCCAGTGGGGGTTTAAATGATTAATTTCCGTTGACAACGGAGCATCTCTCTCCTAACACGTTTGTTTCTGGCTCATTTGAAGGAAGTCAAGCTGCCGTTGCTTTCTTTTTGCTTACAGTGCTTCCTTCCTCCTCTCCTTCCTCTCCCTCCTTCACTACTTGTATCCTCTCTTCTTCTCCATTTAACCTCTCTCTCTCTCTCTCTCTGGCTTGCTCTTCACTTTTTTTTCCCGCTCTGCCTTTCTCTCTCCGCATCTCTTAAATCAACCCCGTCATTACCCTCTTCCTCTCTCTCTCTCTCTCTCTCTAGCTCTCTATCTCTTACTCTCTCCATGTGTGTTACCAGTCGCTCATGACCCAGCTGTCCAGCCTCAAGCTGACTGTGGAGCACACACAGCTGGAGAAGCAGCACTGGGAGGAGCGCTGGCGCAGCGCACAGGTGCCTTCTCTTCCTCCTTCTCTTCCTTCTCCTCTTGCTTCTCTGTGTTTGTTCCTTTCCGCTGATCAGTGCTGAGCCCTTTCCAGAGACTCCGCCTCCCTCTGTCCCTTCCACTTTTCACCCTCTTGCCCACCTGTGTTCTCCATTTGTATTTGCGCTTCTGCACTTGCCCCTCTTCCTCCTTCCTCCTGATCCTCCTTGTTTTGTTTGTCGTTGGTCTTGTGATGGCTGACCTTTCCTTACGATATCGCAGATCTTCAACTAGGAAGGAATGGGAGACAGTTGGAGAGGCCGAGAGAAAGATCTGATAGTAAAACATCCTGATTTTGATGAGGATGAATTACAGCATGTGTGGCCAGAAGCAGAGGAAAAGCCATCCTTCTGCTTCTGGCTGTCTCTCTCCATTTCTGTCTTTTTTTTTTTTAATTGATGAGACTTTGCATGGATAATGTACTTCCACGTGATTGCGATGTGTATGTGTGAGTTGTGCGTTGCTTGCGTGGTTATGCAGAGTTTATGTTCACTGCGTTCGCTCTGACCCAGTTGGCGCTGCCTGAGAGAAACCCTTGTGTTGATGACATAGACACAGGCTGACAGTGAATTGTAACCGGTGAAGGATGCGGCTTTCGAGCTGGTTTATTTTCGACAGAAGCCACACATTTTCATATGCTCTGCAGAATTAGCCCCCTTCAAACACACCGAGCAGAAAAATGAGACTTAACGAAGAAGAGACTAAATCACTTTTAGCTGATGACAACAACATAATCAAATAGTCCCTTTGAATTACTCTGTGGGTTTCCCCCGCTTCACCACTTTAATGTGCTTCTATTGTTGGCTTCTCGGCTTCTTTGGCCTATAGGCTTATAGGCTTTTATTGTGAAGCAGCTGTGTGGTGTTAAGTCGGATTTTATAGCATAGCACCATAAACACGTGAAGTCTGTGCTCACACCTGTTTGTTGACACCTGTTGTTTCTAACTTCTGTTCGTCGGCAGCTTTGTTCCCCGTGAAGCTGATATGAGTGAACTTATTCTTTTGAAGTTTTTTTTCTGCTTTTATTGAACATTTTATAGCGAAGGGGAAGATTGCTGGAACTGGCCAGAGCCTGTGCCAAAATCAGAATTCATTCTTTAATTCACGCGGGCTTCCGTGGGAGAAAGGAGAGGTGGAGAAACACGTCCTCAGACTCCTGGTGCAGTGTGACCAATTTGTTCTGTAGGTGTGGGGAGAACCCTGGTTGGTTTCTGCACACGTGGGCGGGACCATGGGCTGGCAGACTCAGTTAGACATTTCTGCAGCGATCTGGTACCTCATGCAGGTGGTTGCTTAAACAGGCGTGAGCACAAAAACCAAAACCTACATCCTGGAGTTAGCGCATTAGGCCAATTTATATGTGACTCTTGTTGCCGCCATGAGACGTCAACATTTGAATTTAATGGGATTTAAATCCTAATACTGATTCCTGTCAGTATATGTCCTCCCTGATAAAATACTCATTTCTTTCTGAGATTCCAGCCCGGCTGCCTCGAACTTCTAACTCCGAGGTATTCAACGACCTGGAAGAATGACCCAGTTTATACGGACTTCTACTCTGTCTGCCTCCACAGGCAGAAATCTCAGAACTTCAGCAGCTCCTGGCTTCCAAAGACGCCGAGATCGAGTGCCTGCAGACCCAGCTGCTGGCCCGGGATGGCACTGCCAATGACAGCGCAGAGAGAGGTATGCACGACTGGCAGTCTGACCAGTCACATCACATCCACGTCTGTCAGCGAGGATGTGCGCGTGAGAGCCAGCGATATGTCACGTCTGTCAACTCTGATGACTGTAACATCTAATCAACATGTCCCTCTCTCCTCTGCTGTACGCCTGACTCGTTCTTGCCTCTCTGCTGCCCTCTGCTGTAGAGGAGGTGTATATCAAGCAGCTGATTAACAAATGTAAGGCATGGCGTCGACATGGGTCTGATCTCCAACCAAACTCCTCCTGTACCTTTGTCCTGATGTGTAATTTCAAATGTGTTTTTCAGTATAGTGTTCAGTGTTTTTTACTCACACCTCGTCCGATCTGAAACAAAAAGTGGTGACTTTGAATGTTCTGGCTGAGCAATTGCTTCACCCGGTGTCTGAGTGTTTGGTTTGAGTTCGGACCTCAGTCGAGCTCCGGTCTGTGTCAGTCATAGTAAATGACCACAGTGCAGTGAGACTCTGCATCCTTTCAGTTCTCCTGGCCTGCATGGTTTCCAAAGAGCTTCTCTGAGTGCATCAAGCGATGCAGCATGAAACGTACAAAGCAGACGTGGAGTGTACTATCCTGCTTAAACTGTGGCCATTTGCCATACCATACCATATGCCATTGAGGTTCATCATTTATTTACTATATATATATATATATAGTTTTTTCTGTAGACCATCTAGCCATAAAGGTTAAATGGATTTACAAAACTGAACCAGGGGTTTTTAAAAAAGCTTCTTTGCTCTCCATCTCGAGAACATCCCTACACACAGTCACACTGTTTTCTCTCTCTCTCTCTCTCTCTCTCACACACACACACACACACACACATTCAAGCTGTTTCTCTCTCCACATACACAGACATGTCTAGCTCCCTCTTTCTTTTCTCTTACTCTTTTCTCTTACTCTTAGCTGCTCCACATCTTTTTTTGTTTTCTGCTCAGTCACATTTCTCTTCTCCTTTCCCCTGCAGCTGTCCCTCTGACTCACAGGCAGCAAACGTCTTTACTCCTCCATCACTTAGTTAATTTGAATGCCCAGATTGACACAAATTGAATTGAAACTAAAATTTGCATGGTACTATTTCTCTCTCTTACTCTTTATTCTTGGTTGCATAGATCCCTGGCTTCAAAACCCATTGTTGCTTTTTTTACCTACAATTTAATACTGGCATATGAACAAGCACCTCTGTTGGTTTGCCTGGCCTCCACTGCAAAAAGCCAGATCATTTAAAGGGGTACTGCAACAATTTAGTCATATACTTCCATATTAAATTTGTGGACTCATCGGGAACAGAAAAGAATGGTCAAAATGGAAGCAGCTAAGCCAAAGACTGCAGAAACTGAGTCATACTAAGAAACTGATTTCAATATGTAAAATTGGTGTAGTTCCCCTTTAAAACACGTCTCTCTATTTGTAAGGACATTGAATTCGCCACAGGTTTGTGTTTGTGTTGCCGCTGTTGCACACAACACCTGCTGTGTCATTACAGCCACAGTGTTTGTCCCAGGTGATGGTATACGGGCAGTCGCGCTGTCAGTGTGCGTTTGCTTTGCTTGTTTATTCATATTAGCAATGCTGTCGTGTCCATTATCAACATCACATCCCACTCCCATCAGAAGCCCTAAATTTAGCTGGACGTGAGGTTACCGTGAGTACAGAATAACATTTTAATGCCTCGTTTCTGTCTGTTAGACCAGGAATACCAGAGGCTGAAGGTGGGGATGGAGTCTCTGTTAGCTTCAAATGATGAAAAGGTAAATTCAATCTATTCTCTATTTCTTTATTCCTTCCACAATTACAAAATAATAATATAAGAATATCTGTGTCTTGCTGATGAACAGGATCGCCGTATAGAGGAGTTGACCATCCTGCTCAGCCAATACAGAAAGATCAGGGAGGTCATGGCGCTCACACAGGGTATGAGTTACATCTTTTGTCACCTCAAGTACAAGGTGCCTCTCTTTCCTATTTATTGTAATGTCACTGTGCTGTGTATTTCCTGTGCTTTGACCAATCAGGGAGCAGCGAAGAGGAGCTGAGTGGCAGTTTGAAACTCCGAGCCATCACGCATAAAGCACACTCTGATATCCTTAGGTCAGAGGTAAGATTACAAACACTTTCAAAACACTGATATTTTGCCTCAAATCTGTTTACAAAAACTGAAAAAAAAAACCCAAAATGGCATTTGATTTCTGCACAGATATCATCAAGAGGATCTTCTCCCCTTATGTTATCTTCGTCACCTTACCAGAGAGACCTGGACATAAGGTATAAACACACACACACACACACACACACACACACACACACAGAGCTCACAGCCCCCTATCAATCTTACATGTTTTGTGTCCTTTGTTGTAGTATCCAAAACTCTCTGGACACGTCACTGGTGTCCGCTGGAGATACAAGCTTCTTTAATGGATCCTGGTGAGTTTGTCTGTCTGTGCTGTCCCACCTGGGCCAAAAATCAAATGTCACATTCACTCAATTTGGGTGAGAGGAATTAAATGCTGGCATGTCTTTAAATTCTTAACTCTGAAATCTGATCCCTCAGGCATCAGCGCAGGTTGCTGTCGAGCAGCCTTGAAGAGCTGCAGAGTGGATCCTTACAAAAGGTTTGTTAATCATGTTGTTTCCTGCCACTTATTGGCCTTCATAAAACTGTTATCTAATCTGTGTAATCTAATAATTTCCTCCAACATTTTATACATGCTTTTGAGTTTTAATACCTGAGGAAAGGTACACTAACTCCATTCTCTCTAACCATATTAACCAATAATGTTCTTTTAATCAGATTGTGCGGTTGCTAACCTGCTAACTCTTGGTATGTGTGTATGTGTATGTGTGTGTGTGTTCTTTCCCCTCTCTCTCTCTCGTGTCTTGTGTTGGCTCCAGGCCGTAGAGATCCAGCCGGCTGAAAGTGAATCCGATGTAGGGGCAGAGGTACTGATCTGCTGCGTGACTTCACACAGCCTAACCTTCGACTAACCCGGCGCTTCATAAAGAAACTCACGCCCACGCACATTCATACGCTTCTGTTCCTTACATCACGGAGATAGGATCCGCTTGATTCGACTTCCTTCTTCAGTAGATTATTGGTGTTATGTAACAAAGTTTTTTTTTTCCAGATAAAGCTTTGTCAGACTTCACTGCACTAAAAGTGAATTATAAGAGAATGCATACAGATGCACATGATATGCAAGGATGCACATATTTCTTAATCATAACCCCACAGGGAGCTTGCTTTTGTTTTTATGCACCCATCATTTAGAAGTATGAAATCACTCATCTGACATTTGGTTGCATTGCATTCTGGGCCGTCAGCCTAAACACTTTGAGCTGAATTCATCTGCATTAAGGCACAGACAGATACAAGCTTATATGGTGCAGGTTGTGAAGTTAATGCTTATGACAAGCTGGATGCCGTCTACAGTCGCTTTGGGAATTATGTATTTGATTTAAAGAAACAAGAGTGTGCTACAGAAAGATATTGCACAGGCTGGACCAGGATCAGTGCAAAAGTGTCCATGAACAGAGTGAGCACAATACCAAATAAAACAGGAAGTGAGTGTATTCAGTGTGGGCAGGTCATCACAGATCTAATGGCCAAGTGCCTCCAGATATACAGTACACCAGCATGTACTTTTTCTTGTAATCACGTTGATAAACCGAGATTAGTATAGATAATACAAAATATAGACATTACAGACTTTTTGTTCTGTAGCACAGAAAATGATGTACTGCTCTCTCTGTGCCCTTTGACCTCTTGTTCTCAGTGTAACCAGCTGCTGTGAGGTCGCGGTGTAGTTTTCCCCTTCGTTTGAGTAAAAACGTCCCACGTGACCGCTGTGTTTCACTGCGCACTCATAATTCACACACATATTCTTGTGCTCCATGTGCAGGCAAAACGCATAGTCATTCACTTGTTCAAACACACACACACACACAAGCATATAGGGCTGAGACCCACCTGAAGAGCTTGTCAGTAGTGGTTGGTGTCACGGCTGCCTCCCAGCTGTTTTTTTTTCTGCTGGCCTTTCTCCTCTTTGTCCCCGGTGACTCTGATGCCTGTTCAGATACAGTATCAGAGCCATCAGACGTTCACCCTCCGAAGGAACGCGCTGTTATGCAACAGAGCAGAGGAGCACGTCAAGCATGACCCCACTGTTACCTTGCGAAAAATAGTTAGATGGGGCCGACTGGCCTGAGTAGCGATGTAGCTGGAACCGCTGAGTTCAACTGGGCTTGACCTATGAATTCTCACTGAGCTTCAGAAGCACAATTCAAAGCTAGAGTTGGTGAAATTGGAGTACTCGCCCGTAAAGGCTAGCAAGCTTCCAGTGCCACACTTTCATCACACAGGATGATTTATGAGGAATTTGATGTGAGAATAGCAGAAAAAGAAGTGACACTGATTTGTTTGTTTGTTTCTTTGTTGTGCAGAGTCCCCACATGGAGCTCAGCAAGTACAAGACTCTGCCGGGGAAACTGAGTAAAAAGAGCGAGCTGAGGGTCGAGCTGAACGGAGACGGGGAGTATTTATCTCCTGTCCAGCTCTCTCCTGTTCACAGCCACGACCAGGACTACAGACTGAGTGAGTTTCTGCATCACTAATCATCCCCATAATACTATACAGTTTGATGTCTGTTTCTCTGCAGTCACTAGAAGTAGAAGTCTTCCTCAGTATTTAGTCTTCATTAGTTTCTAATGAAAGGGGTTGACAGAGAGGATTGTGGATTATCCACTGTTATACTGACAGAATGACAAGACTGAGACCTCAAATCTTTGCGAATAAAACCAAATTCATCTCTGCGATTTACATTTCGGGAAATGCGTTTCTTGCTGAGAGTTATTCTGCCGTGTCCAGCAGCTGTTGGTGCAGCCAGGTGGTACCATCAACCTCTCAGCAAGAAAGTGCAAGAATTCCTTAAAATGGGAAACGTCTACTTCTTGAATGAATAACTCTTTGTCAACTAACTTTGCTCCAACTGCTTCCTTCTCTGTGCCCTGTCTCCTTTGCTGTCGGATTGCTCTCTTCTCTGTTTGTGTTCTGGCTGCAGTCCGCTGCAGGAGTGCCAGTGCTCCGGCTTTAGGTACTGTATGCACGCACGGAAAACTTTTATCAAATGTCAACGCCGAGAATACACTTTCACACAAACTCTTCTGACAAACAAAAAAAAAAAAAACATGTCGGGGTCAAACATCAGAGGTGAGCGGTCAGGGTGAGGAGCCGTTTTCACCGAGGATCAGAGTCCCCTAAAGCCGGGATTATCAGGACCTCCTGACTCAGGCTGCTGTCGAAGATAATGCTCGGCTCTCTCACATCAGCGCTCGCTGAAACGAACACACACACACTCTAAGCTAATAGGCATAAAAGCACACAGCCACCCATGTATCCGCCAACGCAGAGCTCAGAGCTCAAAGCAGGAGGCTAATCAGAGATGCTGTGAGAGGGCGAGGAATGCGAGCTTAAGGAAGTGCGCAGTTCAACTTGCTTAGACATCCCCAAGTAAATAAACAAGGATGCGACCTGACACCCCCCCCCACACACACACACACCCACCCCTTTGCTCTCATTACCTCCCCCAGCTTGCTCTCACCGACGGTCTGAAGCAGGATGTCGTGGAGGAGCAAGTCAAGACAGTGCTCAAAGTAAACAGGAGGAAAATAAAAGTTCCTCCTCAAACAATGTATGAGGTGGCAACAGGATTAAAAGTTACACTGCCTGAGTTAGCGGCACCTTTTGTTAAACTCCTCGAGGAGGGACATTTTTTAGGTCCCCCGTTGGGGTTTTTGTAAATAGTGTGTCAGGATGTTGCAGGTTAAGAGTCTCACTCCAAGGATGTTCTCATTCCTTAGGGCCATTGTCTGAGCTCAGGTGACCTTTTCACACTGAGCTCCCCACACTCCCTGCATCTGTAGACTTAATCTGACACCCATGGAAACAAGCAAGTCCTTATCTTGTCTGGGTCCTGCTTGGCGCCCGCCTCAGGATTGCAGATTTGCATGTCGCTGTTTTACACACACATGTATGCAGCATTCATTCGGTAGATAAGGAGGGTGTGACTAATGCTGGCCTCTTGATTTCTGTCTGCTTGCTTTTCACTAACCTCCCCTGCCTCAGGATCTCCTGGGAAACACGACCTCTATGACGTCGGTGGGTACTGCATCTCATCCCCAGTGTGTAGTGCTCCTACCGCCCTGTTGAGATTACTCGGTACTTTAACTAACTGTGAAAGATGTACTTCTTTCCAGGAAGCTGTTTATTATTAAATAGCTGCATGTGATTGCATGACAAATACAGCATCGATGAAGGGCAGAACAAGACAATCTCCCAAAATGCTCCTTGAACTTTGGGCAGGAGAGGTTCCTCACACATTTTCCAGATTCCCTCTCATGCCATCAACACGTTCCTGTTGTGTTTTTTCTCCGGCAGGACGTCCCGAGAAGATGGAGGAGTCCCTCCTCTCAGACCAGTCCCCCCAGTCGTCCGGAGTTGACTCTGGACAACAGTCTCCTGTCTCCCCAGAGACCAGGAAGAGTCACAGAGGAATCAAGAAACTCTGGGGGAAGTAAGTTTGGAAAATATTCATATGCGTGTCCTGTATTGCACATTGTGCTTTCATCGACACACACATCATTCTTTGTTATTCCTTCCAACGCTCTTTGTCCCTCTTTCAGATTTAACTTCGCACGCTCATGGGTGTTTCTGTTGTTCCTCAGGATCCGTCGCAGTCAGTCGGGGAGTCCGGTCCAGGTTCACGATCCGGAGATGGGAGAGTTCAAGCGGGGAGGCTTCAGAGCCACAGCTGGACCACGGCTGGCCCGTTCAGGGAACACACGGTACAGACACACATGAAGAAACAGATGTACACCAACAGACTGTATATTTATTTTCCGACATATTCATGTGTGATATAAAGTGAATAGGATCTCAAATGGGCGCACGCTCTTCTTCTCTCCACGTCAGGGACCTGAAGATTCCTTTTTCCAAGTGGAGCACGGAGCAGGTGTGCGACTGGCTGGAGGACATCGGACTCGGCCAGTACGGCATCCTTGCATGCCACTGGGCCACCAGCGGTCAGACTCTACTGTCGGCCACCCCGCAGGAGCTCGAGAAGGTGCCCACATACAGAACATCCCTGCTCTGTATGGAGCATGTTTGACATAAGGATGCTGGGATTAGTGACAGTGATGAGGCATCTGTGTGGCTCCTGTGGTGCATCTGACCAAACAACCTTCCATCCAGCCTGTCACACGTGTTTCACTTCCTACCTGTCTGATCAGTCCGGTCGTGTGTCAGTCTGTTTGGCGTTTAGTAACGCCTGTCTCTTCTTTTCAGCCTCCTCTTTAGTTTCGCCTTCAATGCTGTCGCCTCGTCTACCCAGCCTCCCACTCTGTCTCTCATCAGGGTCATTTTAATAATCTGCTTCAATGTCTTTTCTTTTACAGGTTCTTTTTCAGGCTAATCTAACGCTGGCTGAAAGTGAGAGTGTCTTGGGTGAACTGAGTCAATTCTCTGTGTCTCCGCAGGAGATGGCAATGAAGAATCCACTCCACAGGAAGAAGCTCCAGTTAGCCATCAAGACATTTGCCAACAAGCACCTTGATAAGTCTGCAGAGCTTGACTACATCTGGGTCACTCGTACGTACTGAAAGCAAAGACGCACAAACACCGGTTGACAAAACTTTATCCTCAACTTCATCTTCATAAAAAACTTTATATGTCCAGGTTGGCTGGACGACATCGGCCTCCCCCAGTACAAAGATCAGTTCAATGAAGGAAGAGTGGATGGACAGATGCTGCAGTACCTCACTGTGGTGAGTTTGTAACAAAAGATGTGAGGGTCGAACAGCTAAAGCTAAATCGACGATCATCACGATTTTAGCTGAAGCTCTGTGTCTCTTGTCTCTTGTTTCACTTATCTGTCTTTCCAGAATGACTTGTTATTCCTCAAAGTGACGAGCCAGCTCCATCACCTGAGCATCAAGTGCGCCATTCATGTTCTCCACGTCAACAAGTTTAACCCCAACTGCCTCAAACGCAGGCCCAATAATGAGGTAAGAAAAGTCTGCAGAGTTAGATATTAGTAAGCTGTTTTCATCTGCTGAGCTGCCAGCGTGATCACAGCAAGTCCAGAAGCCAGTCGTGGTCCATTGTATTTGCACATGTTTAAAGTGTTGAAGAAGACAAAGATCTACTTAAAAAGAAAAGTTATGTGTGTCACTTTCTCCTCTTTATCCGTGTGTGTGTGTGGGTTCCTGTTTAGATCCAGTTCACTCCCAGTGAGGTGGTCCAGTGGTCCAACCACCGAGTTATGGAGTGGCTGAGATCTGTGGACCTGGCAGAGTATGCGCCAAACCTGAGGGGCAGCGGCGTGCACGGAGGGCTGATTGTGAGTGCACATTATAATAATAAAAGTAATAATAATGTAGTCTTTGTATCAAAAAAATAGGCATGCTAAAGAAAGAATCTTAAACTTTTCTCTCACAGATGCTGGAGCCTCGGTTTAACCCGGACACGCTGGCCATGCTGCTGAACATCCCTCCTCATAAAACGCTGCTGAGACGCCACCTAACCACCAACTTCAACAGTCTGGTGGGAGCACAAGCGCAGCAGGAGAAGAGGGAGTACATCGAGGCGGCGGGCTACTCCCCACTCAGCATCACGGCCAAAGTGAAGGTGAGATTATACAAACGCAGGCGTCATTATACGACTGGGAGCAGAAGAGTTGAGCGCTCAGAGTTAACACAAGGCTGCGATAAGGAAACACAGCATGCGGTTAACCCCTCCTCTCCCCTTGTGTGTGTGTGTGTGTGTGCGTGTGAGACGAATCACCTTAATCCACGGTGTGTGTGTGTGTGTGTGTGTGTGTGTGTGTGTGTGTGTGTGTCAGCTCAGTTTTTAAGTCCTGAGTAAACCCGGGACTGCTCTGCTCCTCCTCACAGCTTTAAGACTCAGCCATCAGCTGTAGCCTCAGCGATAAGTCCCTCTGTGCTCTGCTGAAGAAAAACAGAAAATAATCCACGCTCAAACACAATCCACACTCTGTACTGACCCATTTATGACCTTGGACACTTAAAGCTCAAATTTCATAAGGTACTGTATAAATATGTGTGGTTTTGTGCAGAGATATAACCTGGTATGCTAAATAGAGTGTGGATTTCAAAAACACAAAAAAAATTATTTATTTACTTGTGTGTGTGTGTGTGTGTGTGTGTGTGTGTATTTCCTCCCAGAGGGCCAGCCAGCTACCAAGTGATATCCCACAGTGCTTTGTGATATTATCACAGTGGCTTTAGTCAGCAATTGCAAGCTTAGAGGACACACTTATAAAAAGTTGCTGTGTTGTTGCCTGGTACCACTTATTTTTTTACATGCACTGAAGGTACAAACGTTACCACAATGCAGTACAAAAAACTGACATTCACCTGGCACTAACATGTGAGGTCCATTTCCTGTGCTTAAGATACTGAAATAAAGCTCACCTTTCAAACAGTTATTATTTAGTTATACATTAAATATTGATACCTTGATGTACAGTGTGTCTAGATTCTCAGATCTCACGCAAACCTGGATTGCCCCACATTTTTGTCAGTGTTGTGTCTTTCTCTCTTTCCGCTGCAGCCAAAGAAGTTGGGCTTCTCTAACTTGACTCACCTCAGGAGAAGACGAGCGGATGAATCCACAGATTACGTCTGTCCCATCGAGTCGTCCCCCCCTCAGTCCGGACAGTCTGCGGCGAACGGCGTACAGATGCGTCCCTACGCCGGCTTCAGAGGCCTGAGCCCCATCCTGGACAGAGAGCCCGACCAGACCAGGGACCAGGTGGGCCTCGACGACAGCAGGGCTGACCCATCTCCGTGACGGCATCCGTGACGACGACATGGCGATGGCGTGTCGACGGCACGGACAACTACGTTGTCGCGATTTCAATCAGTCAATCAGCTGCCGCTGCCGCTACTCTGCTTCCTTTGCTTGCAGTCCATAATACCTCAGCCCATCTGCTCCCCGCTCCTTTACACCCCACGCATCAGCCCGACCCTGTGCCTTACTCCTGCAGAGATTCAGAGACGCCCAGACAACCCTGCCTGACTCTGACACAGTCACAGCTGCTTGTCAGGAAGGGTGCACTGAGACGATGAATCTAGCACACTTGAAGTATTCTGACTTCCTAACTAACCTGACCTCAGCCTCAAACCTGTGCCATGATCTAATTCATCAGGAGAGAACGCAGCCTCTCTCTGGACACTTCCTGTGACATCACGTCCTGTACTCCATACAGTATATGCGGACATCTCTTTTTGTACAGTATTAATCGTTCTAACACTTGTGCACCACCTTTCGATGATTTTTTTATATATATATATATGCCTGTGAGTTAGTTATCACATAATTTCCACCTTTGTATTTGCAGTTTGAATACAGTTCTGTCACATTGTTGAAATGAACTTGTGCAATATTTGCATATCATTATAATGGAGGATTTAATTTAATATTTATGTAATTTCTGATCCAATTATAAAATAGCATGTTTTGTTTGAAACCTGAGGTGGTGATTTTGTACTGTTATTTTCATATTTGACTATAATAGTATTTTTATAGCAAAGAAAGTCCTGCTCCGGTAAAGGAAGCATACATGTGGTCATGTAAATGTCCAAAAATTGATCAAATCATTTAATAAACAGAATTATATGTGTGTAAAGTGGAATCTCCTTCTTATATAAGTTAAGCAGATGTTTTGACATTCTTTGTTTCTTGAAATAACAAGGATGTGAAGAAATGCACTGCATAACCTGCATCAACCATTAACCACTGCTTTCATCATCATCATTATCATCATCATCATCATACCATCATGGCGGCTGTCACGGCTACTTATGACACCAGTTACCCCGCGAGCAATCTGAGCCACGGTGGCTGCCAACCCTGTTAAAGCAGACATGAGCTGAGCATGTATAATCTGCAGCTGCAGGTATAATCCTCATGCATTCAGTCAGTACAGTAGACTCGCATAAATGCATGACTATTAAATGAATGCAAAGTTTTATTTATTGCTATACAATAAAGCTTATGAACGCATCATTGTTTCGCTGCACGCAATATCTGCTCGTGATTCGCAACGGGTTCACGAGACACTCGTGCATGTCGTGTGTGTCTGTGTTGCAGATGGCGATCACAGAGGGCACCATGTTGCAAATAGAGGCTCTGTCTGAAAGCATCAACAACCTCACAGTAAGCACCAACACACACACACACACACACACACACGAGCTGCCGGTTAATGGCCCCCGCAGCTGATTCACTCACCGAGTAAATGCTCCTCATCGTTTGTAGCAGAAGCCGTTGTTGCTCAGATGGAGTTTATCAGAGGGACAAACACCATCTCTGACTACTAGTGTGAAACGTGCTTGCTGTTACCTCATTACTCGCTGTTAGCAGGCAGATGCCAACCTTCAGTCTTTTGCTCCTGTTGTCGTTTACTCAAGTCGTCTTGGTAATTGTTCTCTAAGGCTTTGGATGACAAACGTAAAACCACCTCTTGACGGGAGCGTAAAACTCCGTCTCAATGGATATCACATCAAAACTCTCACACTTGTTACTTGACACGTGTTACACTGTTATTTGAAATGCCATTCCAAAGGTAAATATTCAACCTGTTAAGATTATTAATGAATTAATGATATATGCGAGGGTTATTTTTTATTCCTATTGATAAATATTTGCAAATTTCATGCTAACCATGGTACTAAAAGAAGACGCATTAATTAAACTGAATTATAATAATAAAAAGCCCTGTTTCACAGAACACATTTTGAGATGTGACATCATGAAAAGTACAAGGTCTGATTATCAGTCTGATCATCCTACTCATGGCAAGAAAGTGAATAAACAAATATTCCAAAAGGTCAAACTATTCCTTTAAATAAAAGTAGTTATACAAAAAAAACAGTAAAAGCAATATTTAAATTGAAAGTATTCATACAGGCTGACCCCTGTTACAAGTTACTGCCAATTTGCATGGAAAATATGAATCTGAAAATATTGAAAAGTACAATATTTTTTTTACCAGAAATTGAGCAATATAAAATGGAAATCTGTGTATCAAACTGGAGTACCTGAGTAAATGTGCATAACTAATTGCACATTTCCGACTAAAACATAGACAGTGCTACCTGTGCTGTTCCTGCTGTGGCAAGTCACAGAGTGTTCTGTGAAAATATTTGCTGCTCACTCTGCAGTGAAGCTAGGTTTACTGACTTGGGATCAGTTTTTTCTCAAACATACCGAAAGGCACTCTATGTTCTGTGCAGCTTTTTTAAACATAGCTTGTATAATATTCAATGACAACAGTTACAGTACTCTGCTTGTGCAAGTAAAACTTTAAAATAAAGCTACATGAGACACAAAATAAACTATATTGCAAATAAACGTGTTCACTGATCTCAGCTCAGCGACAATCACCAACTCCCAAGTTCTTTAACCTGTTGCCACTCCCATGCTGCTTTGCTTCCAGTACCTGCTCAGCCGGGAGGAGCTGCAGAAGGAGCTGAGGCCGTCTCAGATGGCACTAGTTTGAAGGACAATGACCTGATGCAGTTGGCTCTCTAATGCCGTCAATTGACCACAGAGACACCCGCAGCAGCCAATCTCACACCTGATACTGTACCTCAAGCCCCGGCCTAACACAGCTGGTAACATCTACTTCTACTAGCCGCCGATACCTCATGTAACACCTCTGGTCATTCTGCAGTCACACTGGAGAGAAAATGGACTTAGAAACAACAGTGGACCGACACAACGTTGAAAATAATCGTCAAGGGTCACTTACAAAAGTCACATTCTTTGTTTTCTGCAATGATGAACTTTACTGCTACTCATAAGCCAGTTGGAGGCATTTCTTACAGCTTTTGTGGTTTCCCTATGCAATGCACCCTCTAATGATGATATTAACCACTGTGTACTGTACGTACTGTGAACTGTGCTGGTATTTCAAAGGGGACAACAGGGTCAGATGAGCTAACCCTTGTCTCATGGCAGACATGTGCAAAGTGCAGTTCCATTGCCTAGAACCTAGAGTGCACAAAAAACAGCACACAACAGTTTGAGGCTCAGTCATTTTGGAAGATCTCATTCAAGCAGCCAAAGAAAGTGACAGGGAACATGCATGCACAGTGTATTATATAATGAAACACTTTTTTTTATTATTATATCGTGCTTTCCAGTGGAAACATTCTGCAAAAGGACTGATTGGGGCACAAATTTATCTAATCCATGTCACTTTATTGAAATAAGTTATATTCTTAAAGCTAGAAAGGCTCCATGTGTCAGCAGCTTTTCATCTTGGAATGAGAAAACCAAAATTGGGAAACAACAAAAAATGGGAACTGGGTCATTTCCCGTTTTTTGTTCCCTAACTTCTAAATCGTAGTCAGAATACAGCTCATTTCTTTATTCTGGATTTGTCCTTTTAAAATGAAACTCCGATGGCTACAAGTGCACGGACTAATTTGATAGAGACATTCATATTGACCTTTTTATCTCACGTCATCAACATGTCAACATTTTGAAATATCAAAAAACAGTGAGAATAGTTTTTCACAGAATTTTTTTTTACAGCTAGAGCAAAACATCGCTATGAGATCCCCAGATTTTCAGAAACTGCATATTTCCCTGAATGGTCAAATATTTCAAAAATATAGCTGGTTATTCATATTTTGTGTGGTTGCAGCACAAATTATGGTTCATGTGATCCTGTTTTCCCCAATAAGCCTAGTTCTGCACTGGCTTCGATGTATATTATCATAACTGCTATTTAGGGAAGGGAAAGTCATCATCAACTAAAGTGTATTATATGTATGACTGCACAAATAACAACAGACTGGTACAGTAGGGCAGTAGATTATCATATTTAGAAATATATTGACAAAATAAAAGCACTTTCACAGACTGGGTCCTGTGACTTCTAATCAGATCATGTTGAGGAATTAGGAAAGTATCTTCATGTAAACAGACTTATAGCATACAGTAAGTACTGTACCTGCTTTAACATAATGGTATAGTAAACTGCCTCTTTAACATTATCTGGTTTGCTATAGGGAGAACCTGCTGCTATTAAACCCAATAAAAAAATAATAAAATGAAACCAGTTTGGTCAAAAAAATTCCCAAACTCTCAGAAAAACTCCCTGATAATCTTCTAATGTGACGTTCAAATAGAGACCCACACTAAAAACTTCTCACCCAACCTGCATGTTCCTCATTTGTGTCTCTTTCTGAGAAGAGACAGTTAAGCATTTTGTTTACCCACCAAACCCTTCAGGCTTACCCCAGCTCTCAAGCTGCTGCCGCCAGTTAACTGGTGAGATGAGTCTTTTGTTGACTCAACTAAAAAATTTGACAAGTTACAAACGCCACACCCGCACTAACGCTGTCTCAGATGTCCCCGTCTAAACTCGGGATAGAAAATCCTCTTTACCGAAAGTTCTGCGTACATCAGGACACTGGAGACTGAGCTTCACACATAGCACCACACACACACACACACACACACACACACACACACACACACATTGTGTATCTCAGCAGGGCAGGGGACAGGAGCGGAGGGCAGGTAGTGGACTTGTAACTGCAGAAACTTCCAGACCGATCCTGGTGAGTACAGTATATGTGTTGATTTGTGAATCATACTACAAACCATATTATTAGTACTGTACTAGTGCATTGCGGGGGTGAAAAAAGATTGATAGACTTTTAGTAATAATGCTACCATATGGAGGGACAACACCGTTATACAGTAGTTGTACTGTCAACTTTTACTAACCATATGTTGATTTCAGATTACAGCCTTTTCTATTCTAATTGTAAAAAACTGTACTGTTTGTAGTGTATCAGAGAGACCACCCTCTGATCCTCCGCCCTCCACTCTCAGTCCACCATGGGCCAGACCATCAGCAAACACATTCCTGCCCGCTTCTCCTCCTCTTCAAAGCGCGGTCCCTCCGGCCAACCCCCCAACGATCATAGTATGTCCGCGCGACCAAGCATCTTCGCCACGCTCAGGAAGCCCCCGACCACCAAGCCCAACGATTTCATACCACTATTCAATGACTGCATCTCTGCCGCCTCATCAAGAACTCAGGAGTACCTCCTTTTCAAGGACCCGGAGGACAAGTTCCGCCCGAGCCCTGAGGTGCTCACTCAGGTGGGTGCATTGATCAATGACATACTTTGATTATTAACCACCCTGAGATATCAAAGAATTTCATAGTTGCTTGTTGTCTTCCCACAGGTGTTCCTGATGACCTACATCTCCCAGAGCGTCAACCTCAACGTGACAGACACCTTCAACTGCACGGCCATGACGCCCGAGCAGCGCATCCTCCTCGGGGCTGACTGGGTCTGGGCCGTGCTGGAGAAGCCCACCAAGAACCCTCGGATCCAAATCGCCGTGCAGGTTCTTCACCTGCCAGAGAGAGAGGAGGCTGAGGAGAACGGCATCCACGCGGAGGTTAGCGAGTCAGTCCAGATTGCCCAAAAGGAGTCCAGCAACAGCACCGTCTATGAAAGGTTAGTGGACTTCTGCGCCTCCATCGGCAAGGACTGCTACGCCCTCTTCTTGTTCTTCGGGAAGAAAAATGACAAGGAGAACATCTACGGTGTGCTCAGCAACAACTTTGAGGCAGCCATTGGGAAGTGCAACAAGATTGACAGACCACTTATTGAGAACTTCTTCAAAGGTTCGAGGTATCTCCACACACCTACAGGAATGATGCAAGCTATTGTCACCAAGAAGGAGGGGGATCCTCTCACTCTCATGATTAAATTTAGCTGAACCAAAGAGACTCATAATTTTGATGGGCAATAACATGATACAAGAACACAGTTATTCACTTATGTACAGTAAGTATGGAGGTTATTGATAAACAATGCCCCATCTTACTAAACTGTTGGGTTTGAGAAAGTAAGAGGCCTTTGAAAGAAAATTGTGGTTATTTTAAATCTTATATGTGTTGTTGACATTGATCTTACAAGTATGTCACTTCACTTGTTGAGCTTTCTGCTGTTTACTAAGTCTTATTGTCTAGTACTTTGATGCAGAAACTCATTAAAACGCGTCACACCAATGTTGAAAATAAGTGGAATCCTCCTTTAAATACCAACCTCCATCGATGCAGATTTGGCCAAGAAACCTAATGTAAAGTCTGACCAAATCTCAGTAGAGAAAATTACAGTACAGATTTTGACTTGTCAGAGGTGTCACTAATAACATCAACAACAATGGCTCTTGTCTATTCGAGTAAGCCATGACAGTGTGACAGTGAACCAGCCAGCACAGTAACAGGACCTGAATTTGAAACAGATAAGTGGAATTCAGCCACAATTCATTTTGCTATTTGCCCTGCACTTGCATTCCATGGCTGCATTCCATTAACATCCTTGTTTTAATGGTATGCCTTACTGCTAAACCTAAATGAAACAGTTAAAATGTTATTAGTCACAGCAGTGCTGGTCCTGCTGTGACAGGTCGAAATGCTCGAAAAAGCCCCATGAGATGTGAGTTACAGCAACACATTGTTCTCCTCAATGAGAAAAAGAATGGAATGCACCTCTGTGCTGTAAACTAGAACAAGGGAAGTTACAACATGGAGTGTGGTTGACTGCGGGACTACCTGCAAACAAACAACCACACAACAGACAACTGCTGTATATTCACGTGACGCAGAGAAGATAATATAGAGGATATATTTCCACTTCCCTGGGAATATATTCTTTAAAATCCCCAAACAGACAACAAGACAACCTTTAAAATTACTTCATACATTTGTAAAAGGATCCAGGGTTTTTTTTGTCACCAGCTCCCTGCTGTGTTTGGACAACATGTTAATCTGAGCTGAATCGAGGCCTCCTTTACTGTAATGTTTTCCATAAGCAGCTTGTGCTAAATGATTTTGCATTGAGCTGTTATGTTGTTTGGAAGGGGGCTTGATGAGTAGTTTCACCAGAAACAACGGCTCTTAAGGGGATTTTCTCATGTTCTCTCAATTTGCATCACAACCGGCAGCAGCTTCAAACGAATGCTGAGTGAGCCGTCTCTGCAAAGAGTGATGAAAGTGTGCTACATTTAGTTTTAGGTACAGTAGGTGTGAAACGTGCTGAAGAAAAGGACTGATGATTCATTTCATTTCCAGAGAGCACGATGGCATGGAAAATACTGTACATACCGAGATATTTATAACAGAGAGGGTCAGAAAACATATTTTGCCTTTCTAACGTGTGTCTTTTGTTTGAATGTCCCCATAGTACACCAGTGGAAAAGTACGCTATTAAAAATATTTCATGTCAACATTGATCATGTATGTGATTTTTTCGTGATGTGACCGGTTTTTCAACCCCGTGCAACAACGTCACAGATCGGTCTGTCTATATCTCAACATGATGTACAGTACTGTATCCGATTTATTGGCACAGGCGTGTTATTACAAGTATCCAATGCAAAAAGGCACGTTTACATAACAATAATTCTATCCAGAGCTTTACAAAAGGCACAAAACAATACACAGCATTTAAAGTAAAGAGGGCGCTATAAATTTGGCTCTGTGGTTTCGTCTCAAAAGTGTCCGGGATTTTATTGTGAGTCTGTCTTACCACGTCATTAACTGTCCAAAATAAACACTTTTAATAGTTAATTGTAAACTCAAAGCCCCATTTTCTTGTGAGCACCGGGAACATTAAACACATTTGGCCCTTTATTTGTCAGGAATGATTCCGAAGAAGAAAAAAAAAAAAACAATACTTAAAAAAATACTAAAGATGGATGGCATCATAGTTCATCTTTCCTGTCATTTCCTTCTTGGCGGCTCTTGCGCTCGCACGTGCACGCAGCGGTGTGGTCGTCCGGCTGAGGCACCGGCTCCATGTCGGCGTGGCGCGCGGGCCGGCCCGCCTGCCGCTCCGCGTACGCGCGCAGCACTCCGTAGTAGTAGCAGTACAACCTGCCGGGCTGGAGCAGCTCCCGGGCCGCCGCCTGACCCGCGCCGGCCACCTCCCGCGCCTCCGCGTCGTTCTCTTTGGCCCATTTGATTTTCTCCAAGAGGTCCGACAGGTCTCTCTTCACGGGGATGTAGTGCGCGCCCGCTTTCAAAGAGCTGTAGAAATGCTCGTAATACTGCGAGTCCTGCTTCAGAACCAGACTGTTCCCGAGCATCAGGTAGGGAAAACGATACGCCGCCACGGTTCCGTCCACGTTCACCTGGTACTTGTACTAAAAAGAGAGGGAAAAAGTCAAATCAGCTTTAATAGAAAGTTCTGTGTATTTATTTCACTGGAGAGACAAAAATCAAAAACAGGTGGGAAGCTGCACAAACACAATGACGCCCCATGAAAATAAAAAAAAAGGAAAAAGCCCCTGCCTCAGGGGAGAAAAGTTGCACAATGCAGTTTCAAGAATAAAAATGAATTATATCAGAGTAAAATAGTTGTTTGTACATTTCCCCCCACCTTAAAAAGTCAAAGAATCCAACGAGCGGCGCTTTGCCCACGTGTTTCTCCCTGTCTCTGAAGAAGAACCATCCCGTGATGCCTGCGTCCAGCAGCTCGGGGTGTTTCTTGGACAGAGAGATGAGATGAAGACGTTCCTCTCGACTGTCCCGGCCGCGGAAAAACGCCCGCTCTGTCTTGTTAGCCCACGGAGGCCCTGGAGGAAGTTTATCCGAATGTTACCGAAGAAGTCAGAAAATGTGAGGCTCTCTCAAGATCTAAGTGACAGACTGGAACAAACCAACACTGGTATGATTAGCAAAGGAGTGCAGAGGAATGTGGATTTAAAGGCCCCAAAACTTCACTCCACAGCAGTAAAATAACTTGTATGTACTTTGTACAGGATGTAGTCAGGATTCAACCTGTCCTATAAGCACACAAGCACACATAAGCCTAGGGTAAGGGTGGTTACATATCTAGTCTCATTGGTTTATTCAAATTTATCAACTGACAGCTTTTTCTTTCACACTAACCTGATTAAATAAAATGCTACATACACAAGTAACGACTGCAAATTAAGGCATGGGGAAAATCAGAGAGACGTGTGTCTAACTGCAAATGTCTTAGAAGAGCATCAAAGAATGCCGTGGACCACTTGGTTCACTTTTATCTATTTGAAATAGTCTCTTAAAATCAATATTTCAAGAATCCTAATTGAATATAAAATCATAAGAGGCAACTAAAAGCATAAAGCCTGCGTGTCTGGAACTAGTGCTTCTCCATTTAGCCCAAGACTTCACCAAACTGTGAACATACCCTCAGTACAGACAGGAGCATGGTCCTGAAAACTACAGGCCGAGGCTGTAGCTTGACATTTGTAGTAACTTTGATGAAAAAACGATGAAATCACTGATGTGCCAAAACTGGATATTGTAGCAGATCACTGTATCCAACCTGTTGCATTTGAAAGACTCTGAGCGTGATAAGCTATTATTGTTTAGCGTTAACACAAGAGTACCCAGAACTGCGCCTTGTGGTGCCCCCTGCTGGACAGTAATAATGTGAGGCGCAAGGCAAATTCAATTTGTAAAAAATGAATTTTACACAAACTCACGCTTTTAGTTCCTGGTACAGCTTGGCTGAAAATATAGTACAGGTAATTACCAAAACCCGTTCCAACAGTTGTAAGTTTTTCTAATACTAAAGAGTATTTTTTTCCTTCTGTAAATACTAGTCTGCTGTAATAAAAGCTTGGTCAGATTGCTCAGGAGACTCAAGATCATTTTTGGCATTCACATAATATTTCCTGTACAATTCTGACTAACTGTATAATTTAAGCAGGTGTTTTTGTGTGTGTATGTGTGTGTGTATGTGTGTGACACCTGTGTTTCCCTGGACAGACAGCAGGTCGTTGGTGACGCCTCTCATGGTCTCAAGGGTGGAGTGCGTGACCTCGTAAGTGGGAAGGACGATGTCCCTGGTGTCTGTGGAGCCACACCAGGAAAAGACGGGGACAGCGTCCGTCCTCCTCGTCTCTAACGGCCAGTCCCCAACGTTGATGTAGAACTCCACATCCGGTACCCTCACCTACGACAGAGAAATTAAAAGATCAGTGCTCACACGACGCCATGAGCAGTCTCTTATCAGTAATCTTATGCCTCTGCATTTAGTAAAGGGGCCAAGATATGGACAAACACCGGAATGATCCATTAACATCCCCAAAAACAAGCACACAAGCTAACCTTCCTTGTTAGTGAGAGCAGCATTTCGTCAGAGAACATCTTGAAGTCAGTGTATTTTCCCAGAGTGCGGCGATACAGCTGGTTGTCGATGATGGCGTAGTGAATGAGACCTCCTCTGTTGGAGAACCTGTGCGGCACTTCCTGTCTGAGGTGCTGCAGGTCAACAGTGGGAAAGGATTTGAAGTCCGCCAAAATCTGAGGCTCTGCAGCGGGACACCGCAGGACACTCTGCCAGACGGTGGCGTTGGGTTCGGGACAGTCACAGTACTCATGATAGACTGGGCCTGGACATCAAGAACAATAAAAGAGATGAGGGAGATTTGCTCTAAATATTCATTTAAGTTGCGTGAGAATGACTAAGACCGTGTCTACAGCAGATTGGGTCTCTCAGGTGATGCTGTGCGGGTGTGATTTTGCAGTCGTGTGGCGTGCGATGCAGATTTCTTCCCTTTTCTGCTTCTAAAAGTGTAAAAGTGAAGTTCTTCCCTGTGTCTTCGTGATTGAAAATCCCTTTTTGGCGTATATGGGATTTTGCTTGATACACTCTAAAGTGAACTTGACCAGTGAAGCTGCGTGTGTGTTTCTTAATGCACGGCACAACACGGACCTTGCAGGGTGTACGGTGACTTGGCGACGGCGGCGTCTCCGTGGAAGACCTCGACCCTCAGACCCTTCAGCGCTGTGCCGTAGAGCCGGTACCTCACCAGGAAGGACCCGTCCCCTCTGTCCAGAGGTGGGGGGACGTGGATGCGGATGTGCTCCTTCTTGTCCAGGGAGCTTATCTTCACTTTAAATGTGTCTTTACCTGAACAGCACAGGTAAAGAGTTTATCTTCATGCAGTGCTGAGTGGACAGCAAACACTTCCATTAGGTTCTGTACAAAGGCACCGAGCCCTGATACACGACCACTTTCTGTTAGCTGACCAATCACACCCACTCATGGTGAAGCACAGCGGACGATCAAATGAGCAATGCAACTGTTTGGGGCTAAGTGAGACGTTCGTGATAAGTGTTCTGACATGTTCTCGTTGATGATAACACGAACAACCTAGCCAGCTACGTCTCTTCACAATATCATGGACATGTTGCCATATCAGACAGGGGTTAGCTTAAGAACGATGCAACAGGAGTTTAGTTAGCTGCTTGGGTGCTGCTATGTTTTACACAAGGATCAGCACACGCTACATGTGTAACCCTTCACCTGGAGACAAAGTCAGGTTTCCTCCCTCCGAGCTGACCGCCTGGATATGGAAGTGGCGGACCGGTAGCACCGTGTCGGGGCTCAGCCCCGGCCCCCAGATCAGACATCTCTCTGGACTGATTCCTTCACATTCACAAACCGCCAGGTTTATGCTAATAAACACGACTGCAATGAAAGACCTGCACAGCAGGCTGCTCTGAAAAGGCTTGACTAACTCCGCGCTACGCTCACACAACATGTTCCTCTTACTGCTAACCGCTTTACGTCTAAACTCACTATATACTGTATGTAAAGTTTGGATGGAAACTCCTATGCCGACATGTTGGCGGAGAGAAACACGCCCATTTCCCGGTGATGCTTTTAAAGGGCGTCGGAAATATAGGCCTCGGATTGTGAACGCATCACCAAAGATTCTCCATAACCGCCATACAGTATTGACATAAACAACTAGTCAAGTTCCACTTACTTATTTGTTGTGGAGCTTTCAACCATACCTCACAAAGTACTATAAAGCCTTATTTGTTAAAAAGAAGAAGAAGAAGAAGAAGAAGAAGAAGATGATGATGAAGAAGCTCCCCCCAAAAAGTGTGGTTGTTATTAGTCTTACGACATCACATTTAGTGTACTCTTCTTACTAGTATAAATTAAAAATTTCACATTAATCCTGGGCACCCATCATACTATCATATTGAGTATTGTTCCTGTCTGTACAGTCCTCGAGGGGTATTGTTGCATAAATGAAACCAGAGAGACTTATGATGATGGTGCAGCTCTTCTGTTTGGGTGGCCAACAGTAAATAGACTGGTTAGCACACTGGGAAAAATGAAAAAAGTACCAACTGCAGAAATAAAATAAATGATGCTTGGATTTAGGCTACACAACAAACACAGTTGTTTTTACATCTTTACTTCTTTCTTTATTCATTTTTTAAAAAATGATTTGATTGCTGCTGACTTGTATAAAAGATTACATGATAGGTAGTTGGACACTGTAAATAAAAATGTACCTTAATCCCTAGCAGTTGTCATAGCAACGTTACTGGGTAATTGGTCGTGGTGTGAGAGTGTTGAGTGATCAGAGAGAATCTTCAGTGACAAAAGCTGTGTTATTAGCACCAGGGACACTTGATTGTATTTTTGGTAGTTCTGTACCATCAGTAGTGTTCATAAAGTGGTTTGTGGTTTTGTGGAGTTAAGCAGCTGTGTAATAATTCAGAACATTAGTAAGAAAATATGTTTTCTGTTTTGTGTCCCAGCTTGTCCAGATTCGGCAGACAGGCATACTGTATCATTGGTGGAGGACCACACAGGACAATAAGGACATCAGAGGACGGAGCAGGGAGGTGATCCTTGATCATGTCATAGTTCACAAATCCTGAACTGTAGCTCCAGTCTGAAGACAAGACAAAAGAGAAAGACAATTGAATAATTTGCAGCTCAACATCTGAGAAATTTTGGATATCATTTTCACTTCCTCTCTAAAAACTAAGATGCCTCCTCTTTCTTTTATTTTATTCTACTCTAGTAGAGTACGAGGGATGCTCACAGGTGAAATGTGAACAGAAGTAAAAGCAGGGCTCTCTCAGCGATAAAAGATGGGACATTCAAAGAAGGAATTACATCTGTAATGACATTATCTGCTCAGTATTTGATCTCCAGGGAAAGATAAAGATTTCAGTTATGTCGATGAAGGCATTAATAAGAAGAAATATGAAACAATCTTTTTAACTTGTGCTTTCATCCACAGATATTCATCATGTCCTCCGAGGCAACTTAATAATGACATAGCTGATGAAAAGCAAGCAGTGCACTTCTTCAGATGAATAATGATCAAGGGCCGATGTATTTCTTTTCTGTGGGGAAGTAATGAGGATGCAAGAAGACCAAATACAAGTGCTGTTCAAGGCCTTCACAACAGAGATTATGTAACAATATTATGCTCATTAATTTCTGCTCACTTTAAGGATTATGCAAACGAAGACATGAGCGTTTTGCTAACACCCTGTTGGAGCTATCTCTATCCTCGGCCTGCAAGGATTTTCCTCCAGCTGAAGAGTCTTTGTTTGGTTTCTCACTTTGAATATTCAGCAGTGAAACCGTAGGACTGGGCTTTAAGATTTATTCAGTTTCATACAACCTGGCACTGCACTAATACTCACATGTACATGCAGTATATGTATATCCTCTATGGTATCCTGTATGGGAAAATGTTCTCACAGTACAGGCATCTCTCACTTTCTAATGTTCTAATGTTTAAATGTTTACTGATTTTAATGGGGTTTTTTCATTTCAATTCGTAAAAATACTGTTTGCAACTACAAAGATAGACATTAAATTTGAGAATTTTCCACACTGGCTGGCTCATTCTATTGCAAGAACCCTCTCTATCATTTGCCATGTTATGACCTTAGATGCCTTCATCCTCTCAGAAGGCTGCTTTTGTAAGTTCAGTCACATAGAATTTTTGGAAAGGTGAAGCATTCATAATCATGTAATAGATATTTTACGAATCCTGACTGAACTGTGACACCTTGAGAGAACTTACTTACTTGTAACAATACTCTATATTTCAATATACTAAAGACAGCATTGCCTGTGTCCCATGTTAATGTACTGTGTTTTTATCAGTTAGGACCACATACGGTACAGTCTGTTGCTTCTTTGTTCAGAGATTTTAGAATATTTTTTCCATTATAAGGAACACTTTCTGTTGAAACAGCCACACCGGTTCTGCATGATAACACAGGATGCACCCTCAATACATGGGGCAGCTTCGATCGAGTGGAAGCCCTTTAGTCGCCCTGCTGTTAGGTCCATATATGAAGAAATACTTTCGTACCCTGTGGAGGTTTGTCCAGTGTAAACCAGAGCTTGACTTTGTCAGGGTGATTCTTCTTCACCTCCTCCAGCTCCTCCCTCAGTAGGATATCCTTCTCATTCTGAGAGAGAGCGAGTGAAAGAGATGTTATTTCTCCAGAGTGTTTCCAGTTTGTGTACAGCAATACTCTTCAACAATAAGGCGCGAGAAAGGATATCCCACAGCAATATGCCGCATAGTGCTGACCTGGTTGGCAAATATCAGAGAGCACTTGGTGTTGTCAGTGGGGTCTGCAGTGATCCTGCGAATTAACTGCAGCATAGGAGTGATACCTGTGATGGAAAAAGACAAAGGTTGGTCTCAAGGGATGATTTATATCTGACTGAGGGAAAGAAATGGGAGCAAAATGGAGTCTTTTCTCATTTTTCAATAAAGTTATATTGTCAACAGTGGGGCTGCAAACAAAGTACTGTATCATCACATGGTCCTAGAAGTAGAACTCCTACCCCACTTTGCATGGAACTGAAGTGTTATGAGAGAGAAAATCTACAATGACACATTTACAGAACTGTTTCCCTATCTCGAACACAACAGGCAGGACATTTCATTCTGCAGATTTACTGAATAAAGTACAGATATTACTGCAACAACAGGGTAATTCATAAGAGTAAAATAAAAATGTAAATGAACCTGTTCCTCCAGAGATCATTCCAATGTGCTTAAATTTCCTAACTTTGGGCTCTGACTTCTTGTCCGGTCGGATGGAGAACTGACCTTAAGGGAAGAGAGGAAGTCTCAGTGTTTCAGCAGTGAGACTTACATTGTACAACAGTGACACCTGCTGGTGATAGAAAGCAACCACAGTGCAAGTTTACAACGTGCTAATCTAACAACAGTAAATATAGTGTACAAATACATAGAATGCTTTTACTCTTTTTTTGTTTTTCCACTTTTCTCACATACCTTTTCCCTTATACACCAGCAGTCCATTGGGTCCTCTAAAATCCATGACGTCCCCAATAGCCATGTTGTCCAGGTACTGAGACATCTTCCCTCCCTCTGGAAAGGAGGGATGACAGTTCTTGTAGTACACCTGGAGAGGGCGCAAGAAGAACCCAATCACTTTGGTGATTCATTAGATCTGCTATTACCTTCTAATTGGCTTAAAGTAAAAGCCATTAAAATGACACGGCAGGTTTGAGGGACCCGGAGACTAAGGGACAAGCAGCCTCTAATATGTCAAAGAATTCACTTCAACCATTTGTCCTATGGACCAAACTACAGCATGGTGGTGTGTTTGTGTTACAGTTGTGTTAATTACCTTTACCACGAGGTCAACAAAGCCCTGGTCTTCATCACTGGAAACAGGAGTGTAGGCTCTGACCACCAGACTGCCGTTCACCTTGGCTGACAGGTACACATGCTGACCTGGGGGGAAACATTGAAGCAGGAGATGCATAAAGACTGTGTTCTGATGACAGTAAAGTGCATTCGAGCTCCTTTAACAAATGATCTCCCTTCCATGGCGTTCTCTTCAAATACTTATTCCCTCTATTTTGTGCTGCAATTTTTGACTTTTTAATATCCTTAATCCAACACATTTACTCTAAAATGATCACTGAATCACACACTCTGAAGAAGCACAGACACAGCTAAACAAAAATCTCGTGTTCTCATTCATAGCTGCATTCCAAGACCTCTTGAATCCAAGATCCAGACGGACAGAATAATTAGAATTAATACTGTGCTGCTCTGATATGAGTGCTCAAGATACAAAAAGTCACTCTGAAAAGTCTCAAATGACTGGTAGAAAAGCCCTCTAATATTTTTTTTTCCAAAATGTATTCGAGAGTTTCATTGAAGAAGAGAAGACAAGTTACGGTACCTACTGGAAGTCCAAGGATATGAACTGCAGATGGAAGGCCAAATCGAAACTTCTTTGTGTCATGACTGATTTCCTGTATAAGGACACAAGTGCAGCTTGGAAATAGTAAATACTATATCCTCTGTTCCTGTCTGTACTTACTGTCCTAAAGGTTCTTTAAGGGTTATTTTTTTACCACTTTACAAAAACTTTCCTCACCATCAATTTCCTGTTGGGACATTTTTCCAGTCCTCTTAAAATATTGTCTTTGTCTTAGAATTGCACGTATAATGCTGCCAAACTCACAATGGACAATTTAAGTCTAGAAGGATCAAAATCAATGCAACAAAGGCAAAGACACTCTCTTTTCAGTTCTACAATTTTTTCTTGCCAAACATGTTTTAGTGTTTATCAGTGCAATGAGGGAGTGAGGCATTTGGTACAAACACAAAGTAGAAAGAAAATTGAGTATGAATGTGAATGCTGGCCTCATTTTCTGCACTTTCTTCAGTTATTGTTCCTCTTTACGTTGAATTCACATCACCTACATATGGCGTAAGATGAAATTAAGCTGTTTTAAATGTGAGTGTGATTACATGAATGATATAATGAAAGCCTACAGAGGACGCGTTACCTGTTTGTCTATAAGGGGAAGTGAATATTTGACCATAGGGTCCTGCAGAGTGATAGGTTGCTTTGTCTTCTTCTCTCCTGCAGAGACTTGCAGCAGGAAGTACAGCACTGTCACTACCACCACACATACAGCCACCACTGCTGGGATCACCTGAGAGACGTGGATAGTATGGACACTTAAGTTGCACCAAAATAACCGTCGAGGTTCTAGTTTTACACATAAATTTCCCAGCACAACACTTTTAACATACACTATGAGTGACTGACACCACGCCAATGATAAATTACAAAGCAGAGCAGATTCATTAAAACCTCTGGGTCTGAGTAAGATCGAGCAGTTCTTCAAGAATGTAGCAACTTTCAGGTGCTGAAAAAGATGAAGAGGGGTTATTAAAAATTGAAATAAAGTCTGAGTCAATTCTCACCAAGTTCTGATCCATAGTTTCCAAAGTGTGTCAGAGCCACTGTCTTGTCATACAGCCTGTGAGACCAGCATTTGTAGAGTTAAGGCAATGGTCCTGTAGCCTTCACTGTCTCCCTCTTTCTCTCTCTCTCTCTCTCTCTCTCTCACACACACACACACACACACACACACACACACAGAGAGTAAAGGGCCTCTCAAGGGGCGTGGCTTTCCGCTGGGGGAAAGGTAACACAAGGTCCAAAGCACCAATAGAAAGGCGGCTCTTATCATGGCACTACATAGTACAGAGGTGGTGTACAGGCAGTGAGGAGCAGAGCCTTGACATCACACCACTGAGGGAGGGGAGGAGAGACACTCAAATTACATGAACTCCAGAGCTGTTGCTAAGAGCAAATTGTTTATTCATGACAGAGAGGAAATTCACCTTGCATTTTCATAGCTGGTTAAGGTCAGATAATCTTTAAACACTTTGCACTGGAATATAATTTTTTAAAAAAACATGGCAGAAGTCTGTCCTCAAGTAAATCATTAACTCTGAGTTAATGAGACTGTGATTTCAATGTGCCATAATAATCAGTGAAAATTTCAGATGTACCTTTAGTAAAAGGGGTGATCATATAAACTAATGGCCTATAACAAATGAGGCCAAAATAGCTCTATATTAATGATAAACTCATACAGACAGGAAAAAAAAAAAAGATGATGTAAAAATAGAGTACTTTTTTGAACAATTTTTGTATGTAAGTATCAAAAGCAATTAATGCAGAAAAGGGCTCCTTAGGTGGTTTAAATAATTCATATTTCATCATCAGATTGTTGTTACTGTTGAATTTATTTGTATTTTGATATGCATTTTAAAACTGTAGTTGGTTGAGACTGAGCTAATTTTTAGTTGCAGTAACAAATGCAGTCAAACCGTGAAGAGAAGAACGGGTCTCTGAAGTGAATTGGGGTAAAAGTGTAAAGTAGCATGAAACAGAAATGCTCAAGTAAATTCCAAGTAACTCAAAAATGTGCTTAAAGACAGTAAAAGTACTTAGTTACATTCTGGTACTGTAGAGAAGATAGTGATTTGGGAAGGTTGTAGAATAGCCCACCCTAAAGCAAGTAGCATGGCTAAAAATAGGATGGCAAATTGACATTGGGCTAACATTTGGTATTTTGTGTCACAATAACCAACAAACTATGAGCTACAATAAGTAAGCTGTGCAGTACACACCTCTGGTCACACTTTAACACCATGTGCTGCGGTTAAAGAGTGTTAGCAAGTGAGCAGAGAAGTGGAAATACCTAAAAATAACAAATAAATTGTGTCAATGTCCAACTTCCTCCTCTGCATGTGGTATCACAGTGAATGCAAACTTACAGAAATTTGCTTCTTACCAAAACAAATGAAATTTTCCCTTTATCTGAGGCTCCAGCTTTTCATTGACTATAACAATATGTGTCACAAACTGTGAATCTTGCTCAGCCTTTATAAAATAAACAAAAAATAAAGTCAGCAAGGCCACATTTTCATCCCACAACACTTTGGTGATGTACCTTCAGTAAAGCCTCATCTGACCTCAGTCACCAATGTAACGCCAGCGTAATTCCACATTTACACACATTGAAATGTCTGTCCATAGGCCTCCATCTAGCAGGTTACCACACTGTCCCTGAGGATTGTCCACTATAATCTTCATCAACTGAGCTCTGCAGTCTGGGATCCTCCAGAGTATTCTGGTCCATGTCAACCTGGTCAGAAAGGGCCCTGCTGCTGGACTGCTGCACGTATGGGTATGCTACATCCCAGTTCACTGAAACACAAAGAATGCTGTAAAGAATACTGTTCAACGATTAAGTCAAGAATGGGTAGATCAGGACAAAAATGGGTAAAGTTGGATAGTCTACCATTAAGTGGAGGCACACTGTACATTATCCCCCTTTTTACACCTGCATTAATATAAACTACCTTGAGTCTAATTCTCCTTTTATGTCATGATCTTCAAAAATATTGACTCCTTGGTTCCAACCAACAATGAGCCTCAATCACCAATAACTTGTTTTTTATGCCTATATCAAGTTGCATTTTTTTAATTTATTTTTTTTTATAGAAAAAAAATCAATATTGCATTTGAGCAGTTCAGCTGAGCCTGTGATACTAACTGCCCCACTGTAACCGTACATTTCTTCAAATACAGGAGAGCAAGACCTTTTGTCAAGATAATGACCATCAAGTCCATCAATGCCACTCTCCTTTCAGCTACTGTCAAAGGGCCCCTGAGCAAGGCACTGATTCCCAGCTACTGCAGTGGTCAACACAACAATAATTTACAATAAGATGAAACCAGCCATATATATACAATGAATACCAATATTATATGCAAAGCTGTCAGTACACAACATGACGACCGCATATATCCTCATATGTGTAATATACATAAAATCTTTAACCCTTTCTTACAGCCAAAAAATTTAAAGTTAACTCAAACAATTTTGCAACTTCTTCCACTGACTTCACTTTCAGTTTCTGTAAACGGTCAGTAGAGGGAGCCCTGTACCAACAAAAACACATGTGCTTTTATACTGTATGGATTTTTACAGAGGAGAAGCCAAGAGTTGTTGAAAATTAAAATTGTATATACGGATGGTCACTTCCCTGTGGCATGTAAAAAAATTACTTTCATATCACATACGGTATAAATCAAAAGGTCACATTGTGCTTTTCATTGAGGATGGTGGTGGGAGAACTAATGTGTATTCAACTATCACAGCTGCACTTTAAAGGGTCCAAATCAGACACTTATTTACAATACATCAAAACTAAAAGCCTGCAGTCATTAAGTCTAAGCTGTGGTTCTTAACTTGATATGTTAGACCTCTCTAGGTCACAACCGTCTTATTTATTCACAAGATAAATCTTAGCGTTTGTGTGACAGTTGGAAACAAATTTGCTCATTACTGGATCACAAAATAGGACTTTTGTTATAATCTGTAGATATATGCAACCTGTCTTGTAAAAAAAAAAAGGTTATGTCATAAATGGAGCGATAAATAAAAAAGGCTGGTTCCCATGGTTTCAGGGTATGTACGAGTGTCTTATATCCACAGTAACTTGTTAAATGACCATATAATGGCAGTGAGACAATATTTCTTTGGAGTTGAAAGTCATTATAAAAAGGAATTAGAGTGAAATAATACCATGTTTTGGGGGAAACACATGAGCTGTGTGACCATAACAGCAGGCATCTTGCTGCATCATGTGATATTCATCTCTGCCTGGATGTCCAGTGTGTGTTGTGTTCACTGGCATTCCGACAGGCTGCTAAGACACAGAGCGATTGTGTCTCTTTGGCTTGTGGCCCTTTTTTTACTACCACCTTCGGTCTTGATTTAAAACATATAAAATAAATTGAGAGAAATCCAAATCAAACATAAGCACTGTGCATGTGTGTGCAAATGAAAACAAGTTAACTTATTCTGGTTGAAGCAATTCTAATAGTTTAATATGCACTTAGAGCTGTGGCCCAATCTGTAATCTATTTTTTCTGATTTTGTATTTATTTTTTTTGTATTTATTTTACAAAACATTTACCCATTATGTGTTTCCAGAATACAAAAGTGTAAATTTCCCCACTATATACAGTAGTGACCTCAACAGGTCCACTGTAGTGTTGATAGAATGCACATGACTTTCTGCTAACAATCCCACAATGCATAATAAAGTGTCCACTGTCGAGGGAGTAGTGAATGAGTGATTTCAGACACAGTGAGGGACTTGGTGAAAGCTGTGTGCCTCTGGAATGAAAACACATCTCTGTGTTCTGCTCGGAACATTCAGGAGATTTAATGATCCTGTGTGGCTGATAATAATACTTGTACCTGTACTAGCACAGGTCTTCAGAGCTGACATTGTACTTGTATAGACTGCATATATCTAAACTAGGTGTTGCGTGGATGTAACACAGCTGGCTCGTATATAGGCTAACGTCAAACAGTCAGACGGGAAGATTTTCAGACGTGATTACATCATGTAATATCCAGAACAAGGGGGCCTCTATGTGCTCTGAAATTGTGTAAGTACACAGCAGCAATTTTATTCTCAAGTTCCTTTTTAAAAAAAAAATATTAATGTTACCTTTTTATACTAACAGTGCTTTTTTTCTTTTTACATGAATCTAGTAAGTATCTGTAATTTACTTATTCTATCTGCAAACTTACTGACACAAAATGTGTGTTTCAGTGTAAAACAGCAGAGAACAGAATAAAACACTGGGGGAAGACTGACTTTTTCAGTAGACACTGAAAAAAATGCTACTCTTGTTATGTGGAAACCCCACCAGACAATGTAACCCAGTTTGAGCCCTTATTTAAAGAGTATAAAGAAATGCAGATTAATAATAAATCACTGTGGAGTAAATGAGTAGTAGAAGAGCCTGACAGAGTAGGAAAAAAAGGTGGCCTGGTCTTTCTCTGCATGAATTACATTAACAAACATCAGCCTGTTGAAGGATTTTCTCTCTGGAAGGGATAAAGATGATGTTTTCCTTCTGAGTGGTTATTTTATGTGTTCCTCATGAGCGTGTGTGCACACCATGGAGATGGAGGTGCAGATTAGAGTGCCCAGTGGGTGTGGTAGATGATCTCAAATAAAAGGTTTTTGCAAGCAGAGCTTGGTGTTTTTGAAAAGAGGAAACTCAAAACTGATATCTTGTGCCAAGGTTCTTGTTCTTCTTCTTCTTTTTTTTTTTTTTTTTTTTACAGTTGAAAACCTTAACAACTAGAAAAGTCTTCAGCACTTTTTCTCAACCTGAATTATATTACTGTGAAGGCAGAGAAGCATTTGAATCAGCATCTCAAAATAGATGAAAATGCAGGTGATGACACAGCTCTACAATGTGTTAGCTCAGCAATAGAAGTGCGATTTTTTTCCCCATGGAGACGAGGTCTGAGTTATACTTCTGTATCATTACCATTATCATGGAACAGCTTGCACTCGTTTCTGAGCAAACACCGAGATAATGACACAAGAGAGAAAAAAGAAACAATATAATCTGCATTAAAATAAAAAAAAGACAAATGACCTGAACAGACGGAACTTGTTGCTCAAAGTAAAATGACTCTGGTACTGATACATTAATAGACAGTTACGTTCAAATCAGACTGTGGGATGTTGTGACTGTGGGGCATCTCCCTGGGATCATGTGTGTCATTCTGCTGTTAATACATTGTTGCAGGCTCTGCATGTCTCATTTGTGACTCCAGTGTTACATGTCACATTGCCACTCTAAATGCCATTTAGGCTGCTTTGTTGGGCTCCTAAGACCAGTGGTGGACAGGTCTGCTAAAGCTGAGACAAACTGAGCCACTGTTTGTCTCAAGTAATTGCTTGTCTGCTTTTCATTATTGTTTTGTTGTTGGGTGAAGGAGAGAGATCATGAGACACAGAGAATGTTGGGGTTTTTTTTAAGCCTAATTCACTTGGGAAGTTGACCATATTGCTTACCATTGGGTGCTGTTGTGTACCAACCATACACAACTGTGCACCACAGACACACCGCAGCAGCTGAATTTTCAGCGCCTTGCTTACAGACTTGGGATTCTCATCACTGCCCTCTTTTTTTCTACAGCTGCAAATCTCAGGTCAACACATGAAAGAGAGTGTAAAGATGTAACAAACCCCAACCGTATGATGCTGTGTGTTGCTGGTGACTTCTCCAAATGTCTCCCTGACCCTCTGCACCAGGTCTGCCTTCATCATGGTGGAGATCTGCAGGAAAATAGGAGAGGCAGTTTGTTTAGAGGCCAGACTTTGCATTTCATTAGTCTTAATTTCTTTCAGGTTTTCCAACCTTAATTTCAATATAGTTAATACTGAGTCTGGGTTTGATGTTTGTAAACTGGGTTTCGTGTACTCTTTGCTTGTACTGTATTTGTAGCATGTTTGGCAGGACTGATTCACTAGCGTTCACACACATCAAACACGTTTACTATGCAAATACCTGCATGGCTGATGAATGTTAGCGTAGCCCTGAAGCCTCTGTGGGTGATGCTGCTGTCTGATTTGAACTGAAGCACCATGAGGTTGTGGTAGGACAAGACCGGGGGGGGGATGCTGCCGCCACACAGCAACGCTACACAAAAACACGACAAAATGAACTGCAACTGTGGGTACTGCTATATTATTTTGGAATCTGGAAAGAATGCAACAAAGACAGATGAGAAAGGTGAGACCGGGAGGCAGACAATAAAGAGGAACAGACAGAATGAAAGCTGTTCCTGCCATCCAGTTCACCTGTCCTACCTATCTCCTCTGTTTGTTCCACATCTCCGAGGACGGTGAGGGAGTCGTACATGCATCTGTCTGACTCTTCCAGCTCAAAGTCTGCAAAATCAAGCTGAGACACAACACGATAACCAGCCTTTGATTACTCATCCGTTTGTAACACAACTATGTGATGCTGTTACTTTTACAAGTTTAGTATCACCTTAACAACATGACCCTGTGGAGCATAGATGACCCAGCGGAGTACACAGTCATTACTGTGGGATTGTGGGTAATTCGGGCTATGGACAACAGTCTGATCTTCAACAAGGACAACTGTCCCACATCCTGATTGCACACAAAGACACAATTATTACACTACTCATACAAAACACACACACACACACACACACACGGTCATCTGCAGAATAAAAGACATATTATTAGCAGATGGGTTCATCCTCTCCACCACCCAGTACAGATCTGTTTGTGTGTGTCTTGCAGCTCATTATTATGTTAGGGGACATCTGCCTGCACGCCTCTCAGGTTGCTACGAGATCCACAATCGACAGACACAGCAGAGGGTGACACTGTGTACACACTAACACACTATACAGTATGTACATACATTCTAAGCTAAATGAAGGGCACACAGAGTGTGTATCAGCCTGCCATGCTGTACTGTACCTGGCATTACATACACAGATATAGTGTATTTGCCTGTGTTTGTGTGTCTTTGTATTGTGTGCTCGGTTTCCCACCAGGATCAGGTTGTCCCTGGACAGCACGATGCCTAATGACAAAGCCGCTCCCTGCTTTGCTAATGTCAGAGGAGAAGAGAAGTGTTGCATTCTGGGAAAGACTTAGAAGCACTGGGGTGTGTAGGACACTTCCACAGAACATCCCTGTAAAAACAAAACAATGAAATAAACAAATGAGGATAAAATATCCTTCCATTCAGTATGTGATGTCCTCTGTGGGCATATCTGTAGCATTTTGATAAGAATAGAGCAGCCTGTACAGAGATAGACAGAGAAAAACAAATGTACCACTCAAACAGGTAACTATTATAGTGTATAAGTTACCTATTTGAGAACATTAACATACTTGTTTACTCTATGAAATGTCATGCACAGACGCTAGAGTCTGCACAATGTGACTTATGCAGAAAATATTACCACAGTGCAACAACCTACATGATGTGAAAAAAACCCTTTGTTTGTTGGTACATGTATTTTCCCTTTCAACAAGTGCAGAATAGTTGCCTCCCTGCCCTCAGTGTTTTTTGTTTTGATATCTTTGATATTGATATAAATCCTCTCAGGCCACCATCTGAAAGAAAGCAAATAAGTGTATTTCCCAAAATGTTTTCCCAAAACTATTACTAGCACATTTCCATGGCTCTAAAGTGATCCTGTCCCTGATTACATGATCAAACCCTTCATGTCCATGTGTGTGTTTGATTCTCACCAACAGGCCTGTGGGTCCCTGCTGACACGGTGAGTCGGTCGTGGCGACAGAAGGAGTCGTTCTCCAGATCAAAATGCTCAAACTCCAACAGAATACTATAACCTGGAGGAGCACTGATGCTCCACACACACAACCTGAGGAGAAAACACACAACAGCACTACTCAACAATCTAATTCTGAACCAAAAATCTAATATATTTATATATACAAAGAGCAAATAGAATTTTCTTTAAATGAAAGTAATGAGGGTTGTCACTGCAAATAATAATGTTTTTTACGGTGTTTGAACATTTTGTTTTAACATCTATTTTTCCCTCTTTGTACTGTCACTCACTCGTTGTTGTTATAGTGATCACCAGGGAGGGTGGGGTTTCTGATTACTCCCTCACTGTCATTTACAGGCCCATCTCTAACGCTGCAGAGTCCTGACACACACACACACACACAGTACTGTGTGCATCAAAGGAGCATGTGCATTATGAAATATAGATGAATGAGAGATGGTGTAATTAAAGGAAAAACAACTCACTCAATAAAGTCATTCCCTGCTGCTGCTGCTGATCAGCTAAAACAAACACAGAAAGATGAAGAGAAAAATATGAACAAAGAATAAAATCTCTCAAATTTACATCATTATATAAACGATTTCATAGTGTGACTGTGTACACACAGGTGTATTGTATTTTCACCTATCTAAAAGATACTTTCATGACCTATTACCATATTCTGTACTGTTTTGACCATCTGTACTGCAACAAATGGTCGCCGATCCTGAGATGTTTTTCTGCTCACCACAGTTGTAAAGAGTGGCTTTCTGAGTTACTGTATCCTTTCAGTGAGCTCCAACCAGTCTAGTCATTCTCCTGTGACCTAATCCTCAACAAGGTGTTTGCTCTCAGAACTGCTGCTTGTCTGGCACCAATCATCATTCAACATTTGGCGTTCTCAGAGTCACACCAAGGAGATCACATTTTTCCCCATTCTTATGTTTGATGTGAGCAAGACCTGAAGCTCCTGACCTGTATTTGCAGGATTTTGAGCACTGCAATGCTGCCATGTGATTGGCTGATTAAGTTATGTTCTATGACCACGCATGGGCACAGGTGCTCTTAATAAAGATTTCAGCTAGTGTACATTATTTTCTTGTGCTACTTTGGCAAACTTTGAGGTATTATTATTTATTGATTTTATTAGGTATACAAGTATGATGCATAATCTGTATTTTAGCATATTATATCATATCATGAGAGGTTGGTGATATTGTAAAGGTTAGGTGAGCAAGCAGGAAAAAGTTATTTACTGTATATTTCCTCTTACTTTAGCCACTGTTGTTAATGAGTCCTTGAGCAAGACACCAAGTCCTCAACTGCCCTAAAAAAAGCTGCTCAGTATTGACCAGCTGACAGCAGTTTTCCTTTGCATCTCTGAGTGCAAATTTAAAGCTCTTCTGATTAAATGTTAACAACAGATCAAATAACTATGTACAGTGCGAGAGGGGTCTCTCTTAGTGACAGAGTCAGAGAATTATCAAGAGACTCTGAGGTTCCCCCCTGATTTATGGTGCAGTGAAAGAGCTTACCCTTAGCTAACCCTAACCCTAATAATGAATGATAAAGTTAAAAAAAAACAACAAAAACCCCAATTATTGTAGGTTTAAGATCAGGATAAAAATGTAGGACAACTTCAGATAGGCTGTCAAATAGAAGTTTAGGAAAGATCGATACAAGTTAAGTTGTTTACATGTGGCATGTCAGAAGACAATGGAACCTGAACCCTGACCTTAGCCTAACCCTAAAACTAACATAGCCCACACATTCACTAACTTGAACGGGTCACTTGATAGTGAGTTTGTATTAGCATTGGATTACCCCACACTGTGGTCTTGTAATCCAGCATGCATTTCATAAACTAGATAGACTCTGGCTACACATGGTTGAAAAACAACAGATACACAATCATTATCTTCTTTTTAGAATATGTTTAATGGCTAATGGACTCATTTATAAAGTGCTTTTGTGGTCTTAACTAACCTCAAAGCATGTCTCATGCAGACTGGAGGAGCCGGCACTCCACCAACCTTGCAATTAGTGGATGGCCCACTCTGCCTCCTGAGGCACTGTTAATGAAATCACTCACTCAGAAGTCTGAGAGACAATCTTACTCACCCTCTCGCAGTTTATGTTTGATCCAGGGCAGAAGCAGCCTGACATCAGTGAATATCCCTGGAGATCCTCTTCTGGAGGGGGGTCGGCTACTGTTGTTTCCCCAGCTCCGACCACATCCCTTACCCCAGGAAGTTACGCCCAGCACCACCCAGTGACCTACGCCTGACCCTGCTGGACATACCAGAGGACCTCCGGAGTCCCCCTGAAGGGAGGATGAAGGCGGGAATGAGTTAGAAAAGAAAAAAAACAGGAAAAAATGAATTAAAGCGATGAAATAATAGCATGTATAAGTTATGCATCACTGCTCTTGAGCTAAATGGAATGCAGCCTAAAGGGAAAAAATACAGCAGACATAAGAGATTATTTTTCTACCTGACAGGCATCTCTCCCTCCTCTCTCTGGCCCGGCACACAGAACTGTTAGGGCTGGCTGACGTTGGCCTGGTCCTTGGTTCAGAACTGAACTTTTGACAGTCTGGAGGACATACTTGCACTTTGCTGGATCTACTAAGTCCAGCTGGACCTCTCTCAGTAACGCAGGAAGACGACCCCCTAGAAAACAACAGGATAGATTACAGTTTTAAGTAAGTATTAAGTATTACTTATTTGGTTGGTGTAAAAAAAACCAACATACTTTCCTTAATCCTGCCCCATCCACCCACAATGCAGCTGGTTTGAGGGAGGATTTTCTCATCAGGCAAAGGTAAACATATTGGCTGGACACGTAGACCTGTTGTAAAAGTCATGTATCAGTGACTTAATAAAGTGTGAAGGATGTCAACACCTTTCCATTACTTGATCATCAGAATGGAAACCTGCCCAGTTGAATGTGCTGATCCAACTCCACCAAAGCTATGTCATGGCTCATTGGCAAAGCATGATGGTACTTCTCATGCACTGAGACCGCCTTGACTCGAAAGACCTGCTCCTCTTCGTCATCCACTCTGCGGTCAAACTCTCCCACTGCCACTCCCACACCGCTGAGGAACTCTCTGGACAGAGGAGGAGAGTATGCAGTTCATATCAATCTGATGCTCATACATACAAAAGTGGCACATTTGGTGCATAAGTATGCATTACTTTGACAGTGATGTGAAACAGTGTGCTGCAGTCAGTATCCAGCGGTCGGTCAGGATGGCCCCTCCACAGAAATGGGAGCCCCTGAACCGTAGGGAAACCTATGACAGCATAATAAGCCGTTATATTTACAGACACATACAGTAAAGAGCTTGATGCAGAGGATGTATCTGGATGCAAGTATTTTTCTAACAGTTCAGCACCAGTGGGAATAATGATGCTCTACTCCTTAAAAGGACATCTTCCTCATAGCTTTCATCAACTCTAATGACACTGTAATTTAGCTCAGCTGTAGTGCAACATGAAAAGTTGAAGATAGGCAGTCATGTTCATATGCTAACGGGAGAACTAAAAACGAGCAACTAGCATCTAACGTTTAGCATGTTAGCATTAAATAGCAGGCTAACAAGCTAGCATTCCTCTTTTGGCATTTGCTTCATTTGCTTTGTGAAAACCAGCCTCACAAAAATGACCAGATTTAGTCTTTCAGTTCTAGAAATAGATGAATTATCATGTAAAATACTCTTAAAATGTATATCATGAACAGATACATAAGAAAAAAAAACATGCAATGTAGCTGAATGCACGTAAGATATTGAGGTGAAATGTCCCTTGCCCCAATAATAATAATTTTAAATTTTATATTTACATGTTAGGCCTTAGCTTCCCTCAAAGAGAGGGAAGTGATATACTGCAATTGAATGTGTATTTTGAATACTTTGAGTGCAGAGAGTAAGTCATTTTTCATTCGAACAGTGGTGATACAGTACGAGGTTGTTGGTTTTTTTAGCCTGTAGCTAAATCCTTTTTCTCTGGTGCTCAGGAATTGACAGTTGCCAGGGAGAGCAACAGTTTGCATATTTATGGTGAGTAGAGTAGAGAGAGAGTAGAGTGTTCAATTTGCGTGAGTACTGACATTCATCAGTGCTGAACAGGCAGAGAAACCAAAGCAGAACATTCAAAGAAGACACTGTCACCATACACACACTCTTATGGAGGAGCAAAAACACCACAGGCAGTGAGGATTCAGCAAGAAAACATAGAAGGAAAGAATTAAAGAATGGTAGACCGCTGACCAGCCATGGGTGCGATCCATATGCGGCCTCAGTCCCTCCAACCACCCTCAGAGATTGAACCATCAGGCTCCACACCTGAGGAACTCCACACTTTGAAGCTGACAGGATGAAAACACTTGTCAAACTTCTCACATTTATTCTGTTCGGTGCATCATCTCGACTGCATGCAGGTATCCAGTAAAGACAAGTGAGGTTGTATCTGCCTTCTGTAACTTACCTTGGTGAGCAGCGTGGATGGCAGGGTTTAGCCAAAACCAGAGAGAGAGCAGAGCAGCAGCGGTCCTCATCACTGACACACACATCAAGGCAGAGTGATTTACAGGCCTGATGTGTGTGTGAGGAGATATTCACTAACGAGCCGGTAAACCCTGGCGGCAGACTCAAACGTCTGTCGTGAAATGGACTGCAGAGCCTACTCAATGAAAGTGCACCCTCAAGGTCAACCGAGGGGTGGTGTGTAAAGTTGTGCCAACCACAAAGAAACAAATATCCCAGCCACTGTAAACTAGTTTAAAAGGAGAACAGTTACAAAATGCAGACAAAGACCCAAGGGAGGCTGGTTGTTAGTGTTGCGTATGTGAACACAAGTGCTGACGCAGATGCACAAAGAGAGGAAAAGCAAAGTTTTAGATTTAAAAAAAAAAACAACAAAATGTGGTTGTGCATTTATGTTCTTTGATGTCTAAGTAAAAGGAATACGTCTACCTACTGGATCGATAAAACATGATAATCCATTCCAGAGAATGATTTCATTCTCAGTGCTCTTTGCTTTCAGGCATTAGGTTTACAGCACTTACTGTTAACCTGAGCCAAAGAGCTCATTGTGAGAGCCTGAAAACAGCAGACAATCAGTGGCAGCGTGACCTTTGAGGCAAAGCTTTATAAGATGTGGTACAGGAAACAGAGCCAGCTCCTCGTTCATTTTATGATGATGGAAGCAGTCTGTCTGTGCAAAGACCACGACATGAGTCAGACATTGGGCCGAAGCTGGGGTGCAACAGATCTGACCACATACTGTACATTGGAAAACTTACCTAACAGAAGGTCTGTGTAAAGCAGTGGTGCGTTACTGCGATGTGACTTTTAAAAAACATTTCTGCAACCGATGCCTCAATATGTGACCTGCTCCTTCCATGAACACAAAATGTCGGGAGAAAAGCCCAGAGAGTTTATTTTGCCCTTTTGACACAGAACAATAGATAAGCTCCTGCAACTGTGTGTCTGCTTTGTGGAGCAAAGCGCGTGGTGGAGGGAGCAGGAAGTGGATGCTGAGATTTACCAACAAAATCCTTGTTTCTGGTCCAAAAGGGGGGAATTTCAATACTCTCACTCTTCAGTGTCATGTTGTACAGAGTTGATTTGGCACTTACTGAGTGGGGCCAGCGATTTGGTGCTTCTTGCATTCTGTACGTCCTTAAGAGGCAACAAACCAGTACTTCTCCTTTAATATTTGAACTACATTTTTGCTGCTAACACATACTTGTAATGCAGTATTTTCACAGTACCAATCAAAGAACCAATATAGATAAGGATTTAATACTTATTGCATTACCATTGTTAATGTAAATTACTGCAGCTTTCTGTATCTGTGCTATTAATTTGCTGTCTGTTCATCGATTTATACGTGTAGTGTGCTCCTGTGTGAGTGAGTACGTGTGTGTTTTCTGCCTCAGGGCTCCCACTCTAAACCCTCTAAGCTCCTGGTTCCTGTTTATGCAGCCCAGTGGCCCTGGCCCCACTGGGTGTGCACGGCTGGTTGTGACTCAGTGTTTGGCATGGTTGCTGAGCCACAGTTGCCATGCGGCTGTTGCCAGGTGTTTCAGAGAGGAGCATGAAGTAATGAGGGCTCCCATCACCGTACGACTGTGTCTGTTGGTCTATAAAAATCAATGGAAACATGAAGAGAGGCCGGCTGTCAACAGATCAGAGTCATTGCCTATTGTCTCATTGTATCATCTGTGCGTTTCTGGAAAGCTGCACACTGCACACTTTCTCTTGTTAAACTTTTTTTTCCTGATATGTGGGCTTCCTGGTCCTGGGTGAATTTCTGCCAAGATCAGAAAAAAAAATAGATAAATAAGAGTTATATAAAACCAACAATCAACCGGATTTTAAAATGTCACTGAAGATCAAACGTCACAAAAAGATGTCAAAATGTCACTTCTGGTACTCACATTGAAACAAACAGGGAGGGAAGGAAAACATTAAATTAACATTAAAAATGTTTGCAAAGAAATGTAATGTGCTGTGCAATGGGGTGAGATGCCAATTAAGAAAAATAAATTTTGTTCATAATTAAAACTCCACAGGGCACTTTTAAGATTTTATACCTTTATGTTTATGTTATGCAAGACCTTTGTGCAGCCGTTTCGACACTACCCACAATGTATTTCAATTTTGCAATCTCCTCCAGTGTGGTAAAATTAAGAAATGCCCATTTTTACTCCAAATTGTGACGCAAAGCCAAAATTATGAAATACTTATAAAATATATAAATATAAAATAATGTAGACCAAACCTAATTTAAAAGAACAGGACTTTCCTGCTTTGTTGGCCCTTGTTCCTCATGCCTCTTCACTTGTAGTGAGAAACAAGAACTTCTCCAGTGTGAAACAATATCCAGACACAATCTCCAGCTTCATTTTTCATAGCAACCAGAGTCAAGTGAGGGCAACAGATCAGACACAGCAGTGTTTTTGTGAACCAGTAATCATGTTACCTGTGCCTGTATGGGCTTACACAGTCAAAAGGCATCCATCTGATCTTCCCTAGCTTTTATGTGAAAAGAGCTCTCTAAGCGACCTGCCCCAATTATATCCACTTTCGACATCACAAGATCAGCATGTGCAGAACTTGTAGGTTACTGTGGCATGGAACTGATAATCTTCGTCAGGGGAATGACCAGAAACCAGTTGTTCCTAGAAAATAAAAATGGAGCCATCCAAAAATGAGGGCAGGCTGATCCTTCCATTCATGGAGTCGAGCATAATCCTGAATGGCAGCATTAAACCTTAATGGAGCTGTTCAATAGCTGCCACTTTAATCTGGCTTCCAGATAGAGTGTGTGAAGTGGGGGGGGGGCAGATCTGTTATGCACCACAGGAAACAGGTCAGCTGGACAGATTGACACTAATGGTTCGTATGACTCGGCCACAACTCATCTGCTTTGCCACCGAGTCAAAAGAGATCAAACTTGGGAGACAGGAGGAGGATTAAACACTGTTTATTCCTTCGTTTTGGTTTACAAACAAAAGGCACCATTGATTTATTGTTTTTGGAGTTTTCACATCGACACCGACTGCGGCGACAACTCCTTCTCCACCTTCTGAAACTCAGCATAGTGGCCTGCAGTCTTTACGCAGCTCCAAGGAGCGATGAAACAAGAGACACTTCAAGAACCACATGAGCAACACGTTTTAAGATGAACATTGACACTCCAGGCAGTCTGAATACAATCACAGCCTGAGTGTGTGGACCCACGATGTTAAAAGAAGCTGGAAAAGTCCAAAAATTAATCAGAAAGCCACCACTCACTCACTCACCAATCACTTTGATGCAAGTGATTGATACACAGTTTGTCAAATCTGAAACACCCATTTCTATTTCATGAAACATCGCATTAACACAGGTTTAAGCAAGAAAATAGTTTGTTTTTAAATATAGATTAAAAAAACATTTAGTCTTACAAAAGCCTGATGGGAAAGATATAGAATTATTATATACATAAACCAGTTTTAGTGCCAAATCAAGATGAGGTTTTCAAAAGCTGTGATCCATTACTCAAAAGACAGGTTTACTTACAGGCCCTGAAAACCCATTTTCTAGATCAGCCTACTGTTAGACACAGGGCTGGACATGAACACAACCTTCTCTGTCCAAGTTGGGAAATTTGCTTGTGTCGAATAATCCTGTTTTTGATTTTGTTTGTGCTCTCATTGGTTTGAAGTGGGCAGGGCTCGGCTGGGAAAGAGGTGACGTCACATTTCTGTCCACCAATCAGGACTCTGCTGACCTGATAGTCAGGCTAGTGTCGCTAAAATCTCAACAAACCACATCAACAGAGTCCTGATAAAACAACCTTTTTTTTTTTTTTTTTTTTAACTCTTCGTCTGTAAGAATGTTGATTTAAGTACTCTAAAAGGAATGGAGGAATGAGTTTGCTAACACTTAGATAAGAAGATACAACTCATGTGGTAACAGTTAGCTTAGCACCAAGACTAGAAACAGGGGTAACAGCTAGTTTTGCTCTGTCCAAAAAGGTAACAAATTCAAATGGTGGATTTTGTTACCTTTGAACAGGCTCAGACTGTAACTTTTGTTTTTAGTCTTTATGCTAAGCTAAGCTAACACTCTACTGGCTGTAGCTTCACACCCCCTAACCGAAACTGTCAAACTATTACTCCAACTTGTGTGTGTAATAATAATAATAATAATGAATATTTAAAATTTGATTTTCCTTAAAGGGAGTAAAAGGATCAAATGTGACCATTGAGGATTTGTTCCAGGCAGAGTTGATGCTGATGTTGCTTTTGTGTAATGCCCCGTTTGACAAACCATTGGTATGACTCAGTAGTTCCTGACATCAAAAGCGAGAATGAAAACATGACAAAGACCCGTTCATCCGTTTCACTTATCAAATCACAAGAGCAAGCTTGAAGAAAACCCTGCATTAGACATGCCATTGCTGCCCCCCCCACCACCACACTGCACAAGAGCACAACAACCATTCACCTCCACAAAACTGACGACCCACTCACACCATCACAAGGAAATGGAGTTGGAACAGCTATAACTCGTCGCACAGCGCTCCAATACACAAACGCTTGCCTAATATTAAAGAAGTACAGGCAACTGCAGCATTGTTGTTATTCTCTTACATTCACAGAGAGGAAAGCTACACATAACATACAGTAACAAGCATCTTATTACAGTAAACTCAGCTCTGAACATACTGCATTTATGTTTACATATTTACCTTTTTTTTTTTAAACTTTTATTTACAGCAGCTGAAGTTGCTTCGGTAAGCTATGTCTGTAAAATAGCCACGGACTGTCATTAGCACAAAAATACACCGTCGTATTTCCAAATCTACCCAAATAGAGCTGTACAGAAAATAATTAGAAAACATAGATCTGGTTGCTCTCTTTTCACATTGTTATAGTATCGACAAAAAGTTCAGGCACAATTCTCACACGCGCATCTTTCCGCGGCGTGTTCTTCTGCTGAAAACATGATCCTATTTAAAGTGGCTCATGCCGTGTGAAGAGTGAAAATCACATTCCTTAATGACTCCGTGACATTCATAGGACAAACATAGAGATGTTTGAAGTTGCTACGGCCCAAGACACATGCAAGCACAACCAAAAGATCAGCACATGGTCGCACCCTGCTTCTTCAAACACCGTGTGTTTGGAAAATGGGTAACAGAAGAGACCGATATGACAAAGTGCACAGGTAAAGCTAAAAGGTACGTTCGCAGAAGACCTATGTCGGCATTGAGGAGTGAGTCCTATAAAAAAAAAAACACACACAGATGTATGATGCCAGGTCTGTGCCCAGTCTACATTTCTTGTCTGAAAAGGCAAATATCTTTTCCTTTTTTTTTTTTTAAAAAAAAAAAAAAAGAAGATTGATGAAGGCAACTGAATGGTCTAAGAGTGTAATGCCAAGAGCATGTGATCCTGCAAACCTGTACCGGCACCTTTTCACAGAAGCAACTAAGATGAAGATGGCAAATTACAACCCGTACAAATGACTTGAACACACATTTACAGAGGAAAACGACTAAAGAGAGTCGTCACCGACAATATGAATCTCATTTGCGACTCCAGAAGTGAACATTTCTAAGCATGAAGCCAAACGTGACAATATTTTTCCTCTCAACTCAGCAGGTCTCATCCTCTGCTGAGCCATGAGTCTCTTAGCTGAGAGGCATTTTGGCATAAACAGCTTTAAGATTGTCACAAATGACTTTCAGACACAACAAAAAGGAACCTGTATGAGAAGCAGCTGAAGCCTGATCTGCAAGATGCGCTGATGCAAGAATAATCTGTAGGCACTGGCTGGAGCCATCGTTTTAACAATCTACATTGTGCTTGGTTGAAATCAGGGAGTCAGTCGCTGCGGTCCACGAGGGACACACTGCGTCTTTACCGCACAGGAAGAGCAAAGACAGTGACAGCGAGCTTCTGAACGCCTACAGTGTCAGCTTTCTTGTTACAAACCAAGCTGGTCAGTGCGACTGTTGAACGTCAGCTGAAATGGCTTTGGTATGGGGGCGGGGGCGACTGGAAGGTGAAAGCCAGAGTTTAAACAATGACACCTGTGTAGGTCTGTCTCCAAATAAAGTCTTCCTTCAACTGCCTCCAACCAAATGTGCAAACCAGCTACATTACCCCAGATGCTGGGTGTAGTTTATGTGTTGCCTAGCAAGTTCTGCTGTCAGGTGAAAAAAAAAAAAAAAAAACAGAGAAACCCCTGCTCATGACACATCTTCTGAAACATGCTTTTAAAACCTTTCTGTACGCCCTACTACCATAAAATCTACATGAACCACACGCAGACTTAAAGGGGGGGAAAAAATGGGAAACAACAAATTTGGAGTTTTCAGGTGACAGCAGAGAAATAAACCACATCCCAGTTGAAATGGTTCATTTTTTTTTTTTTTTTTTTTTAAATAAAAGCCTACATGTACTGTCAAGACCCACAGCCTGGACTGACTGAAAACCAGCTGAGGATTATCGAATCAGAGAATCGTCCAGTGCATCACTGTGTTCTGCAGACAGGCGAACAGACAGACGAAGATGGAGCGGTTTCCTGGAAGTGTTCCGGAGTAAAGCTGGCACCAGAGAGGGACTGGAAATGAACAGAAACGGGGAGTGTGGCCCTGCTTCTTTAACTAGTTTGAGTGCTGTTAGTCTGCGCGTTGAGAGATAAATCCATGCCCTCTGTATAAAATGCTAGAGATCAGGTTAGAGAGATCTGAGATATGCCACGTCTGTGGTGTTTAATGCTTCCATTTAATCTTTGAGTGTGAGGGCAAACACTGGGCCAGAGACACACAGCATGGTGCCAATGTAAGGGCTTTGAGCTCCAGCTCCTTTCGTCATCCAAAACCAGTGTTTTTGTCTTCTTCTTCCTCGTCCCTGCACCTCGCCAAACGCCACTACCCCATTATCTCATGGTGGAGGACGCTCTGAAGTAGGACAGGAATTTGAAGCACAGGCTCACCACAAAGTACCAGATGTTTCGGGCCATCTGGGATCGGGCGATGAACACGCGCCAGATGAGCACCACCAGGATGGTGTTGAAGGTGTAGCGGATGTTCCTCAGCCTGGACAACAGACACACAGTTGAGGCAAAATCGTGGACTTCAGCAGGAGGAGTCCAGCTTCAGCGACAAATAACTTCACAAACACAAATCAAGTGAGCTTGTTTTATAGTGCTCTCATACCTACCACGTGTGTTATGTGTCATTTTTAAAGAATCCACTTTTTTAATTCCTTGAAAATGTCTGCATGCTGAATTATTTACATGAGCTTTGTTCAAGCTGAGAGGATTAGTGCTACTGTAACTGTACCCTCCATTGGAATGATAAGCTGAAGAAAAGTTTGGAAGGGATAAAAGTCATATCCCTGACAAATGTAAAAGACACCAGTGCTTAATGGAAGGATGAAGTGAAGTACTTGAAAATCTAGAGGATATGTGACGCTAATGCAGAGATTTAGCTACTGTATAGTGACCTAGATCAAACAAAAACCGCCCACAGAGAATGCCAGCTGTCCGTAAGAGCTCCTTTCTCCCTGTATCAGTGTGTGCTGGAAAAGCCGTGCGTTTGTTTCCACGGTTTCCTACTTGTTGAGGTGTTTGCGTGCAGCGGGCAGGCCCGACAGCTCCTCGTTCAGGACGTATTTTTTGGTGCCCATGCAGTAGCTTTCCATGTACTCGGCCCAGTGCAGCTGGCGCACATCAAAGTTAAACACCTGGAGAAATACAGAAACCATTTGAGAGTTTTGACGAAGATATGTGCTGCTGCAAAAATGTTTTAATATATATTTTATATGAACAAAAAGCTTCAACCTACAATCAAAAGAACCAACACTCCAGCCTGCCCATGCTTCCATTCACCCGAGTTCACAATCTTACATTTGCCGTTTAGCATGCTAGCATGTGATGGTTAGCACCAAATAAAAGTGGGGCTGGGGCTGATGGGAATGTCATTAGCTTGGCAGGTGTTGGTGATGCCCCTGCAGCTACAAAACCACAAGCTTGAGGGGGACAACTTAAGGCACATCACACAGAAACTGAGGTAAGGTTGTCAAATAACATTATTTTAAGTTTTGAAGCCATTAAGCCAGGGTCCCCAATTACTTCTCCCAAGGGTATGTCAAGCATACTAAGCCAAAATGTCAACGGTTTCTTTTCTATTGCACTAGTAAAAATTGTTTCAAGTGCAGATGCTTATGTTGCTATTTAGGCCTTTGCCGAGGATATGACAAAATAAAAATGACCATTTTAAAAACAAAATAACTCCAAAAATCAACCACTTAATTAAGTTAAGGCCCCTATAAACGAAAGCACACCCACCAACAGTGAAAAACAAACATTGTGGCCTGTACACACCTTTTTTATTTTCATTTGCAGCACCCCTTCCCTGCCTATACAGACAGCAGCAGTAACATCACTACAGTAAGAGGCACACTATCCTGAGGTAAAGATTATGTTTCTACAAAGGCCTGACATAACTCTGCCTAGCTTCAATAACACTGATGCTGAATGTTGAAGACAAAAGAGAGTAAAGCAGTACGCACTTTATTTCACAGTATGACAGGTGCATTAGTAACAATGGGTCCTCACAGAAAAGACCTTTGGCTCGGGTCACCTGATTGGAGCTCGGGGCGTTAACTTGCAACCACTAAAGTTGACTTAGTGGTTTTAATGTCACCGTCACATGACCCTACCTTCTTATCCTCTGGGCTCATCTGGGCCAGCAGCATGGCGATGTTGTCAGTGTTCCACACCCAGGAGTGACTGGTGAAATACTCCAGGACCATCATGGCTTTGTGGAGGCGGGTGATCGTCTTCATCATCCTAAGACAAACGAGCGAGACAGGTGAGGAGGAAGGAGGATGACGAGACAACGTTGAAATGGATAAACAGTGTTAGGAGTGCAGGGCCAGAGAGAAAACGATTTACACAGAAGGAAGAGTAGCAGAGAGAAGATGGTGGGGAGGTGAGAGATCAGAGCAGAGAGGTGGGAGGATAAACACAGATGGGATGGACAGAGAGGGAGGGTGGCCAGGGGGGGGATTAAGAGTGAAAAGTGTCATGGATGAGGACAGCCAGGAGGACAGGGGTCCATAGGGTGGGAGGAGGAGGAGACAGAAATGGAAGAGAACTTGAACTACAAAGTAAACCCCTACAGTTAGACTGAAAAAAATATAAAATCTATGCTACACTTATGTATGACAAATATTTAACTTACAGACCAAATTTAACATTCACGACAATATATCAGTCATATGATGTGGGCATGACTTCACACAATGATAAAGAGTGGGTTAGACACATTTCATTCTAATAATTGTAACATACAGTCGATAATTTGAGCGATACAGTGCTGTGATTTGTAAATGACCTGAACAGTAGTGAACTGTGACATTTAGAGTGTTCTGGAGCTATTTTTTTGGAATAAACACTGCAGATGCAGTGTTCACTAAGAACTTTGACATATTTTCAAATTATATAAGATTTAGTTTCAGAAATTTGCCAATTAATCAAGGGGGTTGTTGAAATGTTTTCATGGCACTGTAAATATGATGATTTCTCCCCTGGGGATGATGACTCGTATAAATCAGATGAGGAATAACTGGATTCAATCTGTGTGCAAACCAGGAGGACAGACAACACGCTTAGAAATGGACCCATGAATCAAATTCATCTCATCCTGAATAATGACTAACACTCAAAAACAAAATGCCATATTTCCAAAGTTTATACAAATCGTCCTCTTGTTAACACGAGTGAATCCAGCTAACACGTTTCATTTCTGTGTTAGTTCTCATTCAGTGGTGTCATAATGTTAGTGTAAATTCAAAACCAGTTGAATTGCTGTGAGGGTATGAACCAATTGCGGGGATCATAAGAGGGTCTCCGAGCCATCAAACTGCCCCCTTTGGTACTGAGGCATCTTAAAAAACAGCAGTGACTAAACATCTCAGTATTCCAGTTGTTACAGTTTTGATGAAATGTCGTCATTTTAAACATTTCCACCAATGGAGGCAGATGGAGATGACTCGGATTCCCCCTGTGAAGGCCAGTGACTAAGAAAACGTGACGAACATGCACGGTGGATCAGCACATAGATGCAGAGAGGAAAATGACTCACGGCTGGTGACATACCCCATTAGGAATAAAGCTACACCCCTGGAATGGGAGCTAGCCACTAAGCCAAATTAATTTCAGACAGCCAAACGCTAGGTGCAAATTGGACAAAGAGCACTTTGTATTAGAAGTGCCTGCTCGACTCTGGAAAACATTTAATGTCTGAAATACCTCTGGCTTAGGAGAGCAAAGAAAAGTAGCAAAGAGTGAAAGGAACACCTACATGTGGATTCCGATCAATTCACATGCAAAAGGCGTTGTTTTCAGTGGGACACAAACTGTCTGCGACTGAACTCAACTTTCTAGGCTGACCAAAACATCCCCCGGTGCCTCAGGAGTTTCCAAGATTGGGTGAGAAGTTGGGGGTGGCAGTAATGGATGCCATGCACACAGTATGGCTTGCTCACAAAAAGGCAAGTCTTTGAACAAAACTTTTTTTTTTTTTTTTGCCTTTTACAGAGCAAAGCTCAAAACATGCTCTGACAGAAACCAGACTGTTGCCATGACACTCCAGCTTTATTAAAAATGCCCAATTAATGCCAAGTTTTAAAAAAAAAAACACAGCAAACTTCAGTTTCTTCTGCCCCAGACCTTTCCCTCTTCCCAGCATCCCACACAGTTGCTCAGTAATCAAACAACAGCATAAAACATATTGGTGGGGGTGGGTTGGTTGGTTGGTGGGTGTGCAGGGACATGTGGGAGAGGTTGGGGCCCACTGGCAGGGGGGGGTGAGAGTGCAGAGGGGAGGGGGGGGCAGGCAGGTGCAACCTTACCGGGGCTTGCGGCCTGTCAACCTGAGATAGCCGTCATAGAGCAGGGCTGGCAGCGTGTGGCTGACAGTGGTCCAGTACTGATTAGTAAAGGGGTTGGAGCGCAGATTGACATTGGGCCTTCTGAAGGCCTGCTCTAAGGGATTGGTCTTGAAGGTCATGTTTATACAGTACTCTGTAGGAGAGAGATACACATATGACAGAACAAGGACGAGATGAAGAAGAATGCGCATTTCCTCCTCCTCCTGCTGACACTAGGCAAGGTGCGGGCCCTGTGCAAAACCACTGCTGGCATGTCATTAGCACCGTGACATCTGAAGGGATCGGGATTGTTAAAGGCCCCGGTTCACTTAACTCACAGATGAGACAGTTCAGCAGCGAGCAGAGGTTTTTTTGGTTTTTTTTTTCCTCTGTTGTTTGTGAGGGCCAGCACCTGGGTCGGGTTCCCAAAGGTCCACACACTGAGGTCCACCTTAGTTCACTTATCTGCTGAACTGGGATGACGTTAGTGCTGAGGTTTTTCCTCTGGGAACCCAGCTGAAAATACTGACATTGCAAGTAGCAAGAAGGGAAAAGTGCAGAACCCATCAGCGATCCCTCCTGCACATGCAGGAGAGCAGCCGGGTTCTACATTCTTCCAACTCCCACCCAAACTGTACACAAGCGTCTTCATTAGCATCGCAGCTATGACCTTAGCCTGGCCAACTAAAAGAGGAGAGACAGGAGTGAAGCAGCAGAGATGTGTGCGTGTATGGGGGTGGGGGTGGGGGGGAGCGACGTTAAGACAGCAGAGGTGCGGCACGTTCCGGGTCGGCGACGAGGTGAGGTTACCTGGGCTCTCGTCCAATCAGCCTGAGGTACAGATCATAGAGGAACGCCGGAGCCTTGTGGCTCACGGTGATCCAGTACTGATTGATTAGGTGATTGGATGTGAGATTAACATTGGGGCGACGGAAGGCCTGCTCGAGGGGGTTCCTCTTGAATGTGGATATAACATGGTACTCTAAGAAACAGAAGGTTGTTCGACACAAGTCAATGAGCAGTGAAGTACTTCTATTCTCTTGGGGTTTTTTGTGCCTGACTGGTAAATACACACCCAGCATAACTATTCAAAAGAAGTAATTACATTACTATACAGCACAGGCTAATTTTTTTACATTTGCTTAAATGATACCATCCAATGCAAAAACAACCACAAAACTGCACTTTAAATAACTATTTTAGGCAAATGTAAGTTTAAAAATCTGGCCTGAATTAAAATCAATATTTCTGATATCTCTAATAAATTCTTCACAAAAAGGCAGTAATTATTTGGCAGAACAATCTCCCCAACATGGTCCGTTAACAGCCATTCTGGGGCTTTGATCATATCACACAATCTTTCCCAGCAGATTGCCCAGTTATCATGGGATTGAAGAAGTTTCTATTTCGTTAACAAAAAAAATTAATGTGAAACCTTAGCTTCTGAGCCAGCGGACAGATTAAACAACAAGTTTACGACCAAGCGATGCTGCAGAACCCGAGATATCATCTTCTCCCGTGTTAAAACCTGCTTCCTTTATTGCCCACAATGCAACGTGACTGCCGACAGTTAGGTCTGAGGTGTGGATGTGCTATGCTAGCAGTGGTGATGTCAAAACCTCAAAACCTCAAGCACCAGATGAGGAGCGATCTAGAGAAGTCTGGAAAGCTCATTTCTCTTCAACCTCACACCCAAAGGTTTCTTTCAGTCTCAGCCTTGTAGTCTCCAGCCCAAGCTGATGCCGACTCACATGACATCTGACACTTGAGGCAGCACACAGCTGTCTGTGTAACCATAAAAAGCTTCAGACAACCTTTTGAATGCACTGAGACCTGGAAACAGAGTGCTCAGAAACACACAAACATCTACCAGTTCACAAAAACTCCATCGGCTGAAGAAGACTGTGTGAAATGATGAAACTTTTTTTCCCCCCAACTGCAGTTTCCAAGATCTAGAACGAGATTTGACCTCAATTTATTTACTGACTGTTGTTCCTGTTATATTGTCCATCTCTCTCAATTGTATAATTCACCAAAGCTGCACTACACAAGTTTTGAGGAAGGCCTCAGAGTCCGACTTGACGTCACTGACTGTTAAGGAGGAGCAGTAAGTATTGATTCACTGTTTTCATCCTGAACCCAAAACTTGTCTGACTTTCATTCTTGCTGTAATCATTTCAACAGCTGAAATCCAGGAGTGCAGTAAGAGCTGCACGTTTCACTCTTCATCACAAAATAAATAGGTATGTATTGCAATGTTTGAGTAAAGGAGTGAGTATCAGCCATCTATCTACCATCATATAGTATTTTAGGACAAGCGTGTGAATGTTAAATAGGGGGAAAGTCCATAATCCCCTCCCAAATGATGCGACAACTACTTAAGCGTGCAGTAAACTGCCCTGACACTCCAGCTGTGAACAAGGATTGGTGAGGAGCAGGTGAACAAAAACTCTGGTTTGGGTGTGGCAGGCAGGGGATCAGATTACAGTCAGTCATTAGACGCCGTGTTTTAAGCTTCCACTCTCATGGGCTTTTATAAAGAGTGGCGGTTGGATGGACGAGATGTCTTACCCACTTCCCCCCAGTGAAATGGGTTGATCCCGCCGGTCGTGCAGTTGTACACCAGGATGTTTTTAAGCCTGGAAGAAAGAAATATTAACTATATAGTATATATTTAAAAAGGGAAGAATAACCATTTCAATACAAGTTTGAATTTCCACTAATAAATGTGAGAACAGCCAACCTGTTGCAAGTTTGCGATCCGGAGTACCAGGCTGCAGCCAGCGTGGCGTTGATGACCACGTCTACAGGCACCAGATCGGCCACGGCATCGTTGGACGCCCTCATCGTACGCAGTATCCCCTTACCGGCCTGCAGGGGGCGAGGGAGGGACAAATCAAGACTGAAAACAAGCCAGGGCAGGCTGCAGCACACTTTCACTGTTTGTTTTTTTATTATTTCTTTGTGTGCAGCACCTATTCCACTGTGCTTCAACTGCTACATGATAAGATTGGAAAAATCTGCCAGTCCACTGATGCTGCGTGGACACAGTCAAAAAAAAAAAAAAAAAAAGGGATTTCCATCCACAGGGAGAACTCTGTTCCAAGAGAAAACAGGTTTGTTTGAACTGTCAAAAAAATCCCTCTTGGTTCAAAGCGCTGTTTCATGGCCCAGAGAACATGTCAACATGTCATTTCACCATTTTCAAGCTGCAGTAGGTTATGCATTTCCGGTTTGAGGCCACCAAACTGCTGTACCAGAGCTGAAGCAATCAAGATGACTCATCCATGAACAGAAAATTAACAAGCAACTACTATATTCTAATACGCTTTAATATTCCAAAATGCCAAACTGGCTCTGTTTTCAGCTTTTCTTCATCATATGATTGCTTGCTGTTGGCAGATAAGAAAACTACACAAATGGCTTATTCTGTGCTTTGGGAAATTATAAATAGGTCATTTTTAACCGTAATAGGTAATTTTAAAACACCAAATTATAAACCAGTGATTTTAAAAAAAAACATAATCACCAATTCATTAATAGTAAAAAGAATCATTTGCAACACTAATTTGTTAATGATATCCTTTCCTAATACAGCTTTGCATCATGAATTAGAGACGACAACGATAACCATTACAGACTTTGGTTAGACCACCTCAACAGTTTCTTCTCTCACTACTTACTGCGATGAAAATTCCACTAGGTCCATTGAAGTTATCAATCCAACCCTGAAAGAGCAGTCAGGAGAGACGCATTAATTAGTACTGAAACAATCAGCTGATTCATTGAAGAAAAATAAGTTAATTCACATTTTGTCAGTCATCAAAAAGGCAGACATTTTCTGCTTAGAACTCGTCAAATCAAAACAAGGAAGAGCTTGGTTTTCTCCCAGTCATATGATAATACAATAAATACATGATGTTTTGGACTGACACACACACACACACACACACGCTGTTAGCTCGTCTCTTTCAGACACTCAGACAGGAGCCATCTGTGTCACACAACGTCTCAAACTTTCCTAAACCAGAAATCCAGCAATCCTCCTGCTCTCTTTCCACAGTGATTGGCCACATTCAGAGTGTCTTTACTCCACATTTTTCGCATTCCCCCCACCCCCGCCGCCATCACGCCATGTTCACTGCTCTGCGGCACTGAACGCCAGAGTTTTGGCAGCAATGACCAGCTTCTTTACTCCACAGTTTTAAATCACTGGCACGGCAGGTATGAAACACACCTCACGAGGCATGGCAGTTTGTATATCTGTTAAGGTCAATTTTTATTTTCTGCAATCTTACAGATGACTTCCTTCATTTTATGTTATTGCTACTCACTGTGAAAACCAGACTTTTCCCCTTACATTTAAGTGTAGCAGCTCTAAAATGTTCAGCATGACCTTTTTTTTTTTTAAAGAAAGTATGTCTCTTCTTTCTGGCACATATTTCAAAACAAGGACGAACCGTGAACACGACAGGAGATCCGGTGCCAACAAATACAAATCAGCTATAATTTGTCTTTTTGGCACATTAAAAAAAAACTAATCTGGGAAACAGTGAACTATTTCTAGTCAAGAGCAATTCTTTCCCTGGCTTAATATTTTAAACAAAAAAAGCAACAGAAATCAAGGAAAGCATTGTAACACTGAATCACTCACTGGGAAAGGCTCCTTCCAACTGGCTCCAACTATGGAGGGTCTGACGATGGCTACATTGAGGTCTCCGGCCTCCTGCTGTACCAGATACTCAGCCAAGGCTTTGGTGTAGGTGTAAGTGTTGGGACGCTCTCCTATCAGCTTGGGAGTCAGCGTAGACACCAGATCATCATCCATCCAGCTGGGAAAAAACCCAAATCATTAAATTCATTTATCTTACGACACTAAAATGGAAGAAAACTAATACAGTGACAATGTAATAACTGCAACAGCTTACACAACAATAAACAGACTGCATAACTGCAACATCCCCATTTTGGAGGGACCTTTGTTTCATGCCATACCTCTCTGTCTACTCATTTCCTGTCTGTCTCTACTGGCCTTCTGCATTTCAGCAACAAGGAAGTGTGTACATTTTTTAAAAAAAATGTCCTTCAACTTCCTGCTTACACTGGAATTAGGATTGTGTCGGGTGTGCAGCCTGAAACCTCCTGCTTCTGTTGACCTTGTACCAAGATATCAGCAAATGTCTGGCCTACTTTATAATCTAACTCGATGTGTGAAGGACTGAGAGCTGGGAGCAAATTAGAGACTTCCCTCTGGAGCCCACACAGCACCAGGATCAGCTCTTAATGTTTCTTTGAAATCAAATCATTGACAGCGTGTTTTATTAGCGTTTATAATAATATATCAGAGAAGGGAAGCCTGACTGACCGTTTAAACACTAGTACACTTTCCAATTTCTCCATGACATGAGCTTGTTATTGTGCAACAAGTTAATCAGTCCAAATTATCAATAAAATTTATATTCTCATATAATGTTAGAGGAAAGGGAAGCAACAAAAAACAGAGCTGTTCATTTCGATGGAGCTGAACAGAGACTGAGATTAAACAAACTGCAAAATATATCCATAAAACATTGAAAAGTCTTGTGATGAGTACAAGTCTTGGATACACAGATTTCATCTCAAGCTCAGTTTGCACATACTTTAAATATGTGAGCTCAGCAGAAGTTGTGCAATGACTATGCCACACTCTCCCTTGACAACTGACTTTTTAAAAAAAGACGCAATAGCCCAAAATATCATGACCACTTGTTTTGCAGGACTTTAGCATCAATAATTATGAATGTTTGTGTGATAAGTTGTGTATTTTTGTGGCAGTCTGGTAAGAATGCTCTCGTAAGTGTTGCATGATGGCCCCTGTCCTCATGGCTTCCTGTACCAAGCTCGTTTCTGCCCTTTTGATTTCACATCAGTCACACCGTTACACTGCAACGATGACTGACTTTTTCTAAACTGAAGAACTTAGCCACCCCCACAGCCATGTGTCCATGGTGACCATCACTTACATTTGCTGACCAGTGGTACTAAATAATAAGATAAAAGAACAAGTCATTTATAGTTTGCCAACATGTTGTAGAACATGTTGAAATTTTCCCCAGTGACAGCGTCAAGAGCCTCACTGACGAGTTAGCATTTACACTGGGTTAGCATTATACATGAGTTAGCATTTATACTGGGTTAGCATTATTTGTGAGCTAGCATTATTCGTGAGTTAGCATTTATACTGGGTTAGCATTATTTGTGAATTAGCATTTATACTGGGTTAGCATTATTCGTGAGCTAGCATTCATACTGGGTTAGCATTAATACTGAGTTAGCCCACTCAGCTACAGGACTGTTTAGCACTGAGACTCAATGCTACTGGAGGTGTTTAAATGGTTGAATGCTTGATTAGTAGTCACGGTTGAGCTAGTCCCATTTTAAATTGTCGAGAATTAAAACAGCTTTGTGCAATGGATGCATTTTGACATGTATTTGAAATTGGAGCTCAGCAGTAGTTAAAATCTGGCTCTGGAGGAACTGGCTGCGCCTGAGAGGTCGGACTGGCCATGTCCCACTAGGCCACTTTGGTCGACCGCCGCAACCTCATCCTCCTTGGTTTCCACAATCCTTCAGTTCACATTATGGTTAAAATTTAAACAACACGCATGCATACTTCATTTACACATGGCTTAAACCACTGACTCCTTCAATTCCTGCACGTCTTTACTATTTAAAACTAAACTGCTAATATTAGTCTCTGCGTGGGCATTCACCCACAACACACAGTTTTACAGTTTCTTCACAAGCTCAACGTTACTATACATGCAACCCCTCAGAGTCACCTCGCTAATCTTCACAGGCTTGTAATGCATTACTAATGTAGCTCAACAGCTGACAACATTAGTGTGAGTAAGAAGCCATTTACTGGACTGCCATGGCTAAGCTGGCATTCATCACTGACATTAATGCAGATAATTCCTTCCTGCTTGCTTGCTTTTTATGCATCAAGCAAGCTGAAGAAAAGCAAAACCCTTTAAAAAAAAAAAAAACCTCAACCATAATGCCACGCTACCATATTCTCCAATCTGTATACACAAGCTGTGTAATTCAAGTTAAAATATCACCACAGTTAGCCTGGAAACAGTCCACATCAACTTACTCCAGGGTATCGATGAGCCGGCGGTAGTCTACGGGGGGCGGGTAGACGATTTCCTCGATGAGCTCTCGGTCACAGTTGGCGTAGGCTGTGGAGACGTGAATGAAGATCTCCAGGTGCTTCATCCTGTGGGCCAGAGCCAGCATCTTCTGGGTGGCCAGGACATTCAGCTGCATTGCATCTCTGACAGGGAATGAGGAATGGAACAGTCTGACATACCTTTGAAACAGCTGAAAGAATAAGTAAATAAACTTTATACAGCTCTCTGGTGACTGTCTGAAAAGCATTACGAGGAACTTTGATATACAGTGCGTGCGTGTGTGTATATCTACACACGAACAAATGGATGAATTGTCATGGAATTATGTAAAGTCATGGTCCCCAGAGGAAGAATCCTCGAGTCTTTGTTAAATCCCCTGACTTTTAAGGTGGTGTGGTTCTGAGTGAAATGTCAACAACTATGGAGTAGATTGCCATGAAATTTAGGAAGGCTACAGACAGATTCATTCTCCCCACAGGATAAACCACCCACACTATGGTGACCTTCTCATTTGCTGCATCATTAAGTCTAAATTCATTTCAATTTCTCAGTTCAGTTTATCCACATATCTGCAAAACTAATGACATTCTTATCGCTCTCAGCTGTACTTTGTGTTTAGTGCTACTTAAGATGCACACACACATACTGCCCCAACACTCAAACACAGTAAACATTACCCCTGTAGCACTGTGCAGCAAAGCCATTGAAACTGTGACGCAGTGTCACATGGCAAGGTGCTGTGTTGACCAATCACTCTTTTGAATGTGCATTCCATGTGGATTTACCATTTACAAGAGAAACGTCATGGATTACAGTGTAGAGTCGTTCATAGAGAAAACTACCGTGCCCATATTTTTGGCAATAATGGCAAATGTCACCGAGCCCAAGGGGGTGGCTCGCTGACTTGCTTTTACAGTTTCTGGACAGTGGAGCTTTACGTCACACAGACTTAATGAGCTACATCAGATTCTGCATACACAGACAATACATGTTAGTAGGAAACATTCACTGTCGTTTCAGAAAATCACAGGCCTCTTTCTTTAACGCGCACGCAAGACTGGTGTCAACTTCCCCATCTTGCTCTCGGAAAACAAAGCGAAGATTCTCTCCCAGCATGCTAAACTATTCCCTTACGTTTAATTTTGTGTCCAGAAACCTGCGATCGCTTCCCCTCAGTGCAACCTTACATCTCTCACGGAGCAAACATCAATCCATTAAAGTGATAGCAATGCCTAAAATGGTGTCAGCAGCTCAGTGGAAACAATGCGTGCCAATTTCTTGTAGAAAAGGGGATTTGCCCAGGGAGGTGTGTCAGGTGTCAAGTATCCCTGTGTATCGCAAACAATGGACACAATCTGTCAACAACGCCCTGCTTTCAGTGCCAAGTCAAGTAAACTCCCAGAATATTAAAACACTCTCCTGCTCAACATTTCACATATTTCACTGAATAAACAGATCATCATCATTATCATCACCATTATCATCAATTCTGCAATTTGCAGAAGGCTGAAAGAAAACACCACTTAGCACAGTGGACTTACAATGCCATTAGAGGGAAATGGGAAGGAATGGGAGAAATGCGTTTCTGAAGAAGAAGAAGAAGAATTCACTCACTTGAGGGGCTCGTTAAAGCGGATGGTGGCGGCGCAGTGGAAGACGACGTTGACGTTTTGGGCCAGGACGCTCTGATCCTCCTTACTCAGGTCCAGCTCCGGCTGCGTGAGGTCACTGCTCACTGCAACGATCTTCCCTGAGAAGTCAGGCTGCTCCTCTTGCAGTCTTTCAAACAACTGAGCGTGGGAAAAAAAAAAAAAAAAAAACACAGTTAAATATTTGTCCAGAGTTACAGCACACAGTAAACTATAAAGTACGGGTAGAAACCTTGAGACTTTTATTTATGTACTTTGAGAGTTGTTCTTCATTTTCTAAGAGGAGGCAATACCAAAGTGCTCTACAGATGCTTTATTCCCAAGGATGACTACTTCTGATGCTTCCTCTTATCTACGTGCTACAGATGTAAGCACACTCAGCCTGCAGTCTCTTTTAACCAGCAGCAACAAAAGTTAGCAATTTCTTCCGGCTTCACAAATACTTAAAAAATATATATATCAAGAGAAAGAGGGACAGAAGGCAGGTAATGTGGAGTTTAACCAGATTTTAAGATAATGGTATATGCAAACAATGTGCGGAAGGAACTTTACGTTCCTTTTTTAACATCTGAGATGAGTTTTGCTCTGCTTTCACAATCCCTCAAAGTCATAAATGTGAAGTAATGGGTCTGACACAGGTCATGTGCTCTGCATGAAAACAGAGTTACCGCTCAACTCCTGCACTAAGTTCAAATCAACCTCCAGTACATTTCGCAGGTGCTATCGGCTGCTGAAAGAAGACTTCTCGTTTTCCTCACCCCTCAGATTAGTTTCTCCCCCTTCTCACCTTGCAGTTGATCATGTCAGCGATGCGGGCCTGGGGACTCTGGCCAGCTTTTGACCTGACCATCACGTAGACGACTCTGACTCCCGGGCACGACCTCAGCAGCTTCTCCAGCAGCACCTTCAGTAACGATGAAGTCGGACGTGAGCTGATGCTAAGAAAACGCGCGCCACCTCTAACTCGTCGACCTCCTTACCAACCACTGCAGAAGTGGAGTTAGCTAGTTTATCTGCGCGGGCAGACTCACAAAACAACGGATGTGGGTTTAATCAGGGGGATCATGCTGAATTGTATGTAGCTTTTCTGTTTAAAAAAAAAAAAAAATTGTTGTGACTGGTGGAGAATCTTCATTCTTCCTGCTCCGCTTGCGAATGGGACATGGGCGTGACATCTACCCGGATGTGATATGGACTCATGTACCTTGCCCATGAAGCCCGTCGCGCCGGTGATCAGCACGCTTTTCCCTGCATAGTATTCCGGGATGTTCACCATGATGTCTGCGGTCCTGTTCAGCGAGCACCTCAGCACCGCTCCACCTGCGCAGGAGAGAAAAGAAAACCAAAAAAAAAAACATATCAGGACAAAAGAAGGCATGATTACAGTTGCGAGAACAACTTCAAGCCCTGACCTGCTCCAAGAACGAGTTTCCCATGCGCATGTGAAAGTGACTTTAGAAGGAAGTTGGGCGATGGTACAGTATTTGAGGAATTGCTCAAGGTGCTGATGTGAAGTGAGATTATTCTTATGGGCGAGCAGTCGTTGGCTTCACTCTATCGGCACATTTCCTCATTGCTTTTTTTCCCCCCTACTATTACAGCACATATGTTGCTACCTGACGTCTGGCTGATGCTTTAGGTTTGTTTACTACAAACGAAATATGCGACAACACCAGCCTAATCCTTTTTAAATGCAAGGTTAATCAATCATGTAGACAGGCTGGTAATCATGGATTTGTCCCAAGTCAGGGAGGAGACTAAACTTGTTTCAGCTTGTTTCTATCATGTGTTAATCTGCCACTTTTTTTCTCCATTTTATCATTAAAAAAACATTGAGTTTTGAGAAGCTACAACTTTTTGCTTTGCTCTTGGTTTTTAAAAGGTTTAAATGATGCAGATGTATTTAGCACTGGTCTGGAACCTGTAAAGAACACTGCAGCAGACAGACCACAGTGCATGTGACGGGGCCTTATCGCTCAGATTAGCGTTACGTTGGGTTTTAAGTGGTTTAACACTTTCCAGCTGATAAACCTGTAGGAGATAACTCATCTAATCATTAACTTCAGCTACCCCCTCCCACAATACACCAGCTCCCGTGCCACTGAAATGCATTGCATCTCTAAAATAATGCAGGCACCCCCACCACCACATTGTTGTAACCAAGCTGCAGTAATATGAGCCGATAAAAATTCTGCCACGACATGGCCAATAAAACAAACTTTCCTTTTTATCCGACATGCAAAACAGCTTTTTCATGGCTTGAGAGATAAAAGCCAGAAACCACAGGACGTGTCGGCTGCATCCTCGAGTCATTTCTGACAACCCGCTGTGAACCCGCTGGTGTCGACACTTGACCTCCATGTGATTGAAACCTGAATCCAACACTTTTTCCAAGTGCGCTCTTCTGGGATCATCGAGGCTACTCTGTAAAACGCTGAAAAGTGTGTTTGGTGCTCATTTTTTAAGTGATGACACAAACTGAAAATGGCTGCAGACCTCACAGCTATGACCAACCTTAGGGGAATAAAATAAAGGGGGATTCCGTGCTTTCCATGTGAGTGAGCTCCAGCAGCCTGGCTGCTCATGCAGTTACAGTTAAACCAGTTATTCAGCTTTGCGTGCCGTCGGACCAGGGACTACAGAAAGGTTTAGCGTTTAATGGCTTTCTACGTCACTCGATGCTTGATGTCAGAGGGGACAACTTTACACTCATGCAGGTGGTTTGGAGAACAAGCTGCTTAAAAAGAAGCGTCGACATTTCCTGGACGAAGTGCTTCTGTTCCGATACAGCAGCGGATCGCAAATATAAATTAACTCCGACAACATCGCGGCAGCTGAATAATTTCGTGCTGCTATGACAACGGCGTCGCCACGGCCGCGTGGCCCCCGGTGGGACGAGGCGAGGAGCGGCTCCCCGGCCCCTCTGCTGTGGCGTAGGCTGCTCGGGCCAACGCTGCAGATGCACTGTTTTACTGCATCACATCTGGTGCCAAGCAGCCGGCTCGTGCAGCTTGCGAAGTTGGGGGGCGGGTTAAGAACAAAGAGAAATGCCTGCATTTAATAAGCTTCCAAAAAGGGGGCCAGTTTAGGGCGATATGAGAGAGGGGGAAGAGGCTCCGTGTATGGCTGCTGGGAGGATAAAGTCCTGCCTTCACACAGACAGTTCACACTGCTGCAACCGCTTTCCTCAATGTGTTGCCAGACTTTGCCGTTATTTTTACTCTTTTACTCTCCCTGCCAACATTTGCAAACCACCAGTCAGTGAGCTGACAGTGACAGCTGCACGCGCGCAGCGAGTAAAACTTAGGTTAAAAATTCTGATCTTTTCCCCCCATTTACTTTGCATATAGAGAACCGATTCAGAAATAAGTGTGTGGCACTGCGGACAAATTACAAAAACGTGTGTGTCTGTGTGTGTGTGTGTGTGTGTGTGTGTGGGGGGGGGCAACTTTACCCAAGGCTAGTCAGTTACAGGGCAAATTCTAACCCTGACATTGTGTGTGTGTCATCCAGCGGCGTTTATAACAAAATCTGTTTCCATCATCATCCCTGCACTGTGCGCACACACACTCAGCTACTCCTGATTTGAGTCATTTGGACCAGCTGACAGTTGGAACGCTTAGTCAATAGTGCTGTAATTTTCATGCTTTTTTTTTTTATATCCACATATTTCACCCATTTAAATACTTTTATGCTGAGTTATAAATGAGGCCTGAATGTGTGCGCTGTGGGCCTGGAGGGGTTCTGCACTCATTAGCACTTTATTGGTAAGGCACATTAACTGCTGATTTGTTATTTTAAAAAAAGAACTAAAAACAAAACTATATGCAAAGTATATGGAAAAGAAAATCTGCAGGGGAAGGACACCAGGTTTGTGTTTGACCAAATATTGCAAACTGCATGACCCGGCCAATCAGGAAGCACCAGCTCCGGCGGCAACCTTTAGAGCGGGCACCTCTCGCCAAACAAGGAGTTCCTCTGCATCTGAAACGGTTCCTGTGTTCTTGGTTGGCATCTAGAACACAGACTGAATGTTATGTTAGGCCTCAACTTGTGCAAGCAGTGGAGCATGGGTTGATTATACCAGGCAGAGAAAGGGCAGAGCCAGGGTGTGTGCCGTCTTTTCCCCAACCTGGCACCCACTGGTATGACACTGTGCGTGTCAACATCATTTAGTTTGTGTGGTGCTGGGGAAGAGCATTGGGCCTGTGAGGTACACTTGACATAATGTCCAGCGTTCTTCACAATAGAGGGCTGTGAAATGGCAGAAACCAGTGTGGAGTGACACAACATCTTTGGCTGGGATCAAGAATTACTGCGGGACGGCGGGGGCAATGCTGCATTCACTGGCAAGAGTAGACCGCGGTTCACGTTTCCCCATGCTGCCTTCTCCGCAAGCTGGGCCCATATATGAGAAAAAGAAACGAAGATGGCACGAATCAAGGAAGGAATGAAAGAAACAAGCTGAAAGTCAGTGCATTTGTGTGCACGTCACAGAAGAAAAACACCGGCTTGTGACAGAGCACCACAGATAAAAGCAATCCTCCCCCTGCAGCGCTCCCATCTCGTCCCCATGTTAACAAACGGAGAGCTCTACAGCTCCGGGCCGCCGCCGCCTTCGACCAAGCGCCTGCGAAAGGGCCGCGGCAGCTTACGGTCCGACTGGCAGCAAGCTGATCCCCGATGCCACATCGTCACTCTGAATAATTGATCAGACACGTCGTAGCACGTACATCTGGCACCGCCGGCCGAGGTTAAACCGCTCAGGGAGAGAGGAAACTCTCGGAGGAGCGATCCATGTCTGACTAATGTGTAAAGACGCTGCCAAGCGTGGGGGAAATCTTTAAGCGACGGAGAGGCTTCCAGGCTTTGTCACAAATAGATTCACTTAAATCTCTATTTATAAAAAAAAAAAAAGGGAAGAAGAAATCAGCATCCCCTCTACTCGAAGTTTTCATTCGTCAACGTCTTCCCACGAAGGCCTGCTCATTCCAGCCAGAAACGCCAACTTCCTGCTCACGATGATGTTGCCAAAACATACTATCTTTGAACATCAGCTGGCATCACAGGCCAAAGCACGCAGGAGACCACGTGCAGGAAGAGCTGGTCACCCCCAGCCCGACTGACTCCAACTCGCCGCGCACAGTTTTGTGTTTGTGTGCGAGGCAGAAGGTCTGCGGGCGTGTGCGCGTCTGTCGAGCGTTGGTGACGTGACAGTTAACGGCTCTCCTTCAGAAAGTAGATGACGAGACATCGGGGACCTCTTTGGAAAAAAGATAAATAAAAAGTAGAAAGCATTCCGTGAGCAATGTGTGTTACAAGATAAAAACATCCCACAGAAACAGACTTCTTCCTCACATTTGAAGAAGCGAACGGTTGATCCTCTTTGAAGATGCTCATCCATACATCTCCTTTATCCGTGTCATTCGGTTATCCAACTAAAACATCAACAAATGTAATGTTCTTCTGTGGGGAAAAAAGTACAACCATCGCCTCAGACACTTACACTGCACTCCGCAGCAGAAACCACTTTGTCCAGCCTCCGACATCCCCTGGCTGGAATTTCTGAGCACACTTCCGCCGCACCAATCCTTCAGCTGCAAGGTCTTTCTCGCGCGTACGGCCCGTTTCAAATGGGATTCAAACCCTCATAACCCTCCGTTTCTTCCTCCTGAGCCAGTGTGCGCGGACTCAATATCCTGTTGAAAACGGTCCACTCCCGGCTTGACTTCCACTTTCCGACAGACGGCCTCGCGTTATCTTCGATCGACTCTGACGCGGAGTTCGCGGCCGAATCGGCGGCCGCGAGCCGCGCGCTCCCTGAAGCGACCCCCAGACCAGCCCACTGCCACCGGCGTGCTTAGCAGTTGGCACGAGGCTCTGAAAAGCTACCATCGATCGTTCCGTGACCCAAACCCAGAAGCCCTGGGGCCTCATTTACGACAGCGTGTAGGATCCACAAGCCCGTGTGCGCGCAAGAGCTGCTCTGGTGTCATTTGTGGACGGAAAAGGCTTTTCCCTCGCAGCTCATATCTGTGCAACCTTCTTTCTGATTGAACGCGCATGCACTTTCGCAGCGACAGTTGCAAAAGTTACCGGCAGATCCTGTGGCGTAATTCTGGGGATTTTCCTTGCAGTGGACCCAACTCTGAGGTGAAATGCCTCGCAGGACCCGTAGGAATCAACCAACCCTTCTCATGCGAAGGCCTCATAGAGCTCTGTAGATCTTTGCATGATGACATCGCATACACGCACCTCAACAGCAAAGAGCACGCCAGCGTCTAGATGTAAAACAGGTTTAGAATAGGACAGGTTCCACCTCAGGAGGCTGTAATCATTGGCACCTAACCTGGAAAACCGGATTGCAATTTTATGGATGTGAAGGTGTGACAGCGGTAGCAGTGCACTTCCCTTTCCCCCTCCGTGGGATTTACCACGTTCTTTATTTATGCAAATGAATACAACATATCGATTTTAGGTATAATTTGAGTACTTCCCCTTTCTTAATAGACCTCTGCTTTCAAAGAAACTCAATAATTTCCACGGGGGTTTTGCAGGCGGCACAGACTGAACCCAGACTCGACCAGGCAAAACAAAAAAAAAAAAAAAAAAAAACGAAGACGGCGGATCCCGTGATTCTCATCACACACAGCCGCCTCTCATTACCACACTCCCCGCTCGCCATCCATTAGCACGGTTGGCGAGGCTTTAACCTCCGCCGCCTAACGTTCGGCTCCGGCGGTCTTTAACGGGACTGCTGCGTCGCCTGCTAGTGAATTAATAGTGACCCCTGTGCTGCCTGAGCCGTCCTCGTGGAAAAGTGCTCAAACAAAGTGCCAGCGGTGAGGAAGAAGAGGAAAGCGCTGAAGAACTACGATTACTGTTTAACGCAGGAGCTCCACCGTGGCTTGGGGTGGGTGCGCGTGGAGGGGGCCGTGGTGAATGACTGACATTAACGTCTCGGCGGCGGCGGTGAGGGGGGAGATGAGCACACGGTTGAACGCTCACAAAGTCTAACTTGGCCCCCCTGTATCTGCGTAGCGCTGCTCAGCCACCCCTCCCTCCTTTTTTGCGCATCTCTTCCTACACGCTGTCAACCGCTGACCAGCCGGTCGCAAGCGGCGCAGGGGTAAGCGACTTGAAAAGCGGCAACAGCTCCAACCGGTGCGGGGTCACTACGGGCGTGGACGTAATACGACGGATGTACGTACCCCTTAATGTCGATGATTCCCCGGCGCGTCAACTCGGGAGTCTGGCGTGCGGCGGTAGTGGCGGAGCAGCAGCGTGCACCGCTATAAGCGACAGAGTGGAGACTCAGCAGGAAGCTAGCAGCCTGGGATGATAAATGAACCGCCGTGACGTAACGGCAGAGATAGGGCGAGAGCTGAGGTCTCACTCCCGCCGGTTTCACCTCGTCTTAAGAAAACCGGACTGAAACGCGCCTTCTGGATGCCCACATCAGATTTTGGTGCACACGAAACTCTCTCCATTGAATTAGATATAAGGAATAAGGGACAGCTGGGGCTGGTTGACAAAAAGTCAAATGGATCGTGTATAGGCCAATTTTAGGGGATAAGTGAGTGATGCCATGGCAGAATCACTTCACTACATCAAGACTTTGCCACTTGTGGAAGAAAAAATAAAGCATTCTGGCTCATAAAAATGAAGAGTTTGATTAATAAGTAGTCGTTGATACACTACTTGTTCAATTCAATACATTAGGTAAAACTGCTTTAGCCATACATAGTCTGTTATGGCCAGTAGCCTGAGGTGGCTACAGTGTTAGCTCATGTTAGCAAACTTTAGATGGGTACTGCTAATGACATTGTTCCCTTAGTTTTCTGGCTTCATGACTCTTTTACTGGTGATACAGCCATGCTATATTTTAGCATTAACCTGTAATCATTACTTGCGCTCACCATGTCCAGCAAAAGCTACATCGACTCACTTTACAGTTAGGTTATCTAAAACTTTATGGCAAAATTTGTCCTCTACATTTGACCCCTTCCAACTGCTTAGCAATGTAGGGTAGGCAATCAAAGCTGAATTGTTTACAGGGTCCCAGGGCAAACAGTTTTTGTTGGGTTCCTATTGAGCTCCTCGCCCCTTCATGTGTACGTATACCCTGTGGCTCCCAGGTTCCCACTGTACATGGCAAACAAATCATGGCAACTCCACTGTTAATGCACAGGAGACACAATCAAACCAGCAATGATATGCTTGAATAATCCAAAGTGGCTCCAGGTTAAAATACCTAGGTATTGATTTCAGAGGCTCAGGTGCCCAGGGTGTGAGCAGTCTTGACAGAGTAGCAGGATCTTTGGTTTCCCTCACTGGAAATTTTAAGATATTTTGCATGATAAGCTTAGGCTTTCTAATGCAAAGACAAGCCTATCTTTTTGAAACATGTTCCTGAAAAGACACAAGATTAAAATATAGAAATATGAGAGAGAGAGAGAGAGAGAGAGAGAGAGAGAGAGAGAGAGAAGCATATCATTTTACTAGAACAATAGAGAGAGAGAGAGATCTTTATCAGTCTGCTCTGCGATCATGTGGTTGCCAACCTCATCTTGAGTATTTCCTTCACACGTCTTCATGAATTTGTGTGTGAGTGTGTTATTTCTTCCTGACAAACACAGAAAGCAGGCAGAAGTTTGCCCTCTAGCTGTCAGTGCTGTGTGCTGCTATAGTTGTTGTTATCCACTTGGCAAAAAATAAAATATCTTATAAAATAAGATGATCTGTGTTCATGATGCATTAGTGAACACCACTTTAGTGCTTTTCTTGGTTCTTGGTCAAGACCAAAAACAAGTCTTTTATTTCCTTCAAGATATATAATACAGATTGGTATAAATAATACAGTGCAAATCCTGCCCTGAAGCAATATCCTGTACTTAAATAAACCAAAGATCAGCAGGTGGATTACTCTTTGGTGAGTGATAAGTAAGGATGTTAGTACAGCCTTCGGACAGGGTTATGTAGTTTAATATAACTTCCTCATGCTTTTCCTTCACCAGTACTACTCCGTACAAACAGATCCTCTTCTGTAAGAGAGAAAAAAGGGACAACAGAAAATTTACAAGATTTACTTAGAGATTTAATAACCTGCAACCACCCACACTCCTCATTTTGAGCTGCAGTATGTTTTCTCTCTCACCCATGAGGTTGGCATTGGAGGTAGTCAGCGCAGGGGCAGTGGTCGCGCGGGCCTTCCTGGTCCCAGGCCAGCATATCCATCAACAGGTTGGGGTGGCTCAGGCAGGACTCCCCCTTCCCTGGTTTCGGGTTACACACTGGAAATAACAACTCTGGAGGAAGCAGTAGAGAGAAAAGTCATAGGAGACCACAATTGTCTTTATCTACCCTGCTCCGTCATGATGGCCATTGCGCTGTATCACTGTGAAATGTTTAGTTCTTGTTGTTAAACATGAGCTAAAAATAATCCCCTACAGCTCCAGCTTCCCAGATGTTACGACTAGGCCCAGACAAGAGCATTTCCCACGGATGCCTGCACTTGATTTTCTTTCTTGGTCTATGTTAAATTCCTGGAATTTTGGTGTTTGAAACTGGCTACATGCAGAATTATGTAACAAATTCAATAAAAAAAATTGAATTTATCTTCATTAAATTGCACAAAATATCAGTTTAATTTAAACTGTTACTGTAGCGGTAGAAGCTATGGCTAGCATAAACAGGGACAATTTCTGAAAAGAAACATTTCTTTTGAACTCTCAAATCATTTTTGAAAGGAAAGCATATTTCCTCTTAGCTTGCTTATGACTGCAATAATTCAGTTCAGTCATTAGGGTTTGTATTTTTCTATATACAGTACCTCTATCTATAATGAAATTACAGTCCAACATATGTAGCCTCTTTCCACATACAGTACATTTGGTCAACTGTACTAGAGGCAGTCTGAAATGGAAATGGTAGGAAAATCATTATGTGGCTGCATACCACCAGAGGTCAGTAACAAAATACGTGTAGTTTACAGTGTCACCGAAATTCAATTCACAAAAGCAACAGTAAAAAAAATTGTATTGAATCATTGTAAGGCACCTAAGCATATATATATGAAAAGCAATGAATCAAGACTAATTTGACATTAACCACATATGCCATTTACATTATTTCAAATAACATACCCTATAATTATACCTGAGCTCATACTATGTGGAATAGGACTAACTGAGACAGCTAAAGTGAGTCCTGATCTGTGGTGGGGCAGTCTGTGAGGATGTCACTGTCAAAGCTCACCTCGCAGAAAGGCACAGCAGAGGTCCGAATTGCAGTCGCTCTGACCCTGACAGATAGTTCCCTCTGTTCCTTTGGTGGCATTAACTGTACACTGGCCCCACACGCACATCTGATCTGAGCAACACTCCTCATCCTTGGTGCAGGGCTGAGAGAGGACACACATTCGGCCATGCAAACAAGTATGTAAATCACACAAGGTCTGTTGCTACATTCATAATTCATGTATCTTTGTTCACTGGGTTGATCATTTTTGCATTTTTGTGATAATTATGATTATGTGACTTTATGTAGATTAACAGCCTTATCACGTAATTTGTCATTATGCAGCAGTCAATTAGATTATGTGCTAACTCCAGCCACTGCGTCGCTTTACAGAAGAAATGCAGGTTGCTTTGTGGCAATGAGCATTGAGTGGGTTTCCCTGTTTGTTACTGGCAGGCTGTGCATGGGGAAAAAAAACATTCTACACATTTAACCTTTTAAGTATAACCTTTAAACCAGAAGCAAAGGTGCTCCTTGTGACAAGAAGCCAGTGATTGATGAGAAATGTGGTACACAGAGATGATGCTAGCAAATGACCAACACCACTGGGGGCACAGGTACGGGCAGTTATCTCTTTACACATTATAGATATACATTTACACATATTTACACATATAGATTATAGATATGGAGTTGTATCCGCACTCAGATGTTGTTGTTTTTGGTCACCTCCAATTCCTTGCGGAGAAAAATATGTGGCTCTTTAACCACTAAATGCTCCACTGAGTCATCCCTGTGTTCCCTCCAGATTTATAGTAAATTACTCCAATATGTTCAATAGCTAGATGCCAACTTTGTTGTTCAATGCTGGGTATGCAGCATACACAGTTTCACAGCTTATCAGCTAAAAACATCTGATTACTGTGGCTCGAAACAAAGCTGACGAGCGCCTTGAGACTGAACCACACAACAAAGCTTCAAAACATGGTGACACATTCTTCCAGTGATAAATAAGAGCATCTTTTACATGGCGAAACAACAACTGAAAATCTAAGTGGGTTAGTTCTTCACATCACACACAGTCATTTGATCCATTGATGAAATGAAAATGTCGATCAATGCAGCTTTAACTAAGCAAATAACAGCCACAAAAGACAACAGTGACTGAAACCCCACCATGTCTGTTGGTATGCAGGGGAGGCACTTGGAGTTTTCAATCTCATAGAGGCAGTACTTCAGGTCACCGCAGTCCTCATCCACCATGCATTCCTGGGTGGAGAGATGACAACAGTTACAGTAAGAGAGAATTAAAATGCACATTGAATCACAAGTGAGTGGAAGTAAACTGTAGACAAGGGCTTGTGTTCATTTAAATTTTGTCACTGCAAATCATTTTGGAAAATACTTTCTCAGAGTTGTTGTATTGAGAAAAAAAAGATCTTGAAACTTTTTTTGATTTTGATGGATTAATATAAAAAACATACTCAGCAGGAGACCGTATAAAATATCACACAACCAAGAAGCCCTCAACCAAATGTGCTTATGATTTACATTTTTCTGTATCACTTGAGCTGCTGTATTCCACTGCAACCCCACTTAATGAGGTCCTATTGTTTGATGGTCTTGAGAGTTGTGTTTTTTTTGTCAGCCACTGTCTGTCTCCATGGAATCTGTTTGAAGTGCAACATCAACGACGTCTGAATTTGGAAAAATCTCAAGTCCCAGTTGCCTTACGGAACTCTTTCAACCTTGACAATGACCTGGATGACTAAGAATCTCCATAGATATAGACGTCTGAATTACACAGAAGGACTAAATCTCAGGAGTCCCCTCTTCTCTCTTTCCTCCACCCTTGATTTCTTCCCTATGTTGTAGATAAAACTATTTTTGGCCAAAAGTAAATGACAAAGAATGAAAAAGTAAAAGTGAGATTGGTCTTGTTATGGCTACTTAAGGTAAAGAAATGAACATCTTTACCTCCTCTATGATGTGACATCTGCTTGAGGCTTGGCCCAAAAGTTTAGATCTCAAGTATTGTCTGCTATCAAAAAAAAATTTAAATGTGGCATTACAACATTTTTTGCTCAGTTATCTGTAGGAATTATTAAACAAAATGGGTAATGCCACTCAAAGTATAGTACACTGCAAACGTTTTTTTTAAAAGAATTTAAAGCATTCAGCACAGATTTGTCCAGCAGTTTAAAGTTGTGGCTTCTATCAAATTTAGGACCACCAATCAGATATTTGAGATTTAGTTTGAGTCTTTCCCAATGGTCAGAGGAAGTGGTGTCTGCCAAGAAAAGCACCGGCCTGCTGTGAACCCACCATTTAATTTTTTTTTCCAAATCTTTTTCTTCGTGTGTGCTGCTTCTGGGAAATCAACTCTGAAACTGAGCCAAGTCCCAGGAACAGCATGCATCATTGAGGCTTGCTGAACTGTATCGAAGTCAAGAGGCAGGATCAAGAGCACTGACAGCAGAATCTGTTTGTCGTTCAGCAGATTTACTCGTAATGATAGGCACTCCGGCATGCATTGCTGTATCTCTACCACCAAGCGCATTATTAGCTCTCTGTCTTTCAAAATGTACGCGTGCTGACTGGGCATGACACATCCGGGGTTTGACCGCACCCCTGACACACAGGCACAGACACAAACGCGTAGAGAACATGTTTCGTCAGGACAGGTGAGGGCTGAGTTCCTCTCTCTCGCTTCTCTCACGAGCACCTCTGGGCTCTCTGTAAAATTTTCCTCTCCCCCGACTCAGTTAACTCCCTTCCCCCTGTTAAAGCTTTCTCTTCCACCCGGGATATTTTCTTTCAAGCATTTTGGAAATAACACTGAGAATATGTAAAAAGAGCTGTAACTGCATTTCTCCTTTATGTTGTCTGCAGAAAAAGGGATGTTCTTCCTTTATATGCCATGATAAGATATTATTGAGGTGAAAGAGACACACTGTAATACAGACAGGGGGTGCACTACACACATCCCTGCAATTAATTTAATAAATGCCAGATGACTCGAGAGCTGTTATTAGTCTGCATGGCACACTAGTAAATTATACCTCTCTATAAAAATATTCTTCTACAAATTACTTTGCAGAGAAAGGAGAAAGAAAGTAACAGACTCAGTGAGCATCAGACTCAATGTAAGCATCTAAGCCTGTTTGATTTCAGGTGAAACTGAAGCTCTCTTGCATGTGAACCTGATTTTTTTTGTAATATCTTACACTGACTCACACAGTTGTTGCACAAACTACCGTATATATACTAAAGACTGTTTTTTGAATTCTATGGCTAATTCTTTGCTTGTTACCTAAAGCCAACATGTAGCATATGCAGCTCCATTTTTACTTGTTTTGATCTGTACTGTTTCTGCTGTAACACATCACAGAGGCTGTAAATGCAGGAAAAAGTCAGTGGTAATATGCTGCACTCACAGTTAAATCCAGATGAGGGCAGCAGACAGCAGCCTACTGGCTTTCATTGTACACGCTGGCTCACCTAAGCGTATCCAGCCCACATCTAGTGCACAATGTTATCTAAAAAGTTAATTACAGCTAGCCCATCGGCTGAGTAATTGTATTAGTTAGTTAACTAACTAACTATTGCTGTGTTAGTTCACTAAAGGGGCAGCACTTCTCAGGTTTCTCTGTGATGCAGGCATGTAAGGCCCTGTTTTTATGAACCTATCGATGTGGCAAACCCAAACATACCCTCCTCGGGCTGCTGGGGGCATGCCAGGCGTGCTTTGGTATTTTCTTGGCCAGGTGCACTGGACCCCACCGGACCTGAGCTCAGAGCTCAGAAAGAATATTAACTGGCTACCTAAAGACTTCAAAAAGGTATTAACATTTCAACTGAATCTATATCAGTTTTAGCTAAAGGTTTTTTTTTAAAAAATGTTGATTGGTAATTTGGGTAAGAGGTGCTGAGTCAATCAATTTTACTGTGACTTCATCAAGTGTAATTCGAGTGAGTCCACGTAGAGGTTGAAATATCTCTGTAGTTAGTCATTTTAGAAGAGCAGACCTTACCCTGCCTGGCTTGCAGGCTGACTTGCTTCCCTGGTATTTTTTTTTCCAGCAGGAAGCTCCATTAACATAACCACTTTCTGTTCAGCTGCCAGGAAAGCAAAAGATCAGAACTGCTGTTGTAAAGTAAAACGGCAATACACAGAGCAAGCAGCAATAATGACCTCAATCTAAGCTGGCCTCCTGTTGGTTAAAACTATGAAAAGTATATGTTAGGTCTGTTGGCTGGATGATGTCATTCGTTATAAAATGAGTTCAGACAGCACAGTCACAGATTAGAGAAAGAACTCCAGCGTTTTGCCTCTTCTCACAGACACTATGGCTATTAACAAAACTCGGGAAGTGTTCATGTAGAAACGTTACGATTAGATTAAGTGCTTTGAAGGACCGGACAAATTTTTCAAATTAAAAATACTTTATGACTGGTGCCGACTGGAATGTCATGAATCACGATGAGGACTCAAAGCCATTATTTGTGTTTTCGAAAGGCTGCCTTGCAGTTTGCATCACTACGGCTAGAAGTGAGACACTCGCTCTGTGCAGTTGTGTGTGTTTCTACATGAAAACCACACACAGGTGTCCTGAGGCAACCAATTTACAGCTGGACAAGCACACCCAACACAATGTGCTGCTACCTACCTGGTGTATTTTGTATATTTATAGCATCAGGATGGAGTGAAAAAAATGACCAGGAAACGTATAATCTATGTGTGCTTTTATCCTATTGTCATTATTCATATACCAGACACGGAAGGCAAAAGACTCACATGATCCATACTGTTCCAAAGACTAGAAATCTCCACATGCATGTGTGACAGATGAGTCTCTCCTGTTTTGTTATTATTTTCCTAAAAAAGAGAGAGAAAGGAATCCTTAAAATCACTTGAAAAAAATCCAATCACAGTCTTTGTCTTTCTTGCATGTGTTACGTAAAGATCATATCTTTGTAAACAAAGCTGGTTCATAACACTATGATCTCTGAGAGATGAAGGGGCTCTGTCAGAGATATGCCAAAAGTTCACCCCTACCTTGTCAGTCCTATCTAGGACCTGAACGGCTCTGCCTCCATTCTTAACAATCTTCTTGGTTTCATTGTGGTAGCTGGCAAGCAGATCTGTTGACCCCAAAGACGATTTAGCACTCTCAGTAGTGATCTGTTGGGTTGAATGTGACAATGCATGTGGAATCCATTCATAAATCTTGCATAAAATACAACACATGGCATTTCCATTTTATTCAAACATCAGTTTTCTGTAGGGGGGCATTAAACCTCAAGGTGGCTATAGCTGTGGACAGTTTCTTGACATACAGCACGCTCTGATTGATATTAATCTCAATTTCTTGCATGACGTGAGGGGAAAACTTCCCAGTAGCACACACATGATCAAAACCAGACACTGCCAGACATCCGCAGGCTTATTAGACCTGTTGAAATCCAATTCCAGGGGGAAAGTAGCAGTCCTTCAAGGAGACTCAGTGTCTTACTAAAAATAAGCTCAATGTGTAAAGCTCTCTGTCATACGGTCCAGTTTATTCAGTACTGACTTTTATTTTATTGAGCTGACAAAAAATATCCATTTTAGCCACTAGCCTACTATTAGTAGTATCTAATCAGAAATGATGTGGGTCAGACATTAAGCAGACACCGAAAGTGTGTTGCAGTCCAAATTAAGCTGACCAAAACAATAAAACTTGTTGTCACCCAACTGATATATGTCGGTTGCTATAATGACGGAAGTGTATGATAAAATTTCCTTGACAGTACTGGAGTTTTATGTCCCTCTCTTTCTGCTTTAGCCTAAACTCTTTGTGCGCTGTCTTTGTGATGAATAAAATGTGACGCAGACCTGATCCACTGTCTCCTCCAGTATGTGCTGGGTATCCTCCATCAGCTCCTCCACCTCTCGGAACATGTCGTTCAGGCTGGCCGGGCCCCGCTCCAGGGCGTCCCGCAGGATCAGTGCCCCGCTCCGCGCGTTGCCGCCGGTCGCCCACAACAAGCACCAGCTCAAAGATACCAAGAGCAGCATGACACCGGACATCTTTCCTTCTCTTCGTCCTCCTCGCCGCCGACGTCTGTCTGCCGAGTAGCAGAGCAGTGTGACGCACAGAGGGCGCACAGCCGCGCACAGCTGGATCCGTTTTATTTGGAAAGTCTGAGGAGGGGATCGTGGTGGTAATGGTGGTGGCGGGGTTATAAAACAGAAACGAATCACATTTAATGGCGTGGAAAAGGTTCAAACTGCATTTCGTGAGGTAAATGTCAAAGTGAAACGGCCGGTTATGTGCAGGTCTTTTCAAAAGCACATAAATGTGAATGATGCACTGTAAAAAGAAACGCTGAAAAAAAAAAATCAAAAACTGGTGGCAGGGGTTGCCAGATGTGAGTTGTGAGAGGAAGTTCACCAATAATTGCAATCATCCTGCACTCCAGTGGAGTTGACAAAAACAGGCAGTAAACAGCCTTGTTAAAGCTTTTTCCATATTTCTGAAACTCTAACCAAACCAAATAAACTGCAAATCATAGCAACGTGTGAAAAACACTTTTCATATATAATATTTATGAGGTGAAGTAGCCTACACAGATTTAATATCACAAACTGAAATGGTTCACAAGTTTTATAAAGTACCCCCCCCCCACACACACACACACACACAAATCAGACCATTAGTTTGCCTGTGAATAAACAGAATCGGTCTATTTCTCTCTAGAAATGTTGTTTATAGTGATTTTTAAATGAGTGTTTAAAATGAGTTTTAAATTATTTGTATCTTAATGTACACGTGAAACATCTAGAGAGTAGACACAAGCAGCTGTTATGCAGTTCTGCTTGATCTTATTTGCATCTTACATATTTATTTAGAAAATCCTGGACCTTCCTGGCAGGGCCTTTGGTCTGGTCTGCTGCAGACCATCTGGACAAGCAAAGAGGGGATATATCTTTGACATTTTAAAGTCATCAGGCAAGATGTCAGACAGCCTGGTTGGTGCAGTCATGCAGTGGGTGAATACAGGACTCTCTCAGGGTGGGGGCATGCGACTGAAAACACCACCTGTCTGGGGCAGCCTCCTCTGCTCTGACCAGCCACAATGTTCCTGGTATCTGTTGAATAACGCTGAAGGGAGTCTGAAGAGTTACCAGACAGTAACTCCAACACCAATGGTAAGGCAGGTGTCGTCCACATAGTGACACTGACACCTGTTGGCAATTTACTGGTACTGACATGAATAAAGGTTACCTCCAAAATTTTAACATTAAATGAATCGTTCTTTCAACAAAACCTGCCGAATTTTTAGAGAAGAAAAGACTGGGCTTGTTTGATTTGTCAAGTTCGTGATCCAGCCTTGAATAATAACCTCAACCAAATGTCTAAATAAGACAGAAAAAACAATAGCTGTGGAACTTTATTAGCATCCAAATAAATACATACATTATTATACAGATAAATAAATTAATTTAATTTAATTTGTTTTTACACATGGATATAGTCCTGTCCAGTAGCTTGACAAATACAATATGTCCTCTCTTTGGATAAAGTGGATCGTTCGCTCCTTCAGAGTGTAATAGCAGTTCTCCACCACCTGAGGGCAAAGCATGACAAAACATCTCAGGCAAACAACCAGAGCTGAAGTTGAATATATTGCAGGTAATGTAGGCGAGGGAGTTAAAGGGTTTGTTCTCCCAAATTAAAAAACAATTTTAAAACTTTTACATGCATGAATGTCCTTGAAACTGTCAATCTTTATCTTTTACATGTTCAGACCCTGTTTTTTGTTTTCCAGTATCTCATGCTGATTATGCAATCTCTACCTGCTTACCTGCGTTCAGTTGCAGACAAGGCACTGAATTGTCACACCAGAACAACAACTGAAAAAAACAACCAACGGTGTCATATATTTCTTTGAAAACTGATTAAAATAACAGTATTGTAACAAGTAACTAAAAGGGGGTGGCAAGGAAAAGAGCATCCTGTGAACTGTTATGGGACTTATGGGTGACACTGAGATGTGAACTGCCCTTCAGATGAAGAATGATCTATAGGCTTTATTCACCAACATCTCTTCACTTCTACTGACAATACAGAGAGATTAAGATGACTATCATGTGTAAATGTTGCACAACTCACTGAATTACAAGGCATAAATAAGTCAACCACTGTGACCACCACTTAATAAATGTAGTGCAAATTAAACCGAGCAAAAGTATGGTATGGTTGTAAACACATTCACAATCATTGCTGAGTACTTTAAGTCCTGCTAGAAATTCGATATTGTGACTGTGACTGTGACTTGTGGCTGAGACTGTGACTAAATGCTGACGGAGAAAAATCCACCTGACAGTCGAAATTCACACGAGCTCGGGTTTAACCCTCGGGTTCCTACGTGATGTCTCCAGAGTCGCTGGGAAGCGCGCAGCTTTTTCAAATTCTGCATCAGCTGTGTCATCAGACCAGAGATAGACTGGAAAGTACCGGACATGCAGCAACGTTACTTTCAGAATAAAAGTAGGTCTAAAACCTCAACCCACCTACCCTAATGTAATCCACATGACTTTTGCTATCAGATGCATGATTTTATTAGCTTGTAGTTATTGTTATTATTTCAAGTGCTAAATCACTGGTCAAGAGTGCAGATGGAACAAATTAGCCAGGTAAAGTTGGTTGGTTATCTGAGGGAACTTTATTTACACAGGCACTTCCAAATCATACCATACATTGAAAATTGAACATTAGTAGGAAAATGACAGTAAGGCACCAAAAGTGAGTTAGAGATAGAGATTGTGTTGTCATAAATTCTAATTATATTTTTTGGATTATGTGGTTTTTCTGTGTCAGCATTGGAATATTACACTGGAAATTATTCTGTAAATTACTGTGAGCCAGCTGAACAACCACAGCAACAACATATAGGAGATAAAGCTACCATATTATGTTGTGTGAATATCAGAACTGGCTGTACCATGATAAAATTATCACAATGAATGGAGGAGAGAAAGCTAATTTAGCCAGTTAGCTATCTTAGATTAAGTGTCTCTGCTGGGGGAATATAATAGGCTATGGTGTGATGTCTGTCTCTAATCAACCAAAACCCTCCATTGTTTATGAACCTGTACTGTTTGCAAAATATAGATTTTTGTTAGCACTGACTAGCTACAGATGTCCTATTGTAGCCAACAGTACACCTAACGCCTATTTATGTGAAGAAGACCAATGTTTCATTCTTTCAGACAGAAAGATAGAAGATAATTCAATAGTGACGTTTGGGCAGAATGGAGTATAATGCATAGGAAAAATCTCTTGGCTCGTGGTCAAGAGAGTTTTATTGTAGAAGGAGCAGTAACCGGAAGTAGAAACTTGCACCTGTGGTCGGACTTGACGCCAGTCTACAACAGTGGGGTCGAGGCGCACACGGCGGCTATCATGTGAGGATCAGGTCGCTGACGGAGAACCGCAGCGCTCACATTGGCGTGTGAACCGACCCGAGGGGATACGTTTGTGACTTGCCGACTTTCGAAACGTATCGTGGGTCGAACCCGCGGGACTCCGGCGGGACCTGCTGTCATTTAATCGGCTGTTTTTTTTTTTTTATGGACTCTCCGGGGTAAGTAGCTGACAGCCGCACTTTTCTCCTCCTGAGCGTGAGTGCACGACTGAGCGCTTATCAGGAATGTTATTTTCAAATGGTTCACATCTGACATTCAGCTCGCATCGCCAGAGATATGATTTATTTTATTGTCCGAGTGCAATGTTTGTTTGGAGCCAACTGTTGTGATGCCGTTGAATAATTTATTCTTAATAGATTAGAGGTGCAACAGGTGATGTGGGCCGGCCCGAGACAAAGATTTAACCTAGTGGTCAGCTGGTATGCAAACACAATTTAAGTCTATGACGAGACTGATCAGAATAATGTTAATAATAATAACAACAATCACATGTTGTAATAAAAAAAATAATATTGTTGAGACACAGGAACGTTAGTACTAGTAGTACACAGGTGTCCGCTGACTTCAGCATCGCAAACACTGCACCACACATACACAACATCCATTTTCCAACAGACGTTTCAGCGTGTTGCACCTGAGCTCGTGGTTTCGTGTGTGTGTGTGTGTGTGTGTGTGTGTGTGTGTGTGCGCGCGCGCCTCCTCTCATCTTCCAGTCGACTCCCGTGTGTAGCAGGTGGCGTCGTGTCCTCCGAGACCTGAAATCCAGTCAGGCGGAGAAGGCTCGTCTCATCTCAGAAGCCCCCTGCCTCCGGTTGTTGTGGACTAGTGTTTCAGCAGCAGAATAAACTTTCACTCAATTTGCACTTGAGTAATAGAATGGATTAGTCCGAAACTGGGCCTGCGTGCAAACTGAGTGCAGCGTGTAATGCAGCGTGCTGCTCTTAGGGACAGAGGACTGCAGATCCACTGTTACTTGCACTCATTGTGGTTTGAGGCTCAGTCTACACACATGGATTATGGACTTTGTGGAGGTAAATAAGCATTAAAAAGTGCAATTGTTGCCAGCAGCTTACAGTGTGTGAATGTGAGTGTTGGTGAGAAGCAGCATGGTCAGCATAAAGGGCTAACGGGTCAGAGTTCCTGGACAAGTCCTTGCTGTAAATGATGGTTTTAAATACTGGTAACTGCAGAAAAAAAGGCTTGTGTTACCTGGTTGCTGCTGGTTCTGCACTTTTTCCTGAGCACTGTGTGATTTAAGAATGATTTTGTTCGTAATGCAGTCTGTTTTGTGTTTTTTTCATGTGATTTATCCAGACACTGCAAGACATCAGAAAACTGATAATGGGAAATGCTGTGAAATGATGTACAAAAAGGGTATGAAGAATTAGTTGTGGCTTTAATGTGTGATCAGAGGCTCCGTGATTTAGGTTTTTGACTTTTACAGTGAAAAGAATTGTCGCTATGGATTATTGGGTATAGGTTGATGCGCCCAAATTGCAGTTTTGTCTGTTCAGAATGGAATCTACAACACAAAAATTTAAATGAGCAAAAAGAGAAGGGAGCTATAGTTTCTGAAGCTGCTACATATCCTGGCTGTAGTAATTACTCTGTGTGTGTTCCATGATGGACTGACGCCACACTTGGTCTCTCGTCATCCTGCTTCCAGTGCTTGCTGCCTTATAGACTTCTTTGTGTCTGTCAATCATAACTGAACCAATCATTGTTGCAGTTGTTACATGGAGTTAATTTTGTGGACATTTCCATCATACTTTGATCTTCACTTCCTCCTGCTTTGCAGCCAGCCCTTCCAGATGTTAATCTCAGGGCATTTCATGTCGGCATTTCCTTCTTATCTGCACCACCATGCCCAAGCTGTCACTTCCTGGAACGAGTGGTTGACTTATAAGGGGGTGTCACTTCATCTATCAGCCCAGAGGGAGAGGCAGCAAGACAAAAATACACCAGGGGCTGAGTGTCACTGCCACTGGCTGACTAGATGGACTGCTGTCAGTTGAGAAAGGCCAAGTGGAGCTCTCGTCTTTCAGAGAATCCCAAGGTTGGGTTGAGAACCAACATTTACATTGTAGATTAAGGTGGTGAATGAAATGGGGATGAAGTCTGTACGACATATTTTTGGGCTTGAACAGGTTTTACGCTGTGTAATGCCATTTATTTACGTGTATGATGCATACTGTAGTTCACATAAGTAGAGGACTGACATGCAGATTATAGAAGATAAACCTGTATGCAGCAGTATTTTTGATATTGAGTCAAATGATTAATGTTTTAGGAGACAAAGACCCTGTGGTCTTGGTGGGCAGAACTTGAGGCACTGCTCATCACCTGGCTGACACCTTTTGGTGAAGCATGGCGGCGCCCAGCGTCGCGTTATGGGGCGGCATCTGCACGAGTTGAGACGTGGGGTGACGGTTCACCTTTTAGCTCAACAAGGACCCGATCGTTCAGCCAAGACAATGCTGGCGCGTCTTCAGGGCGAGTCTTTTACTGTCCTTGGGTGGCCCAGACAAAGACCAGACTTGAACCCCAGAGGACATCTGTCAAGGGCAGTTTACAGACACTTCCCATCCAGTCTGACGGTGCTAGTTTTGATGTTTTTCCACTGGGTAAACAATGATTAATGTAGCTTTAAAGCTCCACTTGAGTCCCCAGAATGCACCCAAATTCTAAACTCTTAGTTCAGCCTTCAAGACCTGGATGTGAACTGTTTCGGATCATGACCAGTAAATTGAGGAAACAAGATTGGGAGTTCCAAGTTTTACAACCACCCTTTTATCATCTTGGAGTTCAAGTGAATTAATGTTTGATGGAGAAAAGGCTCTCACATTTCAGATTTCTGATGTCACCAATTTTCTTTTTTTTTTTTGTGAACCTTGAGCATAGTTTTTTGAATTCGACATCAGATGTTAGCACTTTAAAACAGAAGCCTGTTGTGGCCTTTGCTGCTTTCCAAGTTGGATACGTGGACAATTAAAGTTACATCTGAAGACGCTGAAGTGTGAGCAACACGTTTTATTGGTTTTAGACTGGATCTTACTTTTCAGGTCTACACATTTGAGTTGCAGTCTGGAAACACTGAGAGCCTTGTGAACAGTTTGGCCTGGTGATCATATTGTATACCGGCAGTCTAAAAGTCTAATGCTTATTAGCCTGCAAAATCCTGTACTTCTCAAGTTATACGAGGACACATGGGTCCAAATCCCACCCCACACAGTAGGGTCTTAAGTTTAATCTAAACCAACATGGAGTCTTCACAGCCTATTGCATTGCAAGGCACAACCACCCACGAGGGCCGGGTTATTAAGTTGCATGTACAGTATATCCAGTGAAGTTTTTGTTTAGCTGTTCATTACAGTATCAACAAAAACTGAAGATTGTAATTAAGGATTTTCTCCAGAGCTGTTGTGTCTACGGATGCTTGATATCTGCCACTGGTTTGACTTGCAAACAAGCGGCGGCCTTTAACTTTTACTCACCCAATCGCTGTTTAATTCAACTCTTGCATGTGATTTCACGACTGCTAACGATTTGTAGGCCGACTCCAGCCCCAAAATCTCTGCGGTGTGTGTGGTGTCACTACTATGAGGATTAAGGGTTTGATTTCAGGGCGCACGTGCACCAATCAGAGCCTGTCGCAGTACAACAAACATATGGCGTTCAAGCCAGGCAACTTCAGACTGGCCTGACCCATATTCTGACTCATATTAAGTCCTGAAAATCCAAATTCTTGACTTTGACTTCCTGTACCACAGATTAAGGCGGGGGGGGGGAGCACAAGTATAATTTACTGACTCCACTTGGAGTCAGTAAAATTCCCTCTTCCAAGAAATTGATGATTCCAAGTTCTTGTCTAATTGAAATATAAGTCCCCCCCCCTTTTTTCCCATATATCAGGAGCTTTTAACAGTGGGCACACAGACCATTGCATTAAACATCACTTCGACTTTTTCATACTTGTAGTAAATATATTCATATTCCAGATATTCTTTTTGCATCTATTTGTCCTTGTTTCAGCATTTAGATCCTGGGTTACACTTCATGTTGGTTTTCATGTATCCTTTAGTCAAAAGCTGCCTCTAGCAGTAAAATACAATACTGCAAAAACCCCAATATATATTGTTCAGTTACAGACAGATATTTAGTCCATACTGTGAAAGCAGTCTTTAGAATATCTAGGTTGTCTATTTCTCTGAATATGTTTACATACAAATTTTAGACATAAAAATAGACTATCTGTGTGAAATGACCTCACTCTCTTTATCTCTCTCTCTCTCTCTCTCTCTCTGGAAAGGCCCTGTATGTGCACGTGTCCATAATCAGGGCAGGTACCACGTAAGACGTCATATTTGCGTGACAATACATCACGGTAATTTGTTTATCACCCGTACCAGATGTCACGTTGTGGAAGAATTCCTCTGGAGGCCTGACAGTAATTCAGAATAGAGGTAACTGAAGGCCACAGGTATGGCTGCAGCTGTAGCTGATGTCAGCCACGCCGTTTTAAGCTTTGTCACTAAACCTTCCTTTTAAGGTCATATTGGGTTTATTGGTGTTTACTAGATGTTTGGACGCTCCCTTGTGCTTTGTTCCACAACCTTTGTACCAAAGGGGAGAATCAGCACCGTGCCATGCCCTTATTAGTAAAGCTGACTACTGGAGACTATGTGTGATAGGGTAAAAGAAAGAGATCGGGCCAGCTGATGAAGACAAACACTGTTATCTCGTTCCTTGTGAATCTGTTCAGTCGGAGCTGCTGTTTAAACCTCTATCAGAGTTCTTGGAGACTACTGTTCTTCACTGAAGGGCATGTGCAAACAGTGGTGTCTGTGCATTGTGTTGTAATCCACACATTGAGTTTTAATCTCAACACCAGCAGACCAACAGAGAGAGCTTCTGGAAATTTACTGTAAGTGCCAGAGTTTTATTGTAGATTTGAACAGATTTATTGGAGTGATTTCTGCATATATCAAACATCATGTTGAAGACAGAACATAAGGCTGTGTTTTCTATTATGTGTTATTTTTTGAGGTACAATGTCATGACCCAGCAGCAGACATGATCAGTTTCCGGGGGGATCTTTGACTGTTTGATGAGTCTGTAGACTTCCCATGGGATGGACATGCTGTAAATTGCTGCATATAGCTTCCCTGCTAATTTGTTGCATAATGCTGACTGTCATGGCTGTATATTTGTGTTTCTTGCACAAGAAAAAGTCTGTCTTTGGGAGTTTTTGTTACTGCCTGTGAAATGTGTCTCACTGTACTGATTACTTTTATTGTTCTTCAAATTGATAGTTTGAAATTTTTTTTGGAAAATTAGCTCTAATTAGCTCAGTGTTTGAACATGTCCATCAAAAAATAGCTACAGCAGTTTGTGTTGTTTCATCACTGGTCTGGCTTTGAAAGCAGGTGTTGCGTGTCAGCAACAGATTTTTTTTTTCTTTTGCGTGTGTGAATCCAAAGTGATTTCCATGCATTTAATTACATCATTTCTGATATTTCCTCCTGGAGAACTGGAAGAGAAGAGATGCAAATTTCTTCTATCCTTTTCCTTCTTTGAATGGAGTCCCTTTGGACCACCAAGAGGCCACACAGGGCATACTGTGTTTCTGCTTATTTTGCCTTGTCTTGGCTGTACGGATAACGCACCCAGTGAAGGAACAAAAACTTTTTCTGTACAATCTCCTGTGGAAAAAAAATGAGCCTATTACCAGAGCAGCCTCCATGTTTCTCCAGTCTGGAAATCAGAAGCAAAAGACTCCAGCTGTCCATCTGTTGAGAGAAGACTGTCCGAGTGAAACCAATGAGCTTCAGTCATCTATCGTTCTGTCCCAGGCCATGTCCTATTGATCTGTGTGAACAGAGATTAGCGATGGAAAGTCGTGGGCTTCAGTCATAAAGATGTGCCAGCAGGTTCAACGGTTTCATCCTCTCTCCTGTCCTCGTCTGTCATATACTCATCGGTCACTGCTGAATGGATGAACTATCTTGTCTGAGTGCAAATAAGTGAATGAGCAGTTGGTTTGTGTGGGTTTGGGCGAGGTGAAGTCACAGTTAAAACAAAAACAAAACTATTGGCATGCTCAACTCTTACCAGATTCTTCAGGCAGTCCTACTAAGACAAGAAGGAGTCTTAACCCTGTGACCAGCTGGAGTTCAGGTACGGACTCTGTGAAACTGGAAATAGAATATGACTGAAATTAACCCGCAGGGAAGTTATAAAAGTCAGCTGTTCCCTTATGGCTTTGTTTGATGTTGCCTTTGTGTTCGGTGTTGTTTGCATTGTGGACACTGGGGCGGGCTGGGCTTTGATTCTTCAGCTGTTCGGCGGTGTGATGAAAATGTGTGGTAGTTTTTGTAAGATTCAGTCAACAGAAAGATAGATTTTGGTCGAGATTTCGTTGCTGTCATATTGGTCAAATTTTCGTCGTACATTTTTCATTTTTGTGTCTGCAATGCATTTTGAAGCTACAGCTTTTTCCATCTTTGTTTCACAGTTACAGGTTACGGAGGTGTGACACTCACCTCACCAAATCCACTTACAGCACAGAACTGCTCTGTCTGATCTAATCCAGCCTAGTTGTTCTGCTAATCAAGCATCACGGCAGCTGCCTGCGCTGTTCACTGCAGAGCACTGAGCCGGGCAGAAGCTGGATTCACTCACTGAAATGCTGGTCATCATCTGGGCCGTTTGAGAGAAACAGGGCGGCATCATCAGATAACATCAGCGCTCTTTGTTCGAGCATCGAACATCTCCAGGAGGATTTAGGTGGAGGGCTGACGTTAATCCGGGAATTTACTCGCCCCTCCTAACGGCAGCACTAAAGATAGCCGACTGAATGTCACGTTAATGTTCCCTCGACATCCATGGCATGTGATAATTACATTAGATCACCTGCACGTCTTTGTAGCTCGTCTCAGCTGGTTTGTTTTTAGAGCCCAGATGAATTGAGTCCGTAAATCTGTTTCTTCCAAGAACAGGTAACCTCGGATAACATTGCTGACAGACGCATAACTTTGGAAGGTGTTTTCTTCTTATTATAGTAATGCAACAGTTGAAGCAGCTGAATCTGAACAAGAGCTACTGTATTTTGGGCAGCAGAGGAAACTGTATCTGTATGATTCCACAGATGCAGACTGTTGTAAAAGACCATTCTGTCATCTTTCCCCTTTAGTTCAGTTTTTATGGGCTGAGAAAAAATGTAATGCATGTCGTGGTTCATTTTTAGGTTTGTTTTCTTGTGAGGGAAAAAAAGGGTAATTAACAAATACTTTCTTTGTCATAGTTTTCATTATCATTATTTTACTGCTGTGCAGAGAACCCAACAGCCATGGCCTTGCCTGAACCAGTCTGCCTAGAATTCCTGAAAGGTCATGGTGTTGACCTTGTCATGGTATTTGAACTTGTATTCCAGCCCCTGTCCCCCAAAAAAGGCATGTGATTTGAAAAATGTTCTGGAATATTAACATCTTACTTTGCATATAATTGTAAATATATGAAATGTAGATGTTAATACATAAATCTTATAAATCATAGAACACATAAATCATAAAAACACTAACCAAACCGATTTGCCTTTTTTTAAACAAGTGAAAACGACATTTGAAACCTAGCAAAATACTGTATATAAATCATAAATGTGGCCACAGAAATTGTTACAGTACATCCATTTTAAACGAAGCATGTGCACATTTGCGCATTAGCAGGTGGAATCTTCGCACGGCTGTGACCGGAGTCATAAAACGCAGCTGTCCTCCTCGGGCCTCCTGTAAGACCTCTTACATGTCCACTCTGGTGAGAACTGGACTCAAACATGGCAGCCATGTCTCACATGTCGCCTTGTACAGTTACGGCCCTGACGGATCGCACGCTGTGTACTGCAGACCGCACCTGAGCTGTTTGTGTGTACACCAGCCAGGATTCGTCTCACGGTTACTGTTCTTCTCCTTGGTCTTTGACATCATAGATGAGTAAAACAAATATTTAAATCACACATCGACTGACTTTTATTTGTAAAGCACGCTTGTTTGTTTTACAGTCACGATGGCGTGAAAAAAATATCTGTTTTTGATTCGGACCTTTTTGGATCCTTTTACATTATGTCGCACAACTTCCCACTGGTTTCATGCTGTTCCAGTGATTGGCAGAAGAAACGCAGCAATGCACCAACAAAGGCGGCGAGGTAAAGGACTCCTCACCAGCAGACGCCGATGTGAACAATGCAGGATTTAAAATATTTGATGAAAGTCGGCTTTGCAAATGTTTTAGGAGGAACGAAAAAGCTTTCGGCACGGTTGCAGAGACACTGAATGTAAACGTAAGTTTTGTTTGTTTCCGAGAAAAATCCGACCGCTCATAACATAATGCTGCTGATGTCATTTGGTGCTTTTGCGTTCCACCCTACAGGCTTTCTTGCAAACCCACACGTGTGCACATTTCTGTCTGCGTTCTGTGCCGTAACATTCTCGGGCCACTCCACTGTGCTGTGGTCTCCCACCCAGGGAATAACAAATATGTAGCTGATGAGTGGTCTGCTCCCCGTCAGACCCCCTTATCTGCAGGTTAAGTATGGGTGTGACGCTTTCAGCCGTGGACCAGTCTGATGTGGCTTACAGATATTCACGCAGAAGCTTTCCCTCCGGAATGGCTGACGGCAGTGTGGGTCAGCTACTGACTTCTGTGCACGTTCTTTCATCATAAGGTTGTTTTTTGGGGTTTTTTTTACATTCAGGCAGGAAATGAGAAGCAGGGAACATGTCTTGTAAATTGGTCCCATCATGTGCAGAATGTGCAGTTTCCGCCATGTGGGACACAGAATGTTGAATTATTCAAACTTTTATTCATTCAATTTTTTAAAAAGAAATTGTATATGTGCTGGAGGATGCAGAACTTTTTAGGTTAAAACATTGGAAAAGGTTGGGGGGGGTATCACCTGTGGCAGGAGTAGTTCTTCATGACCCAGACTGTATGCTTGGGGTCATTGTCATCCTGCAGCATGAACATGAATCAGATGCCTCCCTAATGGTTTTGCATAATGGAGAAGAATCTAAATATCAGCCTCGCACAGCATCTTCTCTATTTAGTGCTGTATGTCAGTTACACATTCAGTTTCTCTCCAGACTGACAATCAAGACTGGAGGGGTCACAGTGGACACTGATGCTGGGACTTAAACAGCTGAGCACTCTCTCAGATCCAGTATCACTGAATATGATGAAGATAAAGATTTAAAACTGTTGGTCGCAGCTTTTTTTTTTATTAGTAGACGTTCTTAATTTCAGAGTCGAGCCTTTCAGTAAGTCGCGGTCGGTCTGTGACGCAGAGGACTTTCCTGCGGTGTGTTCTTTAGAGGCAGGTCTGCGCTCTGACATTCCAGCTGCTCATATTTCCTGTTTCAAGAGCAAAATCCCTGCTCACACTCTGCAGCAGCGGCGTGTCTCCTGGCCCCATCCCTCTCTGTGGTCACACTTCAATTCCACAATTTTCATCACTGGAGAATCTGCAACAAACACTCCCTTCTCTGTGCCCCCCCCCTCTCTTGGCATCCTGGTCGTCTGGGCAGGATCTTGTTGACTCAGACATTCACACGTGCATGCACACTCTTTACACAGCTAAAGCTCTGTTATGTTGTAAATACTTGACTTATCAGGCAGAATCTAGTAACCTCTAATTTGTCAGACTGTAAAAATCAATATAACATTTAAAATACTGATGTAAAAATAAAAGCTTTAATGCATCATACCATTTTTTTTTTTTGACTTACCTTACCTGTCACAGAGGGTAGAAATCCACAGAAAGTATGCAACAGATAACCGTCAGTGATCTCTCTTTATTATTTCAGAGTTTGGCACACATCCAGTTACTATAGGCCGGCTTTCATTTTGAGGTCGGTGTCAAAAAAAACAAAAAAACAACTGCAATTGACTCAGGAAAAAATGCTCAGAAATTTTTGCTCCATAAAAAGCTTCAGTATCACCTATATCACTGCTACAATCAGTAACAAGGTAACACCTGAAACTCTTAAAATGGGCAGACACATAATCTTGATGCATTCATTTCTTAGATTATTGATAACTCTTTTGAAGAGCTGACCATTGTTTTAGTCTGCATGATGCCAGAAACGGTGAAAAACACCCGTCACATTTTTCCACAGTCCAAACACCCACCATATTCAGTTTACAATGATACATAAGACAGAGAGAAGCAGCAAATCTTGGAAACACATATGTTGTTTTTGCTTGGTAGATCCTTTTCTGTCCCTTGGTTTCAAGCTGACCACTTGAGTCAGCTTGACATGATACAGCAAATGGCCCGGTTATGATAAGTCATCTCCTGCGATCAGATCACAGCGTGTCTTGGTGCTCATTTACATATTTAGCGTTCCTCCACTTGTGATCCCATCACCCAAGACGCATGTTAACGCCAAGGGTAAACAGGGTGTCTGACCCTCCAAGGTCAGCAGTGTCACAGTGGCACAAAGTGACAGATCAAAGTTCCCCAGACTTGAAGTTGATGCAAAAAGTGCACACAGAGGACAGGAAACTTCCTACTCGCAGTGTGGGAATGTGCTGAGTGCAGGTTTAGACTCAAAAACGAATGAAATGCAGGAGATGATTTTATTGCGTGCAGTACTGAAAGCCAGAAAACGCTCCCCCGACACCTTTGCTTCTGCTTTGGAGCTTTCCTCTTAATGTTGTGTTGATGGAGCAGATTAGGGGTCGTTCACCTTTTATGGCATCATCCAGTTACCTGAGGCATATGGGTCATTTAGGATGGATATTATTGTAGGCCAACAGACTCAAAGGAGAATGTAATAAATACCCTCTATTGTCTTGTGGACACTGTCCTCTGGAAATGGAAAAAAGAGTTACGGATCCCAGCTTTTCTAGTTTTATGCAAAAAAAAAAGGTTGACAGGCTGCGTGTTTAGTAAAATGAGGTAACTGAAGCGTCTCTTTGTCTGTAGCCAAGTTGACACATTTCTCCTGCTCCACATGATACCTGTACGCTGCAGTTCCCTGTGCCTCTGGCGACGGGTAACCTGACTCCATGCTGTGTAATGTTAGTGACATGACCCTAAACTTCCCCACATGACTCGTCCTGACTCTTGCTGCTTGTATAAAAGTGAACAAAGTTCCAGGAGACTTGGCGCTGGAAGATGAAGTGTTCCCTCTGGAGATACAGGACTCGGATCTCTAATTCCAGGCTGTGGAGGTCTTTTGGGTTCAGCACTGTTATCTGAGCTCTGTGACTCTGGCCACAGCTGATGTGGCTCACTGCTAAGCTTGATCCAGTGCTGTCGTGCTTTTTCTTGAGAGTTGATCTTTGATATGATTTGAATTCAGATGTAGTTAGCCTAGCTTAGTATAAAGACCGGAAGCAGGGGGAAGCAGCCAGACCTGTGGACGGATTAAATAAATAATGTACGAGGTGGTAATTGATCAGCTTCGCACTTGTTGGTTGCTGTATTCTTCTCTCACCATCTGTTCCTTTATGTCCACTCCTCTTGTCCAATCAGCTTTGCTGAGTCGTGCTGCCTCGATGCTCCACTCGGCCTCCAGCTCAAACCCAGATTTTCAGTATCACGCCGGAGGCATATCTGTTCGGTGGGCAGGTGCACTGACGCCCGACCTTAACGTCCATCGGTAACCTCAACATACATATGGATATCTTTAAACGCTGTCAGCATCCTGATACCTCCTATTGCACCACCATTATAGAGACCTGAACTTATCAAATGGCAGACTTCATTAACAAGTCATCCATTTACTGTACAAGAATAGATTCACAGCGTATGAATGCTTTGCGTCAATAGGCTGTGCACCCTGAGGGACTTATGGAGTCCTGGCTAGGAAGTTAGCTCAGTTAAAGGATCATTTTAGTCATGGAAGCTGTAAAAATGAGATTATACACACACAGCCTGATGGTTGTCAGTTACCAAGCAGAATGAGAGGAAATACTTTTCTTTGACAGAGCAGATTGGAATAGAAACATCTGTTCCAAATGTTGTGACGCTGTGAAGGGCTTCACATCCGGCGGGCTGCAGGAGAGGGAGAGACATAGGCAGAAATACTGCACGAGGTGAAAGGGGCAGGTGCATGCTGGCGCTCGTGCGGCCGCAGCTCCAGATGTGGACGCAAGGCAGTTAAGGTAGCCTACTTCAAAAACCAGTCACGCAGTTTTCCATGAAAAATTGGGCTTCCTTTGCATAGTACGTCCAATTTCCATCGTGAACAAATGTCCATAAATCTGCCTAACAATCCTGTGAAAAAGACAGTTTGCCAGAATGTAAGCAAATGTAGGCAAAAAATGGGATACAGTAAATATTTATCAATTTTTCATTCTCCTTGCGCAAGATGTAATGGGAATTCTTGTTCCAAGTCTCAATTTGGACTCTGGGGCCAGAGTGTCAGAATCTGAAAACCTCTGACCATTTCAACCGACAGCTGGAAAGTAAGAAATGACAGCAGCTGAAAAGTCTAAGCCAGGAAAGCAGTTGAAATGATCGCAGAGGAGTGAGCGCGAAAAGCCGTTGAACTGTAAACAGTGAGAGCAATTATGACTTCAGTTAAAGCTGCAGCGTCAGATATGAAGTTAATGCACTGTAAATAGTCGCAGTCTCTGTCTGATAAGCCTGAAAGCGGTTATTGTCATTTAAAGAGTAAGAGCAGAGGCAAATGAAGCGTACATGATACCAGCTATTAGATTTCACTTGAAGAGTCGTACAGTATCTGCATGTGCTGTGCAGATCTCCCGCTCAGCTGCGAACACGCCTGGGAATGCAGACTGATCAGAAGATAGTGCGACTGCCCAGCACCCACATGCGCAGACCCACACAAACGCATAAATTTGGGAGCAGATACCACATTTTGCGACTTCCTGCGCCAAGGCTCCCAGGACATACCCTGCCGGACGTTGTTATGTACAGTGCAGCATCCAGAGGTTGTGATCTCTCCCATAGCCTCCCGGCTCTGTGCGAATCAGCGCCCACTTTGCTGTATCTTAACCCAGTGGGACAGTGTGAGTTACAGTAGGCTATATCATGTCTGGTCATCAGAGCCAAACAAAAGTAGGGCAGTCGGTCTCTGAGCTGTTATCAGGATGTTATTTCTAAGAAAGTTCCCTGAATTTCCTTTTTCCAAATCATTGTGTCCTATAGTTGCCTTTTGCTCTATGGACCAGATCCAGAAGGATAAATAATCTGGGACAGATATTCTTATTGTTTTGTTAAGACGTACTTCAGTAAGCAGTTCAGTGGCCAAACATATTGAATTATTGCACATTAGATTTTGTCAATTTTTCAGTTAAACAAGGAGCAAAGCTTAGGAGTTTTTTATCTGGCCACGTTGGAACAGCACGAGAGGTCTGAGGCGCGTGTGTGTGTGTGTGTGTGTGTGTGTGCAAGATTGTGTCTGTTGGGACTAATAGTAATTGAAAGGCTACTGTCTGCTGCCAGGTAGCAGAGATCTGAGACCCCCAATGGGCCACTCAAGGACTTAAACAGAAAGTGTGTGTGTGTGTGTGTGTGTGTGTGTGTGTGTGTGTGCTGAATGGGATGTGACTGGCAGATAGTAAAAGGCCGACCAGGTGCTGTCCTTATGCAGCGCGCACGCACACTTGCATGTCCACAGGTTTTCAGGTGATTTTGTTTCAGCCACATTGGCCACTATGTCTCGACGTTTATCTGTGTGTGTGTGTGTGTGTGTGTGTGTGTGTGTGTGAGTGTGAGTGTGAGAAAGAGCGAAACAGTATCCCCCGCCCAGCTCCTCTAGGACAGCAGATTCCATGACTGTAATAGTGAGAATAATGCTGAGAGGCTTCCAGCGATCAGGAGCTGATACTTAACTTTGACAGAGGTGTTATCCAGGAAACACTTGGCATCGACTTCAAATAACTTGTGAGCCTGTTGTTGGGTAGAGTTTGGAATAGAGTCGAATGAATTAATTGGCGAATGCAGTCTCACACTGGAAATGGGGGAATGCGACGCTACTGAAGTATGAGTTATATATGAAGCGCTGAAAGGCTTTGAAGTGTCAGTTGCACTGTAATGGATGAAAACACAACCCCGAGGGCAGCTGACATGTAAGTTTTAATATAAACATGGAACGTAGTTAAAGCAAGCGCACTGGCGGCGTAAGCAGTCTGAACTGTTAACTGATGTTTGAGCTTTGAAAGCAGTTGAAATGTCAGACGAACTGCGAGTGATGAAAGCAGTGGACATCTGAGTCGGGAGCCGAGTTGCCGGAGATAATTGCAGTGTGCGCACTGTGAGTAGTGTGAGTGTCAGGTGTTGTGTGAGCAGTGAAAGCAGTCGAAATGTCATTTATCATCTTTCAACTCAGCTGAGGAGTAGAAAATAATTGAAGTGTCAGCTGAGTATTATGAGCCAAGTATTATATAGACTGAAAGCAGCTGAATCATGAGTTGAGGTCTAAGATATGAAAGCAGTTGAACTGTCCGATCTGAACTCAAAGAAATTTGTTTTGAAGATACGAATAACATTGAAAAAAAAAGAAAAGAAAATGAGCACTTAAAGCCTGTGTGGTTTGCTCTCGTTCTCCAGTGTTTTTGCAAGTATGAATATCTTAAAGTCTCAGTTTACATGTGTGAACATTTAAACACCCTTCACCTAAAATTAGAAACCCAGAGAGCCAGTAACGTCATCGAGAGGGAAATTCTGCTGCCTTTTTTTCCACTGAGCCGACGGGTTGGCTTTGCAGCCACGCACGCATCACTGAGGGAAATTTAGCTCTTTCTGTTTAACTGATCAACTCCAACCTCGACCGAAAATGTGGGTTTTCCCACAGTGCTCATCAGTGTCTTTTTACGGGGGACACATTAACACCTCAGTTCAAAGGTTTCCATCTTTAAGATTCAGATGTTGAACAAATGCTCAAGTAAGGATGTGGTTCTGCTTTAGATTTGAAACCAGGCAGGCCAGTGGATTTGGGAGAAGAAAGAACAAAATAGCAAACAACCCTACAATTCATTCTAAGAATAAACTTTACCTCATACAGGAAGTGGCTCCTTGAAAACCAGTGGGACATAGTGGGGGCATATCAGGTGCAACCTTAAAAACCTTCATCAGATGCGTCTTACTTGACTCTTATAAGATAAGTTGAACAGAGAAACCAGAACTGGGGAACGCTTTCATAACAGCAGTCCTTCCACGTGTTTTGGGCTTTGAGCCTGGATCACTCTGCGCGGCGGGGTGCACGTGCTCTGCAGGGTAAATCTGCTGCGTTACGGGGCAGTTTCTTCCAACGTCTTGTGCCCGCGCCACGTTGCGTGCGGTTGCGGCTGTTTTGTCTGCACTCCTGCAGCCGCGGCGTTCGAGCTTCGCCCGTGACTGCTCAGCTGAAGCCTTCTGAGATCACGCTCAGTCATAATCCTATCAGGCATTCAGCGGGGGCTGCAGGAGGACAAATATCTTTGTTGTCGGGGGGGCAGCAATTGATGACTGTTTGAACTCAGCGGGCTTATTGTTGTTGGCAGATGTATGGTCAACACAGTGCGTGTCACTGGATAGCTCACACAGAATGCAGGACACGACACTTCTGGTTATATGAGGCAGCGTGTTGACCTGTGCAGTTTATTTTCAGTGCGAGCTGCAGGCCTTACAGTTGGAATGCGACCTCTAATTTTTCCACCGCGTTACGCACGCCCTCGCGCTTTTGCGGAGGATAACGCACATCATGGAAGCGTGTTTCAAGACTGATGTGAAGCACAGTCCCAAGAAACAGAGTGGAGCTTTAATGTATTAACCGAGGATCTATCTGATCCACTGTTACTGTGGAAATTATGATTGTGAATGGTTTAAGAAATTAAGAAAAATGGTTTAAGAAGCATCTTTAATATCTGTGGGGGTACTACGTCATTCTTGGCCATGTTGCAATCCAATGAACAAGGATACTTTATGACAGTATGGATTTTTATTTGGTTTATGCATCAATGTGATGAAGTGCCCTTAAGTATCTTAAAGTCAACCCACTTTCCGGTACATTAACATCTGCCCTGATGTTTATTTTCTGTGGTAATGGTTCTGTTGCATACTAGAGAATGGTTTCTGGATCTTTTTCACATATGTAGGTCTCGCAGGGACTGTTGTCCATGTATGTATTTTCCTCTTAGAAATGTAAATCCTGTATGCTTCAAGTGGTGTTCCAACCTCAGATTTGAGAACACATAGAGACACAATAACACAAAAACCTGAGAAATGTAATGTAATGGAAGGTGTTCCCCTTGAACGGTAGTCACGGGATATAGGACTGATCACCAGCTACAAGATGGATCTCATTTCCAGGCTCTCGCGTCTTTGTACAACTCATCTCTGTTAATTGTTTCTTCCAGAACCAGCTAAGCTGACAGCGTAGAAGGGACCGAACGGGAGAGGAAGACGAGAGCGAGCGCTCAGAGGAGACGGGCCGGTGGTCACCATCAGGGCCGATGGGGGAGACGGAGGATGAGCGCACAGCGCAGGCCAGCCAGCTCTTTGAGAGCTTCGTGCAGGCGTCCACCTGTAAGGGGACTCTGCAGGCCTTCAGCATCCTCTGCAGGCAGATGGAGCTGGATCCTCTGGACTACAGCAACTTCTACAGCTCGCTGAAGGCCGCCGTCACCTCGTGGAAGGTCAAGGCTCTGTGGACCAAACTGGACAAAAGGGCGCAGCACAAAGTCTACAACCAGAATAAAGCCTGCAGGGGCACCAGGGTAAGAGCGGGGGAAGATCAGATGGAAAAGACATGACATGACATGATTTGGCTCTACCATAAAGCCATCTTGCTAATTATCATTTCATAAGCTGGTTCACTTGATTTCTAACAGGGCAACAAGTTCAAGCAGTTTATTTCAAAGACATATGGTACAGACCATTTCTCTTTTGTGCAGCTCTTCCACAGAGGAGGTTTTCTAAACCAAAGAGATTCACTTTCAAACTGCACAAGCACTGAGAGCTGAAGACAGAGAGAGCTTTTAAAAGTTGTGGTTTCTTGTCAAGTGTTAAATCATGAGTTAAACTCAAGATGGGTTGAGGGAGGAGGCGGTGCAGGGCAGCACGCCACTCTGAGGCCCCAGAGCAAGCACAATCAGTAAAGAACCGATCAGTGAAAGAGGTTCAGTGGAGGTTCTTTTCCTTGTCATGTTCTTTCTGTGGCCATTTTTAAAAAAAAGGTATATTAAAGCTAAAAAGAAAAAAAGCTTAAGGGGTAATGGTTTATTTGTTCAAATACTCAATTAGGACGTCAGCCAGTGTGGATTTGTTTGGAAAATAGATTATATAAGTGGATTGTTTCTGTAATTATATGCAAATAATTAATTAGAGGTGAGTAATCCGAACTTTTAGAGGCTGAATTAGCTGGATTTATTGCACATAACTTGATTTAATTCAGGGAGCGCAATTCATGAATCAAGCAAACTAAGCTTTAAGTAGGAGCTTAATAGGGAACTTTGTGAAAGTGTTAGTCAGGCTGTCGTATATTGCTTACACTGAGGCTCGACAGAAGGAGAGTTAGGATGCATGGAACATGTGATAATGTCACATTTCACATATGTTTTGTGACGTGGTGATCTGTTGTATTGTCTCAGCAATGTCAGCTCCGTGTTGTGTGCGTGGTGCTGGACTGTCGTCATATCTGAAGGAAAAGATAAGACGTCCGGGGGGGGAAAGAGGCCAGAGACATGGGTTGGGCTGCGGGTTGGGCCAAAAATAACAGCCAAGCTGTTATCCCAGACATTTTTTCTGTGAGAAACGTTAAACTTGAGGGAAAGTGCTGTGGGTGGTTTTCTGTATCTACAATCAAATCGGGGGCCAATGAGTTGGGGGATGTAGGAATTTCTGACGCTGTTTACCGTGTATTCTGTTCCGTTGTACGGAGGATGGCACATATCATCGTCCCAAAAGAGATAAATGCCGTCCAACCGTTGAACTAACGTTTCTCAGGTGGCTGTGCTAATTGTTTTGCCAGTTAATTTTCCTTGTAACCAAACCGCACGCTAACATGCAAGTTAGACGTTGAGTGTAATCAGGGAGGAGCGTTGAGACTTTCCAGATGAAGCCTTTTCTTCTCCTCTTCCCATTTTCACATACTGATGCCGTCTGCTGCTGTTTCCTCATTTCCTCTTCTTTTCTTTCATTACAGCAGCAAAACAAAGAACCGTGTCAGCCACTGTAGATATACAGTGCCTACAGTCACGCCTAACCTTTCACCCAGTTCCATAATACAGTATTAATACTATATAGCATTCACTATAAAGCCTACACTGTCGATTTTCATTATGAAGTGATGCAGACATCGACATCAGACTTCTGACATTTGCCAAATTAAGATTTGAAAACTATGATGGAGAAATAGATACTTGTTGATGCTTTTTGTTCCTGAAGATCCTCTGGGAGCTTCTCGCCACTGTCCACAATTTGTTTTCATTGAATAGAGTACATGCAGCTCCTCCATTTCCTTTGTTTATTATGTTCGCTCCTTAATTTTGATCATATGATCAATTCAGACGAGGTCTGGTTGAAAGTGAAGTTTGTTTCATCTAATACAAGGAAAGTAAGGAGGAGAGTCACATGTTGTTTCCCTTTTAGATTCCATTTATTGATGTGTAATTGTTCTGTCATCTTACAGTTAATGTATTAATTCAAGTTTCCTCACCCTTAAGACTCCCCTTATCTTATTCAGATAGATTGTACATGTATCTGTATGTACAATGCTGCATGATTATGAGGGGAAAAAATGCAACCTGCTCTGACATATTAGAACTTCTGCCTGTTTCACCCCATTCAGTGCCTGATCATCGGCGGTGGTCCGTGCGGTCTGCGGACGGCCATCGAGCTGGTCCTGCTGGGCTGCAAGGTGGTGGTGATTGAGAAGAGGGACACATTCTCCAGGAACAACGTGCTCCACCTCTGGCCCTTCACCATCCACGACCTCAGGGGCCTCGGAGCCAAGAAGTTCTACGGCAAGTTCTGCGCCGGCTCCATTGACCACATCAGTGAGTGTGCATCTCTGTTGGGACCCTGGATTTAGGATTGCTCAGAAACCATGTTGTGTGGGTTTTTTTTGTATATATCTATCGTGAAGTGAGAAAGCACACTGGGGAACGTGACTGAAGCTGAACTTCTGTGGCTGTGTAAGGAATTTTTTTTTCCACCAGCCTCGTTCACTGCAGTTTGTTTTTTTCCAGTCTGAATCTCCCTGGTGGATTTTTTTTCCATCAGCGCGTCTTCCTCTCCAGCTTTAGTAACTGTGTCATGTATTAATACCCCCTCTCAAAGATGAGTTCTGCTGACGCTTTTTCTCATAGTATATAGAATGTGAATGCTTTAGCAAATGTTTGCAGGCATTTTAGTCTTCAAATTGTAGATGTGGAGCTCAATACTATAAAAAAAAAAAACCAACAACCAAGAAAAACATAAAAGTGGGGCACTTTGGGACAGTGAGTGTTAATTTTGAAGATGGCCACAGCAAAGAGAGAGAGAGGACAGCTGTCATTTTCATTCACAGCTATTTGTTGCTGCCATTTGAGTTGATGACAGTTGGATTTTTTTCTAAGCTTGCTGTTGCAGCATCCACAGAAACCACGTAGACAAAAAAAGTAAAGTTAATATTCTGGTATCTGAGTGGCCTGAATTATAAACGTCTTTGCCTGGACTGAATTAATATACAGTAATATTTAACAAAAAAGCTTTGAGAAACATTAGGACCAGTAAATACTTCCTTTGTCCTTCAGTAGGTGGACAGAACAACTTATGGTGTATTCAGTGTATGGTACAGACCATAACTGCTAGGTGTCTCTCAGTAAGTTAATGCTTAGTAGTCTCACCACAATCAGCCTCAGTTTAAAATCTGTATTTGTTGGTTGTTGGGTTTTTTTTGCGTGTACAGGTAGCTCCAAGTCTGACTTTGACAACTTTGGACATATGGTCTATGCACACGTGTTTTTAATGTGTCCACCCCAGGCATCCGTCAGCTGCAGCTGATGCTGCTCAAAGTGTGTCTGATTCTGGGAGTGGAGGTTCACGTCAACGTGGAGTTCGTCAAACTTCTGGAGCCGCCGGCGGAGCAGACCGATGACAGTGAGTCTGTGTGTGTGTCATTATCTGTATGTAAGGGTCATGAGTGGCACTGACATGCAGGGACTGCATTTTTCAGCTATATATGGAAGGCTCCCGCCTCACAGCATATGTTAAAGTGATCAGAAACGTTCCTGGAGGGGGAACGTTGGCGGTGGCAGAATTTATAGCAAACCGCGTGGAAAATAATGTCTATTGATAGAGTCTGCTGATAGTTACAGTTAAGGGTCCAGAAATATGCATCCTAAATATGTTGTACAGGGACTTTCTCACTTGAACACTCCAGGGGACACGACACGACAGCACAGTGTCGCTGCTGTGTGGCAGTGGAGAAATAATCACATAAACCTCATGTGGAAAGAAAAAGGAAATGGTTTCTTAATCAAATCAGCTCATCGGCATGATGTGCGATACTTCACGCCACTCCCTGTCATCTGCCTGTCCTTTAGATGGTTAACTTGCACCGTCCTTAAATATGTCTGTGGTCATGATCGGCTGGTGTGCCGTGTTCTTCCTCAGGCCCGGGGTGGCGAGCGGAGGTCCGGCCTGCCAGTCATCCCGTCTCAGACTTTGACTTTGACGTGGTGATCGGAGCCGACGGACGCAAAAACACGCTGGAAGGTGAGGGGTCAGGAACGACAAACGGGCGGGTTCCCGTGAGTTGATCCGGGGCGGGTTACGTGGTTCCGAGTCCTCAGAAAAGGCTTGTTTACTGACCCACATGTTTAGGACATTTACCCTGCAGTCAGAGCAGTGTTTGTTATTTTTCTTCAGAGTGAGGTGAGGTGTCTCAAAGCTGCTTTCAGTCACTGGGTAAAGCATTTCCTGTTGACACAGTTTTGACTAGAGGCCTAATGGTATGTGGGTCTGCGTGTATGAGTGCGTGTGCTGGTTTATGAAGGTTGTTAGCCTTCTGTCCAGGGGTAATTAATGTTATTGGTGTTTTGTGTCTCTCTGTGCATGTGTGTTATGCAACCAGTAAATCAGTGGTGAACTGTCAACTCCAAGAGGGTTTATGTCTCCATGATTGCTGGGAAGCCTATTTATGCGTAGACCTACTGTTGCTTGATGTGAATCATATTAGTTTTACGCAGCAACTATATGCATGTTGCTCAAAAATCCTATTTCACGTTTCATTCTCAAGGTTTTTCTTCCCCGTCTCGTCAGGTTTCAGTCGCAAAGAGTTTCGAGGTAAGTTGGCCATCGCCATCACGGCCAACTTCATCAACAGGAACACCACCGCAGAGGCCAAAGTGGAAGAAATCAGTGGCGTGGCCTTCATCTTCAACCAGAAGTTCTTCCTGGAACTCAAGGAGGAGACGGGTGAGGAGACCACGTAGCCTATAGGTTTCTGTTTGTTTTTCTTTTTGCTGGATTTCAAATTCACCTGTGGCGTAAATCTGCTCATGCTCTCAGGGATTGACTTGGAGAACATAGTTTACTACAGAGACAACACCCACTACTTTGTCATGACGGCAAAGAAGCAGAGCCTGCTGGACAAAGGGGTCATCATCAATGTGAGTTTACTCCTGCACATGCACAGCGGCAATTATTTTCAGTCTTCTGAGGAAAAATGTCTTCAAGACATCCTGGGCCTAAAATCATGGTCGTGTGCAGTCGTTTTCGTTGTCTAAATTAACACTGACACACGTTTTTTGGCCAGAAACACACACACACACACAGGGGTTGGATGTAAAGCCAGCAGCCAGTGCAGAGAGTGTTTTTGGGTGGACAGGAATTGCGTGCGAGTGTGTGCGTGCACGCGTTGGCCAGCAGCTCGCTTTGAGTAATGGGCCTGCACAGCGGATGATAATGAAATAGGGCTCTAATTAGATGCTTGCGCTCTCTCACCTTTCGTCTATGTTCCACACGCACACAGACGGTATGAGTCAGAGGTTTCCTCTGAGCGAGCGCCTCTGTCTTCTACAGAGATTAGAAGGCATAAATGAGGTTATCATTCTGGCATCAGGGCGCAGACTGGATCCTCTCCCGTTAACCCTCTCACCCACTGTCTGCCAGGACAATTATCTGATCTCTTTTTTTTTTTTCTTCCTCCCTCTGCCGCTCTCACACATGCAGGTGTTGAAACCCTGCCTCGCTGTACCCTCAGTGGTCTCCGTCTCATTTTCCACTGCCTGGATGTGCATAGCGATCTCTCGCTACGTCAGCCGTGTGACGGCATGCACACATGTGGCCAAAGCTTGAGAAGCCTCATCACTTTTAATAGCTCACTGAGTCAACAAACCGACCAACTTGGTTTGTCAGTGCGGCCCTCGTGCAGTGAAACACATCCATCCAAACATATTTTAAAATGGATTTCATGCATAAAAACGTAGAAATGTGAGATCTTGTTTTCTGAATCAGTCCCAAACTTTTTTTTTTTTTTAAATTTGGCCAGCCTTGCACGCTGGTTCTGAGGAAATGTTATTGTGTTAAAAAACATGGGGTAATGATGCATCTCACTCTGCTCACAAGTCAAAACAACACAATGTAGTTATTTCCTGAGTGACTCAGAGGGAGGTGGCATCATTCATGGGGGTGGAGGGGGGGACACACGATCAGACTGATCACCCACGACTGTCAAGTTCACAGTGTGACTTATGAGGAGCCTCAAGCTGCAGATCAGCTGCAGCAAACTGGACCTCTCAAGCACAAGCTTGATCTTGTTCTTTGACTGAATGCCACAGCATCTAATGGATTATATATTATTAAAAAGACTAAACTTGTCGTAAAATAGGTGATTTGACTGCAGAGGAAAGTATAATAATAGAAAGTAAAACAGTAACTCAAGAAAAGCAGCACTGTTCCATTCAGTGTTCTTTTCAGCAAGGCAGCATAAAAACCACAAACACTGACATTTCAAACCTTAACAAAACTATAAAAATATACAGCAAAATAATGGAAATAAAAAAGTGTCACTTTAATAAACAAAAATAAACCATTTTCTTTTGATGAAGTGATTTAAATCAGTTTTAAGATGTAATGCTTGAATAGTAGAATATTAATGATGTAAAAACAGGAAAAAAATACAAAAAAACATATAATTAAGTTAACTTAAAGCTTTATTTTTATTTATTATTTTATTATCCATTATTGTTATTATTCATTCATTGTTATAAGGGACCCCTGCTGTAATGGCGTCATGTCAATGATTCCTGACATAAACTTCCCATCTCTTGTCTCTTGCAGGACTACGTAGAAACTGAGCGACTGCTGAGCGCTGACAACGTCAACCAGGAAGCGCTGCTCTCTTACGCCCGTGAGGCGGCTGACTTCGGCACAAACTACCAGCTGCCGTCCCTGGACTACGCCATTAACCACTACGGGCAGCCAGATGTGGCCATGTTCGACTTCACCTGCATGTACGCTTCGGAGAACGCCGCTTTGATTCGGGAGAAGCACGGGCACCAGCTCCTCGTCACGCTGGTGGGAGACAGCCTGCTTGAGGTAATGACAGGCCGGGCGGTTGCGAGTGTTTTGTGCGTTTTGTTGTCAGGGTTGTTTAAACACTCTGGCCTCCACCGTGGCCAAGGTTTGGCTTGCGTGCGTTCGTGCTGACCTCGTGTTCTCCACTTACAGCCCTTCTGGCCGATGGGCACAGGTTGTGCTCGGGGTTTTCTGGCGGCCTTCGACTCGGCCTGGATGGTGAGGGGCTGGGCACAAGGAAGGACCCCCCTTGAGATACTGGCTGAGAGGTGCCTGTATTTATCTTTCACTCTCCACAACTTTAGATGAGCATGATATGTATGCTCTGTCACTGATTTCCTCTGGAAAGCAACAAGTTGCCATATTTGTATGAAATCCAACATGTTCCCCAGAGTGTAACTCAGTATTTCTTCTTGCCCTCTGTCCTTTCATTGTTGACCCTGACACCAGATCAACATTTTCAATTTGTGCACAAGAAATACTAAAATCTAATGGGCAGATTGCTATGATATTTACAGTCATCTATCTCTCTCAGGCTAAAATTATTATATCATAATCTAATGGGCAGATTTTCATGAAATTTGCTAAGCACATTCATCTTTTCCATATACATATGTAGATACATCCATAACAATTCTATTAAACACCTAATACCTAAACACTAAAATTTCCAATAAAGAAGGTGTAATTTCACAGTTTTTACTGTACTGACTTTAAAAAGGAGTTAGTTCAGAGTCGTTCCGTAAATTCTGAAGCAATATCTTGAATCTCATAATTACGGTCGTGGCATATCTTCCCCGTTGTTCCTCAGGGAGAGTATTTACCGACTGCTGCCTCAGACCACCACAGAGAACATCAGCAAAAACTTTGAACAGTACGCCATAGACCCTGCCACCCGCTACCCCAACCTCAACTCCAACTGCGTGCGGCCACACCAGGTCAGTCCAACAATTATAAAGCAATAGTTCTAACCTTTTTTTGTAATGTTACAGTTATGTTGGATTAAAATGTTTCCCAGCAAGCTCAGAGTTGTTGTTTTCAACTGTTTCAAATGCGTCATTGTGATTTTCATTCTTGTGCCAAATTCAAATCTCCAGTGTTATATGAGGAAGTTTCTGTTAACTGCAGACTGTCCAAAAAAACTACTTTTATATAGTGTCTTAAGTTTAGAACTGTATTTGAGGCCGTTTCAGGGGTACTTTCTTTTTTTCCCCCCAAAGGTACGTCACCTGTATATTGATGGTCGACAGGACTCATGTAACCTGGAAAGAGGAGGTCCCACCCGTAGATCAGCAAACCTCTCCAGAAGAGGTGAGACTCCAACCATTGAATTTTCCTTATCCAAACACTCCCTCATCCTCTCTCCATATATCAATGTTCAGCCATGGAGGGAATGATAATATAATCTGCTGTCGTACTGTGGCCAGTGGAAACATGCAAAACCTTTTTGTAGTCTGTGAAAATGATAATACTTGATTGTGATAATGACAAAGAGTTTATCACTGATGATATTTGATGTTTATGAGCAGAGCCAGTCTGTCATTTGCAGAAGCAGCCTGTCTGAATCAGCCTCTAATAGTTAAATATGACAGGCAGCCAGTCACTGACAAGTGGCACTTGCAGGCTGCAAAGTCACCCTGCAGATTATAGACTGAGTCTATGTGCTCTATCCTCCTGTGTTTATCACCACAGTGTGTTCACACTTCCGTAACAAACAGATGATAGATGCATTAAATATCTATAGCTGAAGTACTGACAGTGAGGATTTTCACCAACTGCTCAGATGGGACCGTATTCTACTTTCAAAGCTCTCTGTCATGTTGTAATAGTAACCTGATCATCCAGTGAGTCACCATTGAGATTAGATGCATCCACAGCCCAATTTACACTGCAAGAAAGCTTTCTCTGATACTGTTAGAAGTTAAATCAAGACGCTCAGCTACCGGTTATGAAATCACCTCAGTCCTGCCGTGTGCCGCTTTAACAAAGGATGTTTTATTTGAACGGCATTTTGATAAATCATCTTGAACTCCTGAGCAGGGTTCACTGGAGGCAAAAAGGTTGACGTAGTGAACGCACCCTCAGCCCCTCTCATGGGGGAAACTGTGGCCTTATCTCAGTCACAGGCTGAATCGCCTCGTCACAGAGACAATGCAGCGAGATACCATTACACCCACATGAGGATCAAACGTGATGCCTCTGACAGACATGTGCAGGCCCGCTCAGCTCTGCAGCAGGGTTACACTGATAAACAGCACGGGGCTGATGCACTTTGCTTCCTGTGCTGGTGGAGATTTCTGCATGGAGAAAGTCATTAAGTCACAGCTTAAAGCAGCGTTATCGGACAAACAAGATGCAAACACAAGGCTGGCGTATGTCGTTACAGTGAGCAGTTGGCAGTATGTGCAGTAAGATATTACACATTGTAATTTGACTCGTTGTTTAAAGATGTGGACACTGATTGTGCAGCTTGTAGTCCTAAGTCTTGACTCTCTAGAAATCAAGTCAAATATTTGGATCATGTTCTACTTTTCTGAATGTTATAATATTTCGTTAAATCTATTTTAATTCAGTGTTCAACTTTATGGTCATTGTTGAAGTTGAAGTTTGTGGTGCAGTTTCTAGAAACACATTTAGTGCCAAGCAAAGTATCGCCACAAACTCCAACCTCAACCACAGGGATACACTGAATGAACACCTTATTTCCCATGAAGCAAAATGGCATTTAACATAAAAGATAGCAATGCATGCTTTCAGTATCCACCCCCCTCTGATTGTCCCATATCGTCTCACACGTGAAACAAATCCTGACACGGTGCTGCAGCCATGCATTTTGGAGCACATCAAAGCGAGTGCTGTAGAACTTTAAAGTAGGCCAGTTTGTGTACCACCCTGAATGTCTGCTCTGACTCTCAGTATGCTGCCAAGATTATTATGCTGTAGGCCTGGGAGGTCTTTCAAATCACGAGGCTCCAGTCCAAGTGAACACACAAGTCACTGGTGTTCAAATCAGCGGAGAGAGGCAAAGCATTTTGGTGATACCGGTGACTTTTCTGGCCTTGGCAGTAACCTTGCAAAACCATGAATGACGTGCTGTTCTTTTCCTGCAGAGTCTGAGGTGCACCCCAGCCGCCTGCTGATCTGGTGTCAGAAGCAGACTCAGGGCTACAGAGGGGTCGACGTCACCAACCTCACCTCTTCCTGGAGGAACGGCCTGGCCCTCTGTGCTCTCATACACCGCCAGAGGCCTGAGCTCATGTAAGAACGTGTGGGAATGTTGACGGTTAGCCAGGCTAAGACGGTATTCTGTTTTGTTTGTCACCTGTCCAGATCAGCCCTCTTTGAACTGAGCAGCTTATCTATATGAAGGGGTTCGATGGAATTCATCTTTCCATTGAACTAGTTTAACAGTCAACTAGTTTTCTTGTTTAATGCTCCACTGCATGTGATTTTGCTGCCAGTCTAAACTCAACCGCTGATTAATCTCATTCGGTCAGTCTGCTCACACACAACTGAGAAAGCAAATATAAGTGTCAGTGAGTAATCAACTGGATCATTTTTCTGAGGAGGACTCTCACATGTCACTTTAACCCTTGTCAGCGGAACAAGCTGTGATTCCACATATAGCGTCAGTTCTCATATGGAAATGATGGGACGATTGGATGGTTGGCCTTTTTCCCGTTGTCCCGACTTTCTCTCGTCAGTCAATTGGACGATGTTCCGGGAAAATTTGTTAACTCGTACACACAGTCCTGGATGGGCTGACATCCTCTTCCTCTCCCTCTGACCTCCCTCCATCTCAGTGAATATGAATCTCTCAGCGAGAAGGACGTGGCTGGGAACAACCAGCTGGCGTTTGACGTGGCCGAGCGGGAGTTCAGCATCCAGCCGGTGACCACGGGGAAGGAGGTGGCGGCGGAGGCTGAACCGGACAAGCTGCTGATGGTCCTCTACCTCTCCAAATTCTACGAGGCCTTCAGGAACTCACCCGTGAGCAACGGTCAGTGTCTCCTCCCCAGCTGCTGTCTTTACCTGCTGTAAAGCACCTCCTCCTCATCCATATTAAATATGAAATAAAGTAAATTAAACTCTTTTTCAAAGTCCTAATAGTGAAAGATATGTGGTGAATTTTGCTGAAGAGAGGCTTGGTGAAGGAAAGGTGAGAGCTAATCATCGTTAAGCAGTGAGTGAACATGTTTGTCACGTGAAATTATTTCAAAAACAGTTTGGATACATCAGCTGCCATTACTGTATTCTGCGCTAGTGGAAGGCATGAACAATGTTCTCTTGTTTAAAGGTCAGTGTGAGTAATGCTGATCTCCTTCTGTCACTCACTGTTGTAAATGCTAAGCTCCAGAGCAAACAGTCTGCTACGCTCTTGTATTTATTTGAATTGAATGTTTTAGTTTTCCTTCTCTTTTGAATGTCAGGTCAGTTTCCATTCAGCCCTTGAAGCTAAGTGAACAGGACTGGAAATACACAACAGGGTTGTAAACTGCAGCCTAAGCATCAGCGCCCCAGCCCCGTTTTGACAAAAAGGAAATTGTTGTTTTACAAAGTCAGTCCAGCGTGTGTGAAGTGGATCCAGCCACACAGAACACAGGGGAAGTCGCCTTGGCCGGCCATGCAGTGCATTGTTGGACACTGCGTCACATTCTAACCGCTAAAAAATGTGTAATACTATACCTAACCAAAAAAAGCTGTGAAAACAGGATCTTCATTCTTCCTTACTGACACAAAAGGCAAAATAGTATTTAACAAAATAGCCATATGCCAGTATGTCCGGCCTGTCTTGATTCTGACTTTGAGACAGTTTAGAGAAGCTAATGAAATGGGCGCTACTTCCAACTGTAATGCGGAAGCATTCCTTGTGTTTTCTGATTCTGTTCAATTCAGTACATACTCATCAATGTACCGACTCGCTTGTGTCTGAGCTAAGTGTGGTTCTGGTACTTTTTTTATCCGCTGTGCGAGCTAGCGTTGTGCGTTACATAACCGCCGTCAGGTTGGTCCCAGCCAGAGACATGACTGGTATGTGTAATATGTCGGTGGAAGCTGGCCGTAGCTCTGGAGGCCCTCGGCTCCGGTCGCACCACCGCTCGCAGGCTCCAGCTTCAGCCACGTTTCACTTTCAGTGCTGAGATGTTAGCGCGCAGTCCTCTCTCACCCATGCTGCTTCCACCGCAAAGAAACCCATAACTCTGAAAGCCCCAGTAAATGATTTACTCCAGTTTCACGCTCCATATTTGATGGTTGGTGCAGTGACCAAAACAATGTGAAATGTGGAGTGTGCACATTGAACAACGTGGCCCGTAGTTAGCAGGCCATGCTGTTTAATGAGTGTGCTTGTGGCATGAGGTGGTGGTCCTGATGGACTGTAGCATCCTGCCAGAGGGAAGGGCTTCAAACAGGTTGTGTCCAGGGTGGGAGAAATGGCCACAGTTGTCGTCAATGATGAGCTTTTCTTAATTTGCATTTTGTGTATTTGCAAGTTTTCTCTTAAGCTGCAGTCTCTTGGCCACGTAGGTTTGCATCAAGAAAAGTTTTGGAAATGTGAGGACCGGCACTGCATACTCTAATTTGACTGGTTTCCAGCAAGTTAGAACATGAAATGTTACTTTACATTTTTAATACTAAAAATGCGCTTTCTACCTGACTGCTCACTGCATCCTTGATTGTAAATTGTAAACCGGTCTGTAAGAGGCTTAATGAGTAGGACTCCTTTTAAGACTCGTCTATCTTCATGTGAGATCAAAAGGTTTTAACCGCAGTTTTCTGAAAATGACCAAATAACCATCATGTAAACCTGTGTGATTGTGTTTGCATTCCAGGTACGAGGGAGCCAGATGAAAATAGTGAAGATAATCCAACTAAAACCAACCACAAACTGCCGAACCTGCCTCTCGCCAGGAAGAGGACACCCAGGGTACAGTCAAATACTGCCTCCTGTCCAGTCTCCTTCCTCTCTTTGTCCGCTTCTCTGTGACATTCATGTGATGCCTTCTTCTTTCCCTCTTATCAGCTATTTGTTCTACATTCACATAGTTACATAATTTCCCTTCAGGGATGAATAAAGTAATCTATCTATCTATCTATCACCACCAGTGCTCTATCATTGAAAACCTGATTAGATTGTTTTAAACTGACATGAAGATCAAGGCACAATTTAGATTAAATTTATTATCCCATCATGAAAACTAGCCATCAGTCTCTGCAGTGATGAGAGGGATGTTTGATGTCTCCTTGCGTCAACAGTGTATTGCACAATTTGCTGACAGTATCAGCTTTTACACTAATCAAAATCAAGCGGCTCTTTGTATGTTTAAACAAGGAAGATGACGCGGGTAGACTACTGTAAATGTGTAAGCTTTCATGTCAACGTGAACAGACCTTTTACTTTGGTATCCACTGTGGCAGGATGACAAGATTGCAGAAGACGATTCTATTAACAAGAGACGGCGAAAGGGCCGCCACTACCTCACAGAGGTAGGGCCCACCACAAGACCGAAAATGTTATGGTTAACACTTTGGAGTTAGAAGTGTAGTTGCCTGGATATGTTTTTTTGATGTATAGTTAGCAGCAACACTGTTAAAATCCCAAGTAAAGATATCAATGAAAATCATTTTCCAAAATTTCATGGCTCAGATTGATCCCTGCTTTTCTCCCATCCGTGTCCCTGGCCTCAGTTGTCTTGTCACAGTGTGCTCCCTGCTGGTGAGGACGGAGAACTGCGGGAGAACAAGGTGCGCTCCATGGCAACGCAGCTGCTGGCCAAATTCGAGGAGAACTCCTCCACAGCCAAGACTCGCAGCAAGGTGAGAAGCAGGCCGTTTGACTTTCACACCAACATAAGAGCCTGGACGTGGATGCATTTTCTCTTCCTGTCGAGCAAGCTCATTTGATTGTGTGAGGAGTAGAAAAGTTCACTCCAGGTGCAGGTGACAGTATCACTTTCTGATGAATGAACGCGTTAGAACAACAGAGATCGAAATACAGCTTGTCGCTACCTCTCCCAACAAAATCTTTGGAGTATTTTCACAATTATTTTACAATTTAGTAATGAGAAACCTAAGCACAAAAAGTTCTTTGGGGAGTAAGTATATGTCTGTCTTATGTTGTAATCTTGCTACATTATGGTATGTTGGTATTCACCTCCTATTATGCTGCATTTACATCCACATCATTTTTTTTCTTTTGCAAAATTAGTTGAACCTGTGTTATTCTGGTGCTTTTCTTTTAACTCTGTGTGTTCTGTTCCACTGAGGGTGATTTCCCTGTAGTAGAAACATTATTTTATTTTATTCATTATTTTATTTTATTTTATTTTATTTCATTTTATGCTCTTTATATTTTGATCGCTTAAGGTCTTTTACTTTCCCTTTCCTTCGCTTTCCATTCCTTGCTATCCTTTCCTTTCTTTTCCTTTCCTTTCCCATCCTTACCTCCTCGCATCAGTCCGATGAGGACCCATCCGATCCATCCCCTTCTCCTCCTCGGTCTCATTCCACCACCCCTCTTCCTCTCTCAGATGAGGATGAGGAGGAACAGGGAGAAAAGGAGGAAAACGAAAACCCCCGCTTTGCAAAGCCCAAAGACACCCCCCCTCCTCCCCCGCCCCCCGCCCGCCCCAAGTGGCAGGTATGCTTCCCTTTACTTTGTTTAAAAAAAAACAGTGTGTTGCATCTCAGTTTAAATCACACATTATTAGAACATCAAATTTGAAACGTACCATGAACCCACATTCTCTGGTTTCCTCTCCTTCCTCCTCCTTTCTTCTTCCAGCCCTCCGTCTACCTTCGCTTGCTGGAGAACTCCACGTCTGTGGCTCAGCAAGCCAGTTTCCTCTACTCCCCCAAAGCCTCTGACAGTCGCTCCCCTTCCCCCTCATGCTCCAAGAGCCCATTAAGTCCCCCCCGCTCACCCAGCCCTAATGTTACCGAACATTACTACCCAGAATGCACCTCGCCCGGCCTTGCTTCCAGTCATTTTTCTGCTCCCCTGTCGAGCATTGATCATCCCGCTGAGTGGTCAGAGGAGTCGTTGGTGCAGGTGAATTTCATTCGTCATCGCATACTTGAACCCAAAGCATTGGTCCCGGCTCAGTTTGAATGTTCTCTGTTCCTGCTTTGACCGCCTGCAGAGTAAAGCCCACCAGGTTTCTGCTAAAGAATTTTCTCGGAGGAGTATAAAGGAGCGAGCCGTCCTCCTCTCCTCCATGTTTCCTGGGTCCAACAAACCTACACCTGCTCCTCTTTCTTCTCCCTCTCAGTCACAGGTTGTGTATTACACCCGTTACCGGCATGCTTGAATTAACAGTTGAGACTGCAGTGTGTTCATAACTGCTTTAGATGAAACCACAGTGTTATTTTACCATTGATTGGCACTGGCTGAGCTGTAGTTGGAGATATTTTCATGGGTCTGACAACCTTCAGGTGGATTATGATAGTTTTCTTCTTTTTTTGATGAGTTATTTTCCGCTTTGCATCGCCTGAGAGCTTCATTGCTACTTTGAGGCACGCCTGACTGCTTGCCATTGTTCATCCAAAATAGTTTCAGGTGCTTCAGGTTGATCGGCAAACTGCTGATTTCTTTGAGGTCGGTGGTGCATTATCTAGGACACTTTCCTATCCTTGTAAAATATGTCAAAGAAGTTCCCTTTCAAAACAGAACTGGACCTGCATTTATCAAGCATAGCATATCAAGCAGCCATAACCAGAAATCAAATGGATGCAGAGTTTGGCCCAACTTTTAGAATATGGAGTCAAAGCATGTCATCATCTTCCTTAATGATGTGATGCGTGTATTATAGCAAACATTTGTAGGTATTGCATTGAGTTTACTAACGGTCTGCTATACCGATAGATTACTGGTAATCATCAATATGAGATTTCAGATATTCATCACTTTGGGCATTTTTTAAAATGCAGTATAACCTCTATCTTAGTTACAATTATTATACCATTGACCACATACCTGTAGTGTAACAATCTGTGTGATTTGATGAATGGATGAATTGGTGCCACTTGATGAATGCAGATCCGAATGTCGCCCTCAACTGAGATCAGGTTTTTGCTTCTCCTGTTTCTACGCAGTCTTTAATTTCTGTCCAACTCTCCTTCTATAGGTGGAAGTATCTACCTCCTCCCCTCTTTCTCCATCCCCACCTCCACCTTCTTCTGCCTCTGTATCTCAGAGCTCTGCCATCTACCCCGTGGTGCACCCTGTCCCTGACCCCGCTGCCCAGACTGGCTTCTCCTCTGTCTCCTCTCCCTTGTATACTTCTGGACACAAGGATGAGATTCAGAAAGACTCCTCTACTCCCATGTCTTCTTACACAGACTCTGAAAAAGCACAACAAATATCCGCTCTCAGTGTTGCTTCCTCCACATGCGACGGCGAAACATCTGCTCCCCTTTCCTTGCCTCACTGTGACGAGGGCCAGGAAATCTCCTCCCCCCTCTCCGACACCGGTGGTGAAAATGGACGCAGTCGCTCGGCTTCCCCTCCAGTTTCTTTACTGCACAAGATTGAGAGGAAATATGAGAGTTCTCTGAATAATCATGAAATTGAACAGGAGAAGGCCCATGAAACTGCTCATGAGAGATTTGATGATGGGAAATTAGCTGAACATGATCACGTGAAGGTAACGTTTACCTCATGCATTTCAACACCCTGCTTGATGCTAGTCTAGTGCTGAAAAAACAGCAGAACAGCAGAAGTCTCAAATTTGGATTTTAGTGAAGGGGAATTCTGCCAGTTTTAAGAAGATTATAATTTTCTGTTGTTATTGTGTCTTGCATATGGATATATCCAGCCCACATGGGCAGACAAGACACTGAAAATGAACACAATAAAACCTAGAGCCAGATCCTTGCTCATTAATTCAGATAACATAAATCTCATGCACAGCAAAATTCATAAATTGCTTAAAACATTGAATCAAACTACTAAGGACCAGTTATCCATCAGCCCTTCTTTTCCTGCCTTTTGAGACAAAATTGGCAAACATCAAAAATAAACAACCATTCTAGTTTTTTAGGGCAGTCTAAATTTTACTCTTTGATTACTTTAAAGGTGCTATTTACAAGTTTTTGCCATTGCTACATTACTACATACTACAAGTTGTTGTTTTTTTATTGTATTCACCGATTTAAAACAGTAAAATCATAGTGCAGAGGGAAAGCTGTGACATAGATGAACTCTGTGTCACTGTACACTGTGATGTTCCTTCTGGTGTTTTAGTCCAACGGGAGCTGCGCTCTTGAGAATGCCAGAAGAATCACTCGAAAGTCAATTGTTCGCTCTGAGAGTTGTCCGACCGGAGCTCCTAATTACAGTAAAGAGGTACTGGTTAATACCTCAGTGCAGTTCCATAAATCCTCTGCTTTTCCATCTTTCCTCTTTGTAACTCTTTGTTGTTTACACTTCCTTCCGTCTGTGTATCTTTGGCGTTAACGTTAGCGTACAGTTGGGAAGGTATCATCAGCCATAGATGCAAAGGCTCAGATACTGGCCATCCTCTATGAGACAGACCACAGGCCCAGTTCCTCTCCGGTAAGATGCATGTGTATGTTACAGAATCCAGTCTAACCCAGACTCCATCGTCGTTTTTTTGTGGTGTTTCTGACCATCTTGCGATTTAATTCAAGGCTTCTTTTGAAGGTGGAAGTGTAACACATCTTACTAACTGGCTGCATCGTCATGATGAAGAGGTGTCTTTACCTGATGTGACTTTCACTGCATAACAAAACAAAGAAAACGTAAAAACTAAAGGTTTTTTTTCTTTCTTTGTTTCTTTTCTGCTGCTACCAGCTATGACGACCGATTATCTGCTTTTCAGACTCTTGTCTCGTGGCCAGGGTGGACTCCTGAGGCTGAGGGGGTTCGGCTTTGTATTTATTATGGCGCAGCAGCTGCTGGGTTTGCATCAGTACGAATTGGTTTCACAGAGAAATGAAATAAAGTTACAGAGGACTGGCTGTGTCTGCATACTGGGAGCTTATGTACATGCGTTTGCAATTATTGCAGACTTTAAACCCTTTTTAAGCACTGCTAGGCAGATTTGAGTCAGTTTGTGTCTTAACGCTTGTCACAGTTCTACTTCTTTGGTTCGATCTGTGAAGACAATCAAGTGACACTTGTGTTGGGACATGAGATCTGACAAACCTGGAGTGCAGTCTTAACTACAAGTAAAGTACCAGCTTTAGTTGTATTAAACTTCCATATTCGCGATATCCAGCTTTATTTCAGATTCTTAATTGTTACTTTTACTTGTTAATTTTTTTGACTTAGTTTTCTACCTGTCTCTTGAGAGTTGGCTTGGTATTTGGTACTTTTTTGATTCCGTAATTCTACGTTTAGGCTTGGAGTTTACTTGACGCTTGTGTCTTAAAGGCATAGTTTGACATTTTGGGAAATGATCAGAGTTTTTTTGCCACTATTTGTAGAACAAAGTGCAAGTCCCTTAATTGTGATGATTATGATGGGGGCAGCTGCTTTTAGTTTACCATCTCACTGCTGGACCGTGCTACAACTAACTTGGTTTGTGTTCTTGCAGGCATGTCTTGGAAATACACAACAACGCTGACAAAAATGGGTCTTGAAGGGTTCATTGATATCTACGTAATCTCGTCCTGCTCTTTTTCACATCAGTGTGTGGTACGTAAGGACTTTCCTGCTGGGCTCGGAGGCAGCGACATCTGCCACTTCTGCACCAAGCGGGTGTACGTGATGGAGAGACTGAGCGCGGAGGGCTACTTCTTCCACCGCGAGTGTTTCCGCTGTGACGTCTGTAACTGCACCCTCCGCCTGGGAGGACACGCCTTCGACTCACAGGAGGGTATGTTGGAGGTGTCATAATGACGAATGCTTTACTCCTGAATGTGTCTGTAAAATATATAGGAGGGGAGTCTGATTTATTGTCATCTTTTAGCTTTGTTTTAGCCCTAGTGTTGAGCAACTATGTGCAAAAATGGGGATGCTTCTCACTTTTTAACCAAGTATATTCACGACTTTTGTGCTCTTCCTCTACAGGAAAGTTCTACTGTAAAATGCATTATGCCCAGCACAAATCCAGCAGTCATATAGGCAGGTTCAGACGGAGAATGGTAAGGAACACTGCAGTTACATATAAGAAAAAAAAATAGTAGAAAAAGTCAAATTCCAAAAGAAGTTTTAAGTGTGTTTTCAGTCCATCGCCCCAGTTTACTGTTCTCACCAGGAGAATGTGCCACTGCTCCTGTGCTCACTCGCTAACTCATGTTAACCTGCGAGACAATTAGCTGGCGCACTGCTACTCAGATTTGTCACTAGGCAGTCGCTTGCGGAAGCAAAAAAGGTGTGATACATAAATTGCAAATGCGAACAAAGTGTGTAGTTATGGTTCAGCAGCTTTGTTGCAGGCATGCTTATTTCTTCTGTTTTGCCGTGACTTATTCTATTTTTTAGTTCAGAATTGAATTGTTCTTTTGATGTGTAATAGAACGTTATATTGCATTTCTTCATTTTCCTCCCGTGTTTGTCACGTCATGTAGGAAGACCAAAGCTGTGTCACACCTTTGTCACTGGAGAGTGGCAGCTACTCAGCAACAGGCGGCGTCCAGATCCATCCCCCAGGTACCCTGGTTTCCTTGCTTAGGCGAGGCCTGAGCTGGCCGAGGCGCGCGAGCCGGGCTGTGTGTGTGTTGCCTCGACAGCTGTTGGAAAGTGTGTGTGAGTCTTTCACAGCTGTTGGGTCCCACGTCAGGAGCTACTCACATGACTATGTGTTCCTGTATGAGCTGCTGAGCCTGGGCTGTCCTCTGCTCTGCATGATGCACGAGGTGCTGGGACAGATCTACCAAGAGACCCAGCTGGCCCAGCTGGTCCAGTAGCAGCTCACTGGCCACAGCTAACAAAGGGCTTGTTTGGGCCACTTCACCTCTTAGAATACATGGGCAGATTTTAATTTGCTTTATTGTGCTGTGCAAAATTGATGAGTGAGAGGTTGGAAAAAAGTCATATTTATCACACAAAGTAATATGGGTAATTGCTAACATACAAGCGTCCATGGTAATTGAACTTTTTTATTTGTGTTTGAAGTCATCAGTATTTTATAAAGCAGCTTAAATAGTTGGTATAAAAGTGTCACTTGATTAACTTCCACTGCCTATATTCAGTGCCTGGATTGAATTTTGCCTTCAGTAACATTGGACAGCACAACAAAAAGCCATTTTAGCATACTGTCATATTGGCCCTCTGACTATATTTCGTATTTAAGCAGTAAATGCTACATCCTGCAGGGATGCATGAATGAAATGCTGCAGCCCTTGTGCATATTGGATACTGTTGGAATTTAGCTCAGATTTCCTTGTACATGTTTGTGTCCTGGTGTTGCACTCTGCTGACATGGGCTTGTTCCAGGCTGCTGAGACATGTAGCCATCACCTCAAGATATCACTAATTGTCGATACATCACACGCGTCATCAGAGGACGTGTACTAGACAGATCAATGTTGAGATTGTGATGGTCAGTCTGCGAAGGTCCCTGTCTCACCACATGAAATCCATTGCAATTTCTTCCACTCAGTAATCTGGTCTTCAAGTCTGGCTCAGAGCAGCCAACTAGATTGTGACAAAATGCCACTTCTCACTATGCAATCCAGCCAGACTTTTAAAGTACCTAAAAGAATCTGTTTGCATTTCCTTGGGACATAATAAAGTCGCAGTAACCTGGAACATGTCCTCTGTCTGTAACCTTTGAAGCCATCTTGACTGTGGTGGTTTCATTTCTCTCCACTAAAATGATGTCAGTAATCCACATGGTGTTTTGACGTTATACTGACTCTGCCTGCTGCACCTTAACTCAATACGAGAGATGTGCAATGGAAATGCAAAAACAGTATTTTTTTTTTTTAATTTAGTTTCAAGAAATACTTTAACAAAAAAAATCTGTGAATTTTTGCTGTATTTAAATTTTTTATCTGTGAGAAAATCTAATTAGAAAAACTTGAATTACAAAAGTAGATATTTAACCATTATAGTCTTTACTCCCACTTCATTGATAAAATTAGGAAGCTATTTGTCTTTTTCTCTTCTCTTTGTGGTGCTTAAAGTTTTGGTTTTTTTTTTACTTCTACCCTCACAAAGTGACCCATAATTACTTGAAAATATGTATATTATAACAACAGATAACTCAAGAACTTTGGTTGCTTTGGGTCGTAAAAGATATTTAAAATTTAGTTTGGACTAATCAGTGCCTTTTCTAATGAAAATTTGTTCAAACCAAAAACAGTGAGCCTTATCTATAGTCATTCCAGGCTGTTTTCCTCTTTATCGCTCACTTACACGTATTTGCTTGAAAAAGTAGACTGAATATTCTTGACTCAGTGAAGTTATTTCACTTAGCTGTTTTTTTATTTAACGTATTGATTTTTTTTAAAAATTGTGATGTTTTTGCTGTATTCCATGTTGCAAATGATTCCTAAGGTGACTTCAACTCTGATTGTTTGTTTTCATTGTGTAAATCTGGGGATCAGTTCTTAAAATGGACTGTGTACGCACAGGCCCGACCCTTGGGTCAGTTCCCACATTTCAGTGCTGTGTCTTATTTTTTTATTGACTTTAATGCCTATAATACTCTTCCTTGTAATTCTCAGCACTCTGTTTTGTTTTGTTTTTTCAATTTTTCATCTTCCGTTTTCCCTTTTCCCACACATCTCATTCATTTCCTTCTTTCCCCAAGTTCCTTTTCATCTGTTTAGTTCACTTCATTTTGTTCAGTCTGTTTCAAGTTTCCAATGCTGCACCCTCTGATTGGCTGATTCCTGCCAGCGGTCAAGGTGATGATTGGCCTGCTTCAGTCATAAGACCTTATTGTGTTGCTTTTGCATTGGCTGCCTTTGTTGCTCCGCCCCACCCTTCCACCTAACCCAGGTTAACAATCACAACTAGCATGAGTCCCGAGCATGGCATGTAGTAGTCAGTGAAGGTGTTATGTTTAGCAGTGTGATACGTTAAGTAGGATTCCATACCATACCTTGGTTAAATTACAGTTAACAAATAACGTCATATTAACCAACTTTACCCAATGCCGCTCATACATATAGTTATCCTGTTTCTCAAAATTAATAGGGTTTGGCCAGCATTGTTCAACAATTATATTATTGCGAGCAAATTCCATAAAAAGACCAAAACTAACAACATACTGGTCTGTTTGTCAGTACTTCCACTGCTTACAATGCTAGCATTGTGGCTAAAATGTGTGGTCTGAATGTCTGTCAGTCAGTCCACCACTGTATCCCAGAATATAATTTCTCAATGGACGGATTGAATTTTATTTTATAGACATTCATTGTTCCCATAGGATGAAGTAGAAAGTCTTTATTGATCCTTAGACTTTTTTCCTATCACTAAAATTAGGTCAGACTTTATCCAGTGAATTATCTCAATATCACATTGCACATCTGTTGATGGCTGGAAAAAGTGAATCAATTCTAATAACTTTACCTTGAGCAAAATCACCAAATTTTAGTTTGCCCAATAGTTTGCCCAGTAGTTTGACCAAATGTCTGGGGGGGATGCTTGCATTACATTGCGCTAAACTAACTGGGTGAACAAGGTAGACAGCATATACATTAAATTAGCTTTATTAGCTGTTAGCATGCCTCTTTAGAGCATGCTAACAGCATTACAGCCTCTCAGAGCTGCTAGCATGACTGTGGAGTATTGTTTTTTAAAATATTTTATTTTTTTTTTTTCTTGTAATTTAGGCCGAGTGTCCTTTCAGCTGTGATTCAAAATTTGTTTGGATCATATTCTTGTTGGATGAATGCTCTATGGCACAAAAAGACACATCAGGTGCTGGCTACTCAGACAATATGTAGGATCAACATTGTTAGCTTCTGGTCTTTTCATTGGGTTTGTTGACTGTAAGAAAAGGGTATATACAGTATATTAATGCTAAGCGTGTGCTACAAGAGCTCTTGGTGCGAGATCAGAGTTTCTGAATTGGACCTGGTTGCACATGGCAAAACATTTAGCGCAGAATTTGTCGGAAGCTTGTGGTAATGGTTAATAAGCTTTAATTTGGTTGTTCTGTTAGTTTGCTGTGACATCGTCAAGCTAACCACACTAACACTCATGTTGTGCTGTGTTCCTCCCTCACCTCCCTAACACCAAACATCCATCTAAATGCCCCTGGATTTCAAGTTTTCTCTCTGATGCATCATCATCAGAGCAGCCTCCCATCTTTTCAGGCCCGTTTGACAGCTGTGTCCACATGTCTGTGGTCTGTCTGTGGTTCCCTCTGTTTCAGAAGGAGGCCCTCCTTCCCCAGAACCCCTCTCCAGATCTCTGTCATGTACCTCCTAGACTTTGCCCAGGAGTTCAGATGCCCCAGTAGGAGCTTTTTGCACACTGCCAGACACATTTTGTTGGCTCTATTCTCAATGTTTTTTATTTTAGTTTTGTTTATAGTGTTTCTAATAAGTCTCAGCACAGCCTACCAGTCTTGTGATTTGTTTTCAATGATTACTGTCAAATTGCTTAATTTATGATATTTATAAGCTGTAAATATATTAAAAAAATAAATCAGTTTGATTACATAAATAAATTGCTTCGTCCTTATTTGAGTAATTCCAAGAAACCAAAACTTAGACATGATTTGAGCAGATGGCATTTAAGTTAATCAAATAATTAACTGTTAAATTTCACAATAGTTCAGTATCTTTTAATAACCAAATTAACAGAAAAAAAGCCTCTATCAAAGCAAATCCTTTTTTTCCCACCTCTGTGTCGACCTAACATCTCCCACACACATCATTTTCACAACCACAGCTTTTGTTAACTCAACAAATAACATGTGCTTTGTAACATCTGATGAGAAGCTGAACAAGCTTTAGGTTTGTAGAGGATTTAAAGGGAGGCGCACAGCGCCGGGATATACAGCTGACTCTTAATCAAATGCCTTTAAATGCTGCAAAAAATTAGAATAATCATTTAATCTCGCTGCAAAAAAGGGTAAAAAAGCTTTATGCAAAAGCTTAACTATAATCAAACATGGTTCAGTTTAATCAGATCTAATGCAACCTGATGTGAACCGTTTGCCATTCAACCTGAACAGAACTGAAGTGAATTTCAATTCCTCCTGTCGGCTTCCTTGTGGGCTATGCTCGTGGGTCTTCTCTGTCCTTTCCTCTGGGTTTGGTATCATCTGCTAAAGCTTTATGGGTGTGCAAGTTTTTAATATGCAATCCAGCCAAAGTGAGAATATCAATGGGTAGAAGTGAGAGTGGTGCGTTTAATTTAAAAAAAAAAAAAAAAAAAGATCTGGATATATCTCATGACTCAAAGGTTGTATCGCCATATTGTGATTTATTTACTGTGACCAAGTGGAATCACCTTTTGGAAACATTCTGTACAATGTTGACTTCCCTATTCTGTGAGTACTCTGTTATGAATGTGTCATGCCTGTGCTGCTAATAGAAATGAATTATTTATTGTGAAGTTTAAAAATCGAATATACTGTAGTACTTTTCATTATTTTCAAAAAGTTGTTTTTTGTATGAGAAATATATTAGGATGTGTAAATGTTTGGTACCATATCTTGAACATGCTACACTGCTTGTTTTCATAATATATTACTAGCAGTAACTGCTAACCTGGTGTTCAGATGCAGACATCCAGTGAGATAGTATGCATGAAATGAGCTATATGCTTGCTTTTGTTTTTTTTTTTTTTTTTTTTTTTTTTGCTGCAAATTAAATTAGAATTGATTTCATGTGAATAAGACCTAATAGGTGGTGGTGTGATTATTTCCAGGTGGGGCATCCAGTTTGCATTCAGAGCAGCTGGATAAAGGTCTGAACACAGTCTCTGAAGAAACAGTGATTGCTGTGGAGGCTGTGGATGATTCCTGTATTGTGAAAACTGTAGCAGAAGCCAACATAGGGACCAAGAGCCAAAGCCACAACAGTACCAAAGGTCAGTGTGACAGAGAGTACAGTATGTGCAGTATGTGGTCTGTATTTCACCCTGCCAAAGAAAAATGTAGGGACATGTTAAAAGTTACTCTGTTAATGAGCTTTAAGGAAAAACAAAGATACTGTACCGCCCTAATGGGTTTTCAGCCCCTGTTATTATTTAGAAACAGGATATTCTCAGAGGGAGAATCTTAAACTGGCTGAACTTTAATGAGTGACCCCACTGCACAAGAGTGTGTTTGTGTTGGAGTGCCACCCACTACCCCAGTTACCCCAGTTGGTTATTGAGCTTTGAACAGAAAAATTAAAATCTCGTAGAATCTTTCATCTTTTTTTCAACTTGTGAGACAATAGACATCAAAATCTTCCATGCATCCATTCAGACACTCTCTGGCACTTCATGTTAACAGGCTGCCTGCATTAGTAAAGGAAACAGGCCTTTTAGTTGTGTATATAGTTGCACACTTGCACAGATGATGTCCTGCTGCTCTCAGTGCTTTCATCATGGAGCAGCTCATTTGATTAATATCCTTCCAAAAATGGCAGCTTGTTTCTTTTTGTCTGTCTCCATCTTCATAGATCGTAGTAGCACCAAACAGACTAATCAATGGAAAAGGAAGATCCGAGCAAGTGAGTTCATCCGATTTATTGTTTTGTCTGTCTGTGCACTGCTTCTTCCATCTTCAGGTAGGATTTCCCGGTTCTTGATTTAGGTTTGACTGAAAACTGAAGCCCTGTGTCTGGTCTCTTCCTACTAACAACAGATGATACATAGTTGTAATTTGTTTTGCTAGATAAGTTAATACAATTTAGGATTTCTTGCATGCTGCACTTTGAAGTCATGTTGGGTCTGTATTCATGTATTTGTCATGAGTCAGCCTCAGCAATAGCTGAGACAGTGATTTAAGTGCAATGTGCTAACCAGAGGGTTGTAATACTACTATGTGTGTGATTGCATACACGTATACTTTGCCACTGATAATAGCCTGCATTCTTACTGGCATTGTTTTTATGTACTTTTCTACAGTCTCTTTTGTTTATTAGTCCCAAATAGTTGGGATAATAGCTGTTCTCAAACACTTGCTTTGGATAGAACTTTTGTGCAATCTATTTTTAAATTCAGTAAGTCCAAGATCTGTTCAAGAGGATAGGATAAGTCTGGACTTTGACATGGCCATTCCATCAGTTCCAATATTGCAGATTCCTTGTTCTTGGTCAAGTAGTATCTGCACAGCTTTAAAAATATGCATTTTGAACCGTATTGAGGAATTTAAAAGTGAATTAATTCACCCAAATTTGAGCCGGCACACAGGAATTCTCTGAGAAGTAGTACATTAATATTACATACATACATACATACAACCACTAAAGCATTTTTTTCTGTTCAGGAATTCAAAATAACTGTAATTTGGCATCACAATCAAAAAATAAGAATTTGCTTTACTTTTCCTGCTTTCTTTGTAAAACAGCAAATTTGAAAAATCATGGATAACAACAATAATTGCATTCTAGAACTAAAGATATAATTTTGATTAAAGAGCTTGCACACACTGGTGGATTAACCATTACAGAAATGGACATTTTGGTAATCAGCCATACTATTAATTTAGGGCGTCGGTGGCAAAAACATATTTTTTAAGTACCGTATATATAAAGTATAGTATTATAGTAGTAATAGTAAAGTATGGTGTGTAAAATTTGTCATAATGTCACCATTTTCTCTTTTAAAAACATGGAATGAGTGGGGAAATTTATTGAGCTTCTGGAGATGCCACATATACAGATTTAAAAAAAAAAAAAAAAAAAAAGATGCAACAGGATCAAAATATATTCATGCCATGTTCCCAAATGTGTAATTGTCATTTACCGGAAACCGCCTCTCGGTTCCCTGCACATCTTAGCGCAGTTCCCCACTTATTGCTGCTGCAGTTTTCCTCTGCATTTATCACATCAACTTTTTATCCTAATTGTACTGTGTGTATAGCACCAGCCCTTTCCATGTCTCTCAGTGTTTTATTTTGTTCATGTTTTTTATGTTGACTTGCTACAAGAAAAAATTCCTTGAAAAATAAAGATCTGAGCTAATGTGAAAATATTACCTTATTTTTCTCTGGTAAGAGCTAGACAGCTGTGTGTAGGATTGTTTGGCCTTGACGAAGGTATGCACTCCACAGCCATTATACTTTTTAATGCCATTTCCGCATTTCACATTTGCATACTGCGCCTAATAAATCGCATTACTCTTTTTATACTCTTGTGGTATTTAGATAAAAATGACTCATTAATCCACATTTGTGTAACTGAATGGCACAAATGGGAAACAGTGTTCAAGGTCTTTTGATACACTGTGATTTCTGTCGTGTCTGCGTCTGCAGCCTTCCCTCTGATCTTCATCAAGCACCACCAGAGAAGCTGGCCGCTAGACAAAGAGGGACCAGAGACTGTACCTGAGGCCGACTTTGAAGAGATCACTACAGCAGAAATGAAACCTGTATATCAAGTGATTTTTATTCTTTAGTTGTTCGACACACACGACTTGTGCTGTGCATATTAGGATGGTCTCATTATTCAAGTCAAAGAGGCAGATCTTTTGGTTATCAATAGTGCATAGATGCTTTTAATAACCCTGAATGAACAAATGAATGTCTCTCATGCACCGATTCATTTCTCATTCTCTCAGACCTGTGATGGCAGTTCAAAGAGAAGTGAGAAGAGAGAAGAAAACCCCGTCTGCAGCTTGTCCCCCCCGAAGACACGCTTAAAGATATCTCTGTCTGAGAAGGAGAAGCTGTTAAACTGGAACATTGATGCTGCAACAGAAGAAACTCCCATGGACGCAGACACCAAGACAACACGGCAGTATAAAGAAAAGGTGGAGTCCATTTACCATTTATCAAAGCAGCAAATTGTTTTGTTTTTCTTTAGAAGAACAAGCCTGTAAATGATTTCCCTCTTCTTTATCTCCCACTTCTACAGTGTAATGCAGTGGTCCAAAGACAGCGATGTGACAGAGATAAGCGGAATTAATTGCACGTTATGCTGACCGCATTTTTCCCGTCCTCTGATGTTTTATCAGGTACAAGCAGGGACAGAGGCAGATAAGCCTCGTGCAGACTCGGGCCAGGACGGAGAACGATCCCGGAGCCAAACCCCTGCCTCCTCCCTCTCAGCCTTCCAGCTCATAGCCAATGCCTTCAGGAGGACATTTAGTGTGACCAATCCCTCCAGCAGCTCCAACACCGCAGTCACAATGTATGTATCGAATACTTTGTTCACACTGCATTAAATCTGCTGTGGGCAAGATATTTCTGAAAGAATCAACCCGTCTTATCAGTCCAAGCTGCCTCTGTTGCCATTCATTTCTGGAGGTAATTCAGATTTTACGTTTATTATGATTTCATTTTACCAGGAGACCCAAAAGTCACTGCCCCCACAAAAAGAGGCCAGCGTCGGAGGGAGCGTTCAGCTTGAGCTCCGTCTTTGGTGCCATGGCTCCGGAGCCATCCAGAGAGGAGAAGGCAGGCAAGCACCAAGTACAGTGGGCGTCCGTCGAGGCTGATCCATGGGGGGCCGGACGGGACCTGCCCTCTCTGCTGCAGCAGGTGTCCCTAAAGGGCCGGAGAGATTCTGGAGGGGTGTTCCGTGACGACATGGGCTCGCTGCCTCGCAGGAGGGTGGACTTGTTCTCCTCCCTGAGGTTGAGAAAGAGGGAGGTGTCAGAGAGCGAGGGGAAGGACCAGGAGTTTCAGAAGGAAATTAGGACCATCCTCACAAACATCCGAAACAAAGGTTAGTGCAGTGATTCCCAACTTGTAAGGAATGAATGATGTAAGGAATTTGGTATTAATAAAATGCCAATGAATAATCATGTTTTGTTGTTAAATTGTTTTTTTAAATAGTTTCTTTAAGGTAAATGTTTAATTTCACTGTGAAAAAAATAACCTGAAATCCTATCTTGTTAACCAATCTCAACCCCCAGGTATGGGAACCATTGGTTTTATGGTTGCAAGTGAGACACGACGGGGGTAAACATGACATCTTAGGCTAATTGTACTACTCTAATGTCAAATGTAATTAGAACTGGTGTCTGGTATGCTTTTTAATGATGCTGTGATAAACCACCAAGTGTCATGGATAGATTTAGGCCATTAAATATTATCAGTTTTACGTGAGAACAGTTTTTTTTTTACTGTCATGCAAAGAACACATTTTTAAAAAGACAACTCTCACATTATTATTTCCTTTTTTTTACCTAGCTTCCAGTCAACAGAACCTGGAAGAGTCTTCATGTAGTGATGATGAAAATGAAAACCTCCCATTGAATCAGAAGGTTTGTACAGACACACGTACCGATGCAGGCATATATATATATATATAATTGTATTGTGTGTACCTTTTCTGAAATGATCCATACTTCCTGTCCCAGCTGTGTACAGAGAGACAGAGGAGGAAGCAGGAGAAGACGGTGGCCCAGCAGACCAAAAGAGAACAACTGAAGAGGCTTCACAGAGCTCAGGTACAAATTTTTTTTCCCTCTTTTTTTTTTTTTTTTTTTAGAATCACTGAGTTTTAATGAAGTGGTTCATGCAGGAGATTTCTCCATGGCCTCGGCACGCTGCTTTTCTGTCTACGTTGACGGAGAAGTATGAATACATCCAGTATTTATGGGACGGAAGTGCTTTTTCTTACCAGTAATAAGGACAGATTTAACATTTTTAACATTTACCTGATGCTCTTAAAGGACAAAGCTTTTAGCGCTTCCCACATGCTTGTGTTTGGATAAGAAACTCATTGTATACATATATATTGTATGTATTGAATGTTTACTTACTATGGCTGGATCATTCAGATTTCTTCTTCTTCTCTTTATGTCTGTGCACTTTAATGTTGTACATTTAATCACACCTTTTGGCTGCAAGCAGGAAAATCATCTTTAGATTTAATCTTATTTACTCATGTTAAAGGAATAGTTCAGTATTTTTGGAACTGCTCTTATTAGCTCTCTGTTGAGAGAAGAGCAAGATAAAACATACAGGATGCTATATCCACTTCCTATTAACCTATTCCTCATGTATCATTTTAAATTCTGATCAACTAACAAGCAATGCCAAACTAGATCCGAGGTTATTCTAGACATAAAGATATCACCATTACATAGTTTGTCCACCAGAGAGCGCTGATAAGATGATTAAATACTTAAATTGAATTATTAATCATTTCCTAAAATTAAATTATTGTTTTTTAATGAAATAACCCTTTCATCACAATTTCAACAACTCACTATGAAAAACTGTCCCATTGACAACTGTTTATAATGATTTTTCAGAACAAGGACATGCTCTAGAGGGAAATGTTGTTGCACGCCACAGATGAATCCATGCCCACTGTACAGCAGTGGGTGAGCCAGAGTATATCAAATGTAGTCTGTTTCATATGCAGTGATGTAATTTTTGCATTGCCCAGGTGATCCAGAGACAACTGGAGGAGGTCGGAGAGAAGCAGAGAGACCTAGAGGAGAGAGGAGTGGCAATAGAAAAGATCATAAGAGGAGAAACAGGTACTAAACAATATGTGCACACAGAGTGCTTTACAAAGATCTGTGAGCCTCAACAAGACATTTCAATGCTACTCTTAATGTCAGATATCTGCACCAGAACACCTTGGTTCAATCTTCAGTACAGCTCAATGGAATTCCACTGTGAAAGCCTCATTCTTCTTCTTCTTTCTTTGCTGCGTCCCGGCTTCTCAGACCATTTAGAAAAAAGAAAAGCATTGCCTTGTAGTCCCGATCTGGTTAAAAGCCTCTACATACAGTTAATGGCTATGCTCACAATAGACAGTGGAGCTCTATTGTTGCTTCATCTTTTTTACAGTACAGGGCTTTGTTTGTGTTCCAGTGAAGAGTGAGGTCTTGTCAGGCTGATGCACAGCAGATGCCCTCTGTGTGTGTGTGTGTGTGTGCGCGCGCGCGTTTGCTGTTTGATTCCAGTAGGACTTTCTTTAAATGGCTTTGCGTAATTGACATAAAACTCTGAAATATATTGTTCTTTCTTCTCCATCCCTCCTCTGTCTATCCCTTGCAACCCTTCTACATTCATTCATCTCTACCTCCCATCACCCGTCTTTCCTACCTCCCTTCCTTTGTTCCCTCCTACCACGTTCCCTCCGCCCTTCCCAGAATCATCTCAGAAGGATGACAGTGATGAGGCCCAGCTCTATCAGTCTTGGTTTAAACTTGTTCTGGAGAAGAACAGATTGGCACGCTATGAGTCTGAACTCATGATCTTGTAAGTGACTGATCCCACATAGATGATAAGACATGAAAAGATGTGTTAGAGTTGTAGCAATTTGTTTTGCTCCTCATTGGTTGATCACCCAAATTTCTCTCTCCTCTTAGTGCCCAGGAGCTTGAACTGGAGGACACGCAGAGCCGACTGCAACAGGATCTACGATGCAGAATGTCAGTAGAGGGTAAGGGATGAAACAAACGCACACAAATGCACATGCTCGATAGTCAGACATAATGGTACCTAAAGTTCACCCTGCCTTACTCCAGACACAAACAAGAGCGCCTCCGAGCTCCAGGAGGAGCAGGAGATCCTGTCAGAGATCATGAGGACGGTGGAGAAACGAGACATGCTGGTCTCTATACTGGAGGAGCAGAGGCTAAAGGAGAGGGCTGAAGACAGGGACCTGGAAAGCCTTGTGCTGTCCAAGGGCTACGAGTTCCACTGGGCCCAGGCAGATGACATCTGGGGGGCCGGTGAAGCTGGAGTGTGACGGTTGGATCTCGACCAGCCTCGATGGTGAAAAAGCAGGATGGATAGTAAAGCCTGCAAAAGCACCGTAAGGCTCTACACATCACTAATTCAAAGACCCAGGGCAAATGTTTTACCGGGATAGTTTGTGTCTGGTTTATTCTCGTAAAAGCTAAAAATCTAGAAAATGTCTAGGGGATTATTCCACCTACAGACAACAGCAAGGCTTCATCTTTCACTCTGTGCTGGTATGCTGAGCTCAGAGAATAGGGAAAAATGGAAATGGAGCCTTGAGCTAATGACTTCCTTTACAGCCACGAGGGCTAACATCTCTGGGCATTTGACCTCTGTGCTCAAAAGTTTCATCTGTCACGGCTCAGGCTGATGCTGACCCAACAATGGACATACAATATGATTAACCACTAACAGTGTGACTGAATGCCTTCTCAAATATATGCACACCTCATAAACCAAACTGACTGTCTTATTAACAGCTGCTTGATGTGGTTGTTTGCCTTAAGAGTGGAACTGCTGTGACAGATCTGTAATCTACTAACACGTAACCTCACTCTGCACTCTTCCCAATGTTTTTAGTGTTACGCACGGTGTGGATTGTTTTAGATGTTTTCATTTAGTCCGGAGTTGCGCTTCATGTGAATCACTGATAGTCACTTTGTAGCTGTTTGTGTGAGTGCAAGCTTTCTTGTGTGTATTTTAATATTTTTCTTTTTTTTCACTTTGTACTGGAACACTGTCAAATAAAATGCAAATGTACTTCCACCCAGTCACTGATAAACACAGGAGAAACACAATCCTAACTGCCAGATAGGTGTAATCAGCTGGTATGATGTGCCACAGCCAGGTGGCTGAACACTTCACCTTCTCGCTCCTTTGCGATACAAGTTGCCACATAATTCCAGACTGAATCAAAGGTCAGAAAAACTGGTTGACGCTCGCTGCGTGTTGTGTTCACGGACCCCCTGTCTTTCATCATCTTTCACTCACTGTACAAGAAACACCAGCTGCTGACAAATTGCTGACCGGGGCCCGGTCAGAGACGCCCGGAACCTTTTAATCCACTCCTTTTGATTCAGAGTGGGTTCACTCTGTGACTAACTACTGCCAGTTAAACTGTGATTGTTTTTTTTTTTAACCTTCCCTGTGGGCTGTGAGTCAAAATGACAGGCTTGTGTCCATCATGAATAATATGTTTACATGAGTTTGGGGTTTTTTAATCTAAGGATAAGGAACCACACTTTTCATTTTGTCCCTGGGCTTTAAATGCCATGTTTGATTATGGTGTGAATTAACAAAGACTAAATTCAGTTGTGTTGTCATGATAAAAAACTGTAAACGGTGTGGTGATATATCTCTGTGTTTTGGTTTTATGCTGCCTCAGATCTTTTTGAATGTAAAAAAAGAAACTTTAATAAAAGTTAATTTAAAATTGTGCAATAATGACTACCTGAGTGACTGAGGTTACAGCAAACACTTATCTAAACTCATTCGCTTGGGGTTAGAGCTAACCTATTCTAACATGTGCACCCTTGTTAGCATGGACACTCAATGGCCATTTCATTCGGTCCACCAGTACAGTGTTACACTATTCAACACAACATCTCTGCCAAGAATCCATCTTCTGCAAAGTGTCTGTTTCAGTTTTTGTTGATTCTGTCAGAAAGTTTATTTTATTTTAATTTATTTCATTTTGTTAAGTTATTCACAACAACAACGCCACCATAATTACAAAGCTTGGATAAAAGTTGAGACGCTACCAAACGCTAAAGCTCATCAAAGCTAATGCTAAAATGAAGCGCTTGCTCTCGTTACGTTGTATCACCAGTGAGACGTTTACGGCCCTCAGTTCCTCTGAGTAGCACTCCTCGGTCCGGAGCCGCCATCCTCCGTGCCCGCTCCCGGGTCCTCCTCCACAGAGGAGGGGCCACTCACTCACTCTCCCACTTCGGCCAACTTCGGGATAAAATGTCTGGAATTCCGTTTCCGCTTTAGGGAGTGGACGGTGATTTTTTTTTTAAACTTGACTCCCCAAACGACTTTCGTTTCCACGTCAACTTGGACAGTTTTGTGTTGTCTATCCTGGATTTTAAATAACCGCTGCGACGATGGCTTCCTCGCCTCAGAAGTCCCCGTCCTCTCCGAAGTCTCCGACGCCCAAATCCCCGTCCTCCAGAAAGAAAGACGACTCTTTCCTGGGAAAACTTGGTGGAACTTTGGCTCGAAGGAAAAAAGCTAAAGAAGGTAGCGCCCAACATCTAAATACCGAGAACCGCCTTCTGTTTGTTCTTACCGTCACGTTTTCTAAAAAGTTTTTCTTATGGTGTGAAATATTGTAATAACTCAACAGCGGTGACCAGACGTTCATTGCTGAAATAAATCACCGTAAACTCAACAGCGCTGCGCACCGTCATTTCACGGAGATTTTAACGTAGAGGTCAGATTTATAGTTTTAATTCAGCTTTAAAAGCCTACGTCAGGGGAACGCCGTAAACGACAGCGTGTGGCTGCTTGTGTTGTGTTTTCGTGGCCGCGGGCTGTGTCTGCATCCATGTAAGGTATTGAATCCGCTACTACTGTAATGAGTGTGGAATGAGGCGCGAGTAAACACAGGCCCGTCACAGAGCGAGGCAGGAGGAGGGCTCTCTCCCTCGCACACGCACACATGCACGCAAACGCACCGCAGCAGCTCTGGACGAGTCGTGTCCTCCCTCCTTGGGAAAGGATGCAGGGTGAAAGGTCAAAGGTCAGCCGCCGTACTGCCCATAAACACTCCATCGCACCTCACCTTCCTTCCTGCTGTTTATGAACCTTCATCTGTTGGACTTTTAACTACCGAGAATGTCTTTTTAATTAAGACACACCCCAACAGCCTTTTATTTTTTAAAACGCCCAGTTTGGTTTATAGCCACGCATGGTCGGTTCGGAAATACAGTGGCAGTGCCTGACATTCATAGTTAAAGGCCAGGTTTTATCATGGAATGAGAAAGGTCTCTTTCAGTGGGATGATTACTTTGTGTCATTCAGGATGCTGTTGCACAGCTGAGCCCCATTTTATGTCGTCTTTGTCCACAGGACATGCATGCAATCACATTATATTCATGCGGGCTCCTGTTCACCGCAGACAACCTACACACACGCGCGCGCTGTGTGCGTGCGGTGTGTAGGTTGTCTGCGGTGCGTTGGGTGATTTGATGGAAAACGCGGGCTGCTCGCTCTCGTGTTGATCATTGATTAAATTTGAGTCCTTGTAACGTCTGTGTGAGGCGCGCGTGCTGGGGAGAGGGGGGCCGCCGGCTCGGACGGGAGTAAAGACTGATTTGAAAAATAGAAGGCGATTTAAAAAAAAAAAAAAAAAAAAGGAAAAGAGGATGAGGGAGGGTGAGAAAGAGAAAGGGAGCTATAGGATGGATGGGAGCTGCTATGAAGAGGGAGGAGAAGGTCAGGGGGTTTTGAGGCATTAGCTGGGGCTGTGCGTTGGCTACAGAGGGACAGCCGGCTCCCTGCGTGCAGTGTGGATATAGTGCAGACAGTGAATGCAGCACACAAAACAGAAGCGGTAATATACGAGTCCGCATCCACTGCCAAAATAGGGCAAATGTAGAATTTACATCGGGGTGAGGAGGAGGATGAGCTGCAGGGGAGAGAGCTGCTCCTGCTAGCCAGGAGAGGATGCTCGAGACTGGGGGACGGAGACAGACAGACATGGGCTGCGGAGCGCTCTGCCCTCCAGGTAGGACGCGGCATCAGCGTGCATTCTCACCACAGAGGGGGCATGTTCCTGAACGGTGCGCGCCTGTTGACGCGGCATTTAATTGGTGCCCTCGTTTAGCCAAGTGCATGGATTCTCATTTTATGACGGGGGTCCGGAGGAGGGGGAGGGGGAGGGGTGGTGCGCGGCGAGGAACGCTTGTGATGCCTGTTACTGTCAACAAGTCAGCTCTGCACTGGACATATACAGTGTGGTGAGGGAGGTGAGCAAATGTTTAGTTTTTTTGCACAGTGGAACTGATTATGAAAATTAAAAAAAAAAAACAATCACATTGGGCGTTAGTGACATACCCGTATGGAAACACAGCTGGGGAGTGACATATTAATACCTTGGTCATTGCATATGAATCTACCCACCATACTTCCTCTGATAATGCCCAACCCAGGTTCCTACAGTTCCTTAAATAGCACAAGTGATAGTTATAGGAATATCAGATCGTGCTAATTGGAGTCACACGTGACTGTAAATTGACAGCTATAAAGGGTCTTTTGTTTAACTCCCCTACTCAAACAGTGATCCAGTGTTCAACGTTTCTCCTCCCTTCTCTGTTTTTCTCTCCCATGGAAAAGTCATAATCTGAAATGAATTTCTTCATTTTAAACATACATTACTTTTCCAAAATATGTACACACAGAGTATAGAGTTTTCGGGATGGGGTGTATATATGAACCTGATATCAGAGGTTCTGTTATTTTACAGGTAAACATCATATTTTCAGTAACTCTTTCATTAGAAATTTCCTCAGTTGCGCATCAAAGCCGGAGTTTGAAACGACTTCTTCTTTTCTGCCACATCTTTCCATCAACAGCTAATAAATCTCCACTGGGCCGTTTCGTATCATGTAATGCCCATCCCCCTTTATCCTTACTGACGTGCTGAAAAGTGAGGCTTCCAGAACAATAAAGTATGAAGACAGTAACTTATGTTAGCAAACTTTACAGAAGATAAATACGGCTCTATATCGTGATAAAAAGTAATGGAAAGGCAATGTAACAACAGCAGCAGCAAAGAGGAACAATAAAGCCAGCTAATTAATGACATATCAGTCACACATCAGTATGTATCTAAAGTTTGCTGACAGCTAACTAATAGCTACCTGTGGCTAACATCAGCTAACATAAGGTGCTGGTCATACCGGAACAGATAGGGCTGTATTAAAGACAACAGTGCTGTGTTTTATTGTCTATGAGTTCAACTTCTCGTTTGTAAGAGGAAGAATGTGTCTCACATGAAATCTGCTTTATTTTGTCAGCCCCAGTAAAACCCAGATGTCAGCCCTTGACCTCCTGGGAGTTGAGTCTTTGTGCACAGTTGTATGCCATGCAGTGGAAGAAGTGAGGGTGCGTGTTGTTTGGTGTCAAAGAGGAGAAAGTGAAGAGTGAGAGTTGTCGTGCACTTGATCGGCTTGGGTCGCGGTGGCGGTCATGTCCGGCGAGCGGGTGGTAATTTACAGAATGAGAAGAGTTGACTGTGTGTCACTCGGTTGGAATATTCTCACGTGTGTGTGTGTGCGCGCGCGCGATCGTGCAGACACACAGCACCTCGTGGATGGTGTTGATTAAGAGGATGTTGTTCCAGTGAAGGCAGAGAAATGCACAGGATGTTCGCTCCATGCGCTCGGCGCACGCACGTTCACAGATCAGCGGTGATCGGGCCTCCTCAGGTATCTGACACGCGGAGGAGAAGGACCTGCTGGGCCTCTGCGGAGCCCGCTGAGAACCAGGAAGCAGCGCCAGCCGTCGATGGGGTGTGACGTCAAGTGGCTCTCGACGGAGGGTCTGCGGGCGGCTGTTTTTGGAATCGGGGGAGCATTTAGGGAGACACCCCACGTCGGTGATTATTGTCGGGGGGGGGTGTGTTCTGTCTTTGTGTGTCAGCTGATCTGCGATCAGCGTACAGTGGCAGTATTCAGATGGAGACGTTCCACAGGAACGGCCAGAGCGGTTGGCGGTTAAGCTCTGTTAATGTCGGCTTTAGTTATTTTATCGTTTCTCGTCCAGAGAATTTAAATAAGCAATTCAGTCATCCATCGAGCCAACACACCAAACATCATGGGGAGCTGCTGCTCCTCCCTGTTTCATCGTCCCACGTTGAATATCTAAGGCTTGTGGACTGTTGGTTGAGCGACACGAGTCATTTGAAGACGTCACTCTGGGCTCTTGGGAATTATGACGTTCATTGTTCTCTGTATTTCTTACCCTATGTGGACTAAACCATCTATCAAGTGCCTGAAAATGATAATCAACACATTCATTGATGATGAAAATAATTGCAGGAATACGTACAATGAACACTTGGGCTGTAGTATGTAGATTTGAGTGTACCCTACACACAACAAAATGCAATAATTACTCCTTTAATGTTTAGCAAAGACATGATTCTCCAGCTGAATGCTGTTTTGTGTTTGCTCGTCAAGGTTTGCACCTTCAGAAGAAAAGAATGCCTCTCCTCATTTCTCCTCATTTTAAAGCGACTTGGGTGAAAAATGACGGAAAGCTTGACGCCTGTGCTGTTTTCTCGCAGTGTCGGAGCTTCAGGAAGAGGGGATTAATGCCATCAACCTTCCCCTCAGCCCCTCCCACTATGAGCTGGACCCCGAGGACACGATGCTGGGTAAGACGGCGGCGCTCGCGCTCGGGGTCACGCTGCAAACATAAGTGTTAGCTCAAAGACATCACATAGATTTCTTACAATTGATTTTTTTTTTTTCGATGTTTCGCCGACACTTTGAAACTTGAGTAAAGCCTTTTTAAAGCCACAAATAAATCTTTAGTGGACTTTGACCCATGCCCGAGAGCTAAGAACCTGCATTATTTTTTTTTTTTTTTGTTTTGCCATATTTAGCAAAAAAACACCCATTAGGCATTAATTGTTGACTAGTGTTTGTATATTTATGTCAGCAAAGCGTTTGAGTGCACAATGGCAATTTCCAGTGTGGACAAGTGCACAATTTTACTGCTCTGGTCTGCTGTATCACTACTCTGACAAACAACAAACAAACACACTGCCAAAGCTTCCTGTGGCGAACACACACACACACACACTTATGTTCTGTGTAGAAGTGACTGTAAGGCAAATTTTGGTTCTCTCTACTGAGAGGACAGAACTTTGTCTTTGTCTTTGCTCGAGTCAGATTAGCAGATTTTAGCCTCCTCAGACCGGAGGAACAAGAAAGAAATGTCTTGAAGCAACTGGGCTCAGATCCAGAGGTCGGGGGCCAGAGAAAGACACAGCATTTCCATAGAAAGACACATAATGTCCACAGAAAGACACAAAATAACCACAAAAGTTTCAAAACTATCATGCAGACGTGCAAAACAACCACACAGATAAACAAAGCTGCCGCAAAGAGATGCCACACAACCACAAAATGAAACAAAACAACAACAAAACAACCCATTCGTGGTTGCACCATCTCCTCAGCGTGAACATTCATCCTGTTTCTGCTCGCTCATCAGAGGAGAATGAAGTTCGTACCATGGTGGACCCCAACTCCAAGAATGACCGCAAGCTGCAGGAGCTCATGAAGGTACAACTAATTGTGTTGGATATGAATTGTTTCTTAGTTGTGCACTGCAAATACGGCACTTGAGATCAGAGACGAGAGCTGACAGTACGACTCGCTTGTCTCTGCTCATGTAGGTGTTGATCGACTGGATAAACGACGTCCTGGTGGGAGAGAGGATCATCGTGAAGGATCTGGCTGAAGATCTGTATGACGGGCAGGTCCTGCAGAAACTATTTGGTGAGCCGCTGCGCCGCACGCGTGGGCTCGCTCCCGCCGGACGCGGGCGGCTAAGCCGCGCTCTCGTTCCCGCATTGTCACGCGTGATTTAATTTGCGCGTGTCTTCAGAGAAGCTGGAGGGCGAGAAGCTGAACGTGGCCGAGGTGACGCAGTCGGAGATCGCCCAGAAGCAGAAGCTGCAGACCGTTTTGGAGCGCATCAACGACTCGCTCAAGCTCTCCACCAGGAACATTCGCTGGAACGTTGACTGTAAGGACCATCTCTAACACTGTTGCTGTTACTTTGTGTACAGCTATGCAGGATGTAAATCTGACTCTGTTCCTCCTCAGTTTGGGTCTGGTCTTTCACTGTACAGAGAAATTTGGATAATGCTTATAGGAAGTCGAGATGTATCTGATCCCTGGGGGATAGATGGTTATCTAAAAGGAAAGAGTAGAAGATGAAACCCTAAAAAAAACATGTGAAAATCGTACAAAGAATCAGGATTTTCAGCTGCACGGGATTACTCAGGTACTCCTGTCTTTTGTGAGATTTATACTCGTTTGTGAGTAGCCGCTCACAGTGCTTGTCTTTACATGGTAGCGTTTTATATCACGCATAACGGACGGTTTATTACAGGTTTTACAAGCAGCTGGTGCTCTCACTGCGATCACACCCTATAGAGCCGCACTGAGCGTCGACGTAGTGATCCTCAGCAGTGGTTGTCAGATGCTTTTTCCCCTCAGAATACATGGGCACCTTTTACCGTATTGGCTGTTTTCAGTTGAGACGCTAAAAGTTGTGCAGCTTAACTAAACTACAGCTGCAAATCCACTCTCATCAGGAAATCAGGAGTAAGAGCCACAGGCTAACAGGCTAACAACCTGATTCTACTGTCTGACTGCTACATGAACCAGTCTGGCAACCCCCCCCAGTCAATCTCTGGTATTCTTTAGTGTACAGGCTGCATTTCAGCTACATACAGGAAGTGTCAAGAGCAGCGAGTCGCTGCGAGAGCTGGAATCTGCAGCAGGCGAGTCAAGCACAGTGTACAGTATTTAAGGTGGGAATGCTTTCATTGACACGGCTTCCAGTCACTCTGGCAACATACGTCATAAAAGCCGGGATCTCTGTCGGGCTTTGAGTGCAAAAGCATGGGAGTGTAAACTTGATTCATATCAGACTCGCAAAAATACAGCACCGGCAGAGAAGAGCACTTCCTGTGGCATGCATAGGAAGAGGGAAGGGCAGGAAGTGGCACCTTTTACACAGAGATTACAATAGATTCAAAAACAAAGGAGGAGTTGAAACTTTATCTCCTCGCATTGAATACCCTGAAGAAGAAGGAAAAGGCGCTTACTTACACAAAGTTTGTCTGTATCTGAACTCCACACAAACAGAATACACATTTATAAAAGAAGTGAGCAAAAAAAAAAAAAGAAGACACGATGTGACGTCGTCACGTCCACGTGGAGCGGAAGCTCAAAGCATCTTGCAGAAGCAGTGACGAGAAGGACCGAGGCTGTTGGAGGGCAAAGGGAAGCCGTAGCCGGTATTAGGGCGGCGTTCCTAATGAAGTGCTCGGTGAGTGTGCCGAATGTGGAGGGAAAGCCGTGGGATTAGTACGTCTCTTATTGAACTGCGAGGTTTCATTGACCGAGCAGAATAGAAAATGTGGCCCCCGCATGTCAATAGAGCTCTCCGCCTCTAATCACTATCAGGCTCCCAGCACAGCTCCTTTCACTCTGTGCGTCTCGCTGTAGCATATGTGAGACATGGGATGCAAGGCTAAAGAGCAGATTTACTGTATGACAAAAGTAGAAAAATACATAATAAGGCAGACACACGGAGAGAGAAAAGATTGCTGGGACGGCGTGAGAGTAGTGCACTGACAGGAAGGCCGCGGCGAATGAATCCAGATCAAATAATATGACTTTCTTAAATGCACCTCCGGCAGAAGTCTGTCCATGAAAAGCCATTTGTGTCTCCAGAAATGCTAAAGAGCGCAGTGGGTAATGCGGAATGTCATTGATTTTGTTGTCCATTTATTTGAGGTGCTTTCTTTCAATCAATGCACATTTGTTTGTCCCTGCTTTCATCTGGCATTCAGAAGCTGCAGAAAACCCCCCCGCTCGCACCTCATGTAACTTATCTGGAGCCTCTTACGCGGTGAGGATCTAACAGGTTTTATGACGGCCTGAAGCTTTGCTGTCTGATTTTCCATTTCCACGGGGTGCCATCAAAGGCTTGCCTTAGACACTTAATTGATCCTGATTGTTTTGTGTACCCAAAGGTAAATCCCATTTGCTTGGATGACTGAAGATGTCTGACTGAACAGGCTGTTTACGATCGACTTTGTGCCACAGACGTACTGTGTACAAAATCTTGCATTTTTGTGACCTCCTGTTTTCTGTCTGTTCTGTTTTTTGAAAAATACGACTTCAAGGAAGCTTTTGGCATCTTGTGTTTTTATTTACCATTGAAGGCACATGACCTTGCCTTGTAAATCTTTTCATTCTAAATTCCAGAAAGGGTTAAAAAAAAAAAGAAAATATGTGGTTTGTTATTTGGCAATCTTAACGCCTGGAGCAAGGTATTCACACAGAGACTTCATTAACATTTATAGAGATTATGTAAAAAAAAAAATGCCCAGAAACAGCCGTGGGAGTTCATATTAACTGCAGACGATGGCATCTTTATCATTTGTTTGGAAATATTGAGATATTCAAGGTTTAATTGTTGGATAAATCAGGAGCCCAACACAAACAGGCAGGAACCAGAATGAGCAAGTTTATAAAGGTAATAAATTCCCAAAGTAATTTGGTGTAAGTGGATTTAAATGAGTGAAAAGGATGTTTTAATGCAGATCTATGCTACGTCACGTCACATATACCGCATGTCACGTACTTGCATCATTTCGATATTTTCTTTCCCCCATAACTAATATTTTAACTCCCGACTTCCTCTGTGTTTCCTCCACGCCAGCGGTTCATGCTAAGAGTATAGTTGCCATCCTGCACCTGCTGGTGGCGCTGTCGCAGCACTTCAGGGCACCAATCAGATTGCCCGACCACGTTTCTATTCAAGTGGTGGTCGTCCAGGTGGGTGTTAACGTTGTTTATGAAGGCTGCCTGCTATTCAGTCGCAGGTCGCTCGTCTTTATTGAGGCGGCGGTTTTTATAACGCTGCGGATTCATCCCTGACGTTCTCCTCTGTATTCGCCACCACCTTTTTTCTCCCTGTCTCGCATTCAACAGAATGTGGGGGAAAAAAAAACTCATATATTTACATACTGTCCTGCCTTTGTGTGTTTCAGAAAAGAGAGGGCATCCTTCAGTCCAGGCAAATTCAAGAGGAAATCACTGGCAACACAGAGTAAGCGTCGTCTGACTCATTTTTACACAGCTCCGTACATCACGTTCAGATATCGCTGCTGGTGAAAAGAAGAACAGTGTTCTCTGAAACAAACGCTGTATCTACATTAACACGAAAAAGTCCCCGTGGAACAGATGTTTCGTAAAGATTTTTGCAGCATCTCCCCTCAGTAGTGTGCGAGATTTTCCTCAGTGTTGACACTGAAGCTCTCTGGAGAAATATCTCCGCTCGTCAAACTAGACTGGATTGCTCACCCTGAGAAGTTCTTGTAAAGTTTCCCTCATTTCCAAATATGCGGCCTTTTAATCCGTCGGACCGATCAAGGTGAAGAGGGGCCTCTTACCTCCATTAGATCAGGAAAGGAAAGCTGAGTGCCCGAGAAGTCAGCAGGAAGAACAACATGATAATGAACAGACAATTAGATGATGTGTTTTAATGTGCTAATATATATTATTACTGTTTTTTTGTGCTGTGGAGTGGCATTAATCATTCATGAGACGAGAAATCTGACCAGATGTTAGATGCCACCTTTTGGAGCGTGATAGTTTCTGAAAGTATGGAGGTTCTGTCCTTTGGTACTTTATCAACAAACAGCAGAACGGGAAATATAGTGCGGTGACGAAAAGGCAACCATTGTATTTCACCGAGAGGTGTGATGGCACCCTCAGCTGAAACATTTAAATCACACACACACACACACACACACACACACACACACACTTTTCTTCTCGCTGTGAGGCTGTCCCGCAGCCTGACAGCAGCAGCGAGGGAGATAACAGCAGGCCAACACACACGGGCACACACATTTTGTCATGGTACATAGATACACTGTTAATAACACTCACACACACGCACACACACACACACGTACATGGTCACAGTGGAAACACAGTTATTACCACACCAACAGGGACCACTGCCCAGACTTGCCTGCCTTTGCCATGGCCGATTACACCGTGAAACGTGTGTGTGTGTGTGTGTGTGTGTGTGTGTGTGTGTGTGTGTGCGTGTGCCATGTCTTGCTGGCCTGCCCGCTGCGATATCGCCTCCACCGGGACGCTCGCGCCGCAGCGCTCCCTACGCTCCAACACCGCCCGACCCGTTCCAACAACAACATCCTCCAAAGTGCGAACATTGTCATAACGGAGACGAGCGCTGCCTCCATTCCCATAGAAAACCAGCACGGAGAGAGAGAGAGAGGCCCGTCTTCATTCATTGTAGCAATACCCAGCAGTATTGTTCTGCTGTTGAGGTTGTTGCATTGTGTTATAGTATGCGGTCATTGTGAGCTGATGATACCCAGGTTATTTGAATACCCCAGGTGTACCTGCGTTCAGCGCTAATCAAATTATAAAGCCCCCGCTACATTATTGTGTTGTCATTTCCGCGACATAATCCCTCCATTCTCTACATTCCTCTGTGATTGACCTGGAAGCACGTGTCTGCGTATGTTTCCTCTGAATATTCAAGTGTGAAATTGTCAATAAGGAGAGATGGCCTCACGGTTTTCACATATTTTGTCTCCTCTGTTTGTTTTTTTTTTTGGTCTAATGCCTTTCCTCTTTTTCAAAGGGCTTTCTCTGGCAGACATGGTACGTTCTCTTCCACTTCTGCTTTTCTGTTCGCATGTTTCATATTTCCTTGTCTTTTTTTTTTTTTTTTTTGAGTGCATCAGTGATCGTGTTTATTCCCCACAGAGCGCGATGCTTTCGACACCCTGTTCGACCACGCTCCAGATAAACTGAATGTGGTCAAAAAGGTATTTCTCAGCCACGTCTGGCACCCTCGTGGAGAAATGGCAAACAATTTCTGAATACAGGACGAATATAAGATCTGGTCTTTGCATATCTAGTTTACTTCATTGATCCGGATTATGGAGGGGTCTTTGAAAACACACACCTGAACACATTGTTTGGGTTTAAATTCATCAGGTTTGAGTAAAAATAATAAGTAAAAAAATAAGTAAAAAATAATAATCCAGTAAATTTTTTTTTGTAAGTACACCTTCAGTTAATATTTTTTTGAAATAAATGAAATATAACTGATTAAAATAATAATTATTATGATAGCTTTTAAGGTACATTCACGGTTTTGTTTTGCAATGTCAGCAGCTCATGTGACATCCCTTTTTTTTCCCCCCCAGACGTTGATCACATTTGTGAACAAACACTTGAACAAGCTCAACCTCGAGGTGTCTGAACTGGACACACAGGTACATCGCCCACACACACACACACACACACACACACACACACACACACACCCTTCACAGTACACAGTAGACTGCTGCTGATGCTTAGCCACAGTTGGATGTTTTTTAGGCTTGAATATTCCCATGAATACTGTCACTGTTAACGCAAAACATACTTTTCATCTGCCATTGAGGTTTTCCTCTCCTGGGATCAGCTGTTGAAACTCAACACACTGAAGATGATGTCACTTGTTTTTCCAAATCAGTTCATCTTGTTTCGACACTGCTCTGCAATTGCTGACAGTCGAGTTATGAAATACCCACCCGCACACAGTAAGCCTGTTTGCCCGTCTCTTCTGCCCTTTCAGTTTGCAGACGGTGTGTATCTGGTGCTGCTGATGGGGCTGCTGGAGGGATACTTCGTGCCGCTCTATAACTTTTTCCTCACGCCAGAAAACTTTGACCAAAAGGTAAAGTGGTATTATTTTTTTCCGTGTCAGTCAGTGAGCTGGAGTCCATGCAACTACATTTGTTGGTCTGAATGAATACAAAAAGTGAATATAATCAAAAAGGACCATGAGATGAAACTGTGAACTTAAATGTTTTACTGGGTTTACAACCACCACAATAATTGCAACATTTTTGAACCTTTGCGAGTTATCTCTGAAAATGGGATCATGGTTTCTACATGCTTCATCTAATGCGGATGTAGACACGCTTAGAATTTAAAGCTGAAAGTCTCCACACATGCTCAAAATTTCATTTCAAATCCAGTGCAGAGCCACAACAAATGACAACACATGGCTACGTGAAAAGTTAGTTTTTTGCTGCAAGTGAACTGCATGAATTTACCAAAATACACACATGCAACAGTTTCTTGCAGCGTTTTGGACCAATGGCCGTGATAGCTTGTAGCTGGGGGGTTGATATATCCGCTCTTTTCTTTTAGACGTCCATGAGAAACAGCGCTGTGACTCGTCTTTGGTCTTGACCTATAGTTTAAGACGCGCTCCTAAATCAATACTCCATTTCGGAGGAGCCTGGTGCACTCGGAGCCGGGTCTCTCCTCTGAATAGCCTGATAAATGCCATCCGTTTCCCCCCGGAGCCCATTCAGTGCGGAGCCATCCCTCCTCTCCGCTGGCCTCTGTAGTACTACGGCATTCTGTACAGGCGATCTGCGAAGACACCACAGTAGCCTTTTGTTTGGGTCTTGGCCAGCAGCCGCTGCCAAGCCGCAGAGCAGAATGGGCATCCGTGCTACAATGTGCACAACCGCTCGCGTCCACACACACACACACACACACACACACACAGACTCCTGGCCTGGAAGAACAGGCACCAGCCCCACAGCATCTGTAATCTCCTATTGCACAGGGAAGCGCTGAAGTGGCTTAGGGGCTCGGCTCTATTACTCTGTGCGTGCGAGTGTGTGTTTCTGTTGGAGGGCCTAGAGGCCCTATCGATGATACACCAGGGGCAGGCTGTGAAAAGTAGCATGAGGCATCAAGGAGGCACTCCTGCTTCTGCTCAGCACATCTCTACTTGAGGCTCATTCTTTCCCTTTCTTTTTAGCTGCATTAGATGGCTAAGGTCGCGCTTTACACGCTGTCAGCCCTTGTTCGGCAAAGCTTTTAGTACTTCACAGCAGGTCGAGCATACAGATACAATGGGCTGAAGAGAATAGGAAACATCTTTCAACTATTTCTATCTCTCGCCTCTGATTGGTTTTCCTCCTATCCTGCGTTGTTTTGTTTTTTTTTATTCCTCGCAAGTCAGGTTTGCGAAGACGTGTCTCCTGGTTTCCTCCACAGATCCGCGTCTCTCCTCGTGTAAATGCCTGTAAGATTGAAAATCAGGAGCGTTTCACCTTCAAACGATCTGGCTGAAAAAGATGCAGCATCCAGGTTTTAAAAAGCCGCAGCCACCAGCCAATTGTCAGTTTCCTGTAATAAAAAGAAAAATTCTGTTTCTCTACCATGTGTTTTTCATTCCAGCTGCATACAACAGAAACATAATAAATACTATATACTTTCACTCTTTTCGTTCAGCTTTACAAACAGCTGCATTGTACAACGGCGACGCATTAACTGACATATCTGTCAGTGACAGTATTGCTTCCTGGGAGTTCGGAGGTTTTTGAGTGACACCGTTGACATGTACCCATCGACGGACGATGGAGCAGAGTGTTTGTGCAGCTGTCGAAGGCTTATGGTCTTACGGAGCAGAGCCGTGTTGTGTTTGTCGACACAGGAAGCTGCGATCACGCGACTCAAATCAACCAGGAGTGTGTTGTGGGATTTAGCAGCGGGTTTCCGTGTTCAACCAGGAGACGTGTTTAGCGGCGTACGATGTGTGCTCGCACAAATATGCCTGGACCTGGAAAGTTTAGGTTGTGTGTGGGTATTGTCGTATTTTTGCCTGTTTCAGAACCTTCTCGTGTCCTAACAGACTCGTCCCTCTCTCCGCAGGTCCACAACGTGTCCTTCTCCTTTGAACTGATGCAGGATGGAGGTTTGGAGAGACCAAAGCCCCGGCCAGAGGGTAGGACACACATTTATGCTTTAGAACCTTTACTCCTTCACACGGTAGGTTGTGAAGAGTGAGTATGAGTGGACATAAACATGTACAGTATTTAGTTAGTCATTTTTTCACACTCAAGATTACACTTGGAAATGCTTTGTCGAAGATTGTGGGATTGTAACTTGTTCAGATTTTTTGTTTGGGAAGAAAAAACATTTTAAAGCTTTATGTTCATATTAACAGTGGGTGAATAACTAATTTGAAGGGTGTCTGACAATCCAACAGTACGTTGACTGCTTAGCAAGCAGACAAAGATTTTCAGTTTATATTCACTACCATCTTTAAAAAAGGTGGTGGCTTTAGACTAGAAAGAGGAAAATTAGAGAAATTAAAATTGGATTTTGAGAAATAAAGCTGTATGTCTATTTATGTGTCTATGTTCTAAAATGTTTGCATTGTGTTAGCTGTCAAATGGACTTCCAGTTTCAGCAAACATATCTGGAAGGCATCTGCTGAACCCTCCGCTGAGAGGGTTCAAGATCTAAACCCTCATTTGTTTTATCTCTGCATCTTTTTTCCCCACAGATATAGTAAACTGTGATCTTAAATCAACACTGCGCGTCCTCTACAACCTCTTCACCAGGTACCGGAATGTAGACTGAGCACCATGTGTAGCAAGATGGAAGGGTTTTACCATGGACCACGTGCTTAAGATTATAATATCATATGTTTTTCCCTTCTATTTGTTATAGAAGCCTGTTTTTATCTGAATGCATGCATCACATTTTTCTTTAACGTTCGCAAAGATGTTTGGCTTGTGTGCCTCAACAAGTTTGGCTTTTTTTGTATACTAGGTATTATACAGTCCTACAGACATGTATCAACTACATACGATAGTCAATATTAATGTTCAGTTGAGTCACAGACATAAATCTATTATAATAGACCACGTCACAAAGGAGAGATTTTAGATGAACTTTATAATTCAAAAAAAGAACATGTCGACTTGTATTTATTGTTCATTTTGATACACATGTTCTTTCTTGACCTGTTCTCTCTCTGCTTTCGTTTATATAATTCAGAAGTGCCTTTATTTAAACATGTGAACACTGTCATGCTCCCAATACTTAATACTGGGAAGCCTGTGCTCCCCACTTGTCTTAATGATCTAGATTTCCTGTGAATGTGTGGAGGAACATTTGAAATATTTGACCAAAGCTCTGTTGTATTCACACCGTAAAATGTTCTGAAGGCTTTATCCAGCAGCCTCTCTGTCCACTTACTTGTATTTCATTGAGTAATGTGCATCTTATTTTTTGATTGAGATACATCAGCATTGTATAATCACTCTGTTGCCTGAGCTCTATTACATTATATACAGCATTTTCTAATATTCATAAGATTTCACTTCTTCCTACAAGAGAAATTAGATTTATCTGAATATATTAGATGTTTTAGGCAACAATCTGTATGTTGTGGTCCAGTTTTCAGGCACTCTCACTTTTTTCAAAGAATAAATGCAGCAACTGTGTGTGGTTCAAGCTGCCAGCACAGGCTGCCATTCTCCATCGTGTACCTATTTATGTTTTAATGCATTATATCCAATAAACCGTTCAAGTCCCTGAATGCGGCTGCATTTTTTTGCCTCTCAAAGAAAGCAAAGAGGAATGCTTTGCCAACAAAACCCAAATTGGGGTCAGATGGGTTCCAATTTTGCGCACATAGAAAGACAACAGAGCCTCCACAGCAATATTTTTGTTGTTGTTAAATTGAGACAGACTGTAAGAGAAGCTGTGTAAAAGCTTTCTGATTTGGAGCTGACCCCAACGTAGACTGAAATAGATAGGACAGTTACCAAATGGATGAAAGGGTTAGTTTTTTTTCCCCTCACACATCACTCAATAGGTTTTGAAAAGAAGGGGGTGGTGGTGTGTATATGCTGTATATGCTGTGTATATATAAGACCTTAGGGTTCAGGTTAGAATTAGGTGAAGTAAGCCAGGTTTAAGGTAAGGGCTGGCATTCAGTTGTGATGGTTAAGGTAGGGGGCGAAGAAATGCATTATGTCAGTGGGTGTCCTCACAACTATAGAAAGACCTGCAACAGATCCTGAGGGGCTCTGAAACCATGTTAGGATCATTTCCTCTCTGCTCCCTCGCCCGGGGAACAATTCAGCTGCTCCAGTTATTACCTTGTTACATTACTGTTATTGCATTATCGTTACATTGTCGCTCTGTGCGTGGGTCACACGAGGACACGGAGCCGCATTCCTCTGATTAAAGACACCACAGTAATGGAGAAAGGGATGAGTGCCGCTTCGCGGACAAGAACATGGTCTCTGAAAGTTTCATCACTTACAAGAGTTAAAGAGTAAATGTAAGTACAGTCCAGCATTATTTATTTTATTCTTTAAAACATGATTAGCTTAAAAGGCTGCACATTTTAGCGAGAGACCATTCACTAACAGCACAAAGTGTCTAATTAATTGAAAGAAAGGGCTGTGATCACAGCTAATGATGTTTTTGTTCATATCATAAAGGAAAGCTTCGCCTTGTTGTCTTCATGCTTGATTAATTGATTTATTCACCCTGGCTGATTGAGTTTTTGTCCTTTAAAAATTGTTTCATATTTTGGTAAAAATTCTCTAACATTTTCTTCCCAAGAGTAGGATGAGAAGATCAGTACCTCACTTTCTTGTCCACACAGTATTTGGCTGGATCAGCTTAACTTGAACACTTAAATTGTCCACTTATCTGTCTACCAGAGCCTTGAAAGCTTACTAACTGACACAATATATCTCACTTGTTTAATCTGTGAAAGAGTCAAAGTGAAAAAAACACTGAAAAAAAAACACTGCTTTCCAGAGGCTTATGTCTATTTTTTTAATCCTCTCATGAAGGTCACAGTAAATGACTAAGCATATTTCCCAAAAATGCCCAATTACCCCTTTACAGCCGCACTAATCAATATTTTATATGTGAAAACTGGGTGGGTTAAATCTGTGAGAGGGATTATTAATCGTAAATACATGAAAAGCTATCTCCAGACTAACTGCTCAGGCAGCTGTGTTAAAATTTCAGATAAACCTTTTGTGCAGTCCCTGCCCAGCAACAAACAACTAAATTACACGCTTGTGAGCATATTTGAACATTTATCTGAACAGCCAGTCATTTCCCTCTGGAAACTGGTGGAGACCAAAAGCAAAGCTAAAATGAAAGTGAACACTGAATAGTGGTTGGAAACATGACTCCAACTTAATGACAATGTTGCTCTGAGTATGCTTACATGTTAGTCATATACATTTCTAAGACCAAATAACGTCCAAGAAAAATATTTACTCCTCTTTAAAACTAGGTTTAAATAATTAAGGGTGTTTTCACTGTGCATTTATTTATTCTGTCTGTTTGTGTGTTTACAGATAAACACATTAAATTTTTTTAATCTTATCTATAATTAAGCACAGGTTAGCCACATCACAAGTTATCTGTCCACTACATGATCATTTATATCACCCCATCTCTCCCAGTAAGGTAATTCAGTCACTTTTACTACTTAAGGCTTAATTTGGTGGCAACAAAACTACCTCATGTGAGTCAGGGTCAAGGATTTATGCCCAATGGAATATATAGCTCTCAACAGCAACAATTATAGTTAGCTAAAACCAGGCCATTTTGATGATTGATTCTCCCATGAGGCACTGCTGCTAACTTGAGCACCTCCTGGAAGTTCCTTCAGCCCCTGAAGTGCTCCTCCGCAGCTGGCACTGACCTCTGACCTCTTTATGAACCAGGAAAGGCAAGAGAAAAGACTGTTTTTCTTGCAAGGATCAATAAAGTAGCACATTATTATATTATGTGGCATTACATAAAAGGCTTGGCCATACAGCCCAATAATGATTTGCTGGCACTCCACTTAGGTAATGTTACAAAGTAGAGCACGATTGCTCCGGCAGTCGTAAGTGTATCAATGTTATATGTTTATGCACTGACATGTCTCCCTTTCCCGTTATTTCTTCAGCGCTTGCCTCCAGTCTTTAGGATGAATATCTCAGCGGAAACGGTGTGACAATTTCTCTTTGTCGTTCTGAGAAGAGACTGAGGGAGCAACTGAAACAGAGACGTGGGAGGGGGTGTTATCAGATGAGACTCTTACAGTATATCCCATTATGAGTTCATGTGTGTATGTACTCTCCCTACCACTAGTGTGAAGTACTCTCGCGGTGAGCACTCTTGGACATGATGAAAAGGGCTAGTAGATACAACAACTTGTTACTCTTCAGGAAAATTTTATATGAACAATGATCTAATGTAACTAGGTCACACGAGAGAGCCTGTATTGTGAAAGGGGCCAAGGCACATTGAGGTCACATTACACTGATAAAAGCAGTGTTTTACAGACAGTGAGTATGTGCACATGAGCACTTTGTCATCAGCTGAAGTGCGGGGTAGTTTGGGACGGTAAAAAATAATTTTAAAAATAAAAGACAGGAAGACAAAACTTGATGCTGGCCAGGAGTTATGCAGGAGAATAGGCTTAAAAAAAGAAAAAGAAAGAAAGAAATGACTGGATTTCTACACAGTTGTGTTGTTGCTTTTCAAACCAATATATATCACGTTTGTACCCACCTTCCAGTTCAAACTGGCCAATCAAGGCAAACCCTGTATATATATACATATATACATTATTTCATTGATGTGCCCATCCCCTACAAAGACATCTTTAAAGTCTTTGATAGGTTAACGTGAATACTGAGCATTAAAAAAAATCAAGTGCATGTCATTCAATACTAATTAATTGTCACTCTACCATAGCAATTTACCCAATCCAAACTATGCACTGTGAGTGGTGCACAAGATACTCACACTTAATTATTTTTTCACTGCTTGTCACAAACCCCTGGTGCTGTAAACCTCTTCATATTGTTGTTCTATTTTGTTATTTCCTTTTTTCCTCTTGTTGAGACTGCTGTTATGTTTGTTCTCAATAAAATTTGATATAAAAAAACAACTGGCACAAGATGGCTTCCCCACAGGCCTCAACTTTCCTCAACTGTCTTTGGCATTATCTCAGCATACAGATTATCATTATATCCTTTATATGACAAACTGTGTAACTATTCCTTTAAGTACTTGTCAGCTTGAACAACCCAAGTCTTGGGCTCGGTGGATGTGTTTGTTTATTGAATGATTTAAAGTAAAATCTTGTCAGTGGATTCTGTCTGAGATCCTAGAACTGGTTTGTCCGTCAGCAAAGATCAAACTAAGTTCCAATTGGCTTTGAATATGTGCAAAATCTGCTCCTACACCGAGTCAAACCCAAACCTTTGGAAAAGCACATCTACAAAAACTGAAGCGTACACTCGTGTGGATCTTGTGTATGATCTGCAGCATAGTTCATCCCTGTTACATGTGTCCTGCAATCATAGCTCTTTTTGGTCAGCTCAAATGTAATCCCTGATCACTTATCATGCACTTAAGGACACAAAAAGGTAAAACTGTTTAGATCAGGACTCAGAGGAGGCAGCAGAGGAATAAATGTGCTTGTGACCCCTTTGAGCTGCTCACTTTTTCTCTACCTCTCTAAGCGGCCTGATCAATGCCGATCGTGGAAATTGAGCCCCTAAATCTCAGTCCTGTAACCACTGTCTTTCATGTCTGCATGGCTCGCTCTCCGTCGTGTGTCAAATAAATGTCAGAAAATTCAAAAGGAGGCTGGTCGGTGCCCCCTTTCTATAAAGGGGAGCATTTAAAAACACAAAGGGAGAGGAGGCTCTGTCTACCTGAGGCCCAGCGGTCCCCTGTCACACTCTATCTGCCATTTTTTATTACAGCATACACATCTGAGGTTTCATTGTGAACTCATTGTGTTCGAGTAAAAAAAAAAGAAGTGGAGCATCGTTCCAGGCAGGCTCTCAGACGGCTGAGTCACCATAGCCCTCAGAAAGCAGCTTGGATTAAAACTAAACCCTGCAGAGAAAATACAATAAATAGGCAGATGTGATTACAATGTTTTCACAGCACTGTGCCTCATAATCTTGTTCATAGCCACTGGGTAGGCTAATGAAAAACTGTCTGGTAGAACAATACATAATTCTACATTTGCATACACAAAACTGTGGAGTTTATCCATCATTAGCAGATCTATGTGGCAATGTCTGTATAAGTCATCACCTCCACCAAGGAGTGTATGTACTCACCCATGTCTGTTTGTGGGTTTGTTTGTTTGATTGTCAGCAGAATTATGCAAAAAGTACAGAACCCGTTTGCATCAAACTTGGTGGTGAGAGGGAACAGGGCCTAGGGAAGAACCCATTAAATACTGGTGCAGATTCAGTTACAGGAGTAACTCCAGGAATATTCTATGGCACTTGCAAGAGAGGGCACTTTTCAACATTTTTGTTTTTGTTTGGATCTTTATGTATAAAATCAAACATGGTCTTGAGCTCTACAGGTTTGTATAGTTTGGTCCAGATTATGAGACTACTTCTTTTTTCCTCTTATTTTTCTACTATAAGAGCCACACAAATATGTGTAGGATTGTTTGGCCTTGTTGGAGGAATGCACTCTTCTGAGTATGGTGTTGTTTGTTTTGTCCACGAGCACGAGGACACAAGTGCATGCATGTGCAACAACACGCAGATGACTTGTATAGTAGTACATGCCTACTGCCTGTTTCTCACTATTCCATTGAGCAAGAATTGGTGGCAGTGATGCACCAGAAATGGCTGTGTAAGCTAATACACATGGATTTGATAATGCAGGATTTAAAATATTTTTAAAAATTGAGTTTGCAGATTTTATATGAGGAATACATTATAACATATTTATCTGACTAATCGTTAATATAACAATTATTGATTGTTGCAGCATTAAAGTTTTATATAAAACAAATGAAAAACGTTTTACATAGCATTTGTAGAAAGCTTAATGGCTTTTGTACTCATTAAGTAGAATATTGTTACAAGAAGAACCTCAGGAAACAATACAGATACAAGCAATAACAGATTGCAACTGAAAATATGTTTAATAAATGCCATTATTTTTCAGATATTGGTTTATTACAAGTTGAAAACCAGAAAAAGAAAAAAAAATCTATATTAAAAAACCAACTATAATATACTATAAATATTATTTATAGTGTTTCCTATCCTAAAGTATACTGCAGTATTACTACTCCTTTCCTTACTAGAAGAAATACATAACTTAAATTACCATTTGCAAAATGGTAAAATAAAGAAATAAAGATTGAATGATAAAGATTAGTGGAGTGGTATTTATGATACATAGAAAGAAATGATGACATGGCCAACAACATAAACCTGATTTAAGGTCTGAAAAGAATTGTCATTTTGTCTGAGCATTTCAGAGTGTTTTGCCATCTTGGATAATCAGGCAGTTTTAAGCTGCAACAGATGAAATAACCATATTTCAAAAAGCAAAAAATAAGCAATAATAATAATGAAATGAACTGCCTTTCAGATATTCATGGACTTCCATTGCTACTTGAAGTACTTTTATAAATCAGAGGCATTTTGTATATGAATTAAGCCTGGGAGTCGCCATGCTTTGGATGTACTTACCTTGGTCTTTGTATAGGAGGGCCCTCACATACAAAATGTATACATACACACACTTTACTGAAGGTTGCATCAAAATCTACACAAACAAAGTCTCCTCAACATGGCTAGCGATTTGTGGAAGGATGGAGGTAAGCGACAATCACAGAGGTCAAGGTGTGAGTGTGTTGCTATGGCACTTCTGAATGCAGCCGTGCTTCTTTTTTTTCCCTTCTTGGGCTCATCTTGTATAATAGAATAAATTCCATCAGGGGAAGGTTTGATTAATTCATCTACTCAAGTGTTACTTAAATTACTCATTCTCTTTATTTCAGATGCATTCAGTGTGGCTTTCTGCAGTATTACAGCAGTGTCACGGCCAAAGTTCAGTTCATTTTCATTTTGAATCAGTTTGTCTACATGCATTAATGACTCATTTCTGTTTCTTAAATGTTCAGTCTCTTCCTCTCGTTAACACGCTCACAGTGCAAACTGTAAAAGTAGAGGAGACAATGGGTATCCTTGTCTTTAAGTCACCTTTTTAACAAACTTGATTCAGAGCAAAGAAAGCAAACACGGCTTTGAGTGCCTTGAGTGAATGGTGAAATTCATTTCTCCGGCACTAGGACACATCAGGGAACACTTACAGCACATTCATGGCCTGGTTCCAGATCTGCAACATGCATACATGCATGGACGACCAGTATACTCCCCCTGCCCCTTCAGTCACATGTGAGAGAAGATCAAGCTTGTCCACTTTTCTGCAGCATGAATTTCCACTCCTGAATCTGAGGTTCCTTCCTGCTCTACAGTTCATGGTGGCACTTTAGTGTTGTCCTGGACTTCTGGATAGTCAAGAGTCAGTGATACTTTGAGGAACCGTGTCAACCGTGACAGCCCAACTACTTTTGTGCGATAAGCATGCAGACTGTTCAAACATGACAGGACTGCAATAAGTAGATCTGCACTTGTGTGATGTTTGTGAGAGAGGAAGTGGAGGGACTGCAGATATTGAAAGATAAGTTCAATTAAAAAATGTTTTAAAAGAGTGCTTACAGTACATGCCCATATTTACATCTAAGTAGGATTTGGTTGCTCTTCTTGTCTTAAGTGATTTCAATGTAAGAGATGGGGGAATTGGGTGCTAAGAAGACTGTAACCTTGGAGGATCACCACTTGATTTGTATGTGGAAGTCTCATATAAACATTGGCTTAACTTTGGAAGTCATTTATGACACAGAAAGAGAGGATTCTGTTACCCACCTTATCTTTTTTTCTTTTTTTACATTCAAATCACTTTATGAAGTTTCATGGCCAGCATGGACAGGGTGAACAATTGAAATAACTGATAACTCAACATTCACAGTGAGTTTTTACTGGAAGAAGAACTGACGGTCTAATGATTATGGTGGTTTTCAGATTTATGGTTTGTAACACTTTTGACTGCACTGTGAGGGGAAAAATTAACGTAAACACATTTTTATTGAGAGATCTCAACGGATGTATTCAATTCCACAAAGCTGCATTTGCAATCAGTGTTTCTCAACAAAACACATCAGGTCATGTGTTACAAAAAGCTAATTTGTTAAGATATCTTAAATTTGGCATTGTTAACATCCAAGTGTGCTTGCTAGCAGACATCCTCTTGAGTGTCGTTGCTGGCCAATTGTTGTGTACTGTATGTCGGACCACTATAGATCAGTGGAATAGAGTGAAACCAGTGGATAGACGTGTATTATGCCGCCTGCATCTTTCTGCATGTCCATGACACCAGGTGGATCCACCATTAAAATGTGGTCACTCACACTCCTTTTTAGTTTATAGAAACTATTTATTTTTTCTTTGTGCATCGCAACAGATAAATAAACGGCAAATTAGTTGACACACTCTTAGAAAGCAGAACAAAATACACACGTTCTCTCTCTGTTTATTTCACCTCATGCTGCTCTGGCCTTCAGTATCAGATTTGAATGCTGTGTTGGAAGTGTTAAAGAGTGGTGGGCTTATTCAAACATGAGGGCAACGTGTAAAGTTAATGTAACATTTGTATAACATGTCATTTCAGAGTGCACGTAACATTTGCACATTCCTGCAACAACTGTTTAACTGCACATTGCACCCAACATTTCACATTTTTTGTATCTTGAGTCTTAAATTCGACTCTCACTATCTTTCTATTGTCAATAAGTGTATTTCATATTTATGCCTCTGACAGTAGTGTATTTCCAATGTTTCAACATTGTTAAATATATTTTTTATATAATGTCTACTTGTACTTTGATAAGTTTCATGCTGCAAGACTCAGGTTCCCTGTTCATTTCAGCCTCTACGAAAATGTCATCCTAAACTCAGCTCTGGTCAAACCGATGTGGAGAGTCCACACCCTTATTGTTTAGATTGCTCCACAGACCACAAGAGGGCTCTTACTGACATTTTGCATCCGTGATCACTGACATACTCCATCTTTATTTTTTCCCCCCTGTCATTTCAGGCACAGAAGAGACCAAAATATTAAATTATACACAGATTGAGATGGATGCACAGATTAGAAGGTTCCAGTCAAAGCAGTGTTGCCTAAAGTAAGGATCGCTGGACAAATTTGCTTCTCCACAAAATTATCTTTGGCACATCAAAGACTTTCAGCCAGGGAGTGACAGCCAGGCATGATCTAAGCAGTGATTTTGATCTTTTTATGTCACACACACACAAACAGGATGCATATATAAATCGTAGTAGGCTAATATCAACTGAATACTTTTTTTGACTGCATGTTTCTCCTGAGACTTAAGTATTTGAAAGGCAGCATTAATAGAACATCAAGAAACCAGGTGAGGTCAGATTTGAGGTCAGACTGTCGACCTTAAGGTCGCTGAGCTGAATGTTTTACTAGTCTGCTCTGTGTTTGCATGGCTCAGAGTCTGAGAATGAGACACACACGCCTCACAGAGATGTCACAGTAACGCGCTCTGTTTGGTCCACACATGAGTCAGCCGTGTGTGGGTTTCTCCGCACGCATCTTTGAGAATATGACTTTCATACAAAACACCAGCCATGCTGCCATGTGGAATGCTAGTCTGCTGGCTGGCTGCCCCCCCCCCCCCCCCCTCGCTGCGGTGTCGGGTTGCAGTAGGTGTTCCTGGCTGTGACCCGGGCATATCTGTGTTTGTTTTATGTCACAGCCCCTCCCTCCAGAGAGATGTCAGTCCAGCAGTGCCTGAGGGGATGAAACCTGAGATAGGCAGAGGTTAGTAGTAAACAACAACTCCTTTATGAGACAGAGGAGGCTGCCTGCTGCATTCAAAGGTCTGTGGGTGAGACAAAGATTTTCTGGTTAGGGCAGTGGCCCCCAGCTACCCCGGGGGTCCTTCAGGGCTTTCCAGGAGGGACCACAGCAAAATAAATCTAATCTTGCTGCTTGTAATTTAAAATTGGGGCAGATTTGTTATCTTGAGATAAGAAGTTAAAATGTCAGATAACATTATAGCTGTGGTATTCCTCTGACAATCATCGAGAATTATAGCTGACACCCTGTATTAAACTTGTGCTCATTTTTTACCAATAATATTTCCTTATTTTACCTATTTATATTCATTTTTTAAACCTAAAGTATAATTTGTTACATTTCAGTGGGGGGAGTGTGGTTAACACATTTTGTCAATACTACAAATCTGTCACATTCACTTCTTCCTTCCTTGAATTTGCAAATAACTGCAGGGCTCATCTCAAAGCAACTAGTGCTAAACATTAGCCAGTGAGGCCACAAGTGACAATGACAACATAATGGTAAATGTTAGAAATGTGGTGTAACAATAGTTACAGCAAAGAAGAGTCAACGCGTCAAACAATATCAATCTTGTTTGCTAACATTAGCCACTATAGGCTACTGGTCACACCAGACCAAACAAGGATGTCACACAAGTGTATTTAATTGAAAATGGTTAGTTTTATGGTTTTATGAATTAAACTTTGCACTTATAAGAGGAAGAATGTGTTTTTGCTCGAAATGTCAAATCGCCTTGCTTTGCTATTTAAACTAACGTGTTTCCTTCTAAATTATTTTAGTTTCACTTTTCTTTTTCTTTTTTTTTTTACATTGTAGAATATTTTTGTTGACTGACTTTATCTTCAATTGAATTTGACGCAGCTTTTAAACTTTTACATTGATCTCCAGCAAAGCTTTTGTCACTGTACATTTTGTGTAAACTTTATTTGATTCCACGCCAGCTGCTCCACCATGCACAGCAGACTGTGTTTTATCTCGACCCATTCTCTCCCTCCACTGAATAGAGTTTGGGCGCTCCACTCTTTTCTTTTGTTGTTAAACGCAGCCCATACAGTCCGGCCCCTTCCCCCTCGCTCTCTTTCTCTTTCTTTTTTTCCACCCATCCTCCCATCTCTCACTCACTCTATTTCATCCGTGCAGGGTGACGCCAGTCCCTCTCACCCCGCCCCGTTCAACTCAGTCCACTGCGTTCATTTCATTCCTGCTCCCATTCCGCGCATATTTCACATCCTTGGAGAGACGCTGCGCATTTTACGCACTCAGCGCGCCCCGATCCTTCATCAAACCAAAACCGAGAGAAGCGTGGAGTTGGCGGAGGTGTTCCCGATGCTGTAGCGACTTCGATCCGCGGAAAAGTGTGGGAATTAATCCATAAAGAGGCGTATGTATCGAGGTAAGTTCCAAGGAGGAGTCCCCCCTCAGGCTGTAACCTCCGCGTCTGAAAGCCCCCGGACGTTTCGCTTGTTTTTTAAAAACCAAGAAGTGGCCACTGAAGCGCAAATTAAAAACAATGCCGGCGCAATCGCGAACGAAATCGAGACACGGACACCCCATATAGATGTTAAACAAGTCTAACAAGCTTATTAGTGCTTTGCCGTGCGAGCTTCCAAGCCGGGGATGTCGCTTTCACTCCAGTTGTATTCCCCCTTCCTCCCGACACCAAAAACAAACCTTGCCTCCCACCACTTCTTACCTCTCGTACACTAAAAACAGCCTCGATAATGACAGAGTTGGCTTCGTGCACCGATCTAAATGTAACGCGGAAAGGATGAAAACAATCGCGCTGCAGCGCTGAGAGGCAGCTTAACAAAGCTGGGAGTGAATGGGGGACTTGTTGCATCGGCGGGGTTTTTCTCTTTCCCTACAACAGGCAGGCCCCAGTCACAGGAGCAGGCCATAGGCTGATAACATGCACACAGTGAGTGTTTACCCACTGGATAGAGCAGATTATATGCTCAATACGAGCGCGGTCACACGGGCAGCTGCTGGATTTGTTAACGTACTCACTCCTCCTCTCCACCTTTAAAGCAAAAAAGGAGCTTAAAACTCTTTTTTTTCTACGCCTGATTGGAGTTTTCTGTGATCGAGGCTCATTGAGGGCATCTTTGGAAATATGGTTAAAATTTGTTTAACATTTCATCTTTACATCTGCTCACATCATATGCATTTGAAGTGTTTGTTTTAGTTGGTAGTGACTTTCTGTGAGAGCTTAAGGTCCCCTTTTATTGTCACCATCCTATAATATCCTCACATGTGAGCTTATAGTGGTGGCGTGCATTTCCTTTTGAATATTGATTAAAGGACTGCTCTTGTCCTTTATAACAAGAGGCACGCTGTAATGCAGGCCAAACCACAATGTAATCACTGGAGAAAATTACAGCCTTTAGGAATAAACATGGTAGATGCATTAATTCTGAAACACTCGTCCATCTGTCAGATGTTACAGATAAAAGGATTTTCATTTAAAGTAAGAAGACCTTCTTTCTTATTCATAGCACTGATGCGGTTTAATCAAATTGTTAAATGCTTCGCTAATGAGATGAGATGTACTCCCAGCAAAATAATTATAATCACAGGGAGTTTATGACTCAGGTAAAATTAAAATGTGTTAGGACTGCAGCTAAGAATTGTTTTCACTACTCAGTTAATTTGCTGCTTATCTTCTTAATTCGCTGATATTTTTTTCAATCAAATGTTTTAAAATAGGGAGATATGCTCATTATAATTTAGAGCCCAAGCGCGCATGTCGTCAGATACCTTGTTATGTCTGACCAAACAAACCACAGATTTGCAGGGTCCTTTTGGCTGAGAAATGATTGAAGTGATTGATGATAACCAGTTGCTCTCCCCTAGTTACAGTGCAATCAATCAGTCCACGAGGTGGAGATGACATTTAACTGTCTTTTAAAACAACACCAACACAAAACAGAAAAAAATGATTGGTTTTGTGTAAGGTATGTCCAGTGTTTCATTAAATGTCTGACTTTATAAAGGGGTAGACTTAAGGTTTGGTCCAGCAGCTGCACTAACAACAGTATCTATAAACGTCATCATTTCTCCTGCAAACATGGATTTTGAGAAGTGGCACAGATTAGTTTAAAACATTAAAACTTCTTGAAGAGGTGTTCTTTATGACGTGGGAGCAACGTCGTACTTTTTTTTCTCCTTTTAACGTGTCTGTTAAATCAGGCAGTTCTGAAAGTGTAACAGAGGCAGGAGAGGCATTTGTGCGTGTCATTGTCTTTGCTGTGTCTAGGCCGGTGAGCGTACAAAGCTTTGTCAGTCACCCTGGGCAAACAGCCCCCCATCGTCCCTCCACTTTCCTCCCGTCTTCCACCTCCCCCCCCCCGGTCTCTCCCTCTCCAGTCCGTTGACATCTGTTTTGAGTGTTTTGTGCACCTGTAGAGACTGGGGAAGTGTGTGTGTGTGTGTCTGTGTAAGGGAGTTAGGAGGAGGAGGAGGAGGAGGAGGAGACGAAGGGAGGTGCAGAATGCAAATCCAGGCGTTTGTTCTGGCCTAAGCAACGCAGACTGACTGACTAACGACCATTTGGTTTGTGTATGTGTGTGTGTGTGTGTGTGTGTGTGTGTGTCTTTGCCTCTTGCTGTCCAGGCCAGGCAGGCCCATTGTTGCGACAGCAACAGGCGTCGGTGGATGAGGACACACCATATGGCCTCTGTGTGCTTTAGTCACAACCGCTGTGTACGTGCTGCGTGTTTGTGTATGTGTGTGTGTGTTCACGCACTTCACCAATGCGGTTACAATATGGTGGAGTTTGGAGCGGCTGGCAGCTTGCAGCCTTCCTCCTTGTTGTTTCATCTGTTGTCTCATTTCTAGACATGAGGACAAAATCCGGCACGCAGATTTTTATGGAAGTGGGATTAAGAGGGGTAATCTTCCTGGCATTAAATGATGTCTTGTGACACCCAGATGTCGACCCACTTTGTTCACTTTTATTCAAAATATAGATTTTTTTTAGCTAAGTAGTTGAGAGTTGTGCTCGGATGAACTGTCAGTTCAGAGCTTGGATGTATCAACAGGTGATACAGTGAATATTGGAAATTCAGAAATGCTTCTGGCTGTGAGTTTGTGTGTTTTTTCATTGATTTTTTTGAGAATATTTTATTTTTTATTTATTTATATTATTTATTTATTTTTTTCCATTATATTTTTTAATATTTTAATTTTAGTCTTACCCCATAACATCCTTGTTTCATTTTTTTTACACACAAATCTTGGACCATTGCAGCTCTTGCAGTTTGTTACATTATGGTTTACAAATGTGGTAATTTGCCACTTTGCCAAGTGTCAGGAGTTTAGCACGTCGCAAGATGAATTCAGATTAAGTTGATCAATGTGTTGTTGTTTTTTTTTTAAAACTCATACCGGGAAAGATGGGGAGCAGAAGCTCGTATGTAATGAAATTTAGGGAGCGGAGCCGGTTTATTAGAGCAACAATGCTGCGTGTGTGGGGGGTGAGTGGGTAGATTTTCAAGGGGGGGCGGTGGTAGGTTTTGGAGGTGAGGTGGGGTGGGGCGGTGGTGCGGGTGGTGTAGGCTTTGTTTAGGTGATGGGGGAACAATAGGCATCCTCTTGGGTGGGGTGGGGTAAGGGGGGGCGGGTGCTTTCTGGCTGCAGGAGGCCAGTGGAGCCTGTGCAGGCTTGTCTGACTGCCTGGGCTCCCCGTCTGCCTGACACTCTCTCATGTCCACACTCATGCAAATACATCCCAAAAACTTACCAGTTTCTCCTTATTTAAATCTGGCTAGGTGAATCACATGACTCACAGTATATAATTTGATTATTTTTCTGGCAATATACAGTGCGGTTATCTTACAGGTGATTCTCCAACATTTTGTACGATGGTCATCAATGATGCATCATGGCATCTGTGTAAGGGAAGAGAAAAGACTAAAGCTAAATATTAACAGCTCAATATTTTTACTTTTACCGAGATTTTCACTTTCACAAAGTGTTCTAAAAGCAGACATGTGACAGTGTTTACTCGTGTCTGTTGGAACATTCGAACACCAAATAGCTGTAAATTGTCATTGCAGAACGGCTTTGAGAGGAAATTTCTGTAAAATTAAGAATCATTTCTTCAGTAGTATAACAGGCAGATTGATGATGATGGTGACAATGATAGATCCAGTACATCAGTTAAGTATGACTGTAACAAAATATAAATTATGTGTTCTTTTCCTTAAAAATGGACCAGGACAATTGTCAGCTAGAGAGTAGAGTACTTTTTACTGTAAAATGTCCTGCCTATTACATTTATTTAGTTGTAGATCAAAAAGACAAATATAAGAGAACCTCTTCAAAAACATTTTGTCTTGTTATGAGTTGTGTAAAGAAAATTAATATCAACTGATAATATCCTTAACAGATTTTAAACTCACTATTTGTATCGGTCTCAGAAATGCATTTCTGCATTGGGTAGGCTATAATGTGTGAAGTTAGAATGGTAGAAAGGTAGAATGCACAGGAGAACTTTATCAAAAACTGACGTTAGAGAAAAAAAAATCCGCATTTCACAAGTTTTTTTGATATTCAAAATAAATGTGAGTAAACAACGCAGACAGTATACATATATTTGTTTCAAACATAAAAGACCAAAAAAGAGGTCCTTAGATCATCTGCCAGCAGAAACAGAGAGAGTCAGAGGAAACAGAGCTTCACCCTGAGAGACTGTGCACGTTACCCACCAAGTGTAGCCATGTCAAAGGGATCCATTCAGGCAGCCACACCAGTCACCAGCACATGGTGGTAATAAACCAGTCTGCCAAGAAACAATACACTAGAAAGGACAGGAAGACAGTTTAGTGTCTTTCTGTTGTTCTGCCATGTCAGCATAGATGATACACCTTCAGAAAATGCTTCTACAAACAAGAAAAGAAACACATTTAACTGCATTTTGAGGTTTTCTGCACTATTATGAAACTGATCTCAGGCTTACAGGCTTTTAGCAGCAAGCAAAGAAATGGATGAGGCCAACAAGCCCTGAATGGGAAGTTTGAATCAACCCTGTGTTTCCTGATCTCAGCAGGAAGTCTAGATTTCAACTACTTCCTGCTTATTTTCCCGGTTGGAGGAATTGACGTGACAAATGCTCGCAGAGTGGGACAACAGCTGACTCTGCTCTCTGATAGTCTCACAGTGGAAACACATTTCCCTGGTGTTGTGCTCACGACCTCAGCTTTTGTCTTCAGCTGGCCTGACAGTGATTACTCACCGTTATTTGTTCTGTAGTTCTCTGATAATGTTATCAGTGAACTCAGTGTAGAGAGTGATGCATTATTCAGAAAGTAGCCAAATAATGTAGCCAAGGAGAAACTAAAGAATTTTTAGCTGAATGAAATATGTATCAGCTTTTGCTCATCCTAGAGCTTGTAACCTTTTATGGTAATTCTATTGACATTGATTTGCATTGGATTTAGATGCTGTTTCTAACTGTGAATGACAGCAGAAAACACAACCAAAAATCAATGTCTCTTCTCTTAGTCAGTGAATCTATGTAACATTTAAAAGATGAAACGACACATGATCTTCTCTTAGAAAATGTTGAATTATTCATAAGCAATAAAACACACCCTCGCTCAGTTTTAATATGCACGGTGGTTTTCCTGCTACAGACCAGTAGCAGCTAGCTAATGAATTTGGGACCAAAAAAGTGAGCAGAAACAAAATGGCTGAGGAGAAGAACAAATAGTGGAATTGCTTGTGCAGTCATCACACCACATTGGTTAATGTCTAGCTAATGATAGCTAACTTTGGCTGGATATTTTCGTGTGACTGACATAACAGAGTCACTAAGCTGACACTTGACTCTTATTTACGCTGGTTAATGTTTACCCACAGTTTCATTCCTTGTTAGCAATGCAACCCGCACGCATCTTCCACTTTGAGGTTGTTATTTTAACAGACCGTCATGTTAGTGTTAAACGTGAATGTGGGTCACTGTGTTAGGAGATAGGAGTTCAGCTAAGATAAAAAAAAAAGACTGTTATTACAGGTGTTATCATAGACTGTTATTATAATCCCTGTGATTTCCAGGGTGTCAGGGAACATGATGTAAGCTTAAAGGCATTTTCAGTTACCTATGACAGATTGGTGTGAGATGGCATACCTAACAGTGAGGGGAATGTTTTGTCATTCTTCCCGTTAGTTTGGGGAGCGGGAGTAAATCTTTAAGCAGATGCTGGATTGAGAGGCTAGTGCAGAGAGCTAGCACGAAAAAAAAACGGAAGGGTCATTGTTTTGGTGTTGGCTGTGCCCCTCGTTAGCCTGTGTACTGTTTGCTAATAAACTGAATGTGAAAACAGATAATGCTTTGTAGCCTACTGTAACAGGAAAAAAACAGGTTCACCAAACATACAATTTTTTTTTATTCCATTAGCTAACTCCAGGTTAGAGTCCCATTTATATCAGTCACCACAAATAGTTTTTTTTTTACTTAAAGTCACACAAATCTGTACTCATTTCATTTCAAATTCTCATTTTACAAATGAGCCCCCCCACAAAGAAAGCCAAACTTATTCAGCTAACATGCTGTTTCCCATACTTAATAAACTAGTCTTGTGTGGTTTCTGAAGTGAAAAGGGCAATCAAATGACTTGACTGAATCCAATTTGATGGACAACAGTGTCCTTCAACAGCACACTCAAAAACTAGCGTCTTTTATCATGCATGCTAATTTTTTTTGATGATATTTAATTTTGCCTCTTTCCCACTGTGAATGCACAACTTTTCAGGTGCCCTCACTTTCAGTTTTTCCTCCAAATGAGGTGGTTTAGACAATCTTGTCTCGTGAGTGCTCGGGCTTCTTGCCCTGACAGACTTTACTGTCATTGTGTTCCCAGATCTCAGTAATTATGCGGTCAGTACGATGTTTCCACAACTGATAGCAAGGATGACACAAAACCACGGAAATGAGACCTAAATTGTGATAAAGCGGAAATACCCTTTAATGCTCCAGCCTGGTGGGTTTTTATGTCAGTACACACTTTCAGCTTTAAACCTTTGCAGCTGTTGAAAATAAAACAACAAATCTTTTTGGTGGAACTCGTTTTTAAAATTGCTTTTATTATTCCACCATTCATTTGAACACTACTCACATTAGAGAGCCACGTGGCAGTGTGCTCCATCTCGATCTGTGATGATGCTTTATCAGAGAATCAGTTGTGGTGTTTGGGAAATAGGAAATAATCAGACTGTGCGGATAAAGCCAGGTATATCCTTAAATAACTTACTATACACCAGTGTGTTTATGGGATGCACGACCACCAAACTCTGCCTCCTAACCTGCATCTGTCTAAATAAAGCAGTATCCAAGTTTTAATGGACCACAGATGGAAAACACAGTTCAGGGGCTAATTCTTTTTCTATATGCGTCTGTGAGGCATGTGTGGTTGTGTGTTTTCTGGAGTGGATGTGAGCGCAGGGCCTGTGTTGTAGTGGTGAGCGGTTAGATGGAGTTCATCGTACTCTTTTCACATTCATGCAATCATACAATGTTCCTTTGCTAGGTGTGGACTCGCATAGGACACACACACACATACACACAAATGCACACGAGGTGTACGTCTCCGAACAATGCTCCCGAGTTCACACTTATTAAATGGTGTTGGTATTGCTGTAACCTCCCCAGGCCTTTCTTCCTACTGGTGTGTGAGTGTGTGACAGTCTACATGTGACATCGACCACCCCACCCTCCCAAAAAAAAGAAAGAAGAAGACAAGATAATAGCTTGGTCTGACTAAGCAGAAACTGATGGAAGAAGAATAGCAGAGAGGGATATAGACCAGGGAGAGGAGCTGCTAGCTAAACCTTTTACCATCACATTTCCAGGAGGAAATAAGCACTTCACTGTATCAGTGTGCAATCTGTGACCAATTACTGTGTGTGTGCATAAATGGTAATGCTTCTGTGAGAAGAGATGGTGAAATAATGAGGAGTGCGCACTGTGAATCACAGCCTCTCCACCACTCATAAAGCAAGGCTCTCTCTCACTTTCTCTGTCTTTCTCAAGTGTCTTTCTCCAAAGCAGGAATAAAAGAAGCTTTGCTGGTTTCTTTTCACTGATGCGGCTTTTTCATATGGCCCAATGAATATCCGTCTTTGTTTTTTAAACATGAAATTGGGTCAGAACTAATCAAACCAACTCAAGACTTTTATAAAGGTGATTTTTTTCCTGCCACTTTGCAAGATGAACTAATCAGTAATGGATTAATTGAAATCGTGACCATCGAAACTATGAAGAGTGAATGATGAGACATGCGTCAGCACCAGGGCAAAGAAATCACAAGTAATGGAGTACGGACCAAAAATCTGCATTAGAAATGGTGCCAGAAGAAATTGGTTTGGTCTGCATGGAGAGTATTTGTCCCATCTTGAGTGACTGTATCCCTAATCCATGCTAGGTTATGGAAAGTAATTATAAAATCTCAAAACCAGTAAGCAAAAAGGCCCCTGTTGTATTTTGCTTTAAATATCAATGGCAAACATCATTTTAATTATGTATGCCATTAAAGAAATAAAGCAATATGAGGCTTGCTTGTCCATCAATGCACAGTTTTGATAACATCTTGCTTCATGGTTGTTTGAGGCGTTACAGTGATTAGATCTGCTCGGTCATAATTCAGTTGTGAAACAAACACTGTTTTGGAGTCCAACTACTGGAAATTGTCACATGGTTTTGTCACCTTCTGAAAAAGCATAGCTTTTTCCTGTTTGCTCTTATCAAATACTGCCTTGTGTGGGTGTATCATAAGTATACACCACTGCATAGAGGTGTGAAAGCACCGAGATGAATTTATCAGGCCATATTCAGAGGTTGTCAAGGACACGTATCCTCATATGACCTTGTGTGAATTTCACACATCCTGACACCACTGAAGAATGTCCCTATTGATCCAGATAATACTTACTGTAAATGTATGATACTTATCTTACATGCTTAAAGAAGTTCCTTTGCAATATAGCAAGCAAGTAGTAAATTCTTTTCACATAAACACATTTTCCTGAAGCCATGCCCATGTTGCATACTGGGCTTAACTTGTCAGTGCTTTCTGGTTGACAAATTCTGCAAGAGAGACACTTTCTACATTTCCTCAAAATAGGTCCTACTCTTTAGCCATCATATTCACCAATATGGATAAGTGGATACACCACTTGTATGGGTCAAATATAAGCTACCCTATCTGGTTATGCAATAGATGCTACTATATATCCCACAACATTTTTGAATTGGATATGAAATAACTACAGTTATTGTCATCTAGTCATCCTTTGCATTTTTGAAACAAAAACTGTTCAGCAACTGTACTGTAAGTGTAGGACTACAGACCTCTCTTACCATACTATTAATCCCAATCATAACTGCACAAATAAGTTTCGAAGCTGTGGCTCTCATTTAGCCCAGGATCCTTTTGGACTAAGCAGAATACATGATTATACAGGCGGCAACAAAAGATGAAAAGTCAGAAATATTAAAATTCACATGTTAAAGGTTAAATCCACCATAATAGTACACAAAAAGAAAGAATATTTGTATGTTAGGTTTTTTCCACTAGTTTCAAGTGAGGTCTTCAGGGATAGACAGTACATCAGCTATGGCTGAAATCATATACTTTACTTAACTACATTCAGACTTTTTGAATAACATGAGGCGCGCTCGAATGATCTCACCATGCAAATGTGTCTGCCGTGGAGGCTGGGATGATAAATGAAGCGTCCCTGAACCTGTTCAGATATCAACTGCTTTAGTTACATATGCAGTATGAGTATGATTAAAAGATGAATTTTCTTAATGCAAAAAAATAAATAAATAAATAGTTAAATGAATGAAATTACGTAAGCAGCAACCAAGAAATGTCACCTCAGATGCAGAATAATTCTATTAGGCTTGTATGGCAGAACAGTTTTAAGTGGAAAATGTTTACTCTGAGGATTATGAGAAAATCCTCTTGTATAAATCGTGTGTGTGTGTGTGTGTGTGTGCACAAGCTGGAAGCGGTTAAAACAGATGCTGTTGCCAGTAGAATGAGTGAAAGGAACTGACTAGCTTGTGATAACACAGTCAACTTGTATACCAGCAGGACCCCCTGCTGACACAAACACACACCTATTTGCATATCCATACCCAGGTCGCTGTGGTAATGCAGGCACTCACACATAGTTGGTATTACATTTCATAACAACACTGTGGGCTAGCTTTTGAGAATATAGAGGCTTATGTAGAGGTGAGAGCCAGTAAGTGCTGTAAGACAAGATGTGGAAGAGGAAGACAAGCGACCCAGAGAGAGAGAGCATAAGAGTCCAAGGCAGCTGCAGGATTGTGGCTGTATGCCCTGTGTGTATTCTCCTGAGGGCTGGCACTGACACCATGAAGCCTTCTGGCTCCTGGCTGGAGTGGCCCGGGCCTGCCTGGTGACAGAGAGGCACACAGAGGAGGGGCACCCGTGGTGCAGAGGAGTCACCCAGTAGTCAGTTGATTGTTGTTTCTCTCCAGTGTCCATCTGTTACTGGGCCCCTCTCATGCTCACATCTCCAAAGTCTCCATGTACAGTAGCTTCAGAGTGTATTCACAACCCATTTGTGTTTTGTATACTTTATGTTGTCGATTTGATTTTAAATTCATAAGACATTTTTTAAGCTTTTTATCTATGCTCAGTAATCCTTAATGACAAAGTGTTTTTCCTCAAATTTACTAAAACTCAAAAATGGAAATTTCTCATTTGCAAAAATATTCAAACTATTTGTTGTGGCACTCAAAACTGTTGTGAGGTGCATCCTTTGCCTTATCCTTGAGGTGTGTCTGGAACTTGATTGGAAGCTACATGTGGAAAAATCAATTTATTTGGCATAGTTAAGAAAAGAACACATTTGAATATACGGGCCGTGTATTCAAATGTGTTCTTTTCTTAACTATGCCCAATAAATTGAAAGCTCACACTGCGGGTCGGCATGCAAAACCAAGGCATGAAATCCAAGGAAATTGTGGCAAGTCCTAGATCTCTCCTCTCTTCTGAGAAAACAGCTGATGGTATTCACCCATTTATCTGCAGTTTTGTGAATAAGTTTTTGTAACTTGAGGTGTGTTTTTGTTCTGCTAATGTAACTGCAAGCTAACATCTTTGTCTCTGCAACATAACAGTTCCTCCTGGCAATGGGGCTTTCACATACTGTATTGACTTACACATTAAACTGAATTTATCACATTTTCTTGTTTAAAATTCACAGAAAGGGGTGTGTGTATTTCTACAGTGTATTGTATTGCAATAGTCCATGTGAACTCAACAGAACTCAGGACCATTCAACCTATCATATAATTGATAGATATAGTTGAGTTGTGGGCATTGTAACATATTTGCAGTTCAAATTTACTTTCTTTTCTCTTTCTTTTTTAAAATGACACACACTATGACCTTATAATAATAGCAGCTTCTCGTGCTGAATTCGGTATTTGAAGGCCAGTGGACCATGATATAAAGTGGCACTTTTCACTGTCGTAGATACAAAAAAATGCTCATTCAATACCTTTACTGCCTCCATTTGTTGTGAGTTTTTTCACCCCAGATTTACATGAAAAACCAGCCTTTTAGCTTTTGCACATTTAGGCGACATGCGCCTTCATTAGCAATGGTGTCGATCATGTTTGTGTCCACCTGACGAATGGAAGCCCATTAGTCACCCCATTTTTAGCTTTGTTTTGATCTCCACCCTCTCCTGTGAAAAAATCTAGCTCTTTAGTTGCTAATCGCTTCACTGTGTATCTCCACCAGCTAATGGCTAACTTTGTTGTTTAGAGCTTGGCAAGTGTTTTACAGTGGGTTTATCAGAGCTTTCTCTCTGAAAATAACTGCTTGTCGTCACTGGACACAGGACACACACGCGGCTTTAAAGTGGTATGTGATGATTTATTGCTTGTGATGGTTGAAAAGCTCTACTGCTCCTTTAACCTCTGAAGCTCAAACAAAAGTAATATACTTAATCTTGTGTATTGTTGATTATTTAGAATACACTGAGCATATGGATAGAGAGCTTAGAATTGGGCTACACTGTGGGAGTGTTGGGGAAAACCTCTCTGCATGATTCGATCCACTGTTAAGATTTGTCTTTGAATCAAAGATGAGCCCAGCCTCTGTTGTGCAAGGATGCTTCCCTTTAGCAGACACCCAGTTGCATATTCACAAACACCCTAACACTTGGAGGAGACAAATCTTACTGCTGGTGCTCAACCATACAGCCCACTGCATGAATGAATCCTTGTTTGAATGGAAAACTGCTGGGGGAGGGCGGGAGGGAGGGGGGGAAGAAAGCAAGCATGGTAAGTTGGAGAGGAAACGGAAATGAGGGTGAATAGAATAAGCATAAAGAGAGAACCAGAGGACACACTCTAGTAAAACCAGCAGATCCCATTCATTACACATGCCTGCAAGTCTAAGCCAACAGATGCTTTCTTGCGGCCTTCTAGTGTTTTCCCCCAGGTGTTAAAAATCCCTGAGCTGAGCTCAAGTGTGTGGACCGGGTTAAAATGTGTCCAAAATGTTGCCTGCTGCTTTGCATGCTTCATTTTTGTGTGTGTGTGTGTGTGTGTGTGTGTGTGTGTGTGTGTGTGTGTGCGTGCGCGTGCACTGTCAGGTGTAATTGTGTTCAAATTAGCCAGACACACACACACACACACACACATTGACAAACACTTCACATTGCAGGCTGTGGCAAGGGACAGTACATGGGAAGTGTGAACAGTAGAAGACCAGACAAAATGACATGTGTTCGCCCAAGGAGCTGGCACTGTAATTGTGTGTGTGTGTGTGTGTGTGTGTGTGTGTGTGTGTGTGTGTGCATATGTTGGTTTGTGAGTGTGGTGAGTACTGCGCCAACCCTGCTGTTTACCGTGGGGGATTTTAGAAGAATTGTTGGCAGCTGGCAAACCCCCTCAGTACACCCCCCCCCCCAAGTCTGCTTGTGGCTGTGTGTAGTCTGTCTGTCTGTCAGTCTCATTCACTTGGTCCACTTACGTACATGTGGATTTGATGTTAGGCTACCACAACAATTTAACAAAATAGGCAATTTCCTCTATGAAAAGAAGCAATAATTTCCTTCTAGCAGCCAGGACACAGGCTTACAACATGATCAGAACTTAAATCTGCACTGTAAAATATGGATTTGTTTTTGTGGAAAAATACAGACTTAATATCAGCATGAATCACAGAATGAGCAGCAGTGATGAGGCTGGCTCATTTCCATTATATTCCGCATGTTTTTTGAAAGGAAATTCTGGTTTGCGATCATGTCTGTACATAGCACATCAAGAATCTAAATCTAAAATCAGAACAGCAGTGAGCAGCACATCGCACCAAAAAGCTGGACTTACCAATAGTGCTGGGCCAAAAGTGAACAAACTAATCCTTTTGCAGGTTCAATACAAATTAACTTTCCATGCTGCCAAACGCTGCACTCCAAGGTGATAAAAGCTCTCACCTACTGGGCTTTTATATACAGTATGTTACGAAACTAACAGCCACCCATATAAATGGAAGCATATACAACCATAAACAGTTACAAACTCAGATGTACAGTGTCTCTTCATGATCATGGGTGGCCGATCAATAATACGGAATAAAACCTGCACTGACAGTTTGTGTGGAGTGAAGCTCTTCCTGTTTACACAGCAGTCATCTCTAATATGGGTTTTTGCATTAATGTAGCTCGTCCAACATATTCAGTGTCAGGTACACACCGATCAGCCAGAAAATGATGACTGGTAACTGGTTTTGATGTTGTGGCTGAATGTACATGCTAATGTTATGAATATAATGACCAGAATGAGTGTGCATTAGTGTGTTTAACTTGTGCAGCAGGCAAACAGCACAACACAATGTTAGCTTTTAATTCTAAAGTGCTTTTAAGTTTAACCTGTGCTGTCAGTTAATGTTTTTGGACATACACAGGTAATTTATTCTCTTCCTGTGGAGATAAACCATTATTTATTTCTAAACAGTGAAAATGTCTGTACATAAGTTGTCATGACGTTGTGGAAATGTTTTCTCCTTTTCCTTCTCTACGCTTGTGACCATGTTTCATCGATTGTAAATGGGAAACCTGTGCCAACTGCAACGCAAAGCATCAACGCTTACTGATTCCCGTTTGAAAACCACAGCTTGTGTTTTCCCCTTGTGAAATTTTGCTTTGGCACCTGTTGCTGGAAAGTAAAATTGTGTTCCATTCTTAAAATTTTTGTGATGTGTCAAGAAGGCTAATTGATCAGCCTCGGTTAGTCTCAAAATTTCAGTGAAATTTTCATAATGCTTTTGCTTGCAGTTTGCAGTTTTGATGTTTTTTTTTTTTTAGCAACAAATGTTTTCATATGGCAAGAGTTAAGGTTCAAAAATGGAAATTCAGCAAACAATGTAATCTTTCTTTTTCTTTCATTTTAGGGTTCCTACTGTTGAGCGGTGGATATCGGACAACCCTGCTGCATTTTCAGAAATCAGCCTTTTCAAGTATTATTATTGCTACTTAGCATTTTGGAACCCTTCTGTTGAAGCCGCAGTTAGAATTCCAGTTATCACTCATTAGCATCAAACCATTAGCATAATTGCTGAGTAGATATTGGTTAGTTAACATTAACTGCCAATATGGAGCGTAGTAGCTGGAGTGGCAGTGAGAGTCCTGGGGAGGACATGGACAGACTGAGCGACTCGGGAGGGGACAAGACCATGGACGGGGACCCCGAGGGCGTCTGGAGCCCCGACATCGAGCAGAGCTTCCAGGAGGCCCTGGCCATCTACCCTCCCTGTGGAAGGAGGAAGATTATACTGTCGGACGAGGGCAAGATGTATGGTGAGTGACTGGAAATGGAAAACTGGGTCCAAACTGTTGCATGTTAAATGACGTTCTTCATATTGGTAATAGCCATAAAAACAAAAATATTCAACTCAAATGAAAAAGTAGCAATTTTTCAGACCTCCTCATTTTGCACACGTCACTGTTAACCATATTGTTTGCAGTTCTCCCCAAAGAGCTATTTTTTTTGTCCTTTAAATGCCTTTATAAACCCCATCATTTACCTTTTCCATAAAGCTGCATCTGTGCAGCCAATTTACCATATAGGCCTGATGATGAAGTGCTGTTGAGATGATCGTCCTTCCAGCAGGTTCTCCTTTTATAAACTATGTCCAATCAATTTGGTTTGCCACAGGTGGTCTCTAGTCACAGCCTTGATACATTTTTGGCATTCCACAATGTGCTGTGTGACAGCAAAGGGGCTGAACACTTTATTGAGTAGTGTTTGATGATTCATTTTTTAATTTATAAATGAGTAGAAACATGTTTTTTTCTTTTTTGAAAACAATGACTCACTGAGTGAACAATGATCTGCAAAAATGGTAATTTTATTCATTTAAATTTAAATCCATAACACAATGCTTTGTGCATAAAGTGAAGGGGTCTGAATGCTTTCTGGAGCCTCTGTAATTCAGTTATCAAATTAAGTGCTTATTAATTTTATGTAGATCAATTGATTCAAGGCCCAGTTGTTTCAGAACAAGTGTGACGTACTGTATACTGTATGTCAGATTTTTCCTGGTTTGCTAATCCCTCATAGAGAAGTTTGGACGTGTGTCTATTTATAGTGACGAAGTACATGTAACGAGTTTGAATAATTTTGTCACTCACACGTAACATCTTTGCACAGCGTTATAAACACACATCCCGTGAGTGGCCAAGCTGTTGAACTGCTGGCTGGGGTGCGTGAGGCTCGAGAATCACTGCGTAGACGTAGACGCTGTGCGCGAGGGCTGTCTCGCAGGGCGCAAAGTGTCAGAGATGCAGCAAAGAAAAATAAAGTGTCAAAGGGAGGAAATAGAGGCATGCTGTAGGTGCTGTAGGTGCACGTATGTGTGAGTGTGCAAGCGTGATGCTGAGAGGGAGAGTGTATGTATTTGTGTGTGTGTGTGAACTAATAGAGTGATGAACAGATGGTCCTCTGGCTGCCACCAGCTGCGCCTCCTTCCCTCTCTCACTCTTTTTTTTCCCCTCTCTTTTTTTCTCTCTCAGTATTCAGAGCGCACTCTAGTGATTTCTTCACACTACTCGAGTTTTAGGATTCTCTGTATTTAATTAAATCCCAGATATCAGATACTTTTTCCTCCATATGCACTTTTCGACTCTTTTGCCATGTAAACCTTAATGATTTTACACACACACACACTCCATGGCTAGAGTTCCACCAAATGTGATTGCTGACCAGCAACGTTTCAGACACAGTAGCATTAGCATAGGTGCTGATGCAGGGTGGCCTGGCTTTGTAGTGTGTTTAAAGTCAGCCGAGAAGTGTTGAGGTCTGTGCTGGCAAATAAAGTTCTTCCGCAGCAAACATGGAAAACCCTGTATTTAAAGCTTTTTATTTTTTGTGCTAATGTTTTGATTTTATCGCACACACCTATAAAATTTCATTCCTCAACTTTGCAGCAGGAAGCTGTTTTAAAAGAATTTTAAAAAAAAAAATCACAATCACAATTTAATTAGATGATGCACGTAAGTGGTTAAAAAAGAATAAATAAAAAACACCAATATAATGCAGCTTTAATGACCTGTCTGTGTGCAACAGGAAAAGAAGATCCTTGGAGCAACTATTGTCTAAAATAGCTGAGTATGTTTTAGCCTTAAAATTTCTCTACATTGGAATGAAAGGTCCAAAACCAGGACAAACAACTCCAGACCAAAAGTACACACAAGCAGGTTATTAGCGCTAGTGTCCACATACTTTTAGCCATACTGTATAGAATACTGTACTTTCATCAGAGCAGACCGCACCACACGCAGAAGTCACACACAGGCTAAATCTCCTGTTCAGGCTCCATCATGCCAGCCAATCAATCATTTTCATCCTGTCCTCTTGCCTGAGTGCCATGTTCAGCGCTGTTTGTTTACCTTGTTGACTCTGCGTCCAGGTTGTTGACATGTTTATCATGGTGACCTAATTAGGTTAGACGCTGTCTGTTTTTCCAGAGGCAGAGCAGGAAAGGCGAAATGGCGTGAAGGGATGAGCGGCATTTGGCATGGAGACCAAGGGGTTTTAATCGTTACTAGAACATCTGTGCAAACCAGAATTATGAAACAGTATCTGGTTTGTTCTTAGTTTTGGCTCGTGATGCACACAGAACAGGACAGGCACAGAGTTTTATTCATGCATGCTGTTTCATTTGACTTTCGAGAAACATGGAGGCCTTCATTTTTTATCGCAAAAAAGCCCAGTGGTGATTTTGCAAAAGCAACATACTGTATGCACACAACCTTGGGGTTACTTTCAAAACTTTGCATTGTTTCCTTGCTATTCAAACCAAACCCTAGTGTCATTAATGGTGGTTTTGTGGTTTCCTTGAGCACAACATTAAGATAAAATGAGTGGCAGGTGAGTAATCCTACGGAAAAGAAAGAGGTAATATCAGATGGGTCTGGGACTTATGTGGGTGTAAAAATACCCCCCACTTGTTACAGGGAAATGGACTGAAATCGAAAAAGAAGGAAAATGCGCAAAAGTGGGGGTGAACAGGATGAACTTAGCAGGAGAGAAGCGTAGAAAAATCATAAATGGATGCGTATGAAAAGGGAGAGAGAATGAAAAGGTGAATAATGGTGCTATTATCCTTGGCAAAGGTACATCAGAGGTACAATGTAATCGTCAGTGGCTTTGTCCCCTACAGACACACTGTATGGATCCCCTGGACAAATATGAAAGCCATTTAATTGGTATTGAACCTTCTCCGTCTCTTAAGCTGTGGATCAGGGACAGGTTAAAAACAGATGCATTACAGGAGCCTACGACATACTGTGAACGGTGATGGAGAGGTTTCAGCTCTGCTCACGTGCGTTGCAACTCTTGTGCTTTAAAGGTTGTTTAAATCATAAATGTCAGAACACTGTGCTTAAACCCCGCTTATCACTGTTAATGGGTCTCAGTACTCTGAACACTGACTGATGCATCTGAATCAAGCAAAGAGTGTTAGATGTCAAGGTTAGCATCAAACATCTGGTCAGATTTTTATGCATTTTTTAAAATTCTTTGGCCAGAAATATACCAAAGTTTTCTTACTGCAGAATATACTTTAACTGGGCAAAGGCATTGAATGGTTACAGATATTTTGTGTTTTTAAACCTGCCCTAAATGATTAATTCATTGATTTATTTAATATTTTGTTCATTTAGGGACATGTGTTGTAAATAGGAGTGAAATGTTACCTTACAAATTGTCATTACAAAAAGTAAGAATTGAATCTCTTTCTTGATATTTGAACCTGTAAAAGGTTTTGATCCTTTCACTTCCTTTAAAAAAAGTCACATATCCAGCCATAGTTACTGTGGTTTGCTGATCTTTGGCATAAGGTGATGTAACCACCTGTTTCGCTCAGCAGCGACAGATTCCCAGGCTTCAGTTACTCTGTAGAGGAGCCGGCAGCGTGTTTCTAATAAAAGAATATTAACTGTGCGGCTATTGTAGCCGAATGTAGCCAGGAAGACTTAAAGAAGAGATCGCCAAACAAATGGGAAGACAAATCACTTACAGTCACTTTTGTCATGCGGATGAGGCGACGAGCACAAACTCGTCCTCACCATTATTGGAGCCAGGCTCCGGGCCAGAGTTTCGCCCCCGTGGTCTCCGAGGTCTTCCCAGGGGACACAACAATGCACACCACTCCGCCGCAGCCTTGTTAGCGAGGCGTTGACCTTACTCTTTAAAGGGTTTTGGAGCAATTCTATAAAGTAGCTGCAGCTCTTAATCACTGTGCTTACTGAGTGCAGGGAGCGACCGTGAACTTCTGCAGTAATGCAGGAAAAGGACAGGAAAAAAATGCTTCTTAGGACAAAGGCACATATTTGCTAAGTGCTTGTTTGTTCATAGGTATTTCTGCGCTCTTTCACTGGCACGTGACAAATGATGATGATGATATTCTGTTTCTAGTGTGATATTTACGTGGTTGTATTTCAGTCCTTTTATCTGAATTTGAGAATTTGAAAATCTCTTTGAAATTCATTTGGACTTCATTTTTGCATTTACAGTAAACTGAATTGCTTTTTGATTTTATCATGATGTCAAAAGTCTGGCGCTTTAGTCCTGTTTTTTGTGGATCCAGAAACATGTCCTGAGATCTTTTCTCAGTGGTCCATAGTCACTAAAATAAATGTAAAATCTGTGTATTTGGAGTATGTCGTCTCCCTCAGTATCTGTTTGCACACGGAGTGGCTCCAGCCTCGAGATGGGGGTGGGGGGTTGCTTCTGTTCGTCACAGTTAATGACCATCTGACTTTGGCCTTGAAGTCTTTCACTGGGCAAGTATAGAGAGAGAGAGAGAGAGAGAGAGAGAGAGAGACAGAGAAGAAAGGGAGGGAGCAGAAGGGAAGCCCATTCACCACAAGATGGACAGAGGAGGGGAAAAAGGGAACAGCCAGAACAGAGGATGGATAGAAGGGGTGAAGAGAGGGAGGGAGGGAGGGAAGGGTCTGTGTGTGTGTGTGTGTGTGTGTGTGTGCGTGCGCTGGAGAGTTTTTGAGAAAGAGGGAGGGCGAGAGTGAGGGATGTGTGCCGCAGGGTTAGTGAAGGATGATAATTCACCGTTAAGCCTCCTAGAAAGACCAGCTGGCCCCTCTGGAGTCAGATGTCAGCCTCCGCAGCCAGGACCCACTCTGTGTGTTTGTGTGTGTGTGTGTGTGCTGGCACTCATGCATGTATATACATGTTTGTGTGTCTGTCTGTGTGCGTGCGTGTGCTGTCGTCAGGCGCAGCTTTCGACCGCTAGAAGGAAAACACCTGCATGGGGAGCTGTAGATTTTATCAGTCTAAGCTCTCTATCTCAGTGAGAGTGGGACTGGTCAGAGCACAACACACACACACACAAACACACACACCATCTGCTAGTTAGTTAGGGCTATTGTTGTGAGCCATTTGGGTAGTGTGTAGAGGTTTGGCTTTGTGCTGATCTTGACCATCAGTTGGCCAGCTGGCCTGACTTTGGTTTTCCACTTGGTCGGAACAGAAAACAGGCCAGGAGACAAACCAAAGCAGACTGGACCGCAGAGCCACACATTTGCTTGTTTTCAAATGAAATCACAGCCGAATTACTTAATTTCACAAAGTATATAAAAGCTATCTTTTTTTTACATTCAAGACTCTGAAGAGTCATAACCTGGTCAGTCTGAAGAGGTCGCTTTAGTGCAGCACCTTTAGGCTGTTAAATCAAAAGTACATGCAAATGTAGAAAACCGCACTTCTCCGTAACAGGTTTTCTGGATCTAACACTGTGGTTTTCTGCCTCTTTTTTCTCTCGGTCTCCCTCTCCCTCACTAATCTATACTAGCCAGGTCATGCTGAGTCTGCTGTGCTCCCTATTGAATGGGTTGAATTATTCAGCAGTGTAAGCGCGTGTGTGTATGTGTGTGTGTGTGTGTGTGTGTGTGTGTGTGTGTGTGTGTGTGTGTTTGTGCATATGTGCACACACGTAAGCATGGGTACAGCTGGCCTGCTGGTTCCTTTAATCAGGGGACGGCCGGTCTGCATGAATGCCTGTATTGTTGGGTCATGTGTATTCAGGGCCATGGCGTGTGTGATTTTTTTTTTTTTGTGTGTGCGTGTGCGTTTGTGTGTGTGTGTGTGTGTGTGTGTGTGTGTGTGTGTGTTAGTGTGAGTATGTGTATTGGGCTCAATGGGGGTATCGGTGATTACAGTGCTACTATGTGAAACTGCACGTCACAGGGTCGCTGGGTCAACAGCACTAAATCAGGCACTAAGTTGTTTTTCAGGGTCATATGATTTCTGCTTGTGATTGTCTGTGAGAAAGGAAGGTTCGAAGAGGGTTTTACTGTGTGTGTGTGTGTGTGTGTGTGTGTGTTAAAGAGAGAAAACAGCTTGCATAATGTTTCATCAGTGTGTTCTGTATCTTTTCCCTCCAGGCCGAAATGAGCTGATAGCCAGATACATCAAGCTACGAACAGGCAAGACGCGGACAAGGAAACAGGTAATAATGGGAGCATGCATGAAATCCAATCATACTGTCTACAGTGTGCATCACGGCATGTCACATTATACGGCCTTAACAAGGGTAACAGTGCTAACTGCAGCAATGAAAAGAGTGGTTCAGAAGCTGAACTGTAATGTTAAAGTTAATGGTTAAGTTTGGACAAAGAGGAAAGCACGTTTTCACTTAAAGTTAAAACTGCACGTTTGTTTTCTGCATTAAGTGGAATTTAGTTGAATTTATTTACCTCAAAAAACACTAGTTAACTCAGTTTAGGGTGATTTTTTTGGCTATAAGATCATTTTAGAGGATATAGCCTGTGGTGCTGTTGAACTACATTGTTCTCTATAGACAGGTGTTGCTATTATTTTTCTCCATCTCAATCAAAACAATGAAGGTTGACTAAACAACAGACAAACCCTCTCTGCAGCCTCCAGAATGATCGTACAGTTGAATCAATACCCCTGTGACACAGCTAGGTGCTCGTAATAAAATAACAAGTGAGCGTATAGACACATGCGTGCGGTTTTGTTTTACTAAACTGGGAGAAAACTGAAAAAAACTGGGAGCCCACTGTATTTGCAGGGTCCAAAATGCTTGAACCCCCAAGTTTAAATGGTTGTTTGAGGGATAGGGTCAGAATTCGGTTCAGGTTTAGGTTTGGTGATGATGTTTGTATTATTTTGATAGCACCTAAAGTGGCACCATCTGTACGTAGTGTAATCTTAGTATCTCAGTTCTTGGCCCGTGTTCCCAGGTGTCTTTCTGCTCTCTCAAAAGATGTGCATAGATGGGTCTATTCACTGTTGTCAGGGGAGTAGTGTGTGTGTGTGTGTGTGTGTGTGTACCCTTCCAATGTGGCAACAGTCCTTTCATAACCATGGCAACTCACTGTTTGGTCCTTCCTCCTCTCTGTTCTACCCACCAACTACCCTTTCTTTTTTTCTCTTACCCTCTCCTCTCCTCTTCTCCAGGTGTCCAGTCATATCCAGGTCTTAGCCAGAAGGAAATCGAGGGAATTTCAGTCCAAACTAAAGGTAAGAGTTGCAATAATCCATGACATTTACAGTCAGGGATTGTGCTCAGGAAGTGGTTTTACATTGCCAGTGTTTTCAGGATAAATACAGCTGATCATTCAGGATTAGTGCTAATTTCCATCATGAATAATCAGACACAAAAAGCTGCAGATATAGAAAAAACCCAGCAAAAAGGACATCAGTGCAGAAGTATATAAAATTGAACGTTATTGTTCACAGGTACATGGTCCTGCTTTTGAAAATTATCATTACAGCACAAAATGCTTATTAAATTATTATTCAATCTGAAAATAGTCCCCAACAAACACACTATTTGCTACCTTTTGAGTAACATTTGCTAAAAGCTAAGGTACTCAGCAATTGTAGTAAAATTATGGAGCCTTTGAAAAAAAAAAGAAAAGAAATAATTTATTTGTTACCACTTTTTAAAAAATGTCTGATGTTGAGAGAACACATTTTTTACTTTGGTCTGTTCAAGGGATTCGTTGATGAAAAGAAAAATAGAATAGCACTAGACTTGTCCTTAAACTAACGAACCACTCAATTAATCGATTACATAATAAAGGTTATAAATGGATTGTGTGAGATTTGCTAATGGCAAATAATAAAATGCAGTACAATATCTCTGTTCCTTTTAGCATGATGTAAGATCTTTCCCTGCTGCTGCATTTCCCATTAAAACCAAAACACATGGGTTGGTCTTTTCAAAGAAATGGGTTCAGGTCAAGGATGTTATCAAAGCCATATGGTTCCTGGTATTTAATGTGAAAATCCAGCATGATTCCCATCTCAGTACCTCCTATAATGTTATTACCTCCCTGAGGAGGAGAGATTTCTCTCAGTGCCAATTAACTTGAGTGAAGCTGCCAATTAGTGATTCTCCAGCTATCGCATAGCCTGTAATTCCATTTCATCCAGCTGTGTTTGCTGCGTCATGTGTCGTATTACTTTAAGTTCAGATGTTACAAATATGTCCATGAGTTGAAACTTACTGTCAATCTGCTATATGTAGCTGCTCAGAGGTAGCAGCCCATAAACAGGGACAGTAGCCAGATCACCGTTTTCCACCATCACTGGAGTTGCTATGACTTTCCCGCCCCCCTGGGCCACGAACCAGATCATTACACCCAAACCACACACGCACAGAGAAAGGTATCGTCCTGTCACGGAGAGACAGTTTAAGGTGAAAGAGAGGATTTAGACATGGGCGGTGTTTAATTTTGGATATAATTAGAAAGGCAAAGCAAGGTCAAACTATGAAGTTCCATGTGAGCCAGATGAGCCATGTCCAGCAGGTATCTCTTGGTATCTGAGAGGTTAAATACTAAAAGTGACTGGACCTTAGCTTAGAGAGCGAGAGATCATTAACAGAAGCACTAAAACAGTGCTTCTTTTAATCAGAGTTTCACTGCGTTTCATGCAAGTGAGTTCCTACATTCTGAAAACATAAAGCATATTAACACAGGCTCTAATTTGCACTTGCCACTGCTTCTTTCCACAGCGTTGTGCTGTTGGTAACAGAGCCGCTCCATATTGGGCAGTTTACTCAAATTGCTGTGTGTTAATTTGTGTAATCGTATAGTAGCCGGAGATGCCAATCTGATCATAACCAGTGAGATAATGACAGGAGAATGACAAAATTGATGAGTTTTCCCCCCAAAGCTTTGATTTTATATAGGATTCTAGATTCCATTACTAAAGATAATTCCAATTATGTTGAGAATTTCCTGCTTTTCATCATTCACTTTGCCACTCTGCATGAACAGTAAATCGTCACGCTGATATTCATAATGGTGAGCTTGTCAATGTGTGTTGTTTGCCGATGGACAGGACCAGAATGCGAAGGAGAAAGCCCTGCAGAGCATCTCCTCCATGTCTTCGGCTCAAATCGTCTCGGCCACGGCCATACACAGCAAGCTGCTGCCTGGAATAGTACGGGCCAGCTTCCCCGGCAATGCACAGGTAACACAAGCATACTTTGTTTATTAATATATCAAATGAATACAAGAAACACCGGGGCATGAATAATGATATGGCACTTTCTACAATTTAGAACGTAAGAACACACATAGTCATTGTTTTGCATTCAGGGTTTGCAGCCCCAGTGCATTAATGTGTGTGTGTGTGTGTGTGTGTGTGTGTGTGTGCAGCTGTGGCAGGGAATGATTCCTGGGGGACAGTCCAGCTCCGCCACAGAAGAGTAAGTCAAACTCAATCTATACACCCATATCTGTTTTCAGCCTTAAAGTGTGTTACTGCTCCTATGTGGGCGTTGTTGGTTAATATATGACTGATAATGTCACACAGCTAAACTCATTTTACCTTAAGGTCAGCTCCTGGTAGCCACTGTGCTAGTTATTGATCAACATTTGATGTCTCTTGTTTTCAAACCTAATGTATGAACTACATGTTAAGGAAACATGTCAGGCTGTTAACAACTCTTTTAATAAAGATTGTGCATTTTAAATACAAGACCATATATTTAACATCTTAGCAATGGCCAAACCCACCAGACGTGCAACAAAACAAAGCATCACTCACAGCAGTTGTAACACACACAGTTGTTGTTTTTCTTTTAAAAAAATGAAATTGGGAGGGTTAAGGACCAGTCAATGTCAATGCTCAGTGATGATGAATGGTTCCCAGTTCACTTTCATTCATAAAATACTGTTAACATATGTAAAGATTTGTTGGTCCCTCAAACCTTAAGGGGGAATAGTCTATACATCATAGTCTGGGGAGTACTACTGCAGATGTGAAAAAAGTGTGGGTTTTGTATATTGGTGGGTGTGTAGAGGGCTATTATCCAACTGTGTGAGGATAATGCAACTGGTTTTGTGTGGAAGCAAATCATCGCTGTAATAATTGGAGTCATATCAGCAGCTGAATACCAAATTCTGACATTTAATCACCCTTGAAGGCAGTTTTATCTTGTTTCAGTCATGGTTCTGGTTATGTGGCTTGCAACCTTATGCTTCCGCTCATAGGTCAACAGAGACATGTGATAACCAGCTTCCTGATACCAGTTGTCAAGGATCACCAGAGTCAGTTTTAGTAAAGCAAGTAAACCAAAGGCAGACAGAGACCTCAGGACAACAGCCAGCAATATGGAGAATGTGGACACATTTTCTTGTTTTTTTGTATGCTTGATCATAGTGCTGCAAGCTCAAACCCAGCTCATTTCAATGGCAGCTGCTGTTACACGAGCCTGTGATGATGGTAATGGTAGTAAATGGGGTCGGTATAGCTTTTACTGAACTCCGAGACGCTCTTGACCTCTGCGCTTCTGTTGCTGCTCACAGAACAGAATTCCTTTCTGTGTAACATAGGCACAATGTGACTGTCTTTTCTTCTTTCCAACCTTTTCAGTGCTCTCCTGTCTCTCTGTCTGTCCGTGTCTTTTTTGTCTTGCAGTATCAAGCCGTTCTCTCAGCAAGCCTACAATGTGCAGACAGCGGGGACCACCACAATCTCAGGTGAGAGGGTCTGCAGCACAATTATCTCCTTTTCTGTAAAGCACGCAGGCAGCCTTCTCTCCTGCCATTTAGGCTGCTGGTTCTCTACAGGGTGGGTTTTGACTGTGTCTGGGCACCCGGATCATCAGTGTGTCTTGATGTTTGTCTGTGAAGAGGTCAGAAAGAGAGAAAAAAGGTGCATATCTGACTTTTCTTACATCACTTGATATGTCTTCATAAAAGATCGACTCGAAAAAGTAAAGTTGAACTGAAATCAAAAGTACTTTTTGCTAAGATGTTACTTGTAATTACCAAAAGGAAGACATTTCAATTTGTCATTTTGGTGTTGTTAAGGGCATGCGAATTTGGGGTTTGGACTCACAACGCAGGTACTGTAACATGATTTAGCGCTATATCTGTGTGGGTTGACAAAATAATTTTTAATATCACTTTAACAAAATCACTCCAACAGCCATAAAGGCAGTTGGCGGGGGTTCGCTGTTGTTAGCTGTCGCTTAGCCTCCTCCGTGATTTGAGCGCCACCCTTTCGTGCTACTCTGTGTTGTGTCTCAAGCATACAGACTTGTCAAGGTCACAGACTACCTGTTGCTGTGAAGCTTGACAGCCTGGTCATTTACTGTCACCGCATCTGGTCCCATGAAAGAGAAACTGCTAATCCTGGTTAGATCTCTGCCTTTCTGTAAGACGAGACAAAGAAAACACTGTGCAGCGTGCAGGAGCTGGAAGTGACTCAGCAAGTGCAATATCATGAACAAAAAGTAATGCAAGCAAGCCAGTCTAAGCTAGGGAGCCAATTCTATTGGGAATATGTGTTTACAAAAGCTACTTTTCAGGAATTGAAGAAAGCGACATGTCACTTTACTTCTCTTTGCTGTCGATCTGGCTTTGATGACAACTCGATGTCTCTGCAGGATTGGAAATTTTACTCAAAGTGGAAGATAGCAGGTGTCAGTTACGGTAGCATGGATCTAAATGACAAGAGGAGAGAGGCTTTTGTTAATGGAGCGTATGAGTTTTGAGTCAGCCCCCACGGGATCACACTGTGTCCTCATCATTGTCACCACTCAACATCTACTTTATTAACTGCTTTTCAGTGCTGCACCCTCACCTCAGTCAGGCTTTGTTCATGAGACTCCTGTAATGGCATAAATTTTGCACATTTGCAGCAAAGAATAACACTAGCATTGCTGCTAACGCTCTTCAATAGGGTGATTGTACATGATGACATCGGTGAAGTGAGGTTAAGTGTGTGTGTGTGTGTGTGTGTGTGTGTGTGTTGTCTAGGCTACGAGCCTCCCACTACAGCCCAAACACACAGAGAGCCAGCATGGCAGGATCGCTCCATCGGCACCACCAAACTACGACTGGTGGAGTTTTCATCCTTCCTGGAGACACAGAGGGACCAGGAGGCAGTGAGTCGCTCTCTCTCTCTCTCTCTCACACACACACACACACACACACACACACACACACACACACACAGACCACCAGACTACAATAAGCACTCCCTATTGTCCCATAAACCAAGATGACAGATAACCCCACAGCAGAGAACCGCGTTAAAGCCCTTTGTGTGTCCCCTAGTATGAATAACCTTTGTAAAGCTCTATCTCTGTGTCTGCTCAGTCTATCTGTCATCCTGCCACACTGTGGACTCACTGTCATTTTTCTACCTTGGGCTCACAGACAGCTGGCATTCATCTTGTTGCTTTCTGTTTGGACAGTGAGGAAAAAAACAACAACCCAGAGCTGTTGTACAATGACATTGAAATAGACGCTGTTGTCAAAATGTGTTGAATTTCCTGCATAATTTACATTACAGTAAATGAAGGAGCAGGAAGTGTCCTTTCTGTTTAGCTTTATTGGTAGACAAAAACAAAGTTGACCACAGTTGTGTCGATGCCAGCTGTTGAATAATATTTACTATGTTTTAACAACCTGATTAAACCATGATACACTGATACTGAGTTTAATCAGACAGGTGTTATTGAGGCCTGTACCTGTCACTGAGGACAATATATCCGCTAAATGCCAACTTTGAAGTAACCTTAGCTAGTTTTTCACTAATTTAGCTCCTATTTAGTAAGATATTGTAATGATTATGTAATTGTGACAGTTGTTTAAAACTTAAACTTTAATTCTTTAAAATTGCAATTTTGACATTAAAATGAGCTTTTACTTCAGCCCTAAATATGAGTTAAATTTGTGTAGTTTTATACAATTTTTCTGTCTTTTCAATGAATATGAAGCTGCAGCAAGCTAGCTTAGTTTAGCACAAGCATTGTAAACGGGGAAACAGCTAAAAAAGCTAGCCTTGCTCCAGCTAAAGGCACCTTTATAACTCCCCTGTTAACACATGCTATCTTGTCTACTCATCATGCTAAAAATAATGTTGAATGCATTAGCCTTCTCTTTATTCTTCATATTTTCACACATGGATTATGTATGCCCAATTTTGCTATCTTGTAGTCTTTTTTGTTTCTTACTGTTGGTGGCGCATGACTACTTTTTTGGCTTAACACTGCCACCAACTGTCTTTTAGTGGGACACTGAAAAGCTATCGACAGAAATGTGTATCACCTCATCACTGTGAGGATGGTTATGCTCGTGTGTCCTCACGTATGCATGGGATACATATATAAAACAGGGACCCACTGATTAAATCCTCTGATTAAGTCTTTCTTGGCCTCCTTCATGTGTCTAGAACCCAACAGTAGAAGTGGTTGGTAGGATGTTTGCATTGTAAAACGATTATTTTAATGTCTTATTACTAAATATCCAAATAAGATTATTTTATTTAATATATATAATGTATTAGTGCTGATCCTAGAAGGGCTCTAGAATAAATGTAAATGTAATTTTAAAAATTAAAATCAATCCAAAATATACAGTGCTGTTTGCCATTGTTTCACCCAGCACGAATTCAGTTGTTTTCCCTCTGTCTGCATTTTTACTGTATCTATCCTTGTTTGATTCAGCTATTTCTCCTCCCTCAGTACAACAAGCACCTGTTTGTCCACATCAGCCAGAGCAATCCGAGCTACAGCGACCCACTGCTGGAGTGTGTGGACATCAGGCAGATCTACGACAAGTTCCCTGAGAAGAAGGGTGGCCTCAAGGAGCTGTTTGGCAAGGGCCCACAAAACGCGTTCTACCTGATCAAGTTCTGGGTGAGCAGAACAACACTTGCCTACTTCTTGTTTTCATGATACTTTGATGATACTCATTTTATTCAATATATATACCAGCTTTGTATCTATCTTTAAAAAATGAAGGCCTCAGATGGTGTCCTAAAATTTCTGAACTGTTTTTCACATCATTTTCATTATAAGTCAGTTTGGCTATTATGTACCTTGCTAGATTTTCCTGTATTTTTCCATCCAGTGCCATGTCTTTGTCTGTACTTATACGTGTGTCTGTGTGTGTGTGTGTGTGTGTGTGTCTAGCCTCTAGTTCTTCTATCTTTGTGAGGACTAGTGTGAATTATAGACCAGACTGAGGACATTTTGGCCTGTCCTCTACTACTACAAAGGGCTGCAGAAAGGGTTAGGAGTTGGTTTTAAGATTCAGGTTAGAATTAAGTTTGGCATTTTATTTTGACGTTTAAGGTTATGGTGAGGACTAGGGAATGCATTCTGTCAGGGAGTGTCCTCACACAGATAGACATACAAGAGATGTGTGTGTGTGTGTGTGTGTGTGCATCCTGTCTTTCCACCTGGGATATGGAGGTGGTGGGTTGATGAAAGCACATACGCTTTGTTTGAACACCTGCTCACCTCCTGACTCACGGGTTGTTCTATCTCCACCTGGGTGTGTGTGTTTCACATTACTGTTACTGCTGCAGTACACCAAAGGACTTTCAAAAATCCCGGCAACAGAGGACATCACACATCTAGTTATTTATTTTTATAGGAGTGCTGCAGATACTGTGTGGTTTAAAAAGACTGTGGGAATCACAGAGGATCAGATTTCCTGGTATATGCAGTTTACAGATTTTTTTCACTCGGTGTTCACAGTCATTTTCTGCCTCTGCACTGGCATGCATCTGTTTTCTTCCATTCTTGTGAGGATGATGATTTGATTAGAATTTGGTGATCAAATACAAAGGTCATTGTAACCTCACAAAAACATGTGTTTGGACATAACTCATAAATTAGTATGTTCATTATGATGAAGTTTAACAGAAATGTAGGATACATTTGTGAAATTATGACATTTTATATCCAAAATGTCAAAGTTCCACTGCACTATCATCATCAGCACCCTCCATACCCCCCCCACACACACACACACACACACACACACACACAACCCGGAAGTTCTGAAAGGGGAAGTTCTCCCAATTTAGAAATTCGCTGTTCAGCAGCAGATGGTAACAGAGGGATTGGTAGGGTGAATTTGATGAAGAGTAGCTGAGGTCATGAAACAGTAGGATTCTGCAGGGGAGAGGACAGAGGCCTGCAGGCCTGTGAAGTGGGTTCAGCACATGGTAAATGTAGATGTGATGAGTTGTGCTCGCAGCATGACAACAGAGAGTGTGTACTGTGTAGAGAGCTTCCCCTCTGAATTCAATTAAAAAGCTCTCTGATCTACCACAATGGTGCATGTTTCTGATAATCTACTGCTTTAACAGAGAACAGTTTGATGATGGTCTGTGCACAAATGAATGTGCATGTGGATGACATGGCATATGTTGTGTGTGTGTGTGTGTGTGTGTGTTCTCAGACCTGAGACACACAGTACTCCTCAGAGAACTCATTACAAATAGTACAAACCCTTCTCCACTTCTTGCATCCTGTAATTCAGGTGCAATATGTTCCCACTGTTCTGACAAAACATTATCCAACTTCAATGGCACTGTTACGCAAGAATAATGTTTGTCTTTTATTATTTTTAGTAAGTACTATTAGTTTGTATTTCTTTATTTGTGTGTATTTACAAAAGTTACATGAAGCGCGCGCAATCACTGTACTAAAGGTTTGGCTAAAAACAAACAGAAAAACCCAGAAATTTTAGTTACCCAAATTACAGCAACACAAATGTTCTTCCTTACTCTAATGTTCTCCAGCAAGGCAAATACTTGGTTTTATTTGTCCAGGTTTTTGAAATGTCTCAGCTCAGATCTACTCCTTCCCCAATACACTCGAGGGAAAATGTTTTTGCAGCACCGAACAATTACTTTTAACCCTTTTAATTACTATTAACGATCAGCCATCTGCAGGCAACCCATTCATATCAAACTTATGCAGTGTAGCCAGAAGTGAGAAAACTCACTGAAATTGTAGCCCCACTAAAACTGCCCCATTTCTCTATATTATACTGGGCTGGGTTTCGATGCAATAAAAGGATTCACTCAGCAGTCGCCTGTACCGACGCATGTAATGCGACAGAGCTGCCAGCAGAGGGTGATGTTGGTGAACTTTAGTAAACAAAAGCAGACGGCTCCTTCGCATGTTGTTTTTCTGTAACTGTCTCTCTCCAGCGCTCAGATCCATCAGCTGTGGTTTATATGGTTGGCAAAGGTGTAAATCATCCTGTTTTTGCTCTGTGCTTGCCAGGCTGACCTGAATTACAATGTGCAGGATGACCCTGGGGCCTTCTATGGTGTGACCAGCCAGTACGAGAGCTCAGAGAACATGACCATCACCTGCTCCACCAAGGTCTGCTCTTTCGGCAAGCAGGTGGTTGAGAAGGTGGAGGTGAGGATGGTTTTAAATTCTCAATATGATTTATGGCTGATTGAGGCAATGTAGGACCTTATTCATGAGCGTCAACATCTGCTGTGCTGTACTTTATCACTGAAATCAAACCAGGAGATTTAACTTAAAGTCCATTCATTCTAACATTTGCTCCTCTTAACATGGCGAACATAAAGTGCTGTTTTTATAAGATATCTAATTGAATTAAAACCTGGTAGCCACTGTGAAACAAAGAAACTTTAGACACAAAAAAGAATTTTGCGCTTTAGTATAAAGCAAAAGTTGGTGAGACTTGTACGAGACAGATTTTAAAAAACAAAAAACAAAGAATGGTTGAATTCAGAACAGCAGAAGCTAAGATATTGTGACTTTCAGTCCTTATTATGAGTCAAGTTTCCAAAACACTGGGATCTTTCTCACAATGCAGTCTCATGTATTTCGTGGTTTGACCCTCCATTGTAAATTCCCACATCTTTTGAACTCCAGTCTTCTACTTTGTTATGCAGGCTTTGTGTAACCACTGATAACAGGGTTATTTTCTAAGACTTGAAAAAGCTCTGTCAGCAACACAGAGACTTTCATAGGCTGAGGTCATGGCTGATAAACTGATTCTGATGTGGAAAAGTTGGTGGAGTTCCCCATTAAGTGCCACATTTCATTTGATAGTAACTGAATTCTTCCTCTCTGCTTGTCCTCAGACGGAGTATGCAAGGTTTGAAAACGGGCGTTTCATCTACAGAATCAGTCGCTCTCCAATGTGTGAATACATGATCAACTTCATCCACAAGCTCAAACACCTGCCTGAGAAATACATGATGAACAGCGTGCTGGAGAACTTCACTATTCTGCTGGTGAGGATATCAGTCTGTCTCTGAGTGTGTGTGTGGATGCATGTTCAGTCGTACGCTATGAATTTGTGAATTCCTCTTTTCTCTGTAAGCCTGTGTAATTTTGAGATGCATATACAGCACCTGACTTTTTTTTTTATCCTTTCTGTCCTGTGTGTCCAGGTGGTGAGCAACAGAGACACTCAGGAGACCTTGCTGTGTATGGCATGCGTGTTTGAGGTGTCCAACAACGAGCACGGAGCACAGCACCACATCTATCGACTTGTCAAGGAATAACACACACACACTTATATATAAATATATATAAATATATACAGTATATACATACACCCCCACACACACTCATATGGCCTTTGTTTGGTGATAAATGATGGAGATAAAATGTCTCAAAATTGAATTCTGCAAAAGTGTCCTTCAGCCAAACAACTTCGATTTAGTGAAGAAAGAACATGGCTGCATTTTCCCTGCTGTCCATGAAAAAAAACAAGGCAACAATCGCAAAGTGGAATTTTTAAATTAACATCAGATACGACACGACGCGCTGCAGAGTCCTCCCGAACAGGAGCAACTTAACACAAAATGTTAACTCCAACCTGAATATTAGATACTCATTAGTTGTAAAAATAAATAAATAAAAGCACAGTGGCAGCGCAGCCATAGAAACACATTAAAATCGACCTGGGTGGTTTTTCCCAAGAACATCCTGACTCTGATATCGCAGGAGATGTCATGTCTCCTGCTAATTGGTTCCGCACCACTGTCTCCCAGCGAGTTTCTTTTTTTTTTATTGCGCTGTTCTGATGATGGAAATGAAAGTAGCATTTCTGTCATGTGCATTTGGGAAACACAGCCCAGGTAGGGAAAGAGAAAGAGAAAGAGAAAGAAAATCTCATTTTCTACCCCCACCCCCACCCCTGTGAAATAAGTGTGTGTGTGTTATCTGCCAAGATATTGCCGGACACTGAAGGTCAGACCCTGTGTATCATCAATAACCAGAGAAGGAAATAACACTACTGCATTATCATATAGTACAGTATAAAGGTGGATTTGTACAGATAGCCACTGAAAATTTGTGTGAGCTGCAATCTTGCACAAAAGAAGAGGTTTGTCCCAAAGAAAAGAAATCAAATTTTTACCTTTTGTATGTTTTGTTTTGTTTTGTTTTTAAAAAAAAAGAATAGCTTCTAAACTTTGGGAAATTGTTTATTGATAGTAGCATATAGACTATATTTTAATTCCAGGAACACTATCTAAAATTTATGTCGATAAGAATCTTTAAGTGAAATTGAACAATTCAGGTACCTTTTTTTGCAACAACTGACTCTTCATCTAGATATAAATAAGTCAAGACCATGTTTGAAGTTACAATCCTTAAGTGTTGAACACTTTTACGCATTGGCAGTGGGAACTGCTGAATTAGCATAAGCAGTAACTTGATACAGTGCTAAGAGAGCAAACAGTAAACAACAAGGCTGATGACACTGGATTACATGCATACTTTGTTGAGGCCATTTGGGCCAAAGTTGGTTGGTTTAGGGTTCATGAAAATCTTGAGGATTATAACTTCAAATACATTGTGGTGGGTCCATTGGAAAGCACTGTGAATCTATAACTATACAACAACGTCATTCGTGGTGTCCAGGTTTCATACAGTTCAAACAAACAGTATGGAGCAGTTTAATATTAATGTAATATTAATTTCCGTACACCAGCTAACTTGAGCTTTAACATGTCCACACTGACACAGGTGTTGAAGCCTGAAATGTTATTATGTCCATATTTAGACTGAAGATCGCCCTGACCAGAGGCCTTGAAAATGTTTCCACATGAGTGGTTGTTCACTGCTCCACTTTAACTCTAGAGGACATTAAAACGGTTGAAGACACAGTTCCCTTTAATCGGTGCAGGGCTGGTTTCTTCCAGTTACACAGTATCATGTCAGCATGCAAGTCACTTATGAAACAGAAACCAAAAACTGTTGATGAAGAGTACTGTAGCAGGTGTCATGCCCGGCAGCATGAAGTGCCTTCAGTTGGAAACAAAAGTAGACATTTAACGCTGTTCCACGAGAGTCCTAATAATTTGGTGTTTTAGATGGTAGGGACAAAGACACTGCAGTATATATACTAAACAAATAATTGGATATCACATGCTCCAGCACTACTTTCCACATTTCATATTTAATGGCTGTTTCTTGTAATTTGTAGACGGTCAGCAGTGGATCATCCTCAAAACTCTGGGCTGTTTTTATTTCCCACATGATGTCAGTGAGACTTGGCTTTTATCCTACATGTGTTTGGATTTCTGTATACATCTGTGTGAAAACCGTCGAAGCTGCTTCCACATGATGGTGTGTCATTCACAAAATTTACACCCCTACTGTAAAATAACCGATGATTTGGCCTGTATTGATCACAGAGTTGATCAAACGTGGTTGCGATCACAATTGTAAGAAGATGTCCTCAGAAATTTTGACATTTTGAAAAATGCACTTATTCACTTTCTTACCAAGAGTTGGATGAGACGACTGGTACCAGTCTTTTGCCTGTAAGATAAACAAAAGGCTGCAGCCGGGAGACGGTCAGGTTAGCCTAGGTAGCACGATAACTGGAAATAGATGGGAAACAGCAAGTAAACTTCTGACCGATTCCTCTGAAGCCAACTAATGAAGAGTCTTTGTTTATGAGACATCAAATCTCATACAAAAATTGAAATGGTTTTAAGCATATTTTCCATTTGCGACATCAGATCTGTCTGCAGCAAAGAGGCCGTAATGTTCCTCAAATTAATACAAGCAAGAAAAACAGGAATGTCATGTTTCCATCACTCTACTACTTTTTACTTCTGTTTGTGGAGTGACTAGCTCTCTTAATACTAATGCCATCTCATTGCACACTTGCTGCAGTAGTATAATGGCACTGGACTGGATAAATAGCACTACCAGCTGTTAAACTCAATGAACCAATGCCCAATAGTGACATAACATTAAAATTTGTGCTGCATTCTTTCAACAATGAAATAATGCAGCACATAACCCACTAAAGCCACAACTTCACTACAGTTCTCATCCCACATGGCCAAAAAATGTCTGTCAACACCTGGTCCACCGACTGTTCCAACAAGTAAACAAGTGTTGGTAACTTCCTCAGCAAAGTTAGCCAGAGTGATTATACCTGCATGTTACTGCAGACCCCAGAGCTCCTTTTGAGCATTCATAGGGTGTTTAAATTCCTCACAAACTTGTAACTCATGACATCTGTGAAATAATAACATCTCATTTAGAAAGGCCCAGAGGTTTCCATGGGTTATAATACTGAATGCCTCCTGAGGAGTAGGGCAAGTTGCTCAGTAAACTGTCATGTTATGTTTCCAGTGTGAGAAGCAGGGATTCAATGTGGTGTCCAGAAGATCTAGGAACTTGGTGTTTTGGCCATCTTTTACTAATTTATCACATATGAAATTAGCCATCTTTAGTCAGAGCAGGCCAACTGTCAAATGATTGGTCTTAATGAGTATTGACTCAGATCTGACTCAGAGGACTTTCTACCTTTGTGCCTAAAAGTAGTCAGATTTGCCAACGGCCAAACCTGCTATGTTTTGACTCTATTTGTCTAAAGACTCCTGTGTGTGACTGTCTGTGTCGCAGCCACCTGTCCAGCAAAAGCAGCCGTCATCTCGGCTCACTGCTGAATCATTTTGGCAGGGAAATTCCCCTGCCTTCAGCATTCCCAGAGTTTAGTCTCACAACACAGTAGGTTGTTGTTTGCAGGCAGACCAGCGGTTTTTCGCACAAGAGCACCAACATGTAACATGTACGTGATAATCTAACACACGGCCTCAAATGGGCTGATTTTGCAATAATGACCCCCTCTGTCTGGACATTATCTACCACCTGCTTACCAAAGACGGTCACCGTGCGACACAAAATACAGAGGGAAAATGATTTATTACATACTAGAGTAAATTACAAGCTTCTGCCAAAAAAGGAACAGGACTATCAACTTTTAGACATCGGTAGCTCATGGGCTACACTGTAAAACTGTACAGATGTAAGTAAAACAGAACACTGAAATAAACAAAAATGAATGTCTTTCATGACATTTGGTGGCATTTTTTAATTTGACCTTTCTTATTGAACATGGACACCTTTAATCATCTTGTTTGGCAGAATGATGAAGCCCTGTGAGAGGCCACTGGAAACTGTGATTTATTAAAATGCCCTAAAGGTCTGTTAAACACAACTGTGGGACTTTATTGTTAAATGTCTACTCATTATAGTCAACTAGGGAATGTGCTCACACTACTAAAATCGCACAGATAATACGTTAGTACCACAGTGTGTACGTTTTGCCTGAAAGTCATTGGGAAGGTTTTAAAACTGCAGTGACCTGCTGAGTTTCAGAATCATTGTTGTCTGTGTTGTTAATGTTATCTTGTATGTGCAAGTTGGATATTTATCTTCTTTTCCAAACCTCATGTGGCACAGAAATCCTGTCTGTAATCAATTCCAAAATGGCCTTGAATCTTTTCGCTCCGGTGCATGTGCAACACACGTGTGTGTATGTGTGTGTATGCGCACTGAGGGTTTTTGATAAGGTGCTTTGTATAAAGGTGACAATAAGGTTTATTACAGATGTTGTGTATATCTTTGATATTCTAATGTTTATCCTATTTTGCAAAGAAGAGAGTACATTTAGGAAGAATCCATAAGCTAGTAATGTGTGTTTGTTGGTACTGCACAGGGTCTGATCTTTGCTTTGTAACTTTTTTCCCCTCATGGCTAAAAGTATGTTAGATATTTTCTAGCTTTGTAGAGACTTTGTACGCATATGCTATTCAGTTTAAATAAATGGTCAGTTCCAAACTGTGCTCTGGGCTCTGGCTCTTTACTCATTCGTCCAAATTGAACAATGATGCCCAGAGTCTTAATAAATGATGATACTCATTACAATCTCCTGTTCATATATGACCACCTGTTATGTACTGGATTGGTTAATTTTTCCCACTTGCTTCAGCAGATTTTCTAAAATATGAAACATGAAATATTTTCGGATGATCCAGTGATACGAGTTATTTCTGCAACCAAAGTGAATTGCACTGGTTTTCTGTAGGACTGAATTACTGTGTTCATCCACTCCCACACACAAAATGAAAAAAATATCAAAGCTAACTGTCTTCACTTTTCAATTGTATATGCTTAACAAAACACAATTGATAAAACTTTCAATAATCTGGTCAGGTTATAAAAGGACCACATGACAGATTAGTCTTTGAATTTGATTAGCAACATGTTCATCCTCCAATTTTAGTTTATTGTAAAAGTTTTAGTGTGTAAGACAGAGATACTAAATATGGAGCAGACAGACATCAGATTTTGGCCTGCAGCTGAGAAAAACTATGATTATTTTGTTTCCAAAAATTGTCTTGTAAGTACATGGAGAGCTTCAATTCTGTAGTATCATTTGTGAACAACAGAGGGCGCCAAATTTAAAAAAAAAAAAAAAAAACATTCTTGCTGTCAAGGTAATGCAATTATTTCCCCTCTTAGTAAATTTGATGGATTGCACAATGGCTTAACATTTAATAGTTTTTTGAAGGGGCACCCAAATGAACATTGTTTAGAGAACTCCTTTTTCATTTTTACATATCAGTTTCAAAGACATCAGGCTTACATATGACATTATATTTCCACTTAACTATGGTGTTGTGATTTTTAAGAAACCAAGCCAAGTAATTTTTGTGACAGAACATATTGGCACAAGTCAGACTTGCTTCATAGTTGCATTCATTTTGGTAATACTGGATGCACCAAACCTGACCAAAGAGCTGGTCTGCAGGTTAGACAGACATAATGACCTCACAGAAAATGAGATATAAGATAACAAAAACATGCATTGGTATCTCGTGTCCCAGCTGTTGCACTGACAATCCTCTTTATCCAAATCTACTTTACTGAATTCTCTGAAAGTGTGCATACATGCTGCTGTGAGTAATGCTATATGTTTATGTCCCCTGTGCACACACACATACGGTACTTGTGTGTTCCCACATTACCAGATGGTTTTCTAAGCAGTTATTTTACCAACAGTCCTGGCCTGATGCATCACTCTGATAGCTGACGTTACAGTACAAAGACAGATAAAGGAAGGCCTGTGGGGCTGAACACTTGTCCTCAATGTAACACACAGACACACCAACACAACAAAACACTTAGATGCAAACGCAGATAAATAAATAACTGCCTGTATGAGTTTCATCGACCATACGCTGAAAGACTTGAAATAGCAGATTATGGGGTCAGACACTATGAGAATTCTGCAGAATGTAATAGATGGATTTCCTTCTGCTTTCTGCTCAAGCCAGCTGAGCTCTAAAGCATGAGTTGGGATTGTAGGTTGTGTGGGTGGGATTGATTGATTGACTGTATTATAACAATGCTTGTTGCGGTGTGATTTTGGTCTGTGCTTCTTCTTGAACCCATGAAATCTGCCAAGGAGGTTGTTTTTTTGGTGGTTGTTTGTTTGCAGGATTATGTGAAAAGAGAAATTTTCTTTTTTTTTTAACCAGAGGGTTGCTCTTTGTTATAAATCTTAAAAATTTAACTTAAGAAACTGTGGCATACTATACTATGACATGTATTTTTTAGGTTTTCAACAAAGTAAACTGTGATGGTGTTTGCATTTTGCGACATACTATACTATATGATACTATACTATACTATGAGATTTCTTACAATATTTTGATGCTTTACTTAAATAAAAAAAAATTATGACATTTTTACAATACAATGACTTTTATTTTTATTTTTTGAGGTCTTGTTATACTATAACATTTTTCTGTTACTATTTCTTTGACTGTATTGTATGATTGTATTTGATTGTACAAAACGTCACAGTGTTGGAACAATATAGGACACAGTATCACATCATACTTTAATAAGGCATAAAAATGTCATGAATAACATCACAGCATAGAAAAGTTTTAAAATGTAATAAAAAGCATTATAGTATGGTAATGTATTAAAACGTCATGAAAAACATCATAGTATTGTAAGCCATAAAAATGTCATACAATAGTAAGGAATAAAATGTCATGAAATGTATCATAGTATACTTCATCATGAAACTTTTATGAAAAACTTCATAATATAATAAGGCATAAAATTGTTATGGAATATATAATAGTATAGTGAGAAATTTTTTGGTGAAAAACATCATAGTACAGTATGCATTAAAATTTCATGAAAAACATGACAGTACAGTAAGACATAAAAATGACAAAAATGAAAAAATTATAGTATAAAAAGGCATAAAATATCACAGATTATGTCATGGTACAGTAAGTCATACAAGTGTCATGAAAAAGTCAATAGTATAGTAAGGTATAAAATTGTCACAACAAACATCACAATATAGTAAGGTATTAAACTTTCATGGAAAATTGTGTAGTAAGGCATAAAAATATCACAGAATACACCATAGTATAGTAAGGTATAAAAATGTCATGAAAAACACAATGGTTTATTAAGGCATAAAAAGGACACAAAAAACATGACAGTAACTAGTAAATCATAGAAGTCTAGATTAAGATTAAGGCATAAAAATGTCACATAACATGTCATAGTATATTAAGGATTTAAAACATCACAAAAATGTCAAAGTATAGTAAGGTATGAAAATGTTACAAAATAAACATCATAGTATGGGAATGCAAAAAAAAAGGTTATGAAATACATTATAATATAGTGAGGCATTAAAATATCACAAAACACATCATAGTATAGTAAGGAGTAGAAATGTCATGAAATCATAGTATCATAAGACACAAAGATATCATGAAAACCTTAATAGGAATAGTTATGAAAAACTTCATAGCATAGTAAAAAATATATATACAAAAATATTTGGAGTAACCTAACTTTCCCCCAGTAATGAACTTAAAAACTTGTACTTATACTTCTGATTATTAAGTTAATTGTAATTAAACTACTTTTAATAGCAAAGGAAAAGCTAATTCCCCTCACTCTATGTAGTACAGTAGCTCATTTGTTGCACCAAAGTTTTAGATTTTAGAGTGTATATCTACAGAATGAGAAGGTGCTGCAACATGTGATTTATCTGTAAAAAAAAATCTGAGTATGAGATTGGCTCTTGAGGGCTGTCTGTATCAAACATGAGTTGCATGCAAAAATCCAGGGGGCGATATGGCTCAGGGAATTTAGAGCAAGGCATCCCTGTAAAACCAGAAGGTAAAAAACACCCCAAAACAAACAGTTGGAACTTAACCTTTTTGTGCTGATTTTGTGGGTAGAGCTGTGGATTATAGCTCACTCAGTTATGAAAGATGACGCCAAAACACTTGACCCTTGACCTTGAGGATACACCACCAGGAGAGAACAGCCTCAAGATTCAGAGCTCTTTAGCACAACGTCTCCACCATAGGATCATAATATGAATACTACTAATGGTTTTGGAGAGTTTTGGGCACACAGTTTGTTTTATTTTAAAATTGATTTATTAACTGTAGGATTATGCGTCTCCAGCTCCAACTCAACAGACCGTACTGTATGTTTGTTTCACTGTGTGTCCATGGAGCGTGTGTGTGACGGAGAGAGAGTCTGGAGGCAGGGAGGCGTGTCCCGGCAGTTACAACCCCCTCCTGTTTTGTCCTTTACGACAGAGCAGCCTGTCCTGTCACAAGGACGCACCTCTCCTCCTCTCCGCACCGGAGCAGTGCGCAGGGCTGAGGTCGATCTGCCGCGGAGAGAAGGATGAAGTGCCGGCAGGCAGCCCGGGAACACACCGCTGGGGAAATGAATGGATGTATTCTTTTCCGAAGACAGCACTGATTGTTCTTAAAGGCTTATCGAGGTTATATGTCGGGACTTTCTGTGCGTATTTGAAGAGGAGACTTAGAAGCAGCGACGGAACGCAGAGAATTTGTTTTTGGAGGAACTTTCTTCGCGATCATTATGTTTAAATTAACTACGAACGTAGATAGATATCTTAAAACCACTATTTTGCTTTTACTCTCTGAATTGCCACTGGCATACTGAGTTGCAAGGTTTACCCAAACTTTTTTTTCCTCGGAGTTGAGCGGGAGATGGAACCAGAGGAGGGAAAGGTCTCGGTGTGGGTATGCCGGGAGGAGAAGCTGGTCTCCGGGCTGACGAAGCGAACCACCTGCGCCGACGTGGTCAAAGTTCTGCTGGAGGACCAGAACCTGCGGCAGGGCACCTCAGCCGCGATGCTGTCCGGCTCCCCTCAGTCCTATTGCGTGGTGGAGAAATGGAGGGGCTTCGAGAGGATTTTACCCAACAAGACTAAAATCCTCCGGCTGTGGAGCGCCTGGGGAGACGAGCAGGAGAACGTACGCTTCGTCCTGGTGAAGAACGAGGCATCGCTGCCCAACAACGGGCCTCGCAGCGCCGAGGCACGTGTGGTCCAAAGCCGAGAGAGCGGCGGCCCGGGCGGCGTGCTCAAGGGCACCGCCAAGACCTGCTGGACCGCCGCGGCCGCTGCCGCCAATCTGTCCCAAGAGAAACAGAGGCGTATAGTGAGGAAGGCTTTCAGGAAGTTGGATAAGATGAACAAAAAGAAAGAGCAGGCTGTTTCAAAAGATAAGACCTCCGTGGAGAAGATGGAGACGCTGGTTCACCTGGTGATCTCCCAGGACCACACGATCCGCCAGCAGATCCAGAGGATCAAGGAGCTTGACCGGGAGATCGAGCGCTACGAGGCCAAAGTGCACTTCGACCGCATCAAGAGACACGGGGTGAACTATGTGCAGGACACATACATGGTGGACGCCTCATCGGAGGCTCCTTCTCCCGCGGACTGTAAGCGCAAAGCGGAGCGGCAGGACGCGCGATGCACAGCGGAGGCGCTCGCGCAGTTCGAGGAGTACGCGCACCGGTGCGAGGAGGTGGTCCGGCTGCAGGAGGAGCTGACGGAGCGCGAAGCGATCGTGGAGTGCATCACCGGAGAGATCCAGGAAGAGCTGAACCGGCGGTGGATGAAGCGGCGGCGCGAGGAGAAAGGAGCGGATGCTGAGATGGACGCAGACATTGCCGAGGAGGACATGAGTCTCGCCGCGTCCGCTGCTCCAGCTGTGGAACCAGATGTTGAGAGTCTGCCCGACAACGAGCTCGGGCTGGAGGAGGAGAGGATCAAAACCCAACTGGACACGAGTTTGTATATTGGCCTGCGGCTGAAGACAGACCTGGATGCCATCAAGGGGGACTTGGACCTGAGTCTGGCACTCTGGGAGACCAAGGAGAGTGAACTGCTGGACCTGTTGGCCAAAGTTGAGACCATGGAGCTAGAGCAGGTGAACAGCACAGTGACTGATGATGGCAAAGCAGAGCTGGGTGCAGCGAGCACTGAGCCGGAGCCCACATCCTCAGAGAAGAGCAGTGGCTGGGTGGAGCAGGCCAGAGGTCTGTCCAAGTCCTGCAACACAAATGACGAGGACTCAGACACAGGCCTGAGCTCCATGCACAGCCAGGACTCTGACAACCCACCTGTGTGCGAGTCACTGGTATAGACTTTGTATGGAAACATGTTGGACTTTCAATGCCAATAAACTCAGGGGCAGAGAAATCAGTGTTGGCAATATTGAGAGATGGTCTTCCCTACTCAAAATGCACCTCAGTACGGACACTGTAATTCTATAGCAATAATTTCTTTATGTAGTAATTGCACAGAAAGCTAGGAGGGACAGCATGCTTAGAGGTTTGATAGGCCTTGCTGCTACATAGCTGACCTTTGACCTCCATGAGGAGTGTCAAAAAAGTAGACCACTTATTAGGAGAAATAGCCTTGGAGAGTATTACAACAGGTCACTTATAATCTGTAGTTCTCAAGATAACTTTAAGATATACAGGCTCACTGGTTTACAAAGAGTTAATAACAGCTGGCTTTTGTCAACAGAGTCTGATAACATGCTGAAGCAACTGAAAGGTAAGGCTGAGTGTTGTTTCAAAGGCGCTCTGTAAGTAGGCCTAATGGCCATGCCCGGGCACATTTCCTTTAAAAAGGTCAACATCAAGTGCACCTTAATGCACAGTAAAGTACAGTCTGCTATCCATCCCTATCCAGACATATACAGCTCAGCTGCAAACACACTATCAGCAAAGCTCTTTCAGTCAGTGAATTATAAAAGTGGGATCAGTTCATTGAAGCCCCTTCAAAGTAGCATTTTTATTTATAGGAACCAGCCACCCCAAATTACCCTCCAGAACTGCTTTGTATTCAGCATTGTATCAGATTAAGGAAAAAAACAAACTGCAGCTAATGTGAGTAGGTGTTGGGACACTCATCACTATCATGCCAGCTCAGCAGAGACCATTTGATATTGTCCTCAGTAGAAATGTAATGTCTGTCTCTTAAGCACAATAAGTCATCGTGATGTAGTCGTGTTTTAGAGCTGTATGGAATATCACCAGCTGGTTGGAAATGGTTTGATCATTCGAGGAAGCTCTTCTCAGTTCTCTGTGAAGATCGGTCCCTTGTCATGACTGTGTTCTTTAAGGTAAATCTACAGCGACAGCCAGCAGGAATCCACAGATAACAACATGTCTGCTAACACCTCTACAGCTCACTAACTAAAACATTAGATCTTGTTTGTCAAAATCTAAAGACGCGAAGTAAAAAGCTACAGAAGATGCTGGCTCTAGCTACATATATAAATGACAGTATCAATCCTTTCATCAAACTCTTATGCAAGCAAATATTTCATATTTTAACTGTCACTTTAAAAAAAGTGGTTCCCCATGTTTTAGGCTTGTCACCCTTTGCGGAAAACTCAGTTGATGCCTTCATCAAAAGTTGCATGCCCAAAGATTATGAGCTGTGAGCAACTGTCCAGTGTTTAGCAAAAAGTAAAATTAGATGCCTTTGAAAAATCAAGATGATTTTATCAAACAGAATCGAAAAAATTAAATCTATCTTTTGCACACCTTTGGTGGTCATGACCCTCAGTTTGAGAACTTGTGACTTGAAGCAGGGAAAAAGTTGATTTACTGTGGCATCTCTTTATCAAAGAGACATTATAATGGATTACATGAAATCAGAGACAAAAACAAACAATTCCTGCCACTGGTTTAATTAAAGGGACAATCCAGCACTTTTAGCATTTGAGCTCCATAAACATGGGGGACTCACGAGAGACACGTCTTCAAAAAAAAAGAGAAATTCTGGGTTACTTTTCTTTTCACAGAATGAAGTTCATTTGTAAAACTGGTGGAGTGTCCTTTTGAATCTGCTTTGAGTATTGTTTTGGCAGTATTTTGGCTCATTTTTCTTAAAAGCATCTTACTCAACCAAGAGCCATTTGGAAAGACAAGAAAAGCCTTAGTGTTGATATCAAGATCTGAGTTAAGCTATAGCTCGAAATAAATTATTATAATAGAAGAGGAAAACTAAAAACTAACACATCAGAAGGACAGACACAACAGATATCTACAATCTACAGTTCAAACTTTTATTTTGACTTCTTTGTCTAATGAACAAATTTATACTAACAGCCTCTGGAAAACAAGGGGGTCCAAAAACTATTTGAAATTCAAATTGGAAGTCAGGTGTTTCTGGCCTCCCCTGTTCCTGAATAACTGACTTAGTAATGGAGTTATTCTCCTTTCCAATGCACTGAAATCCATCCTTTTTATCGAGCTCTTTACAGTGTTGGCAGGTCTGTACTTCTGAGTCCATCTGTGGGTGCAAACACTTGTGTAACGTCCGATTTTAAGATGCTTTTGGGAGAAAGGGCCCCATTTAGGAATCCCACAGCACCTGCATCTCAGAACTCTGTGACATTAAGAGGAAGCATTTGTAAACCTCAGTTCACTTTTTACATCCTGGAAATAGTTGCTGCAAAGTAGTATTTGCTGTTCGTCCTGGTACGCTCTTCCAAGAACTGCACAAACAATAAGCATCAGAAAATAAACCAGAAGCTCTAGCAAAATATATTGTTTTTGACTTAACCTGGCACTCTGTATCTTTGTCGGGCTGCTGTGATGTCTCACCTTAAATGTTTTGACTTTGTCTAACCGTAAAATGGTGAAAAGTAATAACCTTGCAACACGTAGAAGAGACTGATGATATTGTTTCTGTGTATGCAAATGCCAAAATGACCTGTGTGTAGTTAATTTATGCCGCTTGATCAGGGGGCAGTTTGGGCCTCTCAGTCTGTGACATTCAGCAAGTTTCTCCTACGGCTCTAGATCAGCAACTCCGAGGCTACAGCGGGAGAAATCAGATGCACCGTGGCTGCATCGCAACGCCAGTCAGCACATTATCACACATGACTGCTAGTGTTGAAATAAACAGCAAAACCTAACCGGCTTGTACTGTGGCTTCATTCAGCATTTTGCGAACAGCTCAGTTTTTTCACGCCTCAGTTAAAAGGCCTTAAAGGACCCCCCCGCCCCCAGACATCTTTTCCGTGTGCAGGTTTGGGTTTCATGTATAGTTTCTAGATGGCATGCAGAGCTTGACAGTGACAGGTGTGTGCAAATGTGAGTGTTTTCATATATGTGCGTCTCGCCTGTCCGATCACACTCGTCATGCATAGTTGTGTTTAATCGCTGCTTCCTGGTCTCTCTTGCGTGAACTCCTGCATTAATTATGACAGGATGAAACAGAGGCCAGAATGTACAGAGCAAGCCATACTCAGCTCAGGTTGCCATTCAGTAACACATACCTTCACATGTTCCTCCGGGGGTGTCTGAAAGGGTCGGTTCCCCTGAGTTACAATGCAGCATATTCTCTCACCATATTACTCACCCCTCCTGGTGTCTGACGATGCAGATAGTTTAGATTTTTTTTGTCCAAGTTTAGAGATATCTGTCTCTGAGTTTTCTGCATCCACCCAAATTAATGGAAGTGAATGGAAAAAAAAGATAAATGACATTTTAAATATTCAACAGCAGCATCCATTTTCAGGGACTCAGGGTAATCCACTGTGGATAGTTTTCTGAGGAGCTACGTTTTACAGAAGACACAGCAAGGTCTATGGATTATCCAGAGTAACATGATGCTCCATTGACATCTATTGTATTCAGTTTAGGGGTAGTGTAATTTTTACAGACGCTGCTTAGTTTAAAAGCTGATTGCAGCATGTTTAGACTTGATATGTACCAATGCGACTTCTTTAAAGCCAACAAAAGATCTTGGTTGGTGCTCAGACTGTGTTTAGCTATGATACCCAGCCCTATAAAGCACTTAGTGTTTTGACACCAGAATTTTATCCCTCACAGTGTGGAGATGGTTTTGAAAAGGGATTCATTTTGAGGAACGTAGGTGGCAAAACAAGGAAAGTGGGAGATACCAAGATAGATTCGAAAGCCAACTGCTGCTTCCTAGGTTAAGAATGAACTTTAGGTTTGAACTTCATATGACTGAAAATTCTCTAACAGCTTCTAATGAACTTTGTAATGACAATGGTTTTGGCAACTACTCTTCCCAAGGTTAAAAGTGAATTTACCAATCTCTAATTGGGAAAAATATTTTGCAGATAATATAGTTGAAGACTTAACTAAATAATAGTATAATATCAAAAATTCAAATAATGAAAAAACATAAAAAGCAAGGGATTGCACTTGTGGGAGACTTGGCTATAGCAATGTTAAGACATGTTGGAAACTTGGGCAAATTCTCACAAAATTTCCATAAAGCTGGATGCCACTTGAGGTAATTGTTACAACAGGCACTCCCACTTCATGCTAAGCAGGAAACAATATGGCTGAACCTACCCTTTAAAGCATATTTCTCATTTCAAATGTTCGCAGTGCTGATAACATTTAGCTCAACTTCTGGTTATTGTGTGCGCCCTCGTTTTTTGTGAAGTGACATACAACTCTCCCAAGTGTCAAATCATTTCTCTGTCCACATCAGTGCCAAGTTAAACCTACAACAGGAAGAAGGATTCCAGACATTTTAACCGACAAAGGTTACAATCTTTGTCGAGTTTTCCTTGTTCTGCGAAGCATCTCTGTGATGATTACACCACACCCGGCTGTTCTATGTTTGGCATCTATAGAATTAATATAGCCTGTGTCTACAGAATAAGACCTGTATCTGCAGCACTGACTTCCACCCCAGGAAAGGAAAGGAGCACAGAGAAAAGGGCTCACATGCAGCAGATGTTTACCCAACAGACATTATGAACGTCAGTGGGGGAATTCCTGGAAAATTTGTGCAAGTAAAATAGCACAGACAACGGCATAGGTATTTGTCTGAAAGACACATCGAGGGCTAGAACTCTATCAGCTTGGTTGATCCAAACCTATATGTTGTCACGCACGGGTAAGACATTTTCCCCGAGGCACCATCTCTCAGCTCAGTCGATTATCAGCCAGATGATCTCTGTCTCGTGTAAGTGTGTCACCCAGTACGCCTGCTGTCATCTGATACCATCCGCTTCATTCCTACACAGACTGGTTTGTAAATCAATCTAGGTTCTTGTTAACTGCTTGTTGAAATCATCGGCAGCATCATTCCCTGTGCCTCCATCACAAGTCCTTTGATTCTGAACCGACATAAAAGTAGTATGAATATTCAAGTGATCCACAGGGGTAGCTGACACCCACTTTCTCCTGTGTCTTCAGTGGCACAATGCGGTTCAGTTACACTGTCATGTTCATTTGATATCAATCGCCTCTTGTCCTCTCCTCTTTCTCTCTCTGTCCACTTTCCTCACCACTCTTTTCTTCTCATCAGCCTCTATGAGCAACATATTCTCACATTTTGGCCCTCAAGACGTGTAAGGACGATATGGCCGTTTTGTGTACATGAATTTATGCTCCAAAGAAGATCGACTACACTCAGGTGGGGTCAGGATGTGAATAGCATAGCTTTGCATAAACGATGGAAGCAGGGGGAAACAGCTAGCAAAGCTCTTTCAAAAAGTCAAAAGTAGCTGTTGTTTGTTTTGAAATGGTTCTGACTTCCTAAAACCACAAGCTATTGTTATTACAGTGTATCTAAATACCAGAACTGTGTTATTGGTCAGCTGTTGAGTTCTTGGTAGATGCATTTATTTTACTTTGGACAGAGCAGGGCTAGCTGTTTCCCCTTGCTTCTAGTCTTTCTGCTAAGCTCGGCTCAACCCATTCTGGCTCCAGCTCTGTAACCTGGTGGACTACTCTTTTAATTATTACACTCACACTGTGATGCAGACAATATCACACTGCACTTACATACATTACTGCTGACAGGGTCAAACTTCTGTTCTCGATGATCTTTAAAAGGCACAGGGAAGAAAACGGAGGTGAAAACCTATGTTTGGAGTTTCATCCGACAGAGAACGGACCGAGAACAGATGTTATTTACAGCTTAGATTCATTTCAGTTACACTGGATACCAATAGTGACCGGTTTTCACAGGGAAAATAAAATGTGATATAAATAAACATCTTAAACAGCTGCTTCAGCATAATCTGTCTCTCTGCTGTAAAAAGAGTTGTCCTTGGTATGCTCCAAAAACAATTATCTTAACCATAATATTGCTAAACACAGACTCTGTTTCAATTTGCAGACCCACAGTTTTTTCCACTGTGAAAACCAGTGACCGCTGGAGTCTCGTCTAATTGACGTGTATCCAAAGTGACCACTGGCGCAGCTCTACGTGAAAAAACATACATAAGAAAACAAACTGCTGCACAAGCAGGCCAGCAAAAACACTGGCACATAAAAAAGGTGTTACTGTGTTTGACCTTGTGGTGCCATGCCTGGCACTGGCAGCGTGAGACCAATCGTTTTACTCAAACCAATGAGTAGGAATTTATGTAACTTGACATTTAGGTGGCAGGGGATACTTTCATGTTTGTGTGTGTGTGTGTGTGTGTGTGTGTGTGTGTGTGAGAGAGAGAGAAGCCCAAAACAAAACTAGAAAAGATAAAGATAACGAGACAGGAAGAGAGAGCAATATGGTTAGGTTATACAACCTTATTAAGAGCATTTTAAATTTGTGTGTGTCTGTGTGTGTGTACATGTGCATGTTTTAGACCCCCCTGGTGTTGTGTTGGCAGAAACAGTGTGGGGTGGTATGAGGCCAGTTAGCAACAGCTGCTCACATCTTTCTACCAAAAACAGTGCAGTTTATATAACCAGACCTGGAAAACACACGCTGTAAGGAAAACATGGAGTGTGTGTCTTGCCTGCGTGTGTGTGCACATCTTTTGAGAGGTAATGTGATTTAGCCAGCAGCATACGTACAGGCCGCCTTTACTCTATGTATGTGAGTGCATTAATGTGCAAGCACTGGTGGGTTTTGTGTGTCCTTAGACAAAAATGCATGTGTGCTTTTATATTTCAAATGCACAACAAAGTTTTAATTTGCAGCTTGAGTCTTCATGAGCCTCTAATGACTACAGAGAGCCACAGAGGGAGGAGTGAGTAATGTACAAACCAAAGTGAAGTCCTTGCTGACTCATTTTACTGATGTTACTCCACACTGAAAGAGAAAAAAAATCAAGTTCTTGGGACTTTCAAAAAGAATGCTCTATTCTAAGAATCAATCTAGCACATCTAGTATGCTGAGAATACAAATGAAACCTTTAAAATATAGTGCCTGCTTACTTTTGAATGAATACAAATGCACTTATATTTATTTTACATTACAATGGCTGAGAACATCTGTCACACACTGATGGCAAAACAAAGGTATGTGTATTTCCTTCAGTTCTTTGTCATTCCTGCACACGTGATTGAGGAGTGACTCCAAGTTTCACCATCCTCAGCTCTGTCAATGTTTTACATCTCTGTACTGAAGTGTTTAAATACACGTACAGGCACACCAGCATCTCTGTATGTGTGCTTTTATGTGTGTGTGTGTGTGATTACAGAGGCATGGCAGCGTAAAAAAGTGACGCAACATGGTTATGCATGAATGAACTAAAAACATCCGAATGAAAAACTGAAAATAAAAGAACACAACAAATAAAAGGCTTACAACCAAACAGCAAACTGAAGAAACAAGCTTCCCCTGCGCGCTTCAGGCTGACAACGTGAATAAACCAACAGCTGTCCAGCTCGGACCAAAAAAAAGGATAAGTGCGTGGATGTGTGCGTGTGCAGCTGTGTGTTGAGTTAATCCCTGATGAGGGCTGGCAGACACACAGACGTGGACTGAATGTGTGCGCGCGGGTTTCGTAGTGTTTTTGTGATCCAGAGTGAG